>CM028757.1:34014751-34714751 GCA_016801395.1 Leptodermis oblonga | reverse complement strand
AATTGGATTCTATAGAATTGAATTGTAGAATTGGAATAAAGAATTTCACTTGAATTCCTTGGTAAAAGTATAGAATTGGTTAGAAATTAAATTGTACATAATTCTAACTTTCTTTGTGAACTGCACTCAAAAGGAACATAAATTGCACTAAAACGAAACATAAACTGCACTCAAACGAAACATAAACTGCAACCAAAATAAACATAAACTGCACTCAAATCTTGAGCCAAACACGTGAATATGGAAATAAAAACCTATGGATAACCAAGAACAAATGTCCATATAGCAATTATTCGATTTTTAGAAACTAAATAAGGTGGCTGCACTAGGTACTTACAACTTCAGATATGAAACTTTCAAATTGGCAGTGAATTAGGCACAACAGAGTTATCCTAAACAGCACAAGGAAAACCCAAAAACAAAAAACTCATCCTAATCATTCAAAAGGATAAGCCTCTTCAATCCAAAATAATCAAGTTATTAATAACTGGATGAAACCAACAAATAATTGAAGGTCTAAATTAATGGGGTTAGTAGGTGAGAGTTAATTAATTAATTAAAAAAGCATTTGGCTTTTAGCTAGGGTTTGCATTTTTTTTTTTTTTAGAATTTACTCTCAACAAACTCTTTTTATATATTTGCTTACATTTATGAAGGACGAGTAATGAAAGGAAGAAAAGGTCCACTTTTTTCCCCGGAAAAAAAAAAAAAAAAAAAGGAAGAAGGAACCTTTCCTTTTACAAAGACGTACGTAACTGAAATGAATGCTCCATCTGTTCAGTTAGAAACGTCCAATTTGTTATACTAAAATGACGTACTTGTTTCTCTTTCATTATCGTTTTCATTTTCTGATATCATTTAAACTGCACTCAAAAGAAACATAAACTGCACTAAAACGAAACTTAAATTGCACTCAAAAGAAACATAAACTGCACTAAAATGAAACATAAACTGCACTGAAAAGAAACATAAACTGCACTCAAATCTTGAGCCAAACACGTGAATATGGAACTAAAAAAAACTAAGGATAACCAAGAAAAAATGTCCATATAGCAATTACTGAATTTTTATCACTTCAATTGCCAAACAATTAGTTCAAAATATGATGCCTATACTATATCCTTTCTATCAAGTAATTTTCTTACAACATCCCATTCCAACTTCTTTTCTTAACTAGTTTATTTGCCCGTGCAAGGAAGTTTTGCGCATTGTGTGAAATTTACTTTAAAATATAAAATGACAATACAAAATGGCTGAATACAAAATTAAGTAAAATGATATTAAGTTTAAATTTGATGTTATGAATAGGTATTTTTGTCTAATGGTTGAAAATTCATACTATATTAAAAGGATAATTTGATTAAATAATAAAATAAAAAAACATAAAAAATTGTAGATAGAGATTTTCAATTAGAATAAGAACAATATTGACTTCAAAAAGTTGTCATGAAAATAACAACAAAAAAAAAAAGAAAAGGAAAAAATTACTAAAGATTTCACAACAACGCAACATAATTAACAAAGAAGAATTAATGACAAATTAAAGAAAAATTATTATTATTAAATGAGCAGAGTAAGACTATTATTACAGTTTCATAATTTTAGCTTGCTAAACCTAAAATAAACCGTAAGATCAATATAAAAATAATAATTAAATGGACTTTTAAAATAAGTAATAATTACGATTAATAGAAAATTTAAAAATAATAAAAAGTAATTTCTATGTGAGTGAAAAGTTTCATTACATAGCATAACTTTTATTCGTACAAATAGCATAAATAGCATGAGTAAATGTTAGATAGCAATAACCGAATGTTAGATGAATTCAATTGATGGACAAATTTAATCATAGTGGATCTAAAAGAAGCAAAGTAACTTAAAATTTCGAACCGTAAAACGATAAAAATCAAATTCACTTAACAAATTCCAACTAAGCGAATCACGCCTTTGTGTGACATTGGAAGCCCATGCATGTATAAAACCAACCAAATCAAGAATCAAACAAATAGTTTAGAATTATGCTTGGGAAAAAAAAAAAAAAAAGCAGATTTGAAATATAGAACAAAGTAATGTATAAAACAAAATAATTACTAAATTGAAAAGGAAAAAAAAAAATCAACCTTTAAATTATTTTTTTTTCAAAAGGTGATGGTTTAGTTGAGGCCACTCTTTAGGTATCAGTGAGCTTAAGAAGCGCCGGCCTGTTATCCTTCCACCACCGAGAGCCCTTGCCCTCGCTTTGGGGGAGGCATGACCCAGGCCTATCACACAGCCCACCTCTCAAACAGGCAGGCCAGAGAGAAGCCCTGAAATCATACCTTCAGAGAAGACCCAACATCTCATTACCTTTGATGTCTCTACTTGGGTCACAAAGGGAATTAAACAAAATCCCTACAACTATGACAGTAAAGATAGAAACAAATATACAAAATGGAGCTCTAACAGGAGCAATCGAACCGCAAACCCGTCATATGAATGGAGTCATTATATTTATAGTATAAATTATATAAAAGAAAAAAAAATATATAGTTTTACATTATATTTATTGAATGCTGGGAATATAGAACTTGAATTGGGAGAAAGCGATTAACAAACGCAGAGATTATTTTAGGGATAAGAATTTAAATTTAAAGGAATCAATTAAAAAACTTAAATGTTATCGCGATAGTAATGATAAACATATTTGATAGATGAAAAATTTTAAAATATACTAGTCAAGAATGAAAATAGATGAGATATAAAATAATTTGGAATTAAATAATTATTTATATTTTTCCAAGAAAAATAATTATTATATTATATATATATATATATCTTTCGGTAGATAAGGGATATAACTGTGTAATTAATTACAAGTTTAATAGATGATATATATGATTAGATGTAAATTAACTTACCATTGAAAAGAATTATAAAATAATAGAGATATATAAACTAACTTGCAATTAAAAACAATAAGTAAAAAGTTATCCCAAAAAAAATAATAATAATAAGTGAAAAAATAGAGTTTATCGTTTCTCAAGAAAATGAAAAGAGCTAATCTAGCATATGAGGAACACTGTAATATATATATATACATATATATATATATATATATATTTTGTGATAATCGTACTATATGGATGATAATTGTTGGTTTGAAATGTAATTTTTAATGTGAGGGATTGATGACGTGTCAAAATGTATCTAAGTGGCATCTGATATGTCATGTACCACAGAGCAAAATAGGAGAGCTCGCTTCTTAAATGTGATTTTCTTTTCTAATATAGTAATATAAGGAAGAAAGCCATTCAAAATTACTTAACCAGAATAAACTCCATGGAGCTAATAGACTAATTCAAACGTTGTGAAAAACGAAGAATAAGCATAGATAGTCTTCTCACATTAAAACAAAGAATTATTACTGAATCGAAGTCAGTTCTTCATCCTTTGTTAAGAAAGCAAAAACAAATCAGAGATTCAATCAATTGGGAATTTGACGATATAATAGATGGAGAAAATCTTGAATAACAAGAACTATAAGATTTCACAACCCCTTAAACTTAGAACAAATATATGCAATCTTCAAACCAAAAAAAAAAAAAAAAAATTGAAGAAAGCAAGAACCCAACGTAATAGTTCAATCAAACACCCACTACCTTATCCTTAACTTTTCAAAATCTGAGAAAGAAGAAATCAAATAAACTTACCTTGGTCCAAAGAATCACAAAGTCACCGCTACTATCACCGATAGCTGATCGCCGTCACAGTACCCAATAAGGAAAAATAGAAAAAAATGGAGCAAAAAACCCAGTTAAACCCTGAACAAATCGCAAAGAAAAGCAAAAAAACTCAAATCCACCATAAAAATTAACAAACAAAAGCTTAGGAGATCCATACCCAACCCAGATCAAATCAAAAAATAAAGCCTCCACGGCTGCCTCCAAAAAACCTATCATTCAAAGGAAGAAGATTTAATGTCGACTGGGAAGAATCAGAGCGCCAATAAAAACCCAAACCTCTTAGGTCTGAAAATGAGGGAAAGAGCGGAAATAGTGAGAGAAAGTGCGATGACGCAAGTGGGAACGCATCGACCAATGGGAGCTTGCCAGCGAGGCCACTAGCTGGAGCGTTATCACCACTCCACTATTGCCGAATTAAAACCCTAGTCAAATTCAAGTCTTCGCGCGTATAGACACGCGTCGATATTTCCCGAGGTTTTCTCCCAGGGATTTTAGTTGAGTGCGGGTGCACTTAACTTGGAATGTTATCGGTGCGTGCAGTGCACGACCGAAATGCAAGAAAATTAGATGGGGAGTGAGGTACACGGGCTGTGGTCCTTTCCCATATTGGAAAAACCCTAATTGTTTTTATAATTTAATTTTAAAAAAGTTTAAAAATGAAAAGTAAAAAAAAAAAAAAACTCCTGGTGAAAAACCATAATCCTATGCAAAATTCTAAGGTGAAGTTGAATTACTCAGTAAAGAAAGAATTAAGCGTAAATTCAAAACCACCATGCTAAAAAAAAAGAAGAGAATTTCTTATTTTAAAATCTCAGGCAAATAAAGCACATACTCTTGATGTTGATAAATGATCGAGAAGATATGCTACAGCTTCGTGGCCTCCTTCTTCACCTTCGGCTTAGCTACTCACTCATGTATAGATAGCCAAACTATTATGAAGACATGAAAAAAAAAAATCAGAAATCTAAAAGCAATTTGTGTCCAAAGAAACTCATATATAACTTTAGCCTTATCTTTACAGTTTAGAAGGGTTACTGTTCATGTGGAACGAGAAAAGGGTAATTTCGTCTAGGCCGTTAACGCTTTATATATATACTAGTTGTGGGTGTATCGCACTGTGTGCGGTGCCCTGGAAGTGTACTTGAATGTGTCAAAATCAGATACTATGCGCCTAAATACCTTCAGAAAAGGAAGAAAAATGGAGAAAGAAAAAGAAAAGAAGACAACATGTTATTTGAGAGGTGATCTTGTGCAGTTGAAGAACCTGCTTGGATTTTAGCAACTTCATCAGAAATTCTGGAAATTATGTTTTACACTCTTCAAAGGAACTTCATTAGAAAAGTTTCTACAAGTTATCTACTCTTCAAACAGGAAAATGGTATATGTAGCAAAGTATCCGAGGATAAATTTACAAATGTACGACGAGATGGTGCAGGCATGTGTGAGCTATTCAAAGGGATGAACACAAGATCTCATACTCATTCTGAAAGGGATGAAAGATTTGAAAATCTTTGTGGTCCCACAAAATTTCTTATTCTTTGTGTTCTTTAGAAACTAATTTTCCTAATATTGCCCTGATCGTATTCCAGAACTAAAGAGTAAGATAAATCAACATTCTTTTGTCAACTACTAGAGAGAGAGAGAGAGAGAGAGGAACATGCAAGTAAGTTATAGAATGACAAAATTAAGACTATACACAATCACCATAGAGAAGCACTGAAATGATCTCTGTAATTTTCATGTTTACATGCTGAAAATAATCTAGAAAAGAGGGAACATTTGGTATTATCAATTACAGGAATCCAAGTGACAAGCATCAGGTAATCAGGCTCAGTATGATATCATGAACCCGAAATCCTTCCTTCAGCCAGCATCAGAGATTGGAAAATTAAGTTTAAACAATGGATATGAGAGGAAAGTCAACAAAATTATAGATCTCATTCATTTGGAATTCACTTTTCGACATGAAACACAAAGTCAATCATTTATAAAACAAAATTTACAGATCGATGACTTAAAAGTTATACCTTGACTATAGTTTCAATAAGATTTGCATGGTCAATGGCCAATTAGATCCAGGCACCCTTCTTGCCCAGCAATTCAGTCCAGCCAATTATAGAAAAGCTTATTCTTTGCCCAAAAAAAAAGAACTTGGAGTTAACCCATAATCTATACCACAAAGAATAGAGTGGACTTATGCAATGCACAAATATGCACAAACTTGCAATGGTTGTATAAAGCATAAACACTAATTTGTACCGAGAACCTAAACTCACAAAAACCTTGAAAAACAACAAAGTTCAAACATGCAATATTAAGTAAATTAAAGTTTTCTCAAAATTACATCCATTTCAGGTTAGTAATAAATCACCAATTTCGATGATGCACCAAGGTCTCCAGATTAGCCAAGTTGAATGATGCAAGCACTTAACCTCTATAATCCACTAATTTTGATAGGTAACAACAAATTAATCATACATTAATCATCACACTTAAGTTCCAATTCAAAAAGCATGCAACAAAACTCAGAATCAGCAATAAAGTCAGCATTATTCATGGGGCAAAAAGGCTAAAAGATCCCACCTCTAAGACTCCAAACTTTAGCTGTCGTCCAATTGCAGTTGCCAGCCCTTAATCTTGTTCAACTTTCTAACATGGTTGAATTGCGGTTGCCCGGAACTGGCGGTTGCGGTTGCCCTTAATCTTGTTCAACTTTCTAACATAGTTTAGTATTGACCAATCATCTCTACGAAAAACTTGTTTAGCAGCTATCAAATCAAAAGGACACGCTTGTGCCAACTATTGGAGAAAATTGAAGCAAAAATTTTGACAACACACTGACGGGTGAAGACGGATGATTGTAGCCTGTAGGACCCTGAAGAAAAGAAAATTAGCTTACTTCAACAATTAAAGAGGTAAAAAAATCCCAATTAATTGGTGTTAATCGATGATTTATCACCCCTGAGCGAAGCAAATTGTAAAAACCAATTTGCCCACACTGAGCATATCTGGCGAACCTCCCAATAAATTTGATGATTTGGGCAAATTGATGATTTGGCCGAGGCTTTGAAGAATAGTGTTGTGATTTAAAAAAGAGAAATGCCGTCGAAAAGGGTTTGATACAAGGGCGGCACTCCGCGAATGGGAAGTCTGACTTCATTGGTCTCCATCCCTTCTAAGTCCAAAGAAAAGGCGGACAGCTGTGAGAGTTTGGCCGGGGTTCGAAAGGCTGGAAAGAGTTCGTGTAAAGCTGTGCAGCGGTGGCCATGGAGTGACTTGGGGTGCGTGAGAGGGAAAGTCCCAAAGATGCGTGTTGCAAAAGGACATGGGGGGAATTCAGAGCTGCGTGTTGTGTGTTTTACGTTGCCGTGAACAAGGGCAGTTTAGTCAGTCAATGACGAAACAAATAATAAAATAATCAGGGGTGACTTTTTTAACCCTCAAAAGCGCATGTGAAAAGACCATATGGACACCTACTAGAGGTGTTTTTTGTGTGACGAAGCGAACGTCAACTAAAGGCGATCCGCACTTAAGTATACGAAATTGTTATACGCAGTAACCGTTTTACTATTCGCAGTAACATTTTTTTATGAAAAGTCTATTTTACCTTTTATATAAAAAAAAAAATACCGCACAACATTTGATTTTATAGTCACGAATACGATCCATATTACACGATATATAAATAACCTACACATTTTTTCAAAACGCGATAAAAGTTTGCGAAAATACCGCCCACAAAGGGCGGTATTTTAGAAAATACCGCCCTTAGTGGGCGGTATTCCCAGGAATACCGCCCACAGTCCAGAGAAATACCGCCCACAAAGGGCGGTATTTTCCCAATGTTCCTGTGAATAGTGTGAAATTTTATGGAATTTTTTTTTTAATATTTAAGGGTAAAATAGACTTTTCACTGGGAAATGTTACTGCGTTTAGTAAAACAGTTACTGCGTATAGTATGCCTCTAAGTATATAATGATATAGAATGTTCAATAATATATAATTTTAGTTATCTATATATATTAATTAAAATATAAATTTTATTGGGTAGGTCATTTATTAGAAAATATTCCCAAATATTTTTTTCTTTCGGCAAAGGAAATATTAATAAATGGGGAAGATTTTAAAAAGCTAAATGTCTAAATTAATGGGGTTGGTAGGTGAGAGTTAATTAATTAATTAAAAAAACATGTGGCTTTTAGCTAGGGTTGCACTTAAAAAATTCACAGGGCCCTAATTAAGAAATCAGATTTTTTTTTTTTTTTTTTAAATTTACTCTCAACAAACTGTTTCCATATTTGCTTACATTTATGAAGGACGATTAATGAAAGGAAGAAAAAGTCCACTTTTTTTTCCAAAAAAAATAATAATAAAATAAAAAAGGAAGGAGGAACCTTTCCTTTTACAAAGACGTAACTGAAATGAATACTTTTTTAATTATTCAAAGTATTGTTTGATTTTTTAAAATCCTAGCTGTAAAGTGATTTTGAAAATTGACTGTATTTTAAGAGCAACAATATTATTTTATTTTTCAGAGGAAAAAAAATTTGAAATGAATTTTTTGTTGATATGGAAAATATAGAAAATTAATGACGCAATGAACAAAATCTAAGTGCTTTAGTTACATACATTGCTTTTAATTTCGTATCTCATGAAATTAATTTCATATCTTTGGTTATTCTATATATTCGGTCAGCGGCGAACGCAGAACAAAGTATTAGTAAGGGCGACCTTTCAGTCCTATTTTTTTTAATATTATTAAATAATATACATACTCAAGTATCAAAATAACCATAATGATGTATGTCCCAAAAAAAACCTTAATAATAAATATTTAAAAAAATAAAAATAACCATTTATTTACATCTGAACAATCAATACCAGACATGCTAACAACACAATCATATTAAAAAACAATAGTCACACATACTATCAAATAATTATAATCAAAATCACAATCACAATCACAATTCTTTTCATTAAATATTCAATTGTAAATTCATAAATATCATTGAAATAACACTATTATAGTCTATAATCATTTATTACATTTAATACAAAATTAAACAACTAACTATATAAAAATATATACAAAAATTAAAAGTCACAAACAATGATAAGAAAAATAAATAAAATGAAAATAAATAATTAAACTCACAAGTTTTTAGGTTTCAATGAGGCCATAAGGGAGCCAACGGCAGCACCGAGGCTATTGCTGGACATCGGCGGCAGTGGTGGTCATTCTGCGGTGATTGAATTGAAGAGGGGGGGGGGGGGGGGGGGGGGGGAATGGCTGTTCCCGCAAGAAGGGTGTGGAGTTAGGGCAATTGGAATTTAATTGAATTGGGCAATTCAATTGAGAAATTGAAATGGGGCGGATTAGATTAGATTAGAATGGGTGGGGTTTTGATATGAAAATATTTAGTTTTCGTAATTGGCCCCTCAAAAGTTTTATTTTTATTTTTTCCCCCTTAGTAGAATGACGTCGTTTTACTAGGGGGGGAAAATTTAAAAGAAAAAGAAAAAGAAAGAAGCTGCATCTTCTTCTTCAGCGAAGCAGCAGCGGGACGACATCTTCTTCTTCAGCTGCGGCGGTGACGGGGCGGAGCTAAGAGGTAGTATTACTACTACCCTTAGCTCCCGGTGGAAGGCGGGGCGTCGGCACCCCTTCGCTCCGCCCTGTGTCCGCCGCTGTCTCCTATTATTGCCAGTAGAAAATAAGACTAATAATACATTATATTTTTCTTGATAATTCTTTATAGTTAAACCACTTACTTGTTTCTCATTCGTTATCGTTTTCATTTTGTAATATTATTTGAATATCTTTTAACATTTGATATGTTTAATATTGCCTATTAATAATATAAATTGCAGTACGTCCATATTTTTATTTTTCAGATTTTCTTACTTTCTTATCTTTTTTTTATTTTTTAAATAAGTGGAAGTGGTTACCCATTTTATTAAGTGCTGAAAAAGAAAAGGAATAAAAGAAATAAAAGACGGACCCATAGGCCTTACAAATTGTGCCCATGTTTGTTAAAACGATGGTAATCTATTTTGGGCTTGTTCCGCAGCTTTTGGAGTTCGTAATCAATGAACGACTCTGACATTCTACCTGTTCGCGGCTGTATTACCTCTTCTTCTTCACCTTCTTCATTTGTTTCCTAGGGGCCATAACCCTCATTATTCTCTAGACTGCGATCGCTATGGGCATTATGTTAGAAATAACCTGGCAATTGAATAGTGGGAGCGCGTGGTTTAGCAGGCATTCAGTCGATGAGCTCACTATCAGTAGGCATTTTGTGTAGGGTGAGGATCCTCTTGATCGGCTTGACTTTCAGTAATGGGAGGTATCTATGTACTCTTTCCAAACTAGTCTGCATTGGCTGAGGCAATTCGTGGGCAATAATAGACATCAGAGGCTCAGATCGGGCATGTTGTGGCGTATGTGTTTTAGGTCGGTCACGGACTATATTGGGCAACAGTGGTGTGCCGGCCATGAGTTCTGTAGCTAAAGTAACTAGGGATGTAGCTAGTTGAGTTGTAGGCGTTGGAGTCGGTTCTGAATAGACAACCTCAGTATCACTTTCCACAGGTGAATTTCGTCGAGCAGGTGGAGAGCATGGTGAGTGGGTGAGCTGGGCCTGATCTGGCAAGGACTGTGCGCAGGCCTGGGAGGAGTCTGGCATAGATGGCTGCGCAATGACCTGGGCTAGCGTGCCTGGCTACCGGGTGGGCTGTGACCTTGCTGGGTTGGCTGCTACGATTGCTGTGTTGGCTGCTCATGTGCTGTCTATGCATGTGTTGGTTGTGCCTGCGCATGTGCTTTCTGTGCGCCCAGCTCGCCTGATCGTGCCCTGGCTTCGAGGGGCTATTGTTGCTGGGTCTGTGAGGCATTTTGTCGAACACCTGCAGCATCCTCAGTCTGTTATGTTGGTTGAGACATTCTATCGAACATGACCAAGGCAGTACCCAAATTCTGATCCGGTACTGCACGAGGGGCTTCCTTTCTTGCCAAAACTTCCTTCTTCTTTGGCTGCCATAGTTTTTGCTGCACCGTGGCTTCCCCATTACAACAACCATCATCTGAGTGACCCACCATCTTACAGCTCACACAATATTTTGGCAATTTATCAAAATCTAGGTATTGCCGAAAACCTTTTCCTCGCTTCTCTAACCATACCCGATTTGGGAGTGGTTTCAATAGATCTACTTCTGTGCAAACCTGAGCCACCGATGGCCGGGATAGTGTTGTCGACGCAAAATCAGCCATCAAGGCTCGCCCCAAACATATTCCCAAAATCGACATGAGAGGCCATTCGTCATACAGTTGAAAAGCTAAACCCGGCAAAGAAACCCATACCAGAACGATTGAAGATTCTGCCTAAGGATCGAAATCTGGTGTCCATTTTGTTATGCGTATGGAGTATGACCCGAAATTCCAAACGGCATGTAGGAAACATCTGCTATAATCTTCGTCCAATTCGAACAGGATCAGAACTTGTTTTCTATCGATCAATCCGATGGGATAGGTACCGGTGAACACAACAGTTTCAAAATCCTGCCTCAATTTCTCCATCATCGTCCTGCCCGAGAGAATTTCCCGATCAAAGCTCGTTGGAGGGGGGGCTTCAAGCAGATCTATCTCATCGTCGGTGAACACAAAGACCAAATCTCCGAGATGGCTGGGGGGTTTTTTGAGAGGTAGGTTGATGGGAGGGGGTGGCGGAGGAAGCCGATGTTTTGTCGCCGCCGCTGCAAAATTGAGGCCTGTCGGCGGCAGCCGGCCGACCTCCATGGTGTTGGAGTAAAGTTGGACTCTGGAGAGTTGATCGCATTCGACTTCCTCGGAGAGAGTCCTCAGCTAATTCAGGACGTCAAACTCACACTCCATGAACTTGCCTTTTAAACTTCTTCTTGAGTGGCTTTTCGGCTTCACAAGCTTGACTCTTCATTTTCCTCTTCGGTGGCTCTTTGAATTCAATAACCAGGAATTTTCAGCCCTCTTACTTTCTTATCTCTTAAATCATAGGGCCCCCATTTTTTAACACTCTTTCTTTCTGTCTCACACACTCACGTACTGCTCTGAGCACAGATTCCGTCCGGTTGCTAGGGTTCTTTCTCCCCAATTTTGGAATTGTTTCAATTTCTCATTAACCTTTTAATTTTTGTTTTTTCTACGTTATTCGCGGATTTCATGACTTGTGCCTCGTCTCCGATTTTGCTCTCCCTTGCTTTTGTAGTCACTGCCCTCGGCTGCGTTTTCGCGACTCTGTTCACTATCCGAGTGAGGCCGAAAGCTGCTGTGGGAGGTTGTGGGTGTTCGTGCGACCGTGTGGAAAGGAGTGAAGAGACGACAGCGTTTTTGAGCGGGGTAGGGAGTAGTGGTGGTGGTACTGGAAAAATGGTGGTGCCGCCTGAGAAGCAGACTGGGGCTTCGATGATGGAGCAATTGGTGCCTGAGATCACTGCTTATGCTTTGAGTTACTTGGACTATCCCAGCCTTTGTCGCCTTTCAATGGCGAATTCACTGATGCGTAAGGCTGCTAACGACGATAGCGCGTGGAAAGCGCTTTATCATAAGGATTTCACAGTGGAGCTACAAGAGCCATTGTGAACCTCAACAACGAATTTTTTGTCATCGTGGAAAACAGATCACTTGCAGAAATGGGCCGTTTCTGGCTTAATGCGGATTATGTGAAGTGTTTCCATGCATCTGGCGAGTTCTTTACTGGCTATAATGCAGTTATGGAAAGCTGTAAGCTAGCTTTTAACTGGGAGCAAGATGTAAACTTTGATGTTCAAGATGTTAGGGCACGTGTGCTGACAGATATTGCTTGGGTCACCATGAAAGGTTGTGTGGACAGGGAGAGCGGGCCGTTCAATGTTACTAATGTCTATGAAATCCACTGATCAAATTGAACAGCATAGAGCGCAGCAACTATTTGAACAAGAAAATCATGGAGAGAGAAACCACAAAATTAATATAGTATAGAATTAATTGTGTCCTGCAGCTTACAAAGTTATATGCCATTTTATAACTGATCCTTTGTAAACGAAACAGAACTAAAACATACCACAGATCACAAAAATTAAAGCAGAGTTTTCGGCTAATTAACCAAAACATTGTGATAAAAATATAAAAGAAAAGATTTGTTGAACAATGATTTTATTGTGTGTATAACATTGTACAAAGAGAGCCTATATATAGACTAGGTATAGGCTAAGTGTAGTACGATAGTACAAGTAGTACACTAGGTGTAGTACAAGTAGTACAATAGTACAAGTAGGATACTGGGTTAAACTCATTGGACTAATCTATACACTAACAGCCCATTGGGCTAATCTATACACTAACATCCCCCCTCAAACTCAAGGTGGCAAGGAGGAAGCCAACTGGAGTTTGGATATAAGATCTCGAAGACGACCAGGTGGGTGAGATTTGGTGAAAATATCAGCAGGCTGGTCAGCAGATGATATGGAGAATAACTTGAGAGTGCCTTTCTTGAGATGCATGCGAGTAATGTGGCAGTCGATCTCAATGTGCTTGGTACGTTCGTGGAAGACATCATTGTGAGCAATGTAGATAGCACTACGATTGTCACAATAAAGAGGAGTAGCAATGGGTTGTGGAGCATCCATGTCAGCCAAGAGCCAGCGCAGCCAGACAAGCTCACAGGTGGTATCGGCAAGGGCACGATACTCAGCCTCAGTACTGGAACGGGAAACAACTTCCTGCTTTTTGCTACGCCATGAGACAAGAGAAGTACCCAACAGGAAACAGAAGCCTGTGATAGAGCATCGATCAGTCGGATCACCAGCCCAGTCCGCATCTGAATAAGCATGAAGCTCAAGTGAAGACTGAGAGGAATAGTGGAGACCATGATAAAGTGTACCCTTGACATATCGGAGTATCCGAAGAACAGCAGCATAGTGAACAGAACGAGGGGCATCCATGAATTTACTAACCATACCCACAGCATGTGAAATATCGGGACGAGTAACAGTGAGATAGATTAGACTACCAACCAACTGACGATAGCGAGTAGCATCAGATAAAGGTTCACCGTCTAAGGGTGTGAGCTTGGCATTATATTCCAAAGGAGTGGAAGCAGTATTGTTGTCAGTGATACCGGCTTTTGAGAGAAGATCAGAAGCATATTTAGCTTGGGAAAGATAGTATCCATCAGAGGATGAGGTAACCTCAAGCCCAAGAAAATAGCTGAGAGTGCCCAAATCTTTCATCTCAAAATGCTGACTGAGAAAGTACTGGAGAGAGCGGATACCTGCAGAATCATCTCCAGTAATAATCATATCATCAACATAGAGAAGAACAAGAGTGATACTAGCAGAGGATTTGCGAACGAAGAGAGCAGTGTCATGAGGACTCGAAGTGAAACCCTGCTGAGCAACAACTGAGCTGACTTTTCAAACCAAGCTCGAGGAGCCTGCTTGAGGCCATAAAGAGCACGGCGAAGACGACAAACTTGACTGCCTAAATGTGGATAACCAGGGGGTGGTTGCATGTACACTTCTTCATTAAGGTCACCATTGAGGAAAGCATTTTTCACGTCCATTTGATAAAGAGGCCAACGGCGAACAGCAGCCACAGCAATGAGACAGCGGACAGATGTAAGGCGAGCAACAGGAGCAAATGTTTCCTCATAGTCAATGCCATACTGTTTGGTAAAACCCTTGCAACTAGGCGAGCCTTGTAGCGTTCAACAGATCCATCAGCCTTGGTCTTGATCTTGTAGACCCACCTACAACCTACTACAGTCTGACCAGAGGAGGCAAATCACCATATCCCAAGTGTGATTTTTATTAAGGGCATCTAGTTCATCATTCATAGCTTGCTGCCAAAGAGGGTCAGTATGTGCCTCACGATAGGTGCGAGGTTCATAGAGGGTGGCAAGGGCAAAAGAGCAGTGATAATCAGAGAGATAAAAGGGAGGAATGCTTACCCGAGTGGAACGACGAAGTTCTGGACCATCAAGAGATTCAGGAGATGGTGGTGCCACAGGATCCAAGATAGCAGGTCATGTGCCGAGGACAGAACCGTAGATGAGTCGTCTGGAGAGGCAGCCGATGTTGAAGAATCCTCCACAAGTTTAGGATAGAGAGGGAGAAGAAGATCAGTAAAAATGGGAGACTCGGAGGAAGAGGATGTAGGAAACTGCTGGAGACTCGTAAAAGGACGATGTTCCCAAAACTCAACATGACGGGAGACACGAAGACGACGAGAAATGAGATCATAGCAGCGAAATCCCTTTTGAGATACACATAACCAAGGAAACAACAGAGACGAGCACGAAGTTGGAGCTTTGTTCGTTCATGAGTAGGAAGAGACAAAGCAAGCACAACCAAAAACCCGAAGAGATGAGTAGTCAGGGGTTTGACCATAGAGAAGCTCAAATGGGATTTGTTGTGTGTAGTTGGTGAAGGGATGCGATTAATGGTGTATACAGCAGTGAGGGCAGCCTCACCCCAAAAACTTCAGAAGAGAGGCAGAAATGAGAAGGGTACGGACAACATCAAGAATGTGACGATGTTTTCGTTCTGCACGACCATTTTGTTGGGAGGTATAAGGACAAGACCGCTGAGTAAGGGTACCATGATTGTCTAAAAAGTATAGGAAAGACTTATCATTATATTCTTGAGCATTATCTGATCGAAAAACTTTGACAGTGCGATTAAACTGTGTTTGAATCATTTTATGAAATGTTTGATAAACAGACACAAGTTCAGACCTATAATGAAGCAGATAAATCCAAGTATATCGAGAAAAATCATCCACAAATATGACAAAATATCTAGATCCCCCCTCAGTAGGAACAGTGCAGGACCCCAAATATCAGAATGTATAAGATCAAAGGGTGCGAAGAAAAGGAGTCACTATTATTAAAGGGCAATTTTGTTTGTTTGCCAAAATGACAAGAAGTGCAATCAATTTTTGAAACTGAACCGAACCTAAATGACCTTGAGAAGCCAACAGCTGAAGACGAGATAAGGATGGATGACCAAGACGAGCATGCCATAGATCAGGTGAGGAGGTAATAGTGGCAGCAGCTGCAGAAACGACTCAGGAAGGAATTTTCAGGTCATGAACCTCAAACATGCGACCAACCTTACGGCCTGTCCCAAGCACTTGACCTGTCCGGGGATCCTGCACTTCCACACCATGATTAGTAAAGAGAACATCTATGCCTAATTCACAAAGTTGGCCAACAGACAGCAAATTGAGGGATAACTTTGGGATATAAAAGTGTCACTAAGGGATAAACAAGAGAAGAGATTGTTCCTTTATGACTAACATGCAGGAGTTCCATCAGCAGTGTAAATGGTGATTGGATGTTCTAAGAGTGCCTTATCAGAAAATTGGGATTCATCAGGAGTCATATGGTTACAACAAGCAGTATCAAAAAACCAAGAATGGTTACCTGAGGTGACAGATAGGGCAGTGGAAGTACGGGATAAAACCTGTTGAACAACTGCCTCAATATCAGCCGTAGTAAGTGAGGAAATCGAAGGTGGACCGGTAGGAACCGATGGATCAGAAGGAGATACAGCAGCTGCCCGAGGAAGAGAAGCTTTATTCTGCTCTTGCATAAATTTCTGCAGTTTGCGACAAACGGAGATGTCATGCCTTTTAGCACGGCAAAACTCACAGCGAATACCTTTGGAAGACTGAGAGGTGGGACGCCCAGAGTTTATCCGTGGAGGAGCAGTGAATGCAGCAATGGGAGCTGTGGAGATGGTGTAGCCAATACATGGTCAGATGATGACATGTGATAAGCAGGCCGGCGGTTTTCCTCAGATATGAGCTCCTTCACTGCAGCATCAAGAGAAGGAGTAGGAGAGCGGCTAAGCAGAGAAGCCATATGATGTATGTTTGCTGGAGTGGCAGACGTGCGCTGGTGTGCAGAGGCGACTCGAGGCGCGTGAAGGCGCGTGGTGTCAGGACAGAACCGGCTGTCGGCGCGTGGGAGACCGAGTTCTGGAAAGAGTTGTGGGCGTGACGGCGGGACTATTCTTCTGATCGGATTACCGGATGAAGATGAGGGCAGCGGAAGAACGCCGGAAATATCCACAGGAACCAAAAGAATTAGAGCAATGGCTCTGATACCATGATAAAATATAAAAGAAAAGATTTGTTGAACAATGATTTTATTGTGTGTATAACATTGTACAAGAGAGCCTATATAAGACTAGGTTATGCTAAGTGTAGTACGATAGTACAAGTAGTACACTAGGTGTAGTACAAGTAGTACAATAGTACAAGTAGTACAAGTAGGATACTGGGTTAAGCCCATTGGACTAATCTATACACTAACACATTGTAAGAAACAGGCCTTAAGTTGTTCTATTTCGCAACGGTTTTGACTTTCACAAAAAGAAAAAAGAAAAAAACTATATACGCAAAAGATAACTTTCCTGAATTTAGTTACGTAGAAACTCTCTGTTAAGAGATATGCCAGGTTCTAAAACTTGCGCTGCAAGGCAAGGGTGTCGACACGCCCAGATGACCTTTTTCTGCAATTCAATTTAGTCTTCGCCGCGAAGAAGAAATTACGAATGAATTGACTTAATAAATTTTAGGGGAAGAAGAAGCAATCACATCCTAATTAAAGAAACAAACTAAATGAGTTTTCTCTTCTATCCATGAAATTAATGAAAAACAGGAAATAGTACTACTTGTCTTAGGGAAATGAAATTGTTTAACAAAGCCACAGGCGGCTGAACAAAAAGGGTCACAGCCCTTAAAAGTCACCTTGGATCCAACAGTCTTCCAAGCCGAGTTTTAGGACAATCTTCCAAATTCCCACTCTGTCCTTTTTGACTCACTTTCCTACAATTAATTGGACACCCGTTTGTACGTTAATTAGTACCGTAAATAATTGTAACATTAATCACGTAAATTCCCGCTAAAATGTACATAATAAAATAATGCTATCATAGATAAACAATTAAGATTAATTCATTAGGAGGGATTGAGATCATTCGCAGGTTTTACCTAGCGAATTAGTCCGTCCTCCGCGGCCTAGTACCACCATATACAATGGGCTCCAAAAACAGTCCTCTTTGGTATCTCTAAGGAACTGCTGATAGTTCTTGAATGTCTACCTCATGAGAAGAAATTTGACCCGTAAAAGATGTTTATAATACAAGAATGAATGCTCAAGTATAAAAGATTTTTAAAAAGTTCATTAATTTTACCGGATAAAGCAGGAGCTGAATGAGGACATCCTATTGCCGTATTCCTCATTGGGTTCTGGACGATAGGGTTATAGACAATTTCAGAATCTCTCCTTCCGTTTTCCCTTTGATCAGAACTGTTTTCCTCGTGACCAGGCTGAATAGAACCCTGAAAATGAAATAGAAAAAATGCAGATGTTCATGTCAAGTAAGGGAGAATCGAAAAAGCACCCTAAGCTTAGTTAATTTACTATTGCCCTAACTCAAATTATTGCAAATTAATGGGATAAAGTGTTACCAAAATTTCTTCCTCCGGAGGGAGTTCATTCAGATCCCAAGAGTGTATCTTTCTGCCTTGATTTTGACTTGCTTGCCGATGATTACTTGCAACGGCAGATTCAAGCGAAGCAGATCCGATACCTGAATTTGTTTCTGTTGTATTGTTATCTCTGTAGTTTTCTACACTGATAAGATCAGAAAACTCAGAGACTATGGTTAGAGGTTTTTGTGTAGGCAAAGCAATTGAGTTATCACTCTTAGTTCCCTCTGATCCTAATGGTGCCTTGCCCTTCTCCGCCATGTTAATTAGTCAAAAGCTACAAAAAAGACAAGTACCGATATATTCAAAATAAAATATCAAAACACGTACGTATCTTCAAAATGCTAACACCATATTAATGTAGGAAAATAAAGCTGCAAAAGGTGATTAAATTCATAACTAACACGCATCACTAAAGCAATAATAAAACCATTTCAAGGGTCGTTATCAAATAATTAGATAATTTTCAAACGAGACTATAATCTTACATATAAATGAAACCACTCTAATGATTTAATAACTAATCAATCCACAAATAAAGTAGTATTTAGCAATCATGGTGTTTTTGTTGGTAAAGGCTACATATATGTGAAGGCCTATTTAAATTAAATATTCAATTTTCAAGCTGTGATAATAACAATAATACATGTTTTATATATTTTTGCGCTGGGAATACTAATATTTGGCATTCAAGAGTTCATGTGAATTTTAAGCCTTTGAGAAAAATAATGAATATGGATTTATTTGCTAAAGAGGACAAAAATAATGAAAATAAGTGTGAAGTACATGTGTCTTCAACCAAAACAACCTAGAAAGCCTTTTAAGACACAGGTAGCCAATCCCACGCTTTCATTTGTTAAAAAAATAATTTAAAAAAAGCCTTTTAAGTCCGTAGAAAGGGAAACAAAATTGCTTGAATTAATACATAGTGATATTTGTGATATGCAAACTGTTTTGACTCGCTGTTGGAACAAATATTTTATCACTTTCATAGATTATTACTCAAGATTTTGTTATGTAGAACAAAAGACAAACTATTTGAGAAATTTAAATTCTACAAAACTGAAGTAGAAAATCAATTAGAAAAAAAAAATTGGTAGGGTGTTAAGGAGGGATAGGGGTGGAGAATATGAATCACAAGAAATGGTCGACTATTTTGAGAAGTGTGGCATAATTCATCAAAATACCATACCATTTTCTCCTCAGTCCAATGGGATAGCTGAAATAAAAAAAAAAAAAAAAACAAAAGCAAAAAATAAAACAAGTAAATCTGTTGACAACATAATTGAACAACAAAAAAATAGAGAAAGATTCCACACCTGGACCAGGCTCAAAGCGATGAGATTTCTTCTCTTCTCTTTATGGGTTTGACTCTCTTGTCTTCTATTCTCTTTGTAAATCAGTATATTTAACTGGAGCCATAACTTTATAAACATTTATGAGTCAAAACATTTATGCATTTATTGCACGATTAATTGAATATAGTTATAGTTGTTGGTCTATTAAATGTCTACCAGAATATTGATGATTGTTTTGAAATTGATATGTTGCCAAAAAAAAAAAAAAATGTAATAATAATAATAGTAGCGAGAGAGGGATGGAATGATCTGATGATTGAGGTATGAAGTTAATTCTTTGATCGGGCAGATAATGATCGACAAGAATAAAAAATTCAAGAAAAATGAAGACTAAATGCAACTAACTCTTGTTTTTATTGGATTCATTACATACCTCTCTCACAATTTGATATGTTTTGAGATTTTTTATTGAAATTTTTTAATATTATCAAAGCCATCTTTCACACATCACAAGTAACTTTAATGGAATTAATGCAAACCCCCTCCCTCACCCACTTATATATATATATATATATATATATTACGAGAAAAAAAATATTATTGGGCTAGTGTAAATCCTTTTTACGAACAAACTAATAAATATATTTAAAAATTAAATGTCCAAATTAACAATTATAAAAGCGATAAAAATGTATGAAAAAAAAATACACTATCGGTTGACAGTTGACACTTAATATTTAATACTTGATAATTCATTGAGGTTAGTCGTATTCACGTGACAAATAGGTGTTATCGTGTTAGATGTACTTAGTTAAACAAAATATATTTATTTAAATTAGAATTTATCTAATTATAATTCAATTCCTAATTCAATGTTTGAAATTGCTAATCTAACTTCACATTTATATTGCGTGCGTTAAGATTGATATTAAAATAAAATAATCAAAAAACTAATAATTTAAATTTACAACAAAAAATAATTATAATTTGGTCCACCAAATTTAAATCACCTTTGTAATCCAAAAAAAAAAAAAATCACCTTGTGCATTAATTCCCCATAAAGAAGCTTCGTTTGATGCTGATTATGCTAAATGAATCAGCATCGATCACACGAAACCTCATGAGTGCCATTCTGTGAATTAGCTGGAAAATTCAAAATTATATATTTTGTGATTTCCTTTAAATATTCATTTAATTGAACATGTTATTTAATCAGCTCCGCCGCTGCCGCTGCCGATTCCTCTTCCTCGCCTTCCCCGGCCGCACAGATGCAACTTGTGGCGTGGGGTGAGAGCGTGAAGGCGATTCAGGGAGCCAGTACCATAGCTAGCCCTCCCATCACCATCATGAGTGCATTCTTATTGGTTTCTCGTTCAAAAGGCGCTCCAGGAACCCGGTCAAAATCCATTTTATCTCCGGAATCTTTGAACCCGTTAAAGTTCAGATTAAAGAAGTTTTTGGAGTATTTGTTAATTGACCCATCGGAGTACAAGGAATTTAGTTGAAGCATGATGAAAGAGGTACCTTGCATTTATATGAATGTGGCTAAAATTTGGTGGCTTTCTTGCACTTTGTAGTAGTGTAAGGGAGATGGTGGTGTGGTGTTGCTGGTGGAGGCGGTGGAAGTGATTGTGGACTTGGAAAGAGAGGGATTTAGGTGGGTTATTGAAATGATTAAGAAATTTAATCAGAAGACAAAAAAGTTTATATTTTTGAAAAATGAAATTATACAAATTCACAAACGGGTTAAAACGAATTATTCGAAATTTACTTGTTAATACACAATAATATTCCGTTTCTTCTCATTTATATTTAAAAGAGCTATAGTAACCCTCTCTTGAGAAATTAACTTTTTGTTTTATGTCTAATTTAGTAAAATAAGAAAACCAAACTCATTTTTTGATTAAAAAAAACCTCTTTTCAATTCGGAATAGTCTTATTTTAAGAATGTATACTATCAGTTGAGGTGAAATCCATTTTCAGTGGCGTAAGGTTTTGTACCGGGGCTGATTGCATACGTCGCTTTGATTCCTCTAAGACGTTCTGAATTATGGCTGACCGTGAGGGCTGTGGCTGCGTCAATTGGGTCTACACGGGAGGCAAAGGGGCAGCCGCTCTACCCCGTTGGAGATTGTTGCCGCTACGTCGTCATGTTAACTTCTTTTTAAATTAACCCTAATAGCAGTTAGCATGGAAAGAAAAAAACAGTAGTACTCTACGTAGTAAACCCTCGATCCCTTGAACGTGTGCTAATAATTAAGCCATGCATCCAGCCGTGAAACCAGAACAAAATCTTTGAGGAGTCCAACAAATGAACAAATTATTTTTAGAGTAAAATACATATATAAATTTTTCTTTTCCCACTAAATATAAACTACTAATAAGGGTGGGGGAGGGGGTTGCCCCGATCCTCCCCTGCAATGCATTCACACTGCATTGCGTTATTTAGGGGTGAGAGAACAAGCTTCTGGGCTAAAAAATTGGCATTTAAGTGGAGTTAGAAAATGTTCAATTACCCCTCTAACGTTTGGGTTAATTTGGAAAACTAACAGAAAGCTATCTCACTAACAAAGAACCATGCACACGCTAGGCAGAAAGAGAGTGATCGAGATAGCAGAAAAAAAATTTATGACCAAAAAGCTCTTTCATCCCTGAATAATCGAAGTATGTGAACAATGAACTTGGTCGACGGTATGAAGTATGCCTTTAATTGTTGTCAGCAACTTATCTGCATCTGCTATTCAAATAGAATCTGCAACTGGAGCAGATACAACCGTAGGTGTAGACAAAACGAATCATGAAGTTTAAAGGCAATAGGCATACTAATTAAAGTCATCGAAAATTCATGGCTTCCATCAAAACTGGAAGAACAGATAGAGCATAAATAGATGATTTCAATGTGGACTAAGTTCATGGCTATTGTAACATCTCCTTTCTCACAAATTATATCACCGTTTAACAATTAATTGTTAATTCAGTGCCAGCGGACCAAAGCTATGATGCTGCTGTGACAGCTGACGAAGCTTTTATCAGGTTCCAATGGCTTTGAAGCTACAACTGGCTGAAAGAATTTGCGGTCTCCGACTCTCTGTCCCGCAGTCACGACTGATGTGGTCTTCCCTTTCAACAAAAATATTATCTTTTTTTTTGTTCCTTCATTCGTTGGCTTTTTTCTATAAGGGTACTTTAGGATCTAATCTTAATTTTCCGTAAGTAGTTTCAGTTTCCGTTAGTTTTCCAGGTTAACATGAACTTTAAGTTAATCGAACATTTTATAGCCACAAGGGAGGTACTTGTCCTCACACAAAATCACACGAGGTATTTGTCTTTTGCCCTATTGTTAGAGAGCCAAATGCGGCATCTGACTTTTTGGGATATCATGCCCCTTCCTCAGCAACTCCCTGGAATTCTGGCACAGGATTGATCCAGAGTCCCCTATCTCCTGCCTCTTTTTCTGCCTTTGAAATAAAAGGGGAATTTTGCCGCAACAGCTCCGGTGGCTTCGAAATAAATAAATGAACAAAATATTATTTATAATTAGGAATTCCGCCGTGCCTGAATTATTTTGAAATTAAGTTGGAGGTGATGAAGCCTTCTAATTAATTACTGTCGCAGGGTGGTACCAAAATCAACTAAATATGCGAATGATGGTTCTGCAAGTGTTTCTACTGAAAAAGTTAGTATATAAATCTCATTCAAAAGAAAGGTGAGAGTTAGTTAGAACCCCATAAAAAAAACTGAATTGAGAAATAAGACAATAACGTGAGCTGCAAGGGAACCGATGCCAGTGCATGCATTTAGTCTTCGCCTCAAATTAAGCAGTTTAAATTGGAAAATAAATAAGCACAAGTATTAATTCAGTGAAGCTAACTTAATTATGGAGGAAATCTAGTACTTTTGTCTTAGAACTCTAGGACTGTCCTCTAATCGACAAAATTGAGGGAAATGGAATTAATTGTTTAAAAAAGTCACAAGCGGCTAAAACAAAAAGGGATGCAGCCCTTAATTAATAAGGTGCCCAAGAGTCTTTTCATGCCGTCATCAAAATGAAAATTCCAGCCTCCATCGATCTTATGCCATTTTCAATGAATTTCCTGCAATTAATGGAACACCAAAAAACAAAACTGCAGCATAAAATAACGCTATTTATCACAGATTTCAACAAGAGCGATTATTCACATCAACTGCAAGTTTTACCATGCTAATTAGTTGATCCTCCTCCTTTTGGAACTAGCAACTTTTCCTCCCCTAGTATTTGTAGGATATAAAAATATCCTTAGCGCTCAAAGAGATTAACGAGCAGCAGAATAATCAAAACGAACAAAGAAACAACACACAACAATTTAACGTGGTTCAATCTTTAGATCTACATCCACAAAATCCACTCAATCAATCAAAGGTGGGGCAAGCCGAAAGTCTTTACCTACACACCTATTACATTAATAACCCAACATCTCCCATAACAACACATGACAATATTGTCAAAAAAAGGCTACCTCTCACAACCCCGAAGACAGAGAGCTGAAAGGCTCTGACCTTAACCTTTCGAACTCTCAGCTCAACTGAAACAATACCCCATTGGTTCTTTATATAAATCTATAATTACCCGAATCCTTCTCTAAACTAGTTTCCCAAAATGAACTAAATCTAAATTGGAAACAAACTAAACAAGTAATTATTAAATCCTACCAAAACTAGAATTTTCTAATTAAGCTTGATTTAATTTTTCCAACAGTATTCTATGCTCTGGGAATGCTTAAGTCTCAGGGGTTTCTGTTGGTAATGCAAGCACCATCAGCTGAGGCAGATACACTCCTTGCTGGCCTATCCTCACCAGACAAGTCAATGCGTTCCATGACCAATCCTCTCTGGTATCTGTCCAAGATATCCTGATTGCTCCGTCGCACTGCTTCAATTTCAATTTGAGAGACCAATGCCAGATGGTTTCGGCATAGCTGAGATAAAGGCGTTCGTGTATGATTGGCTTGCAAACCCTGAAAAAACAATAGTTAGAGATAATTGAAAACAAAATCCAAATGATGTCAATGAATATTCAGCAAGAGAAATTTAAAATGGGATGAATGGTTACCATTTCTTCGGGCGGAGGGAGCTCATTTAGATCCCACGAGTGTCCCTTGCTGTCTTGATTCGCCGCCATGTTGATACTAAGCTACAACCTAAAGACAAGCACCGAAAGATTAAAAGTAAAATGTCAATTCATAATTTCACTTGTAGGATATAAACAAAATTTCAAATTACAGGTAAGAAGAAAATACCAAATTTCAAATTATTCCAGCGAAGTCAAACAGTCAAAACTATAAAAGGAAACACACAAAACTATAAAAATGGCAATAGTTTCATCATCCCATCACGCTTTCAAAAAAAGTAATTGTGCAGCCAGTAACACTCACATGACTTTATAAATGGCAGTTTGACAAGTGCAAAGCAGTTCATAAATTAAAATGGTTTGATATTTGGGTTCAAAAAAATATTTAACCCTTTAACAATTCTAGTGTAATCATTAATCCGCCTCGAAAACCAGGGATCGATTATATTAATCATGTATATAGTAGGTATATAGATGATAATCGCTACAATGCTGGGAGAGAAAGCTTGGCCATTGTTTAACTTACAAACTTAAAAAATGAACTAAAAAACCATATGAATTAAAAACAAAACAAAATTCAGCGACAAGAATCAAATAGTAGCAACAAAGCAAAAAAGTGATTATATATCTAACAAATTAATTAACCAAGACAAATAAAACAATTACGTACCTAAAATTTTTGAATTTCACTTGAATGTTGGCTATGATTTTGCAGGGTATGATTTTAGAAGTTAATTTGTTATACATCCAGATGAATGAGGCCAATGAAGTGAGTTTTAAATATATAGAACGACAACAACAAAAATTTAAAAATTAAAAAAAGAATTTATTTGTTGTTGTGGATACCCATCATAAGACATTTGTCAAAGATGAAATTATTAATCTTTGTACCGTTACTAGTTGTTCAATATTTCAAAGTCAAAGATTTTTCTTTCTTTAAACAAGCCCAACACATTTAATTTTTTCTCCTGCATAATGAATGTGTACATGGCATTTAATATTTTTCTCATACTACAACAAATTTCATATTAGCATTTTTTAGAAAAATCTTCACTTATCCTCAAGGCTAAGTGCCACGTCAGGAAAAAATTCAACAAAGAAAATCACTGAGCATATTGATCTTAACAAGATTAGAAACTATGACCTACAGTTAATATATGAGAAACTTTGCCATTGGAAACATACTTTTGAAAAGAAGATATATTAATTTGAGGAAGTCTCACTTATACTTTTGTAAGTTAAACTTATACTTTTTAAACGGAAAGAATATTTTAAAAAGTATATTTTTAGACAAATAAAACTTTTCAAAATGTCAGGAAGTAATTTTCAAACTGATAGTTTGTTTTTGTAAGTATCGCTAATACTGTTGTAAGCTAGTTAAACTTATGTATAATTTTCAATCCAAATTTTTATTTTAGAAAGTAACATTTACACTATTTCTGAGTTAAACTTGTACTTTTAAAACAAATAGGATACTTGATAGAGTAATACTTATACTTTTGTCAGTTAAACTCTTACTATTCTAGCTAAGTTAAACTTATACTCTTTTAAAAGAAACTATAGCATCTCTTTCTGCATTGGTCTTTCCCTATCCTTGCGATCGAGGACATCCATGGTTTTCAGTGGTGGTTATGATTTTTTTCATGAAAGGACCATTGCTTTGCTTTCTGCACGTTTCTTTTATTGTCCTCTTCATGGAAATTCATTCATGATAGTGTATCATTGAGTGATTATCATTTTGCTTTTATATTTTGTTAATATCTTTGTTCCTGAAATCCAATTATCACTAATGACCGTGCGATATTCTGAAGTAAGTCCTACAGTAGACTATTCCCGGCCGATCCTAAAACTTAGAAATCCCAAAAAAAATATATAAAATAGATCCCAAAGAGAAGTATAATGTGAGTGACTGAAGTGTCTAATTAACAGATTCAGTTTATACCTCTTAACTGTTATCCTCTTATGGTTTATACCGCTTGATATTGCGATTCAGTTTCTTATAACACCCTTGCGTAGAATGATTGAAATTATTGCAATTTTCGATGCATACTTTTTATTCAATTTTTTTTGACAATCAAGTGAAGAGGACGGCATGGCGGCGGCAACAATCCCTAATTAAATTTCCAACAAGGCCAATCAGTGTTTCCAGAATTTTTTTCTCAAATGCAATTCGGTCATCAAATGCAAGTGTTTTTTCTATTTTCCATTTAGTTACTGTAATTTTGTTGTGTTTATGTTCGGCTTGATGATTAATGGATCAAATTTGCTGCTGTAATATATTTTGGGAGCTAATAATTACTTGTGAGAATGCTGAATATCCTTTTTGCTAAACCAAAAATGGTTCCCATCTCGGGGTTGAATGAAAGTTGTTTGTACGTCGATCGGTCAATCGGTGGTAATGATTCAGGGATAAGCGGCGAGGCGTTTTCTTGGTGAGATTCGTCGGAAGGCATTTTGACACCTTTTCCGGTAACATCTTCTTACTAATCCGACACAAAAGTCTTATCTTTTCATTGTGTTTTTTCTTTATGCACGAGGGCATTTATGGTATTTCAAGCATTAACAGTAACTAAAAAAATTTCTATTAATTAGACACTTAAGTCCAAAAATATAAGGGGATAACTATTAATTTATAAATCACAGGAGGTCAATTATCCAGAAACATAATTCACAAGGGAAAAACTGTATTTCATCCTAATAGTTTTTTGTTGTTGTTGTTGTATAGTAGTTTTTTGGGTTCATAAAAAAAGAGTGAGCCTAAATTTAAATATTTTATGAACCAAAGAAACTACTATATATATAGGTAAATACTAGCTACCCCTAAAATTGTTGGGGCTGGGCAGTTGCCAGCTACCTAGGCCTATGGGCCGGGCTTACAGTAGATGCTTGTATTTTGGTAACTTTAGTTGTGAAAAGATTGTCTTATGTTGCATTTTTACGTGATGTTACCTCACTCATTTATACTTATTCTTCTTCGGCATCCAGGCATATGCGCAATGATTTGTCATAATGCTGGGTGTACTCGTAAAAGTAATTTGCTCGAAGGTTTTCTATTGTTGAACAATTTTGAGCGTCATTACTAAATAAAAGTTTGCCTTGCAAAAAAAAAACGTAGAATTATTGGGAAAATTTATGTCAAAGCTAACTGATGGAGATGTAGATCACAAACTTATAAAGTGCATGTAGAAAAACAAAATTATCTCCTCTACTTTTCAAGTAGGACAGGTCGGTTCGATTCAAGCTAAAATATAGTAAATGGAAAAAACCCTGCTACTTGGGTCAAACCAAGATTTAACCAGGATCTAAGAAAATCGGAATTAACCCGGTTTTTCTCTTTTTGTGTTTTGTTTTGGTGTTTTCTTCTTTTTTGAAGGTTTTGGCACCCCTTTTCCTTTTATATCAGAATTTATTTATTTCCACAATCAATGTGGGATGTTGAAAACCTGAAACGAGTGTAAAAATTAATTGTACCCAATCAAGATTCGAACATGTGTCTTCAAGAAGAGAAAAACTCTCATAGAAGAGTGACTAGCCATTAAACTATGTATACTCAAATTTTATGATATTTAATGAGGCATACTAAACGCAGTAACCGTTTTACTATTCGCAGTAACATTCTCCTGTGAAAAGACAAAAATGCTTCTGGCCAAAAAGCATGAACAGTACCCGGATAGAAAAAAAAGTGAAGAAATACCGCCGGCGGTATTTTCCAGGAAATACCTCTGGCGGTATTTTTGCCAAAAATACCGCCGGTGACTGGCGGTATTTTCGCCGGAAAATACCGCCGGCGGTCGGCGGTATTCCGGGAATTTCGTCCGGAGAGACAGTCACCCCGGCCGAAATATTGCAGAAACAGAAAAAAATGTCCGGATAATCGTAGATCCGGGAAAAAAATCCCTCCCGAATGGGTTTTTTTTCCCGAAAATTATAATGAAGGGATATATAGAGAGTTTATGCAAACTAATTTAAAGTAAAAAAATAAATATAGTGTTTACTTATAGTGTAATATGGATCGTACTCGGGTAATTCGGACTTTTTACAAGGGAATGTTACTGCGTTTAGTAAAACGGTTACGGGGAGACCGGCGGTATTTCTTCAGTTTTTTGTCTAACCAGGTACTGTGCACCCCCATGCGTGAACAGTACTGTTCACGCACGGTGAACAGTACCCGATTTTCTTCTTTTTCTTTTTTCTTTTAGGCCAGGGACATTTTTGTATTTCATAAAAGAATGTTACTGCAAATAGTAAAACGGTTACTGCGTATAACAATTTCGTATTTAATTTGCTATAGTCTAATCCAAGCAAACACAAGTTTCAATGCAGGAAGGTTGTTGGGTTCGATGTTGAAATTTACCAAACGACTTCAAATCAAAATTCAAGTACTCGGGTATAAATCTAAGGAAACATCATAGTTTTTTTTTATATCTCTAGAATTACTTTAGAAAAAAATTTAGGATGAACCTATAAAGAATTTTAGATATATATCTACCCTATATAATAGAAAGTAATATAAGTTTCACCTTAATTTGCCACTTGGATGCTACATAAGCGCCACATAAGTCTAGCATTTAATGTAATATACCTTATCACCATATAACTTACCTCTAAATAATGCTACATGGCTGCCACATTAGCACATAATTTAATAAACTTTTCATATAAAGGCAATATAAGAGGAACATTTAATAGTTGTTTATTAAAAACATAAATTTTATTTTCTCTATTTTAATTGGATAACATTTTCTTTTGTATGTTTAGCTTCTTTAAGTTATTTTTCAAATTTCTACATTAAAAATTAACGTTCATATTTAACCCTCCGTATTCAACTTATTTAAATATGAATATAAATATAATATATATATATATATATGCATATATCTTTCATATTTTATCAATACGATTTAATGTAGAATATTAATTAGTCATATTTGTAAAATATTAACGATTTATCATGATAAATAAGTTGATTTTGTGACAAATAAATATATTATATACTTTTTATTATTTTCATTTACTCTTTTCTTTTTTGATTTTTCATATACTATAAGATTTAAATATCTGTAATGGCTATTAATTATATTATGGTTATTACATTGTTCACTAAATTTTCTTTATTTTTTTCACATCAAATTCGTTTATTTTTTTCACTTAAACTCCTTTATTTAATATGTCATTATTACTTTATATTAATTATAAGAAGACTCTTGGTAATCCATAAAAAATATGAATAGACACTCACAATCTATATATATCTTCCGTCCATTCAAAAGAAAAACAACTTTTTATTGTTTATAATCCTTATGTGCATGCCTAATTCACGCCAATAGTGCAACTTTTCGTAATATATACGTCCATTAAGAACATATTTTTTGTTTAGAGAAATTTAAAAAAAAATTATTATTGATTTTTCTCAATCTCTTCTTCAAATTTGCAGGTTTATGCTAGTTCAACTCCAATGAAAAACAAAATTCCTCCATTCAGAGCTAGAAAATATGTCTTCAGGTTCACTTCATCTAACAACAGAGTTTCTCATGCCGTCGAAGTCTACTTACAACGCAAATCATATTCATTCAACAATTTTGTTAATTTTTAGAAGAAGACTAAAGAAGTTGACAAGAGAAAATATGAAAAGGTGAGGAAAGGGAAGAGAATAGGCATGCCAATTCTATATTTGACGAAAAGTCACAAGTATTTGTGTTATAGTTAACCCATGTTTCTTGTTTTTAACTATATATTTATAATAAACTAATTATTATTTATAATTCTAATTTTTATATTATCACATAATAATATTATTGGGCATTCACCGTGCAAACGCACGGTGTTCACACCTAGTATGTTCTATATAACTAGAAAACTACGAAGAAGGAAGCATAAAATTAAATGTTGCAACAAAAACCCCATTGAATTGAGCTACCTAGCAGACCCGGCTCTAAATCAAGGTGAACCAGGGCCCAAATGCTTCATGGACCCAATATTTTATAAAATTATTATGGGTTTTTTTCTCCAATATTCATATTGGGACCAAAACTTACTAAAATAGATTAAAAAAATATTTTCATTCCCAAAATACAAAAAACGAACTGAAAACGAATCTCCCAACTTCATTTCCTTAAAAAATAACAAAAAAAAAAAAAAATTGAAGAAAACGAATTCGTTTTCTTTGAAAACAAGAAAACGAATTCCATGAATTCGTTTTCTCCTTTTTTGTTTTTTATTAATTTCATTGGAATTCGTTTCTTAATGAATTTAGTTTTTTCCTTTTTTGTTTTTTATTAATTTCATTAATCCAAAAGAACCCCTGTAAATCGTTTTTGAGTTGTTATGAAAAAAAAGGCAAAATATAATTATATAAATGAAATTTTAATTTGTAATTTAATAAAATTTTAGAGGAAGTAATTGACGGCATTTTTTGAAATGGTGGTCAATTTCCTTTGTCTTCTTTATTCTCTTCATTTTCTATATCAAAGGCAGGCTCGATAGCGCCGCCTAATCCCACTAGTATTCCCTACGCAAGCTCATTTAAACTAAAAACAATTGAAATTGGAAACATCAATATCGATCCAATGTTATTTCTTTTTGAGATAAACGAATTTATGAGTTTTGTTTTTAACGGAATTAATTATTTTTAAAACATAAATGCGTTACTAAATTTTCAAAGATAAATAAATTCCGCAAAGTCATTTATACAGAGATTTTATGCATTTCAAAAAATGCCGTAAATTACTTCCTCTAAAATTTTATTGAATTACAAATTAAAAATTCAGTTACATAATTATGTTTTGCCTTTTTTTTTTATAACAATTCAAAAATGATTTACAGGGGTTCGTTTCGAAAACCCTAAAATTCGTTTTTCATTAAATAATATTTATTTTTTAAAAATGAATAAAAACTTAGAAACATGTTGGTGAACCGTTTTCAATGAAAATAATTATTTAATTTTTTAAAATTCATTTATATTATTATTTTTAATTTATTTTAAAAATAATTTTAGTGGAATTTGCTTCTTAATGAAATTAATAAAAAACAAAAAAGGAATAAACGAATTCCATGAAATTAATTAAAAATAAAAAAGGAAGAAACGAATTCATGGAATTCGTTTTCAAAAGAATTATTTACTTATTTTTACATTACTTTACATAAAATTAATTTTATTTTAAAAAATTTTAAAACAATTTCAGTAGAAAACGAATTCTCGAGATTCGTTTTCAGTAGATTTCAATAGAAAACGAATTCAGTGAATTCGTTAGATTATTTTGTATTATTTAAGTAAAATTATTTTACTTATTTTGAAATTAATTTTATTTATTAAATTATATAACTTATTTTAAAACTAATTTTATTATTAAAACATAAGTTTGTGTTTTATATCATTCATTTTAAATTAAATATTTCCAAAAAAAATGTATAAATTATCGATAAATATTTAACACAAAAAAAAAACAAAATAAAAATTATTTAAATATATATCCAATTACAGATTAGATTTTCAGTTATATAAATTACGTCTTGTCTTTGTTCCACAAAAACTAAAAAATGAATTACGGGTGTCCATTTCGAATCACCTTAATTCATTTTACATTAAAAAATATTTATATTTCAAAATGTATAAAAAACTTAACAACGATTTTGGTGAACTCGTTTTCAATTACAAAATAATTATTTAATTATTTTTTACATTACAAAACAGTTATTTAATTATGAATTACAAAATAATTCATAGAATTCATTTTCAGGAGAATATGAATTCGTTTTCTGCAAAAAAAAAAATTTCACAAATTTTTTTTTTTGTTGATTTGAAAACGAATCTCCCAACTTCGTTTTCTATAGTTTGGGAAATTTAATTTTTTTTGGTTTGTTTTGGTATTTATATGGTCCCTATATGAATATTTGGGTAAAAAAAATCAAATTATTATATGTCTAATGTAATTTTTATCTAATTTTTTTAGTATTTGGCCCATATATATTACATGTGTGATGTGGGCTGATGGTGAAACAAAATTTTGATATTCAAAATGTTCACTTATTTATTTATTTTTTGTTTAACCATGTGTAAAGTCCATCAATTTTTTTTTTTAAAAACCAACTGCTGAATTTATATATTTTTCTGTAAAAAAAAGGCCCAATGTTTTTAAACCGTGTGCAAAGTCCTAAACTAAAAATGAATTAAAAAAAATTACTCAATTTTTCCTTCTTTCTAAAGTGAAAATTTTTTACTGTTCAAATTAATTAGACTAGAATGACAATACTCATAAATATTGACTCTTTTAGAAAATTTTGATTTAAGTATCATTATAGATGATTTTACACTGAAAAAGCTCAAAGAATTCATTTATATAGACCATTTTAAAATTATATTTAGGGTGCTATTTTTTATTTGCCCAGGGGCCTCGTAAATTTAAGTACCGCCGATGCAATTCTCAAATCCAATCGACCATATCCCCGCTCTGAAGGAATCCTGCAAGCCCCAAAATGGGATGTCTGGGATTTTGATTTGGAGATAAATTGTGTGTGGATGGGGGTGGGGTGGTTTGGGGGAGGTTCCATTTGGTCAACAAATCAAACAGTTTGAACCTTCCAATTTCAATTCCACCAAAAGCCACACTATTCTGCATGATGAAGAATTTTCGAAGAAGAAAATGGAGGATTTTTAGATGAGAAACATCATATTCTTCTTCTGTCAAAGGGGTTAAGTGATAAAGACCAGAGGGGGACAAAGTGTGAAAACCATATAACACAGGAGGTTAGAAGTAATTAGACCCGAAAAAATGAGAAGGGTTTAAAAAGTTTGGAGCTATTTTAACAAAAATACCGTCAAAATAAGTGCTCGGTTAGCCACTTAAAGGAGGAACTTAACAGAGTGATCTAGAAAATACAAAAATAAAAAAATTGGTAACTATGAAAACAATTAAAATAGTATGGGGACTAAAACGTGAGTTTTCACAAAGTAAGATGACTAAATTTCATTTAGCCCTTATAAAAATTTAACCATTGGACAAACATACTTATTTATAATATTGAATTTAAACTTCATATCATGTTACTTAATGTAGTAAATTTTACATAATTTAGCAAACTAAGTTATTTTATAGTATATTTCTCTTAACACATTAATGGGCAGATCCACGCCTTACGCGTTCCCTACAAACTGGTATGTAAAGAAGCATCTATGGGCCAAAAGTTGTTTATGTGCCACAATTGTGGTTAATTAATTTGATTCCAAATTGGATTAAACTTTGTGTAGATCCTGCCACAAATCTTGGTCCATGAAACTCATCACATGTATCTGTAATATCAAATTAAATTGATCAGCTGGAAGCACTTTTGCCAAATTGAATTAGTTAATATATGGGATTTACCAATTTGTGTCGGCAATGTGAATTTGATCAGATATAATTTATTTGTGGGCGTCTAATTATTCACTTGAGTAGGCTTGCTTAGTAAGGCTTGAGCCTTGATTGTTGGACTTCTCTTACAACTTGGTCCATTAAATTTAGTCCTTCACTGATCCATCCAATTAATTGACCTATTTAATTTAAGGTTGATTTTTGGGTTGATTTTGGATTTCGAATCATAAGCTCTGCCTCTACATGACTGTAGTAACATAATGTAAAAATGCCCCATATATAAGACAACTATAATCTTTTCTCAGTCACAACTAAAGTTACCAAATTATAAGCATCCAGCGTAGGCAGGCCCAAGATTTGGACAGCTCGAGAAACTGCCCAGGAACCAACAATTTTAAGGGCCTAATTTTCACTAATATAATACTACTTTTTTTTTTTTTTAGTAATATATAATTTTTTTTTTAAAAGATTATGGAAAGTAACTAATATCTCTCTAATTATAAGTTGTAGATAATCTATAATTGATTGTCCTTTCATAGAATAGGATCAATAAATGTCTGTATGTGTATACGATTAGCTAATGAAATACAAGAAACTATTCTCCATCTTAGAGTTTACATGGTATCAGAGCAAGGTTCACTATCTTCCCTTTCGCTTGCTTAGGTTAGGATTAGCCCCACCGCTTCTCTCCTTCGTTTCCTAGTGCTGTGGCAGCATCTTTGGTCACCGAATTTCTCGTCGTTTCTTGGTGCTGTGGCAGCATCTTCGGTCACCGGATTTTCCCTTCGGTTCTTGGTGCTGTGGTAGCATCTTCAATCTCCAGATTTCCCTTCTTTTCTTAGTGTTGGGACAGAACCGTTTGGACGTCGGCTCGCCGTGAATCTGCTCGGTTATCTCTGGTCACTTCTCTCATCTGGTTCTCCTTTTAATTGGAGCTGTTTCGGAATTGTGGTGGTTGCTGATTTAATTAGGGCTGATTTTCTTCTTTCTTTTTTTGTGGTTGTTAATTTTGGGCTGGGCTATTGCAATCTTATTTTCTTTTGCGATTGTGCTGCTTGGTTTCCTTTGGGCTCGAGTGTTGGGCTGCTTTTGTTCTGTTTGGGCTGCAGCTGATTTGTTTTGGGCTGCTGAATTTAACTGGGTGTTTCTTTTAGTTTTGGGCTGTTGTTATTATTTGGTTGGGCTGCCGGTTTGAGGTGTTGGGCTGCTGTTTTAGGATATTATTGTTTGTAGGGCTGTGCATTTTGATCCGAATTTCGGGTCGGACCAGACGATCCGATCCGATCCGAACCGAAAATTTCGGATCGGATCGGATCGGTTCAACAAAATCGGATCAGCATCGGGTATCGGATCGGAACAGCTGATCCGATCCAAACTCTTTTGGGAAAGAAAAAAAAAAAAAAAAACCCAATCCTCTTATATTGATTTGGAAAGTCAGAATCAGATTTCATTTTTTCTTATTTCAGAGAAAAAAAATCAAAGAATTTGAACTGCTTTATTATTCTTAATTTCGAAGGAAACGAAATCCATAGCCAAAATCTCTTCCTCCTTTCACAGCCTCTCGTTGAAATCGCTGATACTCTGATCTTGAACTTGGAAAAGGCATGGCCAGCCCCTTCAATCTTTGAACCCGGTTAAGGTTTTATTATTTGAATCTGCAAACCATTTCAGTCTTTAGATCTTCAAACTCAACTCTGTGGTGTGAAGTGGTTGCAGCTAACGGAAGCGTTGGTATTAGAGGACGGAGGATTGGAGATCTGAAGTGGTATGTAGGTTTTATACAAATTGCTAATGGTTTCTCAAATTTTCTGTACTTCTTTTTTCTGGTTATTTTCATTGTAAAACAATATGATTCAGCTGCTAGTTATGGTTTTGTTGACATGGCGAATTGCTATATGATAATACAATCGAAGGAGAAGAAGAAATGGTTGCAGATTGCACCAAGAAAAGAAAAGAAATACAGTTCGGATCGGCTCGGCTCCGATCCGAACCGGATCCGAACTGATCCAAAATTTTGGATCACCAATCCGAACCGAACCGATCCGTTCAGTTCGGATCGGATCCGAATCGGATCGGGTCGGATATTCAGTTTTGAACAGCCCTAATTATTTGGGTTGCTATTTGAACTGTTTTTTTTTTTTTTTGGCTGCTGCGATTTGGTTGGGCCTTTCTCTGGTTTGGGTTGTGTGGGATTGTGTTTTTGGGCTGCTGGATTTCTTTTTTTTTTTTCCTTCTGTTCTAGGCTTGTGCCTTTGGATTACCTTGTTAGGCCTAATATGACAAACCCTTTCAAAGTGTCTCAATTGGCTACTTTTTCTTCCACCGCTTCCGAGGCGCCTGTTATCATCTCTGCTGATGAGTACAACATATTGCTTTGCCGTCCCGTCCCCCTCACATCTCCACCCGCTCTCTTTACTGTGCTTGATGGGGCAGGCAATCCTAAAACCTGTCTTATTTCTACATCTCCCTTGCACTGGGTCATTGACTCTGGTGCCTCCAACCACATGGCCGGTAATCCTAACCTCTTCTCTACCTTTCAGCAACACAAGTCTCCCACCCCAGTTACCTTAGCTGATGGTTCTACAACTTCTGTTATTGGGTCTGACACAGTTCATCTCACACCCTCTCTATCTTTGTCCTCCACCTTCCTAATTTCTCATTTAATTTGATCTCTGTTAGTACACTTACTCGTCAACTCAACTGTTGTGCCATATTTTTTCCTGATTTGTGTCTCTTCCAAGATCTTACGACGAAGGAAATTATCGGTAAAGGACATAAATCTGGTATTTACATCCTTGATACACCTATTCCCGAAGTTGTAGCATGTACGTGCGCTATTACCCCCTTTGAAGCTCATTGTCGATTAGGTCATCCGTCTCTTCCTTCGTTAAAGAAACTCTTTCCTCTAGTGTCTAGCTTGTCTTCTTTAGACTGTGAGTCCTGTCAATTTGCCAAACATCATCGAGTGAGCTTGAGTCCAAGAGTCAATAAACAAGCAATTACTCCATTTGAATTAGTCCATTCCAATGTTTGGGGTCTTTGCTCGGTTGCATCTCATAGTGGTTTTCGATACTTTGTTACATTTGTTGATGATCATTCTTGTATGACTTGGCTATATTTGATGAAAAGTCGTTCAGAATTATTCTTTCATTTCTCTGCCTTTCATGCTGAAATTCGCACCCGTTTCGGTGTCCCTATGCAAACTTTGCGTAGTGACAATGCTAAGGAATACCTCTTTGCCCAGTTTCAACATTTTATGCTCCAACATGGTATTCTTCATCAAACTTCTTGTGTGGATACCCCCTCTGAAAATGGAGTTGCTGAACGCAAAAATAGACACCTTCTTGAAACTTCTAGAGCTTTGTTATTCCAGATGAAAGTTCCAAAACAATTCTGGGTCGATGCTGTCTCTACTGCATGTTTCTTGATCAATCGCATGCCCTGCTCAGTCTTGTCAAGCTCTACTCCTTTTCATATCCTCTTCCCCGCTAAACCCTTATTTCCCATTGAACCTCGGATATTTGGTGTACTTGTTTTGTTCGAGATGTCCGTCCTCATGTCTCTAAACTGATCCCAAATCCATAAAGTGCATCTTTCTTGGGTACTCTTGTGTGCAAAAAGGATATAGGTGTTATTGTCCCAATCTCCATAACTACTTTGTTTCTGCTGATGTTATCTTCTGGGAGCATACCCTGTTTTCTAATCCTGTTGATCCACCTAGTCAGGAAGAGGAAGATGATTGGTTACTCTACCGGGTTCCTCCTGTTGATATTACTTCCTTGGTTCCCTCTCATTCCCTTCATACTTGGCCTTCTATCATACAGACATACTCTCATCGTCCTTAGCTTCCCCCTCCACTACCCTCTGATGCTCCACTTCCAATTCGTCTTGATGCATCGATCTCTCTCTTGCCAGCTCCATCTTCATCTGATGACCTTCCCATTGCCATTCGCAAAGGTAAACGGACGTGTACTTACCCGATATCCTCTTTTGTCTCTTATAACAAGTTGTCCTCCTCTTCTAGCTCTTTTATTGCTTCCCTCAATTCTGTATCCATTCCTAAAACTGTTCATGAAGCTCTAGCCTATTCTGGCTAGCGCCAAGCTATGGTTAAGGAGATGAATGCTTTGGATACCAATGGTACATGGTCTTTGGTAGAGTTGCCTGTTGGCAAGTGCCTTGTTGGATGTAAATAGGTTTTCACAGTGAAAGTTAACCCTGATGGCTCTATTGCTCGATTGAAGGCCCGCCTGGTTGCTAAAGGATATGCTCAGACATATGGCGTGGATCATTTTGATACATTTTCCCCTGTTGAGAAACTTGACTCTGTACAGTTATTTATTTCTCCGGCCGCCACTCATCATTGGCCTCTGCATCAGTTAGATATAAAAAATACATTTCTTCATGGTGATCTTCAAACGGAAGTTTATATGGAGCAACCACCAGGGTTTGTTGCTCAAGGGAAGTATGGGAAAATATGTCGTCTTTGTAAGACCTTGTATGGGTTGAAACAAAGTCCTCGTGCCTGGTTTGGTAAGTTTACGAGTGCGGTTGAAAAGTTTGGTATGAAGAAGAGTAAGTCTGATAACTCCATCTTCTATTCATGTTCAGATGATGGCATTATCCTGTTAGTGGTTTATGTGAATGATATTGTAATCACTGGTAGTGATTCGGCTGGAATTTCTTCTCTTAAGAACTTCCTCCACACTCAGTTCCATACTAAAGATCTGGGCATGTTGAAGTATTTTTTGGGGGTTGAGGTTACTAGAAGTAAGAAAGGATTCTTCTTATCTCAAAGGAAATATGTGCTCGATTTATTATCTGAAACTGGAAAATTGGTTGCTAAGCCATGTACTTCCCCAATGGTTCCTAATATGCGGCTCAAAAAGAAAGGTGGATTGTTTAATGATTCTGAGAGACAGAAGATTGGTAGGAAAGTTGAATTATCTTACTGTGACTCGTCCAGATATTGCTTACACTACTACAAAATGGAGCTTTAATGGCGGTTATAAAGGGCTTTTAACGGCGGGGTTTAGCATTTTTGAACCGCCATCTATCTGGCAGCCGTTGTAAGTTAGCGGACTTTCTACGGCGGGTTCGACCAACCGCCGTAGAAAGGGTACACTTTCCACGGCGGTTCAAGGTCGAACCGCCGTAGAAAGGTTACACTTTCCACGGCGGTTCAAGGTTGAACCGCCGTAGAAAGAGTACACTTTCCACGGCGGTTCAACCTTGAACCGCCGTGGAAAGTGTACTCTTTCTACGGCGGTTCAACCTTGAACCGCCGTGAAAGTGTAACCTTTTCTACGCATAAATCATTAAAAGTATACTTTCCACTGCGGTTCAACTTGAACCGCCGTTGAAAGTGGTTACTTTTTAACGCAAACCGCATTAAATCATTAAAAACCTGCTGATTAAACCTGGTCAAATCAAAACCTTATGCTAACAGCCCAAATTTATTACAAATATCACCAATATACAAATTGAATTCGCTTTTATAATACAGCATATCCAAAAAATATTTGTACAACTCTAATATGAACAAGTTTAATTAGTATCCTTCTACTACGACGGATGCTCCAAAATATATCTAGCGCATATTTTTCGCACTGCATCTATATCCACATTGCTTAATGGAGTGCGGTCGATCTTGAAGTGCTGCAACAGAGTTTTTTGAAATTAAAAACTACCCGAGTAAGCAAAATGAAATACAGTCAATTAAGTAAGTAATGAGAAATATATATTTACCTTTTCAAGTGCAAATGTGGATGATTTCATTGCTATTTGGTACATGTAGTGCATTACATAGTACCCACACTCCCAATTATCCGTTTGCTTTTTATGCTAATGAATTAATATATACGAGTTAGAAGATCATACAATTAATTGTATACAACACAACGGTGAGTAAAAAATTTCTACGAATATTCATAACTAAACTCGTATTAATCTAATTAATTAAATAACTAGGACTCACTAATTTCTACTGATCGAAACGGCAATTTGCATGCTTATATTAACTAACCTACAGTACTGGACTCACAGATTGCATGCATAATTAATCAAATACCTCAATAAATAACTTGACTAACTAATAAATTAATTGACTAACACTATACTAACTTAGGCTACTAGACTCACGGATTTAATTAAAACAACTAACACTACTAATTGCTTAGGCTACTAGACCCACGGATGTAATTAAAAAATTTATAAGAACCAATTTCATTTACCTTAACTACTATCCACGAAGGTGGCATATGCACATTTGTGGGCAATCCCAAGAAAGCTTGATAGTTAAACATCACCCTATAAAAATGAAATCGGCACGAAAATAATTAGCAATATATGGATATATAGGCATTCTAACAGTTGTTAATATATATAACTCACTCGTCCATAAGCTCCACCGCCTCCTCCTTCTGTGGATTTTGCAAAGAATCAAACCAGTATACAACCTTATCTACTGGTCTAATGGCCATTAGCATCCAATGTTCACTGCCAACAAAAAATTTAATGACGTACGTCAGATCTTTATATCAGTGTTTCTTAAATATTAGAGAATCGCTTACAGTGTCACTTACCCCTGAAGATAAGGCACCAGATACATTTCTTTATTCCTATCCTTCAAGATTCGCGCAATGTAGTTCACCCTATCTTGAAGCGTAGTTTGTGTGGGTGTGACATGATCAGCCGAAAGGAAACCTATCCCCTTTCTCCCATTCCTTTCAGCTAACTCATGTAAAGCTCTAAAGAATTTAAAAAAAGGGCTTCATTGGTTAGCCTATGCACATGGAATGCATAATATATAACATTAATAATCAGAAATAGGTTATAAAATTAAGTGGAAACTCACTGGGTGAACAACTGCATCAAACTGTTTGAGACCTGGCTTTCTCTGGTCAATAACTCTAATAGATCCCCTCGATCCATCAGATTAGGCAGTCCAAACCTATGACTTCTTTTGTCATTTGAAAGCAGAAGCCATTGAAGCCCGCATCATTATCCATTCGGAGCTTAACTCTTGCAATGGATCAGATGTCGATGAGGATGACTCCTCAGTCGGAACCGTCGCCGAAGGAGATGTCTTGTCATCCATAGAACTCATCCGGCCTTTTTTCTTTTGGGCACTTTTATCCACCTAACATCATTTGAAATAACATTAAATATACAAAATGGTATTAAGTAATACACAAATAAATGAAAGAATATACCTTTGTTACCGGAGCCGGCTGAATAATTTCAATCAACTCTTTAGGCCATTCCACGAAAAAGGACTTGGCCATTCCCACTGTTGCAGCCTCTTCCTCAGGAAATGGCAGCGGGGCACAGTCATCATAGGAAATTTTAATTGTGACCCTCGCGCAACCTTTCCTAACCTCGCGCCCGTGGTGCTTGCTTTGCTTATAAATATTTCCTTTTGCCACAAGCTTACGCCGCGTTTGCGAATCCTCATGAAGGAACAGATGGCATTCACACCCGTCCTAAGATAATAGGCAAGCGAATGAACATTAGTCAACTATTAAGAATAACTTAACAAAGCACTGTAATAAAGAAAAAATTTGTTGAAGTATAAAAGAAGCCGTCTAATTTTATTTACCTTGTATTCGCCTAAAGCACCGCCGTCAGAGGCTTTGATCGGGTCCGTAGGTGCAACATGTAGCATCTCCAAATCGGGCAACCTTGTAGGTATCGAGAGAAAACAGGGCTCACAGGGATACAGGGACCGCTCCGGAGGTCTCTGGGTGCAAGCTCTCATCCGGGGCATTATTCATGACGGTGGCTTTTAATGTATCATAATCGGTTCCCATCTTACCACATATAACCCCAATCATCATCTTCAGCTGTGTCTGACATTCATCTAGTTGGGCAGTGGTTTTCTGAAGCTGTCGCTTAGTTAAATCAAGTTCCTCTTTAAGCGACGGCTTTGTTTTCTGTGGGAAAACCTCTGTGATACGTGCCCGCGTAGAATGGCCGCGATAACGACCGGGGTGATCGCGCTTGCCCGTTGCAATGACAAGAATGTCATTCCTACCCTCTGCAACGGTCTCCCCTTGGGACTCGCGGGAACATAGATTTTCCTACACATGTTGCCAAATATAGTAAATGTAAATAGATCAATTAAATATAAATAAATACACATATACAGAGATTATTCATTTATGTATATAAATTTTAAATATAAAATTGATAACCATAATTATAAAATATAAATAAATACACATATATACAAATTAGTCATTTATTTACTTTACAGTGACAACTAGATAATAATAATTGATATAACATTTAATGACAACCAAATTATTAATTAGCATTTCATCATAGATATCTAGTAATAAATAATCAGTTATAATAAAAATTCTATACACATAGACTTTAAATATTAAAATAATTGAAACATAAGAAAATGTATGGTGCAAAACTTACAATTTCCTTCGCTACACGCCCAGCCTCTGGCGTGAAGTATTCCCTTTTTTGTTCGTATGGGCATGTATCCAAAGGTCATGACGGCCTGGCCCTGAATAAGAATCCTCGCCTTCTTCTTCGGACTGACCCTCCTCTGAAGGCTTCTTTCCGGATGCACTGACCTCCTCGTCATGCAACTGCTGCTTCAGCAGTCGGTAGCCACCGCGAGATAAGTTATGGTAGAAAGCATTTAAATTGGCATTCTTTTGCGCTTTTCCACGAATGGCCTAGAGAGAAATATAATGAAAAATTATTATCCCTAAACTGAGCAATTTCAAATATCCAAAAAGAAGAAGGAAATCAATTTTAAAAAATATACCTGCCATTCTTCTGTCTCGCGGCTAGCCTTGAACTTAATCCATGTCTCCCTAGGGATAAATTTATATTCCAAACATGGGTCCCTACCCTTCATGGGACCATGTACATATTTCCCTAAATAGGATTTGAAATCTTTCCACCGTTTACCGGCATAACTAATCCACTTATCTTCGAGTTCTTCGGTGGACTCGAAAAAAATAATGCCTACAGTGAAAATTAGGAGTAAAATTTAGTGAGGAATTTGAGTAAAATTGTATGGAAGAATTAAGAAACAAAGAATGCATTATAATTAAAGAAAATACCCGTATTTCCATCCAAACTCTCTTCTTGAGCTCTGCGGGAACTTTCGGCCATGATTCATATTCCACTAAGTCCACTTTGCTCCGGGCCGTATATGCCACAAAGGTAATCCACTGTACATGATGTACTCTAGGCTCGAGCCCGGAATCAAAAGAAATGTCAAGAGTTTCCCCATTCTTTCGCATTTCCAATAGGTCATTGCAATTTGTGGGCCCTCTAACTCTACTAGATTTAGTAGAAGAACCATCTCCATGCTCCGTATTGCTTTTTCTTTTTCGGGCCATTGAAAGTACCTTAAACTTCATTTACATAGAAAGAGAATTCAATATAACATATATGCAATGACAACAAAAGCTTTAATGTCAAATACAAGAATGCTTGTAATGTTGAAAAAAAAGTGGTACATTCGCAAAATTCGCTCCTACAAATACACAATTACCATTAACCAAATTAAACCAAATGAGGGCCAAAAAAAAGTCCGTTTATAAAGGGGACCATTGATAAAGTAATTCACATTTCACAACCAACAACTAATGTGGAAAAAGGCAATGTACATTCGCAAAATTCACTCCTAAAATCCACAATTACCATTATCCAAATTAAACCAAATGAGGGCCAAAAAAAAGTGGACTTCTCAAGGGTACCATTGATAAAGTACTTCACATTTCACAACCAACAACTAATGAGAACATTCATTCATTTCTACTAAAGGAATAACATTTCACAAAGTGGAATCAACAACAAAGCATTTTCCTCATTATCACTAAAGGAGGAACACTAAATCGAATAAAAACCGAAATCAAACACCAATGTTCTAAAATTAATCAAGCAAAACCGAAATAATCATTTGAGTTTCTCATTTTCAAAAAAAAACCCGAATTTCAAAGGGTACCTAATGGAACATTAATCAAACCCTAGGTTCTCAACTTATGTAGGACAAAACACTCAATTCAACAACCAAACCAAATGCTACAAACAATCAATAAATCCAAAAACTTTCCAAGCTTTCATCACAAGAGTAAAACCGAAATCTACCATAAATATCAACCAACAAAATCCTAGTGCAATGGTAAGCATTTGCAAAATGTAAGGTTAAATACACAAAAGTTTAAAATGAAAGCATAGAAGGTGGAACCTTTTGGGTGAACTCAAAAAAATCCAAGCTTTAAGTTATATGGGAGGGTGGAAATGGAGAGCCGACCGACGGTGAATGCTTGGGCAGCCGAACAATCGGTGAATGCTTGGGCAGCCCGCAGATCGGTGGCGGAGGGCAGCCGACGGATGGGAAGGTGAGGAGGTCGCCGGCGATGGGAGAAGCGGCGAAGAAGACGAACGCCGCGGGAAGAAGATTCGGGAAACAGGGGAAGTGGGAAAAGAAGGGAAAGAAGAAGGAGGAGGTGTGAGGCGGAAATGAAAAAGCACAAATTTGAATTATAATTAATACCGGCTCGGTCAACTGCGGTTCAACCGCGAACCGCAGTTGAAAGTACACTTTCAACTGCGGTTCAACCTTGAACCGCAGTTGAAAGTATACTTTCAACTGCGGTTCTCGTTGAACCGCATTGAGTGTACTTTCAACTGCGGTTCAACCATGACCGCGAACCGCAGTTGAAGGTACACTTTCAACTGCGGTTCAATGTTGAACCACCGTTGAAAGTGTACCTTCAACTGCGGTTCGAGATTGAACCGCGGTTGAAAGTCCGCACTTTTCTCGGTTTAAATAAAAAAATTGGAGCCAATTCCCGCGCGGTCATATTTTAATATTAAATTTTTTTATTTTCCATTTTCAAAAAACTATTCCCACAATTTGGTAAATATAATAATACATACCCAGATTTTGTATATTTATTAATTATGTACACAATCTCGACTTTTATTAACCATTTCATAATTAAATTTCAAATTTTTAATTGAACCACATATTTGCATTTAAATTTCCCGCGTGTGCTACTACACGTACAATAATTATTGGTGAAACATAAAAATTAATAATTTTCGTAACTTTAATACATGTAAGAGCCAAGAAAGTAATAAGCTTCATTATGTTCCCTAAAATTCCTACTTTTTCGACTTGGCGAACGGGATAAAAAAATCAAATCCAAAAATGCATTAGGTACGTATAGTAATATAAAAATTAATTAATAAAATTTAAGTGGCCGAAAATTTTTTTTTGCTGAAAGTCATTAGGACTTTATGAGCATTATTTGAAATTAGCTAGAAGTTTGACTTTTAGACTTTTAAATACTTAGAAGATGAAAATTGGTCAAATGAAATTAGAATGATATTTTAAATATGCTAAGACCAATTTTGAAGTTAAAATACTCAAGAAAAGATGAGTTAGGCAAAATAGAGAAAAATTTGAGAAAATTTGAAATTTGCATTTGATTGATGAGTCTTTGAGTGATATAATCCTAGAATGCCATGTTTTAGAGTTAAAATGATGCATTAGGATCTATGTCATCTTTGGTATCTTGAAATTCTTGCACATGTTAAAACGGTTGAAAATTTTCATTTCAAGATAGCAAGAATTAAGCATGTTTGCATTACATAAAAATGGTTGACCAAGTGGTTGACTTTTAAAAATATACATGCTTTAGTTATTTGAGAGTTTAAGAATTAACTTATTGATAATTTGAAGTTGCTCACATGAGAAAATTAAGGATATATGCTTCAAAATGGCAAGCTTCAATTGAAAAAACTTGACCAAGTAGTTGACTTTGAAAATATGAATGCTTTGGATTGTTTGAATCTTTATGCATAACTACTTGATCCTTTGAAGGTGCTTGGATGATATATAAAATGCTTGATAGAAACTTGAATTTAGCAACTTTCAAAATTCAAAGCTTAATATAATTAAGCTTGAAAAACGTTGACCGATAGGTTGACTTTGCACATATGCATGATTTGAAATGTTTCATTCCTTTGAATGTCAAAGCGAAAATCCAGGAAAAGGGTGGCGCTTCACTATATATCTATTTCCATCTTAAGAGTCACCGCGGTTAATTTATGAAAATCGGGAAAAAAATCTTAATAGAGAGTAGGGTTTAGGGGTTAGGGTTTAGGTTTAGGGTTTAGAAAATGATATGAAAATAGAAAATTCATGAGTAGCGTGGGAATTGGCTCCAAAAACTAATTTCTACGGCGGTTAAAACCGAGAACCGCCATAGAAAGTATTTTCTACGGCGGTTCAAAGTTGAACCGCCGTAGAAAAGTAGTTTTTGGAGCCAATTCCCGCGCTACATACGTACGCATGGATTTTCTATTTTTTTGTACCAAATTCAAAATACATTATATATATATATATATATTAAGAATTAATTATAAAAGTTGTCTTAAAGTATTCAATTATTCAAATGAAAATATTTTATTTATGTAGTGAAAATTTACAAGATATCGAGAGCATAGAGGATCGAGAGAGTATATGATGTGCATCAAGAGGGGAAAGGAGAAAAGCGAAAGATGTATATATATATATATATATATATGTATGTATAAACAGATATGTATATATATATATGTTTGTAAATTAATGAAATCCAGTTTTTATTTAATTTTTTTCGGCCACTTAACTAATATTAATTAATTTTTATATTACTATACGTACCTATAATGCATTTGTCGAAAAAGTAGATATTTAACGAAACATAATGAAGCTTATTATTTTATCGTCTCTTACATGTATTAAATTTACGAAATTTATTAATTTCTATATTTGACCTATAATTAATAAATATACACAATCAGGGTATGTATTATTATACTTACAATTTGTGAGATTAGTTATTTGAAAAATGGAAAAAACAAATTAATATTGAAAAAAGAATCCACCGCGGTTCACGAGTGAACCGCCGTTGAAAGTGGACTTTCAGCGGCGGTTAAACATTGAACCGCCGTTGAAGATACACTTTCAACGGCGGTTAAGAATTGAACCGCTGTTGAAGTTCCACTTTCAACGGCGGTTCAATGTTGAACCGCCGTTAAAGTATACTTTCAACGGCGGTTCAATGTTGAACCGCCGTTGAATAGACGACCCGGTTAATTAAAGTTCAAAATTTTTGAACGTTCTTTTCCTCCCTCATTCTCTTCCTCTCCACTCCCATTTTTTCCCCTGCATTTCCCCTGTTTCCCGAACCTGCGCTGACAAGTAATTTATAAAGAGTTAAATATAAAATAAAAATAAAATGAACTGCGTATAGATTTCCTGGAAATTTTACCAAAGTACTACTCCTTGGAAGAAAATAATAATAACAATACAAGAAACATTTATTCATAAATGAAAAACAAAAGGAAATCTATTTTCCGGAAAATTTGACAAAGTCTCCCCTATAAATGTAACGTACTCCCTGTAAATTCGATGCACATATACTTCAATACTTCACTAAAATTCCAACTATTTCGAAAATACGGAATGGAATTCAGTTTCAAATCACTTCAGACAGAATCTCCTCTGCTTGTTTTTTACCAAAACACAAGTGCAATTTAAGATCAGAACATAAGTTTCACACAATTTCAAAAAATAACATATTCATTTATAAACAGTTCCGCATATGAAGTCCCTGGAAATTTTGTCCCTTGATTGCGCGGCTTCATCCGAGGTGTGACCTGTTTCAATCCCACAGTATGAAGGATAAAAATAAATGTTGTTAAAAATTTATTGAATCCTCTCTTCATTAAAATCAAAGAAACATATACAAATACACAAACACACATACACACCCACGGGAATTGAAGTTTAATAAAAACAAACAATATACCTGAAAATGATTCTTAACTTATTCTCTTTCTCTTAAGGGACACTTGATCCTCGAACCATAATCCTTCGCTGTGGTCATCACGAAGTATGTATTTATCAAGTTCCCTATCTTCCTCATCTGCTCTCGGTTCAGGTAACCCACTAGAGAAAGGGCCAGCCTCATGAAGCCCTTCTTCTGTATCTATCCCTCCACACCGTGATGTTGTTTACCATGAATAACAACAGACCAATGTTCGTCGCAAGGATCGGTGATATAAAAAACTTGTTTCGCCTGCGATGCAAGTATAAATGGTTCCCCCTTGAAACCCTCCCGATTGAGGTTGACCAAGGTAAAACCCAATGGATCATCAGTTCGAACCCCACTATTGTTATCAACCCATTTGCAGCGAAATACAACTACTTTGAAACAAACATAGTCAATCTCCCAAATATCTTCGATCACCCCGTAATAAGCCATGCTGCATACAATGGATTTTTATCCTTCCTGCTAGAAACATGTAAAGCCTCTGAGATTAATGTAACACACTGTTTTGTGCCGTACTCTTCTCATCTTGTCTCTTAGTAGCAAATGAATATCCATTTATATGTTATAGCATGAAAATGCTCGTACCGCAGGGCTGGGCCTAAATGCCAACCATTTCAATGTCTCCGAAACGTCTTTGCCCAGGACAGCATTACCAAACCAATAGACAAATGTCTGAATATGTTCATTGAGCACACGTTGATCCGTCCAAGCAGGATAAGACGTTCTTATTGACTGTATGTGGTCTGTCACATAGGGCGCAACTTCTTCAGAATTGCGCAGAATGTAGAGATGCGCCTTCATTAATTCAACATTAGACGGCAAAATTTTTTTTCCTCCCCTTCTGCCCATACCTGTAATCATCCCATCGTGCCGATTCTTAGATATTCCAATGGATGCGGTCCCGGCCAAGTACTCAGTGCAAAACTCAATTACCTCCTCAGCTATATAACCTTCAACAATACTAGCATCAGGACGACAACGATTCTTCACATACCCCTTATATACTTTCATATATCGCTCGAATGGGTACATCCATCGCAAATGAATAGGCCCGCAGATTTTTATCTCTCTGACCAAATGAATCATCAAATGCACCATAATATCAAAGAAGGCGGGTGGAAAATACATTTCTAATTGACAGAGGACAACAGTTATTTCATCTTGTAGCTGATCAAGTCTTTCGCGCGCGATAACCTTGCTACATATAGCATTGAAGAAGAAATAAGTCTTGTTATACTGGACTTAACATGCTTGGGCAATATCGAGCGAATAGCTACAGGCAACAATTGCTGCATTAAGGCATGGCAATCATGAGACTTCAAACCAACCAGTTTTAAATCTTTCAAGGAAACAAGTCTGCTTACATTTGAAGAATATCCAGATGGAACTTTGATGCTACGCAAACTTGAACACAGTTGTTTTTTCTCCTTTCTGGACAAAGTGTGACAGGCAGGGGGTAGATATGTGCGTTGTCCTCGAGCTACCGGTGCTAAATTTGCTCTTATGTTCATATCAACCATATCAAGTCTCGCGTTATAACCATTCTTAGTTTTACCAGGGATGTTCAAGAGCGTACCTAAGAGGCTTTTGCAAATATTTTTCTCAATATGCATAACATCGAGACAATGTCTGACATCCAAGTTCTCCCAGTATGGAAGTTCAAAAAATATGGATTTTTTTCCAACAACCTGTATCATGTGCTGGACTCCGAAGTTTTACCAAACTCAACATTAATGTCCGTCACACGAGCTTTCACCTCTGGCCCGCTCAAGGGTTCTGGAGCTTTTCTGAACTCTTGGAATCCATTGAATGCTCTTTTCATACGGCGATACGGATGAGTCTCGGGAAGAAATCTGCGATGCCAAGGTATACTGTCTTCCTCCCATGTGCAAGCTGACAAAAATCTGTACTCTTCTCACATATTGGACATGCTTTATGCCCTTTAACAGAGTACCTAGACAAGTTTCCATAAGCAGGAAAATCATTAATGGTACAGAACAACATGGCACGTAATGTGAACATTTCTTCACGGTAGGCATCAAACACAGGTGCGCCTTCATCCCATAACTTTTTCAAGTCTTCAATAAGAGGAGCAAGATACACATCGATGTCATTTCCTGGTTGCCGTGGGCTTGAAATCATTAGAGACATAAGTATGTACTTGCGCTTCATACACAAGTAAGGCGGCAAATTGTAAATAACCAACATCACCGGCCATGAGCTATGTGTGCTACTCAGACTGCCAAACTGGTTCATTCCATCAGTACACAGACCAAGCCTCAAATTTCTTGCTTCTCCCCCGAAAGAAGGATACATTGAATCAATCTTTTTCCACTGATCTAAGTCTGATGTATGCATTATCACCTTGTCATCATCACTGGGAATACACCGATCTGAATGCCATGTCAATAGTTTTGTATCTTTTTCATTAGCGAACAACTGTTTAAATCTCGGTATTATAGGAAGATACCACAGAACCTTAGCCGGTGACCCCTTCTTTTGCGCATCAGGACTGTCTTCAACAGCATCACACAGCTGCTTGTTTTTGTATCGGGGAGTGTTACACTTAGGACAGCACAATAAATCCTTATACTCATTCCTGTAGAGAACGCAATCATTTGGGCAAGCGTGGATCTTCTTATACTCCATACCCATTGGACAAAACATTTTTTTCGCCTCGTAAATTCGATCTGGAAGTTCATTATCTTCTGGGAGCATATCTTTCAATACCCTCAATAAGGCTGTAAAACTAGTATCTGACCACCCATTTGCCGCTTTCAAACTAAACAACTTCAAAACACTAGACAATCGTGTATATTTACTGCAACCCTTGTATAGAGGCTTCTCATTGTCACCCAAAATCGAAGCAAGAACTTCCGGTTTATCAGCAAAATTCTGGCCACATCCTCAATCATGGCATCTAATCGATCTCTAGTAATCGCATCATCTCCTTTTGCATGAGATTTTCTTTGCTCAGGTAAACCATCAATACTTTCACCATGCCAATCCACAGTTTATAAGAAGGATCAAACCCGTGCCGATATAAATGGAATCTTATTGTATCTGAGTTATCAAACCGCGCCCCATTTTTACAAGATTTGCACGGACAATGAACGTACTTGTATTCTTATAAGCGAATTGAATGAAATTCTCAACTTCTCTCGCATAAGAATCGGAGGTCCGATCACCACAGAACAAGATATTTCGATCCATGTGTAACTAAGACCTTGAAATAATTAAAAATACCAAATAATAATTCAACAAACAATGTACAAAGTATCAAGTTGCATGCTTGTCTTAGCACATGTCATAATACTTATGTTAGTCATATATGTGCAAAACTACTATAATACCTCAATGAAAAAAATAATGCAATGACAACACATGCGCAATAGACATAATCGAATGAAGAAGAAACTCTAAGTTTTTCATTCATGCATTTCGTCAAACACATAAAATGCATAAAAAAATAATACACACTCTAAGTAGTGCTAATTATATGAACATCATCCATTAAAAATCAAACACTATAAATCAAATTACATCACCGAAAACTACATAGTATAACTAAATAGGGTTCCACACTACTAAGGTTCGCCACATACATGGAATATATGCAACTTTAATTTTCAGCCATGCAGCTACCATAAATAAAAATAAATGCTATAGGATGACATATCTAAAGTACAAGCATAAGCAATTACTGGAAAATTTTACAAGTTTCTAACCTTTAGGTGGTAAATTTTAGCTCCAAATGACGATTCTTTAGGTTCAATGTGCAAAACCGTAGTAGAAATTTGGAGACAGACACTCTCGGGCGCGATATGGGAATACACGGTGTTATTTAGGTTTTAATATATATATACGTCAATACTACGGCGGAGAAAATTAAACCGCCGTAGAAAGGGGACTTTCTACGGCGGTTGGAGGGCAACCACCGTGGAAAGTGGACTTTCCACGGCGGTTGGAAGGTAACCGCCGTGGAAAGTCCACACTTTCCACGGCGGTTTGTCCCAACCGCCGTAGAAAGTCCGTTTCTACGGCGGTTCATTTTTAAACCGCCGTAGAGAGAAAGTAAAGTCCGTTCTACGGCGGTTCATTTTTAGACCGCCGTAGAAAGTCCGCATTCCTTTTATTACTGCAGTTTTTTATTTTCCGCCGTTAATTCGCAGCCGTTAAAGCTCCGTTTTGTGGTAGTGTTATCCAGTGAGTGTAGTAAGTGAGTATATGTCATCTCCTATAGTTGATCATTGGAAAGTAGTGGAGCATATTTTGTGCTATTTGAAAGGGGCAGTTGGACGTGGAATTGTTTACGGTGATCATGGTCACACTATGATTGAATGTTTTACAGACGCTGATTGGGCAGGATCTAAAGAAGATCGAAGATCGATTTCTGGATATTGCATATTTTTCGGAGGGAACTTGGTTTCATGGAAAAGCAAGAAACAAAAAGTTGTTTCGCGCTCAAGTGCAGAATCGGAATACATGGCCATGGCAAAATCTGCATCTGAAATAATGTGGGTATATCATCTCCTCAGTGAGGTGGGCATTAAAGTCTGTATGCCAGCTAAGTTGTGGTGTGACAACCAAGCCGCACTTCACATTGCTTCCAATCCCGTTTTTCATGAGAGAACCAAACACATCGAGATTGATTGTCATTTCATTCGTGAGAAAATTCAACTAGGTTTGATCTCCACGGGACATGTAAGAACTGGAGAACAATTGGGGGATATTTTCACAAAGGCTTTGAATGGACTTAGGATTGATTATCTGTGTAACAAGTTGGGCTTGATCAACATCTATGCATCAACTTGAGGGGGAGTGTTACATATTGTATTTTAGATCATGGAAAGTAACTAATCTCTCCCTAATTATAGGTTGTAGATAATCTGTAATTGATTGTCCTTTCCTAGAATAGGATCACTAAATGTCTATATATGTGTATATAATTAGTGAATGAAATACAAGAAACTATTCTCCATCTTAGAGTTACATTTTTTATTCAAAGCCCATATTTATTTTTTTTGAGATGAGCTAATGCAAAAGTGAGTGTTTTTTTCTTATTCGTTCAAGGCTCACATTTAAATTTCATATTTACTTTTGATTTAAAGAGGTTAATACAAGAGTTATTTTTTATTTTTTCAGCTCACGCCTGAAATTTATTTTTTTTGAAAGGGGTTGATTCAAGAGTGAGTTTGTTTTTGTTTTTTTTTTTTGTGGCTGCTCAAACCCACATTATAACAAAATTCCTTTTTCAAAAATGAAAATGAATAAATTCTTACATTATATATATATATATATATTTTTTGGGACCTCTTTTATGTTTTGCAAACCTCCTAAATTGTAGGACCGGGCTAGTCTACTGTAAGACGTGCTTCAGGAAATCTCACGGTCATTAAGAGTAGTAATTATCTTGGAACAATGACATTGAATACAAATAAAAACTGAAAGACCATCATTCAACCATGCACTACTATGAACGAATTTCCATGAGGACAATAAAAGAAACTTGGCACAAAACAAATAAAATAAGAAGGAAAGCAATGGTCCTTTCCTTGAAAGGCCACCATAACCACCACTAAAACAATGGATGTTCTAGATCGCAAGGTTGGTTGCATACCAGTGCGAAAAGAGATGCGATATTTTATTTTGGAAAATATATTTTGAACTTAGGATAGTATAAGTTTGATTAATAAAAGTATAAGGGCTACTCTCTCAAATATTTTATTCGCTAGAAAAGTACAAGTTTAACTTAGAAATAGTATAAACAATACTTTTTAGAATAAATTTGAGGTCCAATTGTCCATTAAACAGAAATACATATTGGGGATCCAATGGAAACCATCATCACCCCTAATACATATACGTAAGGGGAAGGGGGAGGGAAGAGAGGGTGGGGGTGGGAGGGGGTTTCGGGTGGTCCAATAGTATCCTTTTCATTTGAAAAATACAAAAGTTTAACTTTGAAATAGTATAAACGATACAGAATAAAATTTTTGTTTGAAAAGTATATATAAGTTTAACTTACAATAGTATTAACGATACTTTAAAAAAATATATATAGTTTGAAAAGTACTTCCTCTAATCCAAAATAACTCCTACTTTTGAAAGTGTCGTTTGATTCAAAATATACTTTTTAAAATATTCTATTGGTTTGAAAAGTATAAGCAAGACTTTTTAAAATTATATATTCTTTTTAAAGTATGTTTAATCATAGAAAATTAAGCAAATTCTCTACGTCCCATCTTGGTCAATGGGTAAAGAATCTCCTATACTATACAGGTTCTAATCCTTTTAAGCACAATATATGAATTAGGTGTAGTGATTCTCCTTGTTGGATTTTTTTTGTACTGATGTAGCGTTGGGCTTGAGGTAAATGTGATTTGTTTGTGCTATATATTTGTGCACAATATGTGATTTGTGTGTGCTAGATATGTGCGTAAATAAAAGCATAACTGTGCTAGATATGTGCATTGCTAGTGCGTTATTTATAGAGTTAAGTGCCAATAACCCCAGGTGATTTTGGAAATATCCAATTACCCTCTCGTGATTTAAAAACTTACCAACAACACCGCTATAGTTTGTTTAAGTTGATAGCTGTTTACTTTTCTGTTAACGTTAACATTCAAAAGGGCATTTATGCCTTGATCGATCTTATACCATTTTCTATCAATTTCGTGCAATGGGACAGCAAAAAACAAAAGTGCAACATAAAATAACAGTGTCTATCACAAATTCCATCAAGATGGATTATATTATTCAAATCAATGCGGGTTTTACCATGCTAATTAGTCGATCCTCCGCCTTTTGGAACTAGCAACCTGTCCTTCCCTAGTATTCCATGCTCTGGGAATGCTAAAGTCAGTAGGGGTTCGGTTGGTAACTCAAGCACCGTCAGCCGAGACAGAAACACTCCTCCTTACTGGTCATCTTCACCAGACAAGTCGATGGGTTCCATGAACAATCCTCTCTCGTATCTGTCTAAGATAGTCTGATTGTGCCATCACACTGCTTCAATTTGAATTCAGAGACCGATACTAGATGGTTTCGGCACAACTGAGATAAAAGCGTTCTTGTATGATTGGCTTCTAAACCTTGAAAAAAGCTAGGCAATAGTTAGAGATAATTGAGAAAAAAAAAAATCCAAATGGTGTCAATTATTATTCAGCAAGAGAAATTGAAAATGGGATGAATGGTTACCATTTCTTCGGACTGAGGGAGCTCATTCAGATCCCACGAGCGTCCCTTGCTGTCTTGATTCGCCGCCATGTTGCTAAGCTACAAACTAAAGACAAGTACTGAAAGATTAAAAGTGAAATGTCAATTCATAACTTAAAAGACATGATTTACCACTTGTAGGATACAAAACAAAATTTCAAATTACAATGAAGGCAAGGAGAAGATACCAAATTTCAAATTATTCCAGCGAAGTCAAACAGTCAAAACTATAAAAAGGAAACAAACAAAACTATAAAAATGAAAATAATTTTATCATCCCATCACGCTTTCAGATGGCTGTATAAATGGCTGGTTGACAAGTGCAAAGCTGCTAGAGTAATTCACATCATGAAAAGGGGCCATAAAAGGAGAAAAAAAAAAAAAAAAACTTTTTTTGAAAAAAGTTCACATTTTGGAGAATAGTCGTGCAAATAAGGGTGTTCATTCTAGTGTTTTTTGGGTTAATGCATGAGTTATCTGGGGTTTATGAAAAGTTTTTTCTCACACATGAAGCATGCATATCAATCCGGCCAAAACTTACAAGCACAATATATTAATGCTTTAAGCATTAAAAATAACAACAAAATATGTTAAACCATAAATTATACAATCCATAGACCCCTACTACAAATTACAATCCATAGACCCCTACTACAAATTACGCAATCTATTTTCGAATCTTATTTGGTTTATTCAATCGGGTCCTTTATTTGGGTTCAATTGAAAACTCAATCCCAAACCATATAACCCTTTAACAATTTGGGTACAACCATTCATTCGACCCGAAAATTAGAGATCGATGATATTAATCATTTAGTAGGTATATAGATAACAGAGATCAATGATAATCCCTACAATGCTGGAAGAGAAAGCTCGGGCATTGTTTAATTAACAAACTTCAAATGAGCTAATAAACCAAATGAATTTAAAAGGAGAAAAAAAAACTTCAGAGACAAGAATCAAACACTAACAAAGAGCAAAAAAGTGATTATATATCTAAGAAAAATGATTATATTATCCACATATTATGCACATATCTAGCGCGATTCCATTTCTATTATGAACATATTTAGCACATACAAACCATATATTATGCACATATTAGACTTTAGGTCATCGTTCGGTTCATCATATTATGCACATGTCTTCTGATTAAATTTTTTTTATTACCGTGGGTAATAAACTATATTTATGAGATGTGAAGTCATCATGATTAGATTTTAAGTCATCGTTCAGTTCATCATCATATACGTTGACCAGTCTTAAATACTGATCTAATGTTGAGGGGTAAAAGGTTTATAACATTTTGCTAGTCTTCCTTCAAAAGCCAACGAAAATTCAAAACTAGTTTTTGTCTTAAAAAGAAATAAATAATAAAAAGTCTTGTTATAGAATATATTCGAAAATTATATAAAGCATCACAAAATTTATTTTGTACACACAGAATCATCATTTTAGTTTTAATTAAAAAACAAGTATGAGAAAAGATTTTAAATATCTATAATTAATTGCTTAAAATAACTTATTTAGCCCCATGTGGAGATATTATAGAGTGGGGTGGTTGCTAAGAGTTCTGATTCCCGTCCCAGTTTACCATTATCCGATTGTAATTACTTTACCACTCATTTGAACAATTAAAAATAAGTGGTGTATGAAGAATGACCATCCGAATGACCATACAGAGGGCTCCAAGCTGAGCTCACATAAGCTACATAACACGAAGCTGAAGAGCAACACGAGTAACTGTGGTAAGCCTCCTCCAGCAGATCAAATCCAATGGAGGCGGGATCCACCTTGATGAGCTGTCAGAGCTCATTAGATATTTTTGGATCATGCTTAAGAGCATGCTTAAGTTAATGGAGTACAACTATCACTTCCTTAGCTGTTAAGTTGCTGGTTTTGGAGGGAAAGTTAGTTAGAGAATTAGTTCTCTGCACATGAGGTGCATTGTACAATCTGTAGAGTTCTTTTTATGAACTTGTATAAATAGCTTGGTAGGTGATTATTGTAATCAGATCTTCCATTTTGCTCTTCAATAGAAATCAGAAAATTCTCTCTCAACTTTCTTCCTCTCTTTTCTACTTTCTGCAATTTCTTTGTTCTTAGTCTGTTCTTCAAGTTTGTAGCTGATGATCTGCGAATTCTACATGGTATCAAAGCAGGTTGAATAGATCCTTTCCACAGCTACTTCATTAAGATCAGAATTTTCCATGGCGAATAATTCAGAGAATTCAGGAAACAACTCAATTTCTGGAAATGGGGGAAGAAATCTGGATAATTTGCATGAAGCTTAACTTATGGAAGCAATGACTCTGCATGAAGCTTACCTTATGGAAGCTATGACTCTGCATGGATCAGATCATCCAGGTTTGGTTGATGGTTTCATGTTCTCACAAACTGCTAAAGATCTGTGGAATGATTTGAGGCAAAGGTTTGGGGAAAAAGGAAGGGTTCAGAATGGCCATACGAGAGAGTTGAGTAAAATGCTGCAGGGACAGAATGCTTCTGGAGCTAGCGGCAGCTCTAATGGACCTTCAAAGGACCTTATTAATTTTACACATGTTGAAGAGTTTGCGGGTATTAATTCTGCACTTTCCTTTTTTGATTATATTGATAAGGACTCATGGATTATTGATACGGGTGCTACAAATCATGTATGCATAAATCTCTCCTTTCTCACAAACATTAAATTGGTAGCCAATTTTACTCATGTATGCCTTCCAGATGGTACCATTAAATCAGTGACTCATTTTGGTTGGGTAAACCTCTACAATCAGTTACTTCTTAGTGACTGTTTGCATATTCCCTCTTTTAGGTTCAATTTATTGTCTTTGAGAAAGTGTGCTGTCTTGGCTAAAATTTCTTTTATTTTCCACACTGAGTATTGTCTACTACAGGACCAACATACTAAAAGAGTTGTTGGAGTGGGAAGGATAATCAAAGGACTTTATATCCTTGATCGAAACTCCTTCAAACCTGAGGTTATAAAGTCCTATGAACCATCACTGGTAGCAAATCTGCATTTGCTGCAGCCAAATAATCCTTTAGCATCTCACAAAGCTCAGTTATGGCATTATAGATTGGGTCATTCTTCTTTTGAGGTACTAGGAAAGCTCAATTTGCCAAGTTCTTCTGTTGATAATAAGCTTAATCCATGTACTATTTGTCCTCTCGCCAAACAGCATAGGATTCCATTTCCTTTAAGCATCACTCATACTTCTAAGTGCTTTGATTTGCTGCACATGGATGTTTGGGGTGGGTCCATACTCTCAGCCTTCACTAAATGGATGTTCTTATTTCCTTACAATTGTTGATGATTACAGTAGAAATGCATGGACATTTTTCCTTAAAGATAAGAGTATGACATGTATTGCTATTTCTCATTTTTTGAATATGATTCAAACTCAATTTCATGATTCTGTCAAAGTCATTAGAAGTGATAATGGGACTGAATTCACTAACTCTTCTTATCAAGCATTGTTTTCAAAGCTTGGCATCATTCATCAAAAATCTTGTCCTTACAGTCCTCAGCAAAATGGAGTTGTTGAAAGAAAACATCAACACCTTCTCCAAATAGCAAGGTCTCTAATGTTTTAGTCCTCATTACCAAAAACTTTTTGGGCTGATTCCATTCTCACTACTACCTACATTCTAATCAGTCTGCCTACTGCCATTTTACAGTGGAAATCACCTTTTGAAATCCTTTATAAAACTATTCCTTCACTTGAACATCTTAGAACTTTTGGCTATTTGTGCTTTGCCACTCATAATACTCCTTATAAAGACAAGTTTAGTGCTAGAGCCATCAAGTGTATTTTCATAGGATATCCACCTGGGCAGAAGGGCTACAAACTCTACAGTTTGGAACATCATAAGGTTCTTGTGTCTAGAGATGTCTCCTTCCATGAATTCACATTCCCTTATAATAAATCCACTACTGAACCTCTCCCTATGCTGCCAGAACACACTTTCACTCCTATATCTGATTTTGCTCCAAGTTCTACCTTGACCAAACATGATGGCATGCCTTCTAGACACTCAACTTCTTCCTCCTATGAGCTTTCTAACCATTCCCTTAGTCCTCCAAATTTTGATCCTATCACAGAACCTAGTCACTCATCTATTACTTCTCTTATCACAGAACCTAGTCACTCATCTACTGCTTCTCCCCTTATCCATCCTGATCCTCCTAGACAGAGTACCAGAATCAAAAAACCACCTCTTTGGTTGCAGGATTTTGTGATTCCTCAGTCTCACAAACCTCAAGCACCTCTCACTGCTCAAGTTTCTGAATCTACAAATCTTCTTTTTTCTCCTGCTCACATGCATTTTTTAGCTAACATATCACATATCCATGAGCCTTGTTCATATAAGCAGGTTAAAGGATAGGTTGAGTGGGAAAATGCTATGCAGCAGGAGCTTCATGCTCTGGAGGCCAATAATACTTGGGATATTACTTCTCTTCCTGCAGGAAAAAGGGTTATTGGCTCTAGATGGGTCTTTAAGATCAAAAGATTGCCGAGTGATACTGTGGACAAGTTTAAGGCTAAGTTGGTAGCCAAGGGCTATACTCAGGTTGAGGGTGAGGACTATTGTGAGGTTTTCTCTCCAGTTGTTAAGGTGGTTACAGTCAGGATTCTCATTGCTTTGGCTGCTTCATATAATTGGCCTTTACAGCAAATGGATGTGAATAATGCCTTTCTGCATGGCCATTTGGATAAGGAGGTTTATATGTTACCTCCTCCTGGATACAACAAAGCCTCTGAAGGACAGGTTTGTAAGTTGAAGAAGTCCTTGTATGGTCTTAAACAAGCAACTAGGCAGTGGAATCATGAGCTTACTGAAAGCCTGATAGCCTATGGATTTGTGCAGTGTGAACATGATCACTGCCTCTTTATCATCAATAAATCTAGACTGCAACTATTTTTGTTAGTCTATGTGGATGATCTTTTAATTACAGGATCTTCAGACGATGCAATTGCTGAAGTTAAGAAGTTCCTGCATGATAAATTCACCATAAAAGACCTTGGACCTGCAAAATACTTTCTTGGAGTAGAAATTGCAAAGTCTACTTCTGGTATTTCTCTGAATCAAAGCAAGTATACTGATAAGGCTGAATTTTGTGTTGTAATTCGTAGAAGCTTGAGGGCTTTTTGGACATTTTCTACACTTATGTGATATGTTTTTCTGCAGTTACATAATGAAGAGGAAGTCAACACGTGAGGAGCAGTTTGGCTGAAAATGGTTTCTTTAAGAGCCAGATTCGGAGCAGAAGTGGGAGTCTACCTCTCACTCAAGGGAAATTAAAAAGCGATTGCTAAGGAGCAATTCAAGATACGATCAAGGAGGATTTGGATCGCTGATAAGAAGTTGAGTCTCGGTGTTGCCAAAGGAACGACTTTGAAGCTTGAAAAGAAACCTCCGGCGGTTGAAAGAAGTTGTCAGATACAAGCGTCGGAGGAGTTGGATGATGCAGTTCCATGATGGTTGCAGTTTGCTAGCTTTTTAGTTTTTTCTTTCGGATATAAATAGGAGGAGAGAGTTTGATGAAAGGGGGTACTTTTCTGTCAAGACATTAGACAGTCTCTTTGTGTTTTTATGTAATTTTTTAGATGTCCGCAAGAAAATTCGCATTGCAGCGAGTTCAGAACTTCGAAACGGGTATCTTGTATTTCCATTCAGTATTTTTTCTGTAGATGCACCTAATGTGCATATGATGTTCTGATTTACGTTTTTCAGGTTCTGAAGTTTTATTCTAGTTTCTTTTGTCTTCTTTTTAGTAATTGTGTTTCAAGTATGATTACTCTTTTAATTCCAGCCTTCGTCAGTATGGTAAGTGGCTAGATTCTTTTCTCTAGCAATGATGTAATGAGCACTGAAGTAAGTTATACGTGAGACCTAAACGGGTTTTCAGTTTACAAATAGAAGTTATTATTATTCTCTATGATAGATTAAGCATTATGATAGGGTTTCTTAGGTACTGATCGCACTTAAGTGAAACTGTAATAATGGGAAGCCAATCGGGTAAATTGAGGCGTCCTCTGTGAGTCCGATCAGTGGTAAAACTACCTTCAGGTAGGGAGAATAATAGGGTAGTCGAATGGCCTTGTGTCAGGGTCTTTGGCTAGAATCAGGTTCTTTTTTTTCTTAATGTTGTTAGCTGGTTAATCTAGTAGAGCGTCTCTCTAGGTTACTAGTTAATTAGGAGATTAGTTAGAGATGCGTCATCCTAACAATCGGAAAAATAAGAGGGAATGAGGTTATGCACGGCGTGTCGCCGGTAACCATAACTGATTGGTTTATGTTGTAAGCATATTTTTGAGTCAATGAACGTAACACTTAATTCGGTGTGAATTCATTCGTTGCTGGAGTTTTCGTTAGTAGAATTTTAATTGTTAAAGTTGTGTTAATTAAAAGCTGTATGTTCAAGTTCTGGATGCAAGCCATTTAAAACACTATTCACGAACTAATTGGAAAGAAAATAGTTGATCCTGTTCCCTGAAGAGACGACCGTACTCATACATTATACTGAATTTCAATCAAAAGTGAGTTGGTTATTTTTGTGTAAAAATGACCCACCATATACTAATGACATTCTGCAGGATTCTGGTCTTACTGATGCCAAACCAGTTATAGTCCCTATGATCCCTGGTCTTCTGTTAGAGGATGATTCATCTCCTCTGTTTGGTGATCCTGAGCAGTACCACAAGCTCATTGGTAGGCTCCTCTGCCTTGGCTTCACCAGACCAGACCTTGCTCATGCTACACAGCAACTGAGCTAATATGTCAATGCTCCAAAACAGAATCACTGGGATGCTGCCTTACATGTTCTTCGATTTCTGAAGGGTAGTCCTGCCAAGGGTTTGTTCTATCCAGCAAAGCCCATCTCCCAACTGACTGCATATTTAAATGCAGATTGGGCTATTTGCAAGAAAACAAGAAGGTCCCTTACTAGTTTTGTGTGTTTCTTGGGGATTCTTTGATTTCCTGGAAGTCCAAGAAACAGGCTACGGTGTCTAAATCTTCTGCTGAAGCTGAGTATGGAAGCATGACTTCTACAGTTTGTGAATTGCAATGGATCAGCTACCTTCTGAAGGGCCTTGCAGTTCCTATCACATTTCCAATCCCCTTTCACTGTGATAATTAGACAGCATTGTACATCACTGCCAATCATGTTTTCCATGAGAGAACAAAGCATCTGGAGATTGATTGCCATATTGTTCGAAACTAGTACAAAGCCGGATTGATCAATCCTCTTTACATCCCATCCAATCTTCAGTTGGTAGACATATTTACCAAGAGTCTTCATTCTCCTCAGTTTCTGTTTCTCAGTTCCAAGCTTGGCTTGATTACTTTTAATCTAGCTCAGCTTGAGGGGGTGTGAAGAATGACCATCCGAATGACCATACAGAGGGCTCCAAGCTGAGCTCACAGAAGCTACATAACACGAAGCTGAGGAGCAACACGAGTAACTGTGGTAAGCCTCCTCCAGCAGATCAAATCCAATTGAGGCGGGATCCACCTTGATGAGCTGTCAGATCTCATTAGACATTTTTGGATCATGTTTAAGAGCTTTCTTAAGTTAATGGAGTACAGCTGTCACTTCCTTAGCTGTAAAGTTGCTGGTTTTGGAGGGAAAGTTAATTAGAGAATTAGTTCTCTCCACATGAGGTGCATTGTACAATCTGTAGAGCTCTTTTTATGAACTTGTATAAATAGCTTGGTAGGTAATTATTGTAATCAGATCTTCCATTTTGCTTTTCAATAGAAATCAGAAAATTCCCTCTCAACTTTCTTCCTCTCTTTTCTTCTTTCTGCAATTTCTTTGTTCTTAGTCTGTTCTTCAAGTTTGTAGCTGATGATGTGCGAATTCTACAGTGTAGTAACATTACTCACTTGCCCAATTACTACCCCAGATCTGCTCGGATTGAATCGATTTTGGATTAGCGATCCAAAACTTCGGACTGGATCAGTTTTGAATTGGGCTGAATCCAAATTGATCCGAACTTAAAATAAAATGAAAATGCACATATTACACGCATGCACAATCGAAAGAAGAAAAATGAACCAGTGCAGTCCAACCCCAGATGAGAACAACCGTGAATCTCCCTTTTGTTTTTGGCCACCCAAAGTTGAGCTTTTGTTATACTCCGGCAATGTGATGGCGCGGCAGAGGTGACAGAACCGAGATGATCTATCTATCACTGCCTTCTAAGAACAGCGTGTCTACCAATTTCAGTAGCGGCTTGTTTCATGAATTTAGTTACGTAGAAACTCTCTCTTATGAGATATGGCAGGTTCTAAAACGTGCGAGCTGCAAGGCAAGGGTGTCGACACGTCCACATGACCTTTTTCTGCAATTCCATTTAGTCTTCGCCTCAAAGCAGAAATTATGAAGGAATTGACTTAATTTTCATTAAAGTTTAGGGGAAGAAGAAGCAATCACATCCTTAACTGCACCGCGAAAATGTATATCATAAAATAACGCTATCATAGCTAAACAATTAAGATTAATTCAGGGATTCAGATCATTTGTTGGTTTTACCTAGCGAATTGGTCCGTCCTTCACGGCCTAACCCCACCATATAAGTCAATGGGCTCCATGAATAGTCCTCGTTGGTATCGCTCAGGAACTCCTAATCTTTCTTGAATATCCACCTGACAAACAGAAATTTGACCTGCGAAAGTTGAAAGATATTTATAATACAAGAATGAATCACGATATGCGCAAGTATAAAAGATTTTTAAAATGGTCATGAATCATGTAAACTGCACTCAAAAGCAACATAAACTGCACTGAAAGGCAAATAAACTGCACTAAAAAGCAACATAAACTGCACTAAAAAGCTACATGCACTGCACCCTAAAGGAACATAAACTGCACTCAAAAGGAACATAAACTGTACTATAAGGAACATAAACTGCACTCAAAAGGAACATAAACTGCCTTAGCAACAATTATGCACACGCAATTAAACACCAATCAAACGTGAAAATTAAAATGCAAAAGGCTAAGAATCGATACCCAAACCAAATCAAATCAAAATCATGCCAAACCATTCAAAACCAGCATTTTCTCAGTCCGCAACTACTTAGATAAGGAAAAATAAAAAAAGGCTTAATCACTATTTACCCCTGTGTTATTGGCTTTTAACTATTTGCCCTCCGTAATTTTAAAACTAACTGTTTGTCCATTTGTTTCTAAAACTAAGCGTTTGTCCTTCCCTCTTACCAGTCAAACCATTAAAATCCCTAAGAAGACAAAAATACCCTCTACAATGCTGACATCATACTCTCAGGTTTACGTAAAAAAATTCAGATGAATATACCGGAAAGCATTGGGAAAACGACCGGTGATAATTTTTTCCCTAGGAAAAACGCTAGGCTCCGGAGAAAAGACAATGGTAGCGGGTTCTTTCTGCGAGCCGCGATTGGAGCGGGAAAAGTGCAACGTCCGCGATAATGGAGTTCACGGCTTGACTTAGGAGAAACGGTAGTGACAACAGTATGGAGCAGAAAAAGTGCAGCGGTGATTGTGTATAGGAGAAAACCTTTACCCGTTCTTTTTCTTTCTTATGTAATATGCAGTTAATGCAGGGGTATTTTTGTCTTTTAAGGGATTTTTATGCAAATTAAATTTGAGTAACTATCAGAAAAAGAAAGGAAAAAAAAAAAAACCTAGAAACAAAGAAGCTAAAATCCATAGACATCCATCGATAGAAATTAGAATGACTATGGGGTTGTACTTCGTCTTCGCCGTCGACAGGATTTGCCTTTGCTACTGACTCCTTCTAGCCCGTCCTACGCAACGCAAGCCCAGTACTGGTACGGGTCGATTCTGATCTCAAAATTCTCTCATCTTTTTCGATTAGTTAAATTTGAATATATTGGTCCGTGTTTTACTGCCCTAAATTGTTTTTCCCTTAAAATACCCAAATTCCATGGCTGAGAGGACAAAATTTATGGAGTTTTAATAGTTGGAGATGGACTTGGCGGAGTAGGTTTACAATGGGAATGGTTCAGAAGTTTTTGGATTAAAGTGATCTTGAATTGTTGGGGGTGGAAGTTGTACTTCATCTTTGCCGCCGAGGGGGTTTGCCTCTGCTGCTATGCATCGATGACTGTGGCTTCAGCTACAGCAAAGGTTTAGGAATAGGCTCTTTTCTTTGAGACGTTGAGAGAAAGACAAGGAAGTAAGAAGGAAAATCGAGAGCAGGAAGGCCGTGCATGCGCGTGCAAAGATGCGAAATGACTGTAGTATTGTCCTGCAAAAAATTCTCTGCTGACAAGTTTGTCCCCCCAAATACAGTGTTCAGACAGAAGGGTTACTGTTCATGTGGGACGAAAAGGGTAATTTCGTCCAAACCCTTCACGTTTTATATATATAGGAATATTAAGATGAATATACATTTTTAGTTATATATATTAATTTAAATATAAAATTTTTTGGGTAGGTCATTTATTAGAAAATATTCCCAATTATTTTTTCTTTCGGCAAATGAAATATTAATAAATGGGGGAAGATTTTAAAAAGCTAAATGTCTAAATTAATGGGGTTGGTAGGTGAGAGTTAATTAATTAATTTAAAAAATATTTGGCTTTTAGCTAGGGTTGCATTTAAAAAATTAACAGGGCCTTAATTAAAAATTCAGATTTTTTTTTTCTTGAATTTATTCTCAACAAACTGTTTCCATATTTGCTTACATTTATGAAGGACGATTAATGAAAGGAAGATAAAGTGGTTTCCAAAAAAAACAAAAAAAAAAAAAGATAAAAAGGAAGAAGGAACCTTTCCTTTTACAAATACGTAACTGAAATGAATACTTATTTAATTATTCAATGTATTGTTTGAAAATTTTAAATCCTAACTGTAAAGTGATTTTGAAAATCGACTGTGGTTTTTTTTTTTTTTTGAAGTTAAAATTGACTTTATTTTAAGAGAAATGATATTATTTTATTTTTCAAGAAATAAAAAATTGAATTGAACTTTTGTTGTTATGGATGAAATAGAAAATTAATGACGCAATGAACCGAATCTAAGTGATTTAATTATATACACTGCTTTTAATTTCGTATCTCATGAAATTAATTTCATATCTTTGGTTATTCGATTTCTAAGATTATTTCCGGAGTAAAAAAAAATAGAACGAATAATGAATTATATATTATTTTCTAAATAATTTTTAATTAGTCAAACGACTTACTTGATTCTCATTCTTTATCGTTTTTATTTTCTAATATCAAATGAGTTTTTTTAATATTTGGCTTTTTTAATATTGGCTATTAATAATATGAATTGTATTTCATCTTTATATTTCCGATTTCTTACTTTCTTATCTCTTAAAAAAAAAAGCTGAATTACAAAAAATGAAATGTTATATTTAAATATAAATAGATTAACGTATGACAGCTGTTATTGGCAGAACAAAAATTAGCATACACTGCAATTTTTAATTTAATTTTCTAAAGTGCCCTTCATCATGTCTGCTGCTTATCTTTCACTCTCCCACTTACCATGGTTATCTTTCTCATGTTGTTTAGCCCCGACAAGAGTGGCCATAGGCTTTTTTCTTAATGTCGAGAATCGAAGCAATTTCTATTAAATTAGCTCGTCGGATAACTTCTCAATGAGAGACTTGTCATCATAACCGAAATCATAATCGCTTTCAACAATGGATTTCCCTGCGACCACAAAGGATGCAACCCGCCTGCTGTGGCGGGACAGCTTTTTTCGGTGCGGATTATTCTGGAATCTTTCTGCAAGAACAATCTGAATACCACGACAATTACAATGTTATTTGTTTTCTTAAGAATTGTTGTGTAAATTTTGTGTCTAAATTAGGATGGGGTGTTGCTTAGTATTGTTGCGATGAAGATGCGTTACCTCCTCAAGAATCGCAGCTTCTGTTTCATTTTTTAGTTTTTTCAAGTGCTTATAATTTTGGAGCATAATTGAAGATCTTCTGATTTTCAATGTCAACACAGAGCATCTGATACAGTATTTTCGGATGGAATCAATGGTGAGTTTTGTCTTAAAAATATATAATTACTCAATACAATTACTATGAGGATGAAGATGTGTTCAACGAAAATAAGATGGGTTACTGTGAGACGATGAAGTGGGTATAAAGATGGGTTACATCCATCTATGAGAAAGCTTCAAAGAATCAGTTTCACAACCAAAGAGTAGTTTGTTGTGAAATTGTTGATAAGGACTGCTCCATCGGAATTGGAGGAAGGTGGGGAGAGGAAATAGAAAATATTAAAAGCAGTAAAATTGAGAAGGGTATTTGAGGAAAAAAAATTAAAATTTGCTCTGTACGCTAATATTTGCCTTAATGTATAAGGATTGTACAAGACGAGATATGATCTATGTGACTGACCCCACACCGCGGGACAAACAATTTTGTTTTTATTGTTTGCAGGGAGTGGTTTAACCAAATGGAAAAATCACAAAATCCCTCGAGTCTCTTATTTTCCCTGTAATTGCTTCCAAGCATTGCCATTCCCACAGGTGCTGAAAGAAATTCTAGGTCTACAAATTGAAGTACTATAGGCACCATATGTTTTTTTGTTTGTGCTGCACAATCTTATTCTGTTTTACAACTTTGCAACGCTCGAAGGTCGATGGGTGCTAAGTCCATGTTAGAAAAAGAGCCCTTCAAGCTCTAGAAGGAATTGTATCTTTGAGGGAGAGGGGTAGTCTTGCTTACTGCAGTTTCTCCATCTACCCTTGTAGCAGAAGCATTTAACTTGGCTGATGATATTCTTCGGCAAGGAGTTCGTGGTATAGTTACGATTAATTCCAGGGCTAGTGAATGTGGTTTTTTCTCATGTCCGTGCCAATATGGCTAATCCTGGCTCTTCGCTAATTAGGGATTGGGAAGACACGGGCTCAAAACAATAATATTACAAACTGAACTCTTTTATTGAGACTCGTAGAATACTTCTCACGAAGTTGCTTCTTCTTTGAATACTTTTGTTTGTGTGTATTCATTTCCTTGGGGATTATTTAATTTTCCAAGACTACATGATGGGTGCAAACCTTCAGTACTTTTATATAGTTAAAAGACCAAAAGAAGTACTTATTCTTTTGGGTGAAATACACTTTCCCCCCTGTGGTTTCATGTTTTGGACAGTTTCCCCCTTATGCTTTCAAAACTGACAGTTTCCCCCTCATGGTTTTGGACTGAAGTGTCCACTTAACGGAAAATGGCTTCTCTAACGGTGTTAAAAAAAATTACTAAATTACCCTTGATAAAAAAAACTTTAAAAAAAAAAAATGAAAGAAGGAAGAAGACGATGGCACTGTTCATCGTCTTCTTCATTCTTCCTTTACTTTTTTTTTTTTTTTTTCCTAAACCTAAATCACTCCCGCAACTGATATGAAACCCATTTTGTTGGGTTTCATATCAATTGCGGGATTCTGCAACTGAAATGAAACCCATTTGATGGGTTCCATTTCAGTTGCGGGAGCCTCCCGCAACTGAAATGGAATTTTCCATTTCAGTTGCAGCAACTGAAATGGAACCCATCAAATGGGTTCCATTTCTGTTGCGGGAGCTTCCCGCAACCATCCAGTTTTTTTTTTTTTTTTTTTTTAGTTGGGGTTATTTTGGGAATAAAATTAATGACATCATCAATTTGTTTATCCCCACTCTCGTCTTCAGCGCGTTTGCTTCACGCGCCGTTAGAGAAGCCATTTTCCGTTAAGTGGACACTTCAGTCCAAAACCATGAGGGGGGAACTGTCAGTTTTGAAAGCATAGGGGGAAAACTGTCCAAAACATAAAACCACAGGGGGGAAAGTGTATTTCACCCTATTCTTTTTCTCTCTACTTTTTGTTTTGTAGGGGTGAGCAGGGAACGGATGAAATTTTTTTAGGTACGTATAAGCAGCTTTTTCACTAGTTTAACGCACAATGTACTTTCTTTTAGAAGGGAAAAAACAAACAAATATATTTTTATAATAAATGTACTCTATTATATGTATATAGGGATAAATGATTTTTTATTTTGGGTACTAGACCAACCATATAGCCAAAATAAAGTTAATAAAAAACCAACATCAAACTCTTAGCCAGATCTCTCTTCTGATCATTATCTTCCCCTGCAGCGAAAAAATGACTACGAAGGAAACTGGAAAGTAACATACAAGGAGTGAGCTAGGGCTGTTCAAAATGGCCGATCCGCCCAGATCGGTGCGGATTGAATCGATTTTGGATGAGCGATCCAAAACTCCGGACTAGATCAGTTTCAAACTGGGCTTTGATCAGAACTGATCCAAAAAAGAAAAAACTGAACAAAGCTACAAACCAGTAAAATTCACACAAGAAGTATCCATAGGCCCAATTTGTTAAAAAATGATACCTCATCCCAAGTTGTAGGGCTCCCCACGCTTTTTTTCCTTTCTCATCCTTAAATTAAGTTTTTTTTTTTTCCTTTTACAAATGGGTTTCCACTTTCCTTTCCTATTTTTATAATTTTGTCCCAAGTAGGGGTGTTCACGGATCGGTTCGGATCAGTCGATCTGATCCGAATTTCCGGATCGGCATATAATCCGATCCAATCCAAAACTTTTAAAAAAAGAAAAGAAAGAGAGAGAGAGAGAGAGAGAGAGAGAGAAAAAGAGGCATCATTTTCTTCTTTCTATTGACTTGAATCAAGATCTGATTTGCGTCTTTTTCTTCTTTCTCCCATGGAAATTAGAAGAAATTCAAAACCCATCTCAAGAAAAAAAACCCAACACTCATCATTATCAGTTGTTTCTTTAACGTCAACGATCGGCAAGCTATTAATGGTGGCTGCATCGAGGCCACCGATTTAACCCTCCGCCTCAGACCGACGGTGAAAAGCTCCCTCCTTCGAAGCCATCGCAGCCGCCTATTCCTCCCCCAACTTCAAATCGACGGTCAAAATCTTCCTCCTTGCCTGAACTCCAAGATTGGTTTAATGGTTCAGATTGGTATAGATGGATATGTTTAGCTCAGCAGCAGAGGAATTGGAGCTTGGAAGAAAGAAAATCGGAAGAACATCGCAGGATGCCCAGAAAGGAAGAGAAAAAAAAAAGTAAGTCCGGATCAGACCGATCCGATTCAGAATTTAGGATCACTGATCCGAACCGATCCGAATCCGTTCGGATCGGGTCGGGTCGGATCGAATTTCTGGATTTGAACAGCCCTAGTCCCAGGGCCTATGAAGTTTAAGGACCAGGGAAGACTCGCAAACCCATTAAAGAAAGATTAACCCATAGAATGAGACTTGCTACAAAGACTTTCCACTGGCCCACTAGCTGTTAGGGACACTTAGGTTTACTATAAGATTGTTTTACAAAATGATCGAGGAAACGACTTCTAGCGGATAAGAAGGAATATATCTGTTGAAAAATAGACGAGGTTTGCTAGCAAGGTCCGCTCTTCTTTCTCCAAGAACATACATTTGTTCCTTGCATGTAAATATCCTGCAACTTTAGGGACGAAATGTAATGAAATTCCAGTGGATTAGTCTTAGTTATGGTATTTTGCTAAGGCACTAATTTAGCCATCAGAAGTGAATCGTGGAGTGGGCTCTGTAATGTGACATGTTGGTCCAACAATCTAATTTAAGCACATGCTCAAAGCGGGCAGGTTGTTGAACTTCATGTTGAAATAATTTTCCAAACCACTTTGAATCATAATTCAAGTAATCGGGTATAAATTTAAGGAAAAATCATAGCTTTCTATATCTCTACAATGACTTCAGAAGAACTTTAGGTATCTCTACATCTTTCTATATCTCTAGAATGACCCTATAAAGAATTTTAGATATATATCTTCTCTAGAATTATAAAACTACGAAGAAGGAAGCGTAAGATTAAATATAGCAAAAAAACCTATTGAATTGACTATGCCATACACGATTTTAATTAATTGGGTATTGGCTAACGAGTAATGATACACTCCTCAAATAATCTTGTCAACTTTCTAAACTCAAGTGAGGTGTCATGCATTCATTGGTTAATAATGTTGTATTAATAATTATTTTATAAAAGTGTAGCCAATGAATGCATAACACCTCATTTGAGTTATGAAAGTTGAGAAAATTACTTAAGAAGTGTATCATTACTCTTAGCTAACTATACTATTCATTTTACACGAACAACTAACCGAATATCCTTCTTAGCATGGATGCATGGCATGCTTACGAATAGAGAACACATCCGAAACTAGAAAAGCACACACCTCCAATAATTTTATTTTTGTTTGAATTTGGGGTCCACTTACCTCTATTACATTTTTTGCATGTCGAGTGGGTTTTGAACTCGCGATATGCGAAAAATCAGCCTGCAGTACTTACCGTTAGGCTATGACTTCGAACCCCACCTCCAATAAATCTTTGAGTTTATAATTTGCAACACAAAAGATGTATATCATGCAATCACAAAACAAAACTTTTGAATCTGAGATCAAAGGATCTGAACGACCAGATTGAAAAAAATATATATATTTGGGCTTCTTTTTAATGTTTTGCCCCGAGCCTTGTAAATTTAAGAACATGCCCTGCTTGGGTCATTTTAGTAAAATTTTATAGGATTGAATAGAATCGAAAGTACGATCGATTTATTATTTTTTAATCGTAGAATCTTAAGATCCCATGGTTACTCTCCCTCTCCCTTACACCTGCCAGTACATCCACCTCTTTCATCACGCCACAACTAAATTCCTGGTATTCTTCTATTGCGATGGTTCAATTAAAAAATTTCTCAAAAAACTAAAACTAATAAGATGCAATCTTCTCCAAAAACTTCTTTAATCTGAACTTTGAGGGGTTCAAAGATTCTGGAGCTAAAATCAAATACGAAATGAAAGCACCGGAGCTGATTAATATGTTCAATTAAACCAACATTTAAAGGAACAGCGTGTCTATCAATTTCACCATACGTAGCGGCTTGTTTCCTGAGTTTAGTTACGGAGAAACTCTCTCTTATGAGATATGGCAGGTTCTAAAACGTGCGCTGCAAAGCAAGGGTGTCGACACACCCAGATCACCTTTTTCTGCAATTCCATTTAGCCTTCGCAGCAAAGCAGAAATTGCGCGTGAATTGACTTAACTTTCACTAAAGCTTAGGGGAAGAAGAAGCAAACTTAATGAGTTTTCTCCTCTATCCATCAAGTCGATCGCAAAACTCAAGTCTCAATCCAATTTACCAAATTAATGAAAAATTGTTTAACGAAGCCACAGGCGGCTGAACAAAAAGGGACGCAGCCCTTAAAAGTAACCCCGGATCCAAGAGCCTTCCCCAAGCATATCGAGTTTTAGGACAATCATCCAGATTGGAGCCAAACTCCCTCTCTGTCCTTTTGGCTCAATCTCCTACAGTTAATTGGACACCAGTTCGTTCGTTAGTACAGAAGATAATTGCAACTCTAATCACTTATATTCCCGCGAAAATGTATATCATAAAATAAAGCTATCATAGATAAACGATTAAGATTTATTCAGATCATTAATTTGTTGGTTTTACCTAGCGAGTTAGTCCGTCCTCCGCGGCCTAGTCCCACCATATAAGTCGATGGGCTCCATAAATAGTCCTCGTTGGTATCGCTCAGGAACTCCTGATCTTTCTTGAATACCTTCCTCCCAAATAGAAATTTGACCTGCGAAAGTTGAAAGATATTTCTAACATATATATATAATAATGAATGATATGCACAAGTAAAAAAATTTTATAAAAAAAGTTCATTAATTTTACCTGATAAAGTAGCAGATGAATGAGGATATCCACTTGCCATATTCCTCACTGTGTTCTCAACTACAGGATTGTTGAGATTTTCCGAATTTCTCCTACCATTTGGCTTTAGATCAGAACTGTTTCCCTCGCAACCAGGCTGATTGGAACCCTGAAAATGAAACAGAAAAATACAGATGATCATGTCAAGTAACTCATCAAATTGTTGCAAATTTAGGGGATGAATGGTTACCAATATTTCTTCTTCCGGCGGCGGGAGCTCATTCAAATCCCAAGAATGTATCTTCCTCCCCAGATTTTGACTTGCAGGTGCAGATTCAATTGAAGCAGGATCGATATTAGAATTTCCTTCTGTTGTGTGAACTGCTCCGTCGTTTGCACTCATAAGGTCACTGAACTCAAAGACTACGATGCGAGGTTTTTGTTCTGGCCTAGGGTTTGAGTCATCATTTCCTAATGCTCTCTTACCCTTCTCAGCCATTTTAATTGGTCAAAAGCTACAAAAGACAAGTACCGTTAGATTCAAAATTAAACATCAACTGATAACTTAACTTAAACTGAGTTTATATCAACTGTTAACTCACACGATCGAGAAGATTAAACCTATGCACTTGTTTATATAAACTCATTTTTTAACGTTTTGTTTTTAATTTCATAAAAAGATCTAGATGAAGTACACATCACCAACTCATTTGATTGTCCAAGTGTCGAAGGTTTGTTAGGAATTAATGTAAGAAAAAATACAAAAAATAAAAATTAAATGGCTTAAGCAACTAGGAGAAGAGCAATTAATTAAGAACGAGTGTAATCTAAAAACAATATTTATCATTTCACAAAGCATTTATGAATGTATTTCATCCTTCCCTGTTAGAACTAACTTAAGTTTACGACTAAATTACAAATTTGGTCCCTTACATACCGATAGAAACTTTTTTTTGATCCCATACATGTTCTAAAATAACATTTTTTAAAACAACTCACCTCAATAATTCTAATGTATATCTATATCCTAAAACCCTAACGTAATTCTAACTGAATTTCTAAAATTTCTAATGTATATTCATATTCAACACAAATTTTCCTAAAAGTCTAATTTCAATTGAAATCAACCAACAAAAGTTAATAAATTCCAATTTTCAATTCAGCTCAATCACCCAAATTAATTTATAGCAAACAAAATGTAAACAATAAAATATTGATATAAAAAATGAAACAAATTGACTGGCCAAGAAAGGAAACGAAAGGAAATTGACTCACCAGCCCGTTGGTTCCGTGGTGTACTGGGTTGCATCCAAATAGCTAGGAACCCTGAAAATCAAAGTATGGAGGATAGAACAGATCATGTTCAAGTAAGATTGTGGGAAAAAAAAAAAAAAAAAAAAAAAACTTAAATAAATGGAGAAAACAAATAATCTAAAAAGCATGAAAATTAAGTATTAGAGAGCGATTCAGTAAAGTAAAAGAAAAAGTTAACACTCTCTCCCTATTCCCTCCACCACCGGCGGCCATGGTCTTCAATTAATCTCAGGCGAAAATCCACCGCCGCAGTCGTCACCAGTCACCACCACCACGATTCCTCTTCCGGTACGAAAATACTCGATCATTCAAAGTCGTACCGACCTTGCCACCCAAAATGAAAATAGGCTCCTGGGAAAAAGATCCCAGCGGGAAAATCACCAATGTAGTCGTGGCTAACCCGTATCAAACAGGGGGTCCGATAAGACCAATGTTAGTTGACAAAGTGTGGAACGGCTTACTCCTGAGAGCGAGCCTGCCCGGAGTCGGCGAAGGCGGCTACAAGGTGTCGCTAAAGGACGACCTCATAAATTTCGAAGGCGCTGGAGAAGCTGAGCATGAATCTGATGACCCCAGATCTTATTCTGGGGGCTGGTATATGAAACCCGAAGATTTTCAGATCGAGAAGTACGAGGCTGCGATGAAGAATGGGGTTTTAAGGATTCTCGTGAAGGGCCAACTGAAAAATCCATGTGCTCAATTCGCCTCCGCCTAATGATCGAGAATCTCCATTGATGGGTTAGATTCCCAAGCTTCTTTTGTTTACCGGCTATGGAGATTCTGATCCTATCCGGATTTAATAGTAGTAGATTTCCAGTTTATAGTTCATTTAGATTTAAGCAGCTTTTTGGCTTTAGTTCTTTGGATCCGATAATTACTGCTACAGGTCCATATTTTGCAGGTAATGATTTTTTACTGCTTCTTTAAAATTCTCAACTTTTGCTATAACAAAATAAAAAAAAAAAAAAAAAAAGAACTGAATGGAGAATTGAGATTAGAGGACTTACCAAGCTGAAATGTTTCGCAGAACCGCAAAAAATATGATGCAGAATATCCTTTTGTTTTTCTTTTCGGTAATGAACCAAAAGCATTAAAAAAGAACAAAGTATTGTGAAAAAATAAATGAAACAAGGTATTGCGCGCATCTTTATATTAATTACTAATAGACTTTTGACGTATTTGCGTCGTCATATACATTTAATATCTTTTAACAAAATATCACTCATTTAGTTATGTAACCGTATCAGTTTAAATGGTCTAATTGTAACGTAAGCCAGTTAAATTTTGACCGTAAATATTATATAATATTTTAAATTTTGAAATAATGTTTAATAGTTCTTAATACATATTTTTATATATCTAATATAGTTTTTGATGTGTTTGCGTTATTATACATTTAGTTAGACACAATTTTCAAACAATATTTTTGGTGAATCATCTTGATTTGTAATGGTATCAATTTAAACAGGCTAATCGTAACGTAAGTTCAGTCAATATGTTTGACCATACATATTATGTGAGATTTTTAAATTTTATAATAACTTTTTACAGCTCTTAATATATTTTTTGACGTTGCATCATCATATATATTTAATATTGGATACGAATTTTCAGCAAGATATTTTTTCTGACTCATTTAGTTTTGACCATAATATACTTTTTAACGTGTAACATTTTTAATAGTTCTTAATATATATTTTTATATTTATAATATACTTTTTAACGTGTTCACGTCAGTATATGCATTTATTAATAGACATAATTTTCAAACAAACTTTTTGATGAATCGTCTAGATTTGAAATGGTACCCTTCCAAAGTGGTTAATTGTAACGTATGTTGTCAGTTAACATGTTTGACCGTAATTATTATGTGAGGTTTTTAAATTTTATGATAACTTTTTACAGCTCTATGTATGTTTTGACGCGTTTGCATCATCATATACATTTGATGTTCCACACAATTTCGAAAAAAATAAATTTGTGTGTTGACTCATCTAGTTATTGTAACGATAATTTACGGGGACTAATTGTAACATAAGTAGCTAGTGAAAGTGTTTTATGGCATTTATTATGTAATATTTTTTAAATTTTAAATAACTTTTTACAGTTCATAATATATATATTTTTAATATTTCAATTATACTACTTTACGTCATCTATACATTTAATATACACTTTGTAAACAAATATTTATTTTTGTTGACTCATTTAGTTCCGTAACGGTGCAAGTTTAAGTGTGTGTATTGTAAGATAAGAACCCAAGCAATGTATTTGATATGTAACTTTTTTTCTAAAAAATTGTAATAACTTTTTATCGTTTGTAATATATATTTTCGTATGTTTCCAATATTTTTTTTTTTGTTGTAATATTAAACATTTGGTACAATTTCCAAAGCACAGTGTACAAGAATATCTTATGTTTGTCCCTTCTTATTTTTGTTTTTAATCAAAATATACATTATAATCTAACTTAATTTCGCTACAATAGTTTGAAATTTGGTATCTTCTCCTTCTCCTTGAGTTCACTGCAATTTGGAGTTAAGGTTTTGCATATATAAATTCGTGTCTTTAAGTTAAGTTATAATTGACATTTCATTTTTATATTTTTGGGTGCTTGTCTTTAATTTGTAGCTTTTTATTAACATGGCGGAGAATCAAGGCAGTCAAGTACACTCGTGGGATCTGACTGAGCTCCCTCCGCCGGAAGAAAGGGTAATCATTCATCCCATTTGGACTACTAACATCATTTGGATTTTTGTTTTTAATTATCTTTGACTATTGCCTTTTAGGGTTTAGAAGCCAATCATACAGGAACGTTTTTATCTCAGTTGTGCCGAAACCATTTGGCATTGGTCTCTGAAATTCAAATTGAAGCAGGACGACGGCGCAATCAGAATATCTTGGCGAGCTACCAGAGAGGACTGTTCAAGGAACTGATCAACTTGTCTGGTGAAGATAGGCCAGTAAGGAGGAGTGTTTCCGTCTCGGCTAACAATGTTTGCGTAACGAACCGAAATCCGGCCGACTCTAGCATTCCCAGAGCATGGAATACTAGGGGAGGACAGGTTGTTGGTTCCAAAAGGCGAAGGATCAACTAATTAGCATGGAAAAACTCGCAACTGATCTAAACAATCCTTCTTGTTGAATTTTGTGATATATAGCATATTTTATGCTGCATTTTTGTTTTTTGGTGTTCCATTGCAGGAAATTGATTGAAAATGGTATAATTAAGATCGATCGAGGCTGGAATTTTCATTTCGATGAATGCATGAAAAGACTCTTGGGTACCTTTAGTAAGGGCTGCGTCCCTTTTTGTTTTGTTAAGCCGCCTGTGGCTTCTTTAAAAACTTTTTCATTCCTAAACTTTAAGCGTGCTTTTGTTATAGTTTTTTTTTTCCCTGCTTTTGTTATAGTTCTCCTCCATAATTAAGTTAATTAGCTTCATCAAATTAATACTTGTGCTAATTTAATCTATTTAATTTTGGCGAAGACTAAATGCATGCACAGGCATTGGCTCCCTTGCAGAGCACGTAATGCAAGTCAACAAAAGATTTCTGCTAGCTATTTCTATTGGGGCATACTATTTGCAGTAACCAAATTACTATTTGCAGTAATATTTTATTGTGAATAGTCTATTTTGCCCTTTAACTAAAAAAATAAAAAATAGTAATTTGGTTACTGCAAATAGTAATTATTGAAAATACCGCCCACTTTGGACGGTATTTTCTTCCAAAATACCGCCAGGTCAAAATACCACAAAATACCGCCCAACCCCGGCGGTATTTTGGTTCAAAATACCGAACCGCCGGCGGTATTTTCTTCCAAAATACAGCCGGGTGATATTTTGACCCAAAATACCGCTGGCGGTATTTTCTTCTAAAATACCGCCGGGCGATATTTTGATGCAAAATAGGTCAAAATACCGTCGCGCGCCGGCGGTATTTTGACTCAAAATACCGCCCTTGGATCCGCGAAAGCTGTACTTGGATTAAGTTGTCTTTCATACCACGTTAGAAATGTTAGAATTTGAGAAGAGAAGAAAAGAACATGAATAATGTATAGATTATTTTTTTTCATTAAAAAACCAATTTTACGTAAAAAAAAATGTATAGATTGTTTACTTACCGTGTAATATGAATAAAAAAATATATAGATTGTTTACTTACCGTGTAATATGGATTGTCCTCGCTACTATCGGCCATAATTAGAGTGAAAACAATTTCTTTTATTTTTTTAAAAACCTAAGGGGCAATTCAGACTTTTCACAGGAGAATGTTACTACGAATAGTAAATCGGTTACTGCGAATAACAATTCCGTTTCTAATTTTCACTTTTTTGTCCAAACAACAACAAGGATTAGTGGAAGGGCAGTGCTCTATTTCGTCTAAAAAAGATTTTTCTCGTTCCTGAAAAATTACCCATAGCTCATTTATTATTGTCAAAGGATAGGGAATTTTTTCCAAAGTCCCGAACTTAAAAAAAATTATTTTATAGTTCCTTTTGATGAAAAAATCGGGGTGGAGGGCAATAAGTATTAATAGAAATGGCAGTTTTTGAAAAAATGAGGGCAATGTGTATTAAGTGGAAAGGCAGCGATGTATTTGGTCTAAAAAATATTTTTCTTACTCCCAAAAAATTACTCATAGCTTAATTATTGTCGGCAAGGATATGTAATTTTTTCCCCAACTCCCGAACTTAAATAAAAAATATTTTAGAGTTTATTTTGATGAAAATTGGGTTGTAGAGCAATAAATATTAACAGAAATGGCAACCTTTGAAAAAGTAAGGGCAATGTGTATTAAGTGAAGGACAGCGCTCTATGTGGTTCGAAAAATAATTTTCTCGCTCCCAAAAAACTACCCATGGTTCACTTAATCAAGGCGAAGGATGGGGAATCTTTTCCCAAGTCCCGAACTTAAATAAAAAAAATTTTAGAGTTCATTTCTATAAAAAACAATTGGGGTAGAGGGCAATTACAGAAAGGGCATCATTTGAAAAAATGAGGGCAACAAATATTAAATGGAAGGGCAATGCTCAATTTCGTCCGAAAAATATTTTTCTCACTCCCGAAATTTACCCATAGTTCACTTAATCAAGGCGAGGACAGGAAATTTTTTCCCAAGTCCTAGACATTAATAAAAAATATTTTCCCAAAAGTGTTTGGAATGGTTATTTTTTGAAATTGACCTTATTTTCAAAATGTGACTTTATTTCTTAAAATTGATGTTTGACCTTTGGCCAATAGTTGACCTAAAAGTCAAAGTCAGTTGACCCAAAATACCGCCATCGCCCAGCGGTATTTTTATGCGCGCCCTTGGATCCGCGCAAGCTGTATTTGGATTAAGTTGTCTTTCATACCACGTTAGAAATGTTAGAATTTGAGAAGAGAATAAAAGAACATGAATAATGTATAGATTATTTTTTTTTTCGTTAAAAAACCGGCCATAATTAGAGTGAAAAGAACTTAAGTGGCAATTCAGACTTTTCACAGAGGAATGTTACTGCGAATAGTAAAACGGTTACTGCAAATAACAATTCCGTTTCTAATTTTCACTTTTTTGTCCAAACAACAACAAGGATTAGTCGTTTTAGATGTAAAGTGTTTTCCTTATTTTGGAAGGTAACTTTTAGAGTTCAAATGTTTACTTGCTTAAAATTTTCCATGCTAGGGTAAGATCATTGGACAAAGGCCCAAATAAGCCCATAATGTTTCACCCAATGTCCAAATAAGGTCCTAACATTACTTTTGGATCAAAAAAGCCTTCGACGTTATATAAACGGGCCAAATAAGCCCCTTTTCCATTAACCATTAGCCACATGAGCAATTTTTGCTTACGTGGACTGTTCCCAACCTGTAAGGCCACAGCTGCGGCTGCTCCAGAAGCTTTCCTGCATTCTCGGGTCTCTTCCCGACCTGCAAGGCAGCAGCTGCTGCTGCAGTTTTCGGATCTACCTTCGCCACCATTTCCATTGCCGCTAGCTGCAATTTCCGGTCGCCGCTCGTAGACGGTAATCTCCCAGCCATCGAAGGTGACGAAAGTTCTTACTGCCCAGTCTTCCTCTACATTAGGGGCTTATATATCCGAATGATATTTACCCTTTTCTGCAATTCCAAACCCAAAGCTTCTTCCTCCCTGCTCAGATTTGTGCATGAAGGAGAAGCAGCAGAAACAAACAACTGAGAACAACATTTTGAATATTATAAAACATTGCAATGCATGCTCCCAAAGTATGCACAAAACGAATGATAGGAAACAGATTTTGATTCTAACCTCCACCGAAATAAGTATTCTTCAATAATTTAGCAGCTCCTGTTGCAGTCTAGTGGATGGAAAAAGGGAAGTGCAAAAGAGAGGTCAATAGATTTCCTTTACCATTACAAGCAAGAAAAGTGAATTTAGTAATAAATTCAGAAGTGCATGAAGGTAACCAAAATGAGATTCTGCAGCAAAAACTAGCTTCTCCTATTCTCCAAGATTTGAGATGCAAGGCAGCAACCAGCAAATTTGCCTACCTGGAGGCTGGGAACAGTCCACATCAGCAAAAATTGCTCATGTGGCTGATGTTTAACGGAAGAGGGGCTTATTTGGCCCGTTTTGGTAACGTCGAGGCCTTTTTTGATTCAAAAGTAACGTTAGGGGCTTATCTGGACCTAGGTGAAATATTAGGGGCTTATTTGGACCTTTGCCCTAAGATCATTACATCCCCCTTATCCCTTGTTTTTAAAATTATTAATAAAGTGTCGACATGTCCCAGTCACTTAGTCGACTGTTACCCTACAATAAAGAATAAAAGAAAATCGCCGGGGCAACCATGCCCTTATACCAGACTGCCATTGCACTATCTATTTTTTTTTTTTTTAATTTCGCACATTGTCAACTATTTTTCTCATCGAATTATTTACTTCAATTAATGAGTTAAAACTTCAAAGTTGGTTGATTCTTCTCCACTCTGTATGATTCCTAAGCAATCCAGGAGTACCGTATTAGTAGATGGGAAGATGGAGGGCTTCTTGATCTCTGACGCATCGCCGCCACAGCTAAAATCTTCCATTACAATTAGCCCGATTTCTCGTGTAGTTCCAAATCGCGGTTGTCCGATTTTAGACAATTTTCCGACACTCCTTCTGCGGCCGCCCAGTATGCCGACGTCCTCGATGAGAGAACCCATCAGAAATTATTCATTTTCTTCAACAAGTTCTCCAAAAGGTTACTATAGATATTTGCTAAGCTTAGCCGTTCAGATGTAGATTGCAAAATCTTACTATGTAAGAAATCATACACTTTGAATCAATGAAATGCATTTTACAGTACAAAACATTTTTAAAAAGCATTTTTTGATGGAGTGGATTTTATATATAAGAGAATTCATTAATTAGATGGAAAATAAATTTTTTGGGGGAATTATTGATGAAAATGTTGTATATCCATTGAAGTTTAAGGGCATGTGGATGCATGGCTTAATTATTAGCATATGTTCAAGGGATCGAGGGTTTAGTACGTAGAGTACTACTGTTTTTTCTTTCCATGCTAATTGCTATAAGTAAGGATATACGGTTAATTTAAAAGAAGTTAACATGACGACGGAGCGGCAACACTCTCCAACGACCAGTAACGGAACTTAGGTTCCAAAATTGAAGCGGCTAATAGCAATAAATTTCTTTTGTAAGCGCCAAATATTTATATATATTTTTTGAGCACTAAAATATAAGTACCTATTTTTTATTTTATTTTTTCCGTTTTTTGGCAAAATGAAGCATAAGAACCTAATTCGTGAATTAAAATAGGAAATGGAGATCGAAATGGAGAAGAATAGAATTAAAAGGGGGAGATATTATTAGAAAGAGAATTCATGCAGAGGAGGGAGAATATCTATTACAACCGAACCGACTTCCAAAATCTGCCCGCTCAATTCCTCCTTTGTTTCTTTATAAAGCTGTTACAACTATTATCTAATTACTGAATAATATTCTATGTGGGTTTTCTGAATAATTGTGGTAGCCCCTTGAATGAAACCAAAGCTTTCTTCTTGGATCATCGAACAACTCCTAAGTAAAACCAAAGCGAAAAGAGATGAGATCTGTCTTTTTCATCCTTGAGCTGCGTGCCGCTGGAGGCGGGGCGGCTATTTTCAGTCCTCTCCTCCACTGGTGGTAGTACCCTTGCCTCGCGGAGCAAAATAGGCTGTTACAACAAATAAATAAATAAATCAAGAGGAGGGGAAAAAATTGTTTGGGGCCAAATTAGGCCAAGGACGCCCTTGGACTATATATTTTTTTAATTTTTTTGGCAGGTTGTCAACTACTTTCTCATCGAATAATTTACTTAAAAATTTTCTTTTATTCAAACTCAATACAATAGCATATAGTACCACTACAATTCTATTAATTAATGAATACTTTGAAAAGAATTTTTTGGGTTGAATTATTGATGAAAACATTGTGAAGAGAGAGGGCTATCGGGGTGAGCTTAACGTGAGGGTGGGAGAAGTGGATAGACTTCTTGATTGGGGTAATCTTGGAATAATTTGACGGCCGTGGTTGGGAGATTGAGCTTGGGTTTTAGAGGGGAAATGGCGGAGAGGAGTAGGGTATAAGGTTTTTCTCATTTTTAACGGCCTTATCGAGGAAGGGATCGATCGCAAACCCATTTGATTCCGGCATCTATAAAAATGCATATCTGCATGGTTGTGGAGGTGCCGGAGGTGGCGGCCAGGCCTGGCAGTGCTGAAGAGCGCTTCCATGACTTCAATTTTAGCATCCCAAATGAAGAACCCTATAACAAATTAAATAAACCGAATATCGGCAAAAAGAGAATGCGATATTACCTAGTAACTACTTCTAATTATATACTCCCTCCGTTCCACTAGAAGAATCCATTTTGACAAATAGTTTTTGTTCGAGTAAAATAATCCGCTCTCAAATTTTTTACATCTCTTACCCTTACTAACATAATCATATATTATTCACAATTAGTCTCTGCTTAATAAGTAAGGATATAAATAAAATAAAGTATTTCAAATTAGCTAATTTAAGTGTTGTACCTTAATATTTATAATAAATTGTACATTGGTCAAAGTAGACTTTTCTAATGGAACGGATGCAGTATTATATATAGCCTGAGGTTTACTAAAACAGCAAAATCAACTTTGTAGTTTTAAATTATTTGTTCAGCTTAAAATTGTTATTAAGGATATGGCTAATTTAAAAATAAATTAACATGACGATTTAGCGGCTGAACAAGAGCTGCAACCATCCACTGTGACTTTAATTTCCGAATTGAAAAGAGTTTTTCTTAAACCAAAAGTGATTTTAGATTTTTTTTTATTTTACTAAATTATATTTTAGAAAAGTTAATTGCTTAAGATGAAAAGGACTTACAAAGAGTGGATAATTGCACTTTTTAAATATAAATGAGATGAAAAGGAATATTATAAGTGTATTAACGAGTAAATTTCGAATAATTCGTTTTAAACATTGTGTGAATTTGTATAATTTCATTTTTCAAAACTTTTTTTAAGGTTTTTGTCTTCTGATTAAATTACTTTATTACTGAAGGTAAAAAAATATTTCATGTGATGTAAAGTCATCGTCTGTTCATCATCAACTACGTTGACTAGTCTTAAATAATTGGTCATCATCAAAGTGCAATATGCACAATTGACTTATATGTTTACCAGTCAAAGTGCCAATGGAGGCAGTGAGAGAAGCACGTGATGTAGCTAGGACTGCCTTACCAAATGTAAATGTACTTTAATTTCATCTTTATCTAGAATTAGTTTTATATATATAAAAAAATTTATAATTACATTGTACGTTACTATTGTATTAAACTATTGCCAGGCATTATTATCGTGAACATTATCAACATCTTTCCATTTTTTTTCTTGCAAATTTAATTATAATTACATTATCCGCTACCATTGCATTAAGCTATTGCCAAATGTTATCAGCGTAAACATTAATTATCAACATCTTACTGTCTTTCTTTCCTTCAAATTTAACTATAATGGCATTGTACGTCACCATTGCATTAAACTATTGTCACGTATCATCAGGGTGAATATTATCAACATCTTACAGTTGTTTTCTTTAACTATTGTCAGGTATTATCACCGTGAACATTGTCAACATCATAGAATTTTTTTCTTTCAAATTTAATTATAATTACATTATACGTTACCATTGCATTAAACTATTGCCATGTATTATCAGTCAGTACATTATCAACATCTTACCATTTTTTTCCTTCAAATTTAACTATAATGGCATTGTACGTCACCATACATTAATTTATTGCCACGTATCATCAGGGTGAATATTATCAACATCTTACAGTTCTTTTCTTTAACTATTGCCTGTTATTATCACCGTAAACATTATCAACATCTTACCATTTTTTTCTTTCAAATTAACTATAATTACATTGTACGTTATCATTGCATTAAACTTTTGTCAAGTATTATCACCGTGAACATTATCAGCATTTTACAGTTTTATTTTATTTTTTCAAATATAACTATAATGGCATTGTACGTTACCATTGCATTAAACTATTTTCAGGTATCATTAGGGTGAACACTATCAACATCTTACAGTATTTTTTCTTTCAAATTTAATTAAAATTATATTGTACGTTACCGTTGCATTAAACTGTTGCCAGGTATTACCACCGTGAACATTATCAATATCTTACCAATTTTTTCTTTCAAATTTAATTATAATTACATTGTACGTTACCATTGCATTAAACTATTGCCTGATATTATCACCGTGAACATTATCACCATCTTATAGCTTTTTTTTTTTTTAAACAAATTTAACTATAATGGCATTGTACATTACCATTGCATTAAATTATTGCCAGGTTTCATCAGTGTGAACATTATCAATATCTTACAATTTTTCTTTTTCCAATTTTAACTATAATTACATTGTACGTTACTATTGCACTAAACTATTGTCCATTATCAACAATATCTTACAACTTTTTTTCTTTCAAATTTAATTATAATTGCATTGTAAGTTACCATTGCATTAAATAATTGACAAGTGTCATCAGCGTTAGGTTTCAACTATGCGTCAACGTTGTCAATTACAGTTACAATTAATGTATGTTACTTTTGCTTTAAATTATTGTCAAGTATCGTCAACGTTGCAGTTTGACTATGTATGTCAACACTATCAAATTTCTTAAAACATGTAAAGGTGTAAAATAACACACTTGAATGCGATTTCGGTTCAAATCTCACTATATATACCACAGTTAATTAAGGAACAAGATGAACGAGGTTAACTTAATAACACAAAAGTTGTAATTAAGTATCTAAAAAGTACTCAAATGCACCATAATTTTTAATGATAACACGAAGCTAACTGCTATTTATAAAGCAATTAAAAATCAAAGTTAATTTATTATATTGAAGAATTCAAGTTTCAGATCTTTGTTCATTTACTAAAACGTAAAAATATAATTGAACCAACTTTGTTCATTTAAACAGTCAAAGGTAAAAAATATTGATATTTTAAATAAGTTAGGGACTAAAGAAGATATTTTCAAATATTAAGGACTAAAAAATTAAACCTTTGAACAGTAAATACACCATCATTAAAACGCAGTATGTAAGCATTAGTGTAACGTAAGGTATGACAACGGAGCATTAATGAAACATTTGCACAATAAATACACCATCATTAAGTCTTTCATTATTTTATTTTTTATTATATATATATATATATATATATATATAGTTTAACCCTCTGACTGTTTTGGAGCGAGAAAGATTGAAGAGGGGAGCCCGGCTGCGTGGAAGAGTGAGAAGGAGAAGAGGCGGAGACATTTCTGTCCGGTGCAGTAGAGAGGTCCCGCACACAGAAGGCAATTCTGCTATCGATCTTGCTTCACTTGAATCTGCGCCTGCAAGTCAAAATCTAGGCACGAAGAAATATTCTTGGGATCTGAATGAGCTCCCTCCGCAGGAAGAAGAAGTATCGGTAACCATTCATCCCATTAATTTGCAACAATTTGATTAGTTACTTGACATGATCATCTGTATTTTTCTGTTTCATTTTCAGGGTTCAAATCAGCCTGGTCGGGAGGAAAACAGTTCTGATCTAACGGCAAATGGAAGGAGAAATTCTGAAAATCTCAACAATCCTGTAGTTGAGAACACAGTGAGGAATATGGCAAGTGGATATATCCTCATTCATCTGCTACTTTATCAGGTAAAATTAATGAACCTTTTTTTATAAAATTTTTTTTTACTTGCGCATATCATTCATTATTATATATATATTAGAAATATCTTTCAAACTTTCGCAGGTCAAATTTCTATTATTGAGGAAGGTATTTAAGAAAGATTAGGAGTTCCCGAGCGATACCAACGAGGACTTTTTATGGAGCCCATCGACTTATACGGTGGGACTAGGCCGCGGAGGACGGACTAATTCGCTAGGTCAAACCAACAAATGGTCTAAATCCGTCTTGATGAATAAATCTTAATTGTTTATGTATGATAGCTTTATTTTATGATATACATTTTTGCTGGAATTTAAGTGATTAAAGTTGCAATTATCTACGGTACTAACGAGCGAACGGGTGTCCAATTAACTGTAGGAGATTGAGCCAAAAGGACAGAGAAGGAGTTTGTCTACAATCTGGATGATTGTCCTAAAACTCGGCTTGGAGGGCTCTTGGATCCGGGGTTACTTTTAAGGGCTGCGTCCCTTTTTGTTCAGCAGCCTTTGGCTTTGTTTAACAATTTCATTTCTCTTAGACAATTAGTACTAGTTCCTGTTTTTCATTAATTTGGTAAACTGGTTTGAGACTTGAGTTTTGAGATCGACTTGATGGATAGAAGAGAAAACTCATTTAGTTTGCTTCTTCTTCCCCTAAACTTTAGTGAAAGTTAAGTCAATTGATTCGGCTTTGCGGCGAAGACTAAATGGAATTGCAGAAAAAGGTCATGTGGGCGTGTCGACACCATTGCCTTGCAGCGCACGTTTTAAAACCTGGCATATCCCATTACAAGAATTTATGCATGCAAGTGATCCGGCCATGAGAAATCTGTTATGAGCTTCAAGCTAACAATTTAGGCATATCCAGCATCGATGTACTGGTGATTTCAGAGCGTATTATAACCTCCTCTCCAATGCTAAATAATAATAATAAAATTTAAAAAAAAAAAAAAAAAAAACCCTCTCCGCCACAAATTATTTTCAATGTCAGAAACCAAGCCCACTTGGTTTAGCCTCGCCCAATGGTTCCAAAAAAGGAAAAGAAAAAGAGAGAGCTTCTACGTAAACTAAATTCAGGAAACAAGCCACTACGGTTAAATTTGTAGACACGCTGTTCTTAGGAGGCCATGATAGATCGTCCGAGTGGTGGGGCATGCATGCCACATTGTTCTAATAAATTCAACTCGGCTTTGTGCAGGCTCTATCTGACAAGAGTCACGAGACACCCATAGTTGTACATGCTGCATAAATTTATATGGCGGAAACAAAGAAAGTGTAGTAAATTAACACGTGTAAGGCATGGAGATAATTATAGACATAATCTTTTAAAAACTGTTTTTTCCCATCACAAATCTTTTGAAATTGGAACAAAACATGACATTTCATCTATCCCTTCCGTTAACCCACTAATAGCCCCTCTTTCTCAAGGGTAAAATCGTCCGATCATAAAACCGATTTAAAATGAGGAAGAAATTAAATTAAACTACAGAAATATTGCTAAATTGCGTCGCTAAGTAAGAATAGTTTATTTCTTTCCATGATTATCATCTTTTTCAATTTTTTAACTTAAGGATTTCTCTTTTTTCTGTTTTGTTGTTTATTTTGCTTACGTTTTATTGTTACTGTTTATTTTATTTTATTTTATTTTTAACCATGAAAAACACTCATCTTCCCCGTCTATTTTTTCATCACAACAGCCACCAACTTCCATGAATTCCGGAGACGCTAGGTTTCAGCCCATCGCCGCCTCCGCCTCCATCTCACTTCCACCCATGGCATCTCCTTCTTCTTCTCCGTTTTGCAGGTTTTCGTTCGGGCGACGCTGCAACGGCATCAGCACAGATCTGAAACCCGTTTGTCTTCTCCGGTTTTCTAATTCATCTTAAACCCGTTCAACACAGCAACAGGTTTTCTAATATAGATGAATTAGAAAACCCGGTCGGCAATTGCGACTTCGTTCAGATCTGGAAACCGACCACCGCGACCTTCAATTTCTCCAATTGCTGATGTTGTTTCTAGACTTACCGGAGAAGAAGAACGGATACTTTTAGATCTGTGATGATGCGGTCCTGAGGTCTCGATCTGGGTTGCTGTTGCTGCGTCGCCGAATGGAAACATGCAAAACGGAGAAGAAGAAGGAGATGCCATGGGTGGAAGTGAGATGGAGGCGGTAGCGGTGATGGGCTGACCACCATTTTTATTTGTTTGTTGCCTTTAATTATTACAAATGAAAATCAGATGAACCGGAGATTAATTGATTTCCTAATTAGAAAGAGTCAGTGTCGACCTCAAAAACTCAGTTTCGGACACAAATAGATACGTTTGACTCTTTCTGAAGTGAATTAACAGCAGAAGAAGAAGATGAATAAATAGATGGGAAAGGAATTCATATTTTCTTTTCTTATTTTTAGACAAATAAGTGAAAAATTAAAAGTTCAGTGGTTTATTTGGCAATGAAAGTAAATTAAGGGAAATTTAGGACAAAAGAATTGACAGTCGGACGATTTTGCCCTTGAAAAAGAGAAGTCGTTAGTGGGTTAAAGGAGGGAGTAGACGGAATATTATGTTTTGTTCCATTTTCGAAAGGTTTGTGATGAAAAAATAGTTTTTCAAGAATTATATCTATTCGGGTAACATGAACAAAGGTTGGTGATGAACTATGCAATTTCACTCACAATTATAATACCCAAAGTTTCAACGTATATATCTGAATGGATGTCGTGATTAGCAAAGTTGCTACAATCATATTGAAAAGGTAGGACACAATTAGGGCATGTTCTTTACGTTTTGGGTTTGAGTTTTGGTTTTGGTTTCAATAGTAAATTTAATATATTATAATTAACTTTCATCATTTCCAATAAAGTTTTTACTATTTAACTATATATTTTTACATTTTTAATACATTTTTTACATTATAAAATTATTTTTTTAAAACTAAAATTCAAACCTTCAGTAAAGAACAGCCCTATGCGCGCGCGGTTCCCCCATGAATCATGGGCCATGATTTTATGGTTTAAATTGTTGCTCGCTCTAGGCTGTTCAAATTTGATCAGTGGATTGGATCGGATCTACTAAATTTATCAGTGTTAATTTTCGGATCGGATTTACCCAAACGGTCAATCGATCCAAATCATAAAAGGCCAGTATATTATAAGGTTTTAAAGGGGTTTTGAAACTCAAATATTTTGTTTGGTACGGCCAAAGATTTGTTTATTAAACAAGAAAGAATTAATAATTGCAGAGGGTAGAAGAACAGAAATGATAGAAAGATAGAATTTCATTAAAGGGGAAATTAGATCATCAACATACATGCCCTTGACGTAGTTCTACATATAATTTACCAAAAACTAATGTTAACTAAAACGACAGAGTTTTATGGTGCAATTCCTGACAGTTTCTAAAATTGTTTTTGGGCCATTAATGATATTTCCCTTACTATATTTAAACTGTGTCTCAAAATTCCTTCTGGTAAAAAAAAATGGGCAAAGGTGCATTTTTGCCACTAACGTTCTTCTTAAAGTCTAACTTTGCCACTAATGTTTTTTTGAGTCCAAAAATGCCACCGACGTTTTTAAAATAGTCCAACTTTGCTACTAATATTTTTTTAGGTCCAAAAATGTCATTGACTTTTTAAAATGTTCCAACTTTGCCCCTGACTTCTTCTTCTCCACCTTCTGCATCTCCACGACTTCTTCTTCTTCTTCTTCCAGTTTTGGAAATGCAATATGAAACCCACTTTCTGGGTTTCATATTGATTATATAGTACTGTAGTAGATTGATAGAAAGAAAGGTAGATTCTTTCGCAAAGTTTATCTTTTTTTATTTTATTTTATTTTATTGGTTTGAAATGATGGTGATGAAGATGATGATGCGAGGAAACTGGAATGGATGCACTTTGAAATGAATTTTTGAACAGCCCCAGCTCGCTCCTTGGATGTTACTTTCCAGTTTCCTTCATAGTCATTTTTTTAATTGTTGGATTTTTTTTTTTCCAATTTTGTTGGACTAATAACGAAAAAAAAAATCATTGATCCCTTGCACCCCTCTCCATACATATTATTGTATCGATCTTCGATCGAAATATATTAGAGTACATTGATTATACATTTGATTGTTTATTTTCCTTTGAAAAGTAAAGAAAGTACTGTGTACGCTAAACTATCGAAAAAAGCTTATACTTAAAATTTCTTCTTCTGTTCACTTCTCATCCTACAAAACAAAAAAGTAACGAGAAAAAAATTGAAGAAGTAATACTATATAAAAGTAGGGACTGTTTGCACCCATCATATGTAATGGGTTCTGGACCCTCTGCCTCCTTTTATCATGTACTATTCTGTTTACTCAGTACAAAGTAACATTATTTATAATCGAAAAAAGTGAGTGGTCAAGTAAAGCATTACAACGGACAAGGTCAAATGGGCATTAGATTTGAACTCTTAGCAACCACCCCACTCTATAATAGCTCCACATGGCGCTCAAAAACATGAGGTTACGATCGACTTCAAACACTATAAGTCCGCAGTGGTAGAGTAGAAAGTTTGTCTAATATTGCTTCATCCATTGTTTATTGGGAAAATGACATTTTTTGTATTAAAAGTTTGGGTTGTTTTCAACTTTGGTACTAAAAATTTACTCAATTTCAAACTTGTGTTTTATGTTTATACTTTGTAGCATTTTTAGTATCAATACCTGCTACAGCAGGTTTTACGAAGTCAAACCGAAGTCAAAGGTAATTTGGGTGTATTTTACAAATTCTACAATTTCGTGGGGGGCTGAAAAGATAATTTTTCCAATATTATTTTCAAAACATTTTCGCTATTTTTTTTTCTCCTCAGTCAACGTACAAGTTTTCTTCCGACCGGGAGAAAAAAAATAGCAAAAATGTTTTGAAAATAATATTGGAAAAATATCTTTTCAGCCCTCCACAAAATTGTAGAACTTGTAAAATACACCCAAATTACCTTTGACTTCGGTTTGACTACGTAAAACCTGCTATAGCAGGTATTGGTATTAAAAATGCAACAAAGTATAAACATAAATGACAAGTTTGGAACTGAGTAAACTTTTAGTACCAAATTTCAAACAGTCCAAATTTTTAGTACTAAAAATATCATTCTTCCGTTGTTTATTTTATGCAACTCAATCTCGGTTTTTGGCCTACGTCTGGCTGCGTGGTGGATGTGGCTAGCGAGACTCCCACAATATGTATGTATCTGTGAGGCTTGCTGGTCAACAACTTGTGGTTCCTTGGTGGCTGTCTGTTTTTGCTACTTCTTGCCCTTTCTCCTCTACTTGATTGTCCACAGTGGCGAAGTCAGAAATTGCTCGGCGGTTCATCTGTACACTAACTTTTTTTACAGTTAACATATGATTATTTTAGATATTATTAATAAAAATAAAATAAAATAATGAGTTGGTTGATAAGCTATCCAGTCTCAAATTAAACGCAAAAATTATCACTGTGCCCATTCCAATGGAGGAGTCAATTAAGTTGTATAACTGTTTATGAGTCACAAAATGAACTCTTCTAATGGAAGAAAGTATAATACATCAACTCCTACGGCATTTGAAATTAACGAAGCAATTTCGAAGGCAAAACAGGGATGAGAAGAACACCAAGCTACTTGTATTAAATAAAAAAGAAGCAGGAATATTGGGAAAATCCAGGGCAAACCTAACTTATGGAGAACTAGAACAAAAGCAAGCATAAAAAAACAAACTAAACTGCAGTTTCATCCTATACTAAAGAATGACTCCCTAAATTTTAACTACGGATTAAGAAAAAGGAAATGAAATTGTTTGATAAGAGCCACAAGCGGCTAAATAAACAGGGACGCAGCCCTTCGATAAGGTAACCTCTCGGACCCAAGACATGTTGATCAACATGCCTCTTCTCCTGCAACTGGACACCTGTTAGTTAGTACGGTAGATATATAATAGCAACTTTCAGCTACTTCAGATCCTCTGTATCGAAAATACAGTGTATCTTATCACATGCTTGGGGTTAAAAATGGTTTTACCCCGTGCATGTGAGAGGACACGCAGTATCTTCCATCGACTTTCAGCACTTAAATTCCCCACAAAAAGCATAAAATGCTAATAAAGCTAATCAGTCCTCTTCTTCTCGGCACGATGATCAGCAACCTTTCCTCCAGTACTTATAGTACTCCCTTCTCCCGGAATGCTTATAATTCTGCCAAAATAATTTTCGTTTGTTCGGCGAACACCATCAGCCGAGAAAGTATTCCCACCAGGTGTGCTGACGGCCCCCAACATTGTTCTTAGGCGAATTGCTGCAATATCATTTCCAAACAACATTAATTATTCTGCCTGAATCAGAGCTCGGACCAGCGCCGCTGCTAGAGCCGCCACCGCTTACATTCAATGGCACCGTTGTTTGGTCCAATCTCAGATGGTTTCTGAACATCGGAGAGAAGGTTAAAGGCGTACTTCTGGCATGATGATCACTTGTTGCATTTTTACCCGACGCTGTCGAATGCTTCTTTGTCTTCTGAACTATTTTGATACTCTTAGATTTTCTCATTTTATATTGCTTCTTTGCTAGTGGTTCAATCACTATGCCCATAGGGATAGAACTATTCTCCTTGCAACCAGGCTGAAGCAAACCCAGAAAGTGAAAATTTCAGATGATCATGTCAATTAAGCAAGTGAAAATTACGAATTAATGGGATGAATTAATGGTTACCATTCCTTCCTGTGAATTTGTTTGCAAATTTCTTGCGGTGGCTAAGGGAATTGCAATGGAAACAGATAAGTCAATCGTTTTACGAGTTCGAGTTCATGCTTCTCTTTACTGCTAATTGCCACTCGAGTAGGTCTAGGGTCGATTCTGCGCCACCTCTGACCATTATTAGTCTTCATCCCTATAAATAAGTGATGTGAGCCGGTGAATAATTCACAGGATGTGGAAATATGCCAAGGAAAGTTTAATCCTATGATCACAATTATACTCTCGATTTCTAATTAATCTAGCCAACTATTAATTGGATGTTTCACCTAAACAACTAATAGAACCAAGTTAAGAATTGAATTGATGTAAACGTATATTAAGTTGTACAAGACGTAACCTAGATAATGCTTCGAGTTTATGCAAACAATTGACAACCAAATTGAAAAATAATTCAAGGAAGAGTTCAAAAATATATAGGAAAAACCTTACCTATAATATGATTTATAATCTTATAAATTCTGAAAAATAATGAAGAGAAGCTCTCTATTTATAGAGTTATAGGAGGTTGAGACCAATTCCTAATCTAGCATGGAACAACAATTCGGTTGAGCTGATTAGGAAACAACCAAAAAGAAAATTAAACTATTCCTAATCCTAAAGGGATATCATGCAAGAAACCCCTTTAGGCAATTATTTAAAAACTACAACTAAGTTTCCAAATACAAAGTGAAGAACTCCTCTCGGTTTGGGAAGTAGCTGAAGACAATGTGGATTTGGCTTCCTAATTCTGCTCCTTGCATCTGATTTTGAATTAAGAAGCTTTGGTCAACTTCCTTTGGAATTGTAGCAGAGAATTGATTCCAATTCCAATTTGGAATTGAAGCTTCAACAACTTCCTTGCTTGGCCGAGAATAAGGATTTAAGTTTCCAAAATTAGTTTAAACCCTAATTTGGCTAGAAGCTTTTTAATGGAATGGGAAGCTTCTAATAATTTTCAATATCTTCTAAAATATTCCAGAACCTTCTAAAACATTTTAAAATGTCCGAAAATCAAGATTTGTCAAGAAAAACACATTTCATGAAAATCAAGAATTTCAAGAACTTCAATATTCTTATCAAGCATTTCAAGATACATAGTAGCAATCTGGAAACAGAAGATGAAAGTGGAGTTAGATGTTAAAGCTTTGGTGGAATATTGTTTTTTAAGGAACAAAAGAAAACCCGTTCAAGAAACAATGGGGGGAGTATAATATATCAACTCCTACGGCATTCGAAATTAACCCACCAGTTTCGAAGCCAAAACTGTAGGGATGCAAAGAACACCAAGCTACTTGTATTAAATACAAAAGAAGCGGAAGCATTGAGAAAATTCAAGCCAAAGCTAAACTGCAGTTTCATCCTATACTTATAGATGACTCCCTAAATTGTAAATAAGGATTGCAAAAAAAATAAAAATAAAAAAATAAAAAGACAATAAAATTGTTTCGTAAGAGCCACAAGCGGCTGAACAAAGGGGGTCGCAGCCCTTCAATAACTGATAAGGTAACCTCTCGGACCCAAGAGTACTGTTGATCGACATGCCAAATTCTCCTGCAATTGGAAACTTGTTAGTACTGTAGATATAAAATAGCAACTTTGAGCGACTTGAAATCCTCTGTATCAAGATACGATATATATTCTCACATGCATGGGGTAAAAACACTTACCGCATGCATGTGAGAGAACACACTGTATCGGAAGGTACAAAGGATCTCCATTCACTTTCAGCACTTAAATTCCCCACAAACAGCATAAAACGTAAATAAATTAAGCTATCATAGATAAAGGGGCTTGCTGGCTTTACCTAGCTAATCAGTCCTCTTGTTCTCGGCATGATCAGCAACCTTTCCTCCAGTACTAGTACTCCCTTCTTCGGGAACGCTAACAATTTCTGCCGGATTATAGTTTGTTCGGCAAACACCATCAGCCGAGGCAGTCCCACCAGGTGACCTGACGGCCTCCAACGTTGTTCTTTGGGGAATTACTGAGATATCATTACCAAACAACATTACTCTGCCTGAACCAGAGCTAGGACCAGCCCCACTGCTAGAGCCGCCACTTCCATCCTCTGGCACCGTTGTTTGGTCCAATCCCAGATGGTTTCTGAGCAGCTGAGAGAAAGTTAATGGAGTATTTCTGGCATGATCATGATCAGTTGTTGCATTTTTACTCGACGACGCTGTCGAATGATTCATTGTCTTCTGAACTATCTTGATATTCTCAAATTTTCTCATTATAGATTGCTTCTTTGCAAGTGATTTAATTATTATCCCCTTAGGGATAGAATTATTCCCCCTGCACAAACCCTGAAAATGAAACATTCAAATAAGAATAACAAAATTGCAATTAATAAAAGAAGAATACAAAAAATGCTGATGATCACGTTAATTAAGCAAGTGAAAATTGCAAATTAATGGTATGATTTGATGGTTACCATTCCTTTCCGTGGATCTGTTTCCAAATTACTTGGGGTGGCCGAGGGAATTGCAATGGAAACAGATGAGTCAATCGCCTTACGAGCTCGCTGCTTCTTTTTACTCCTAACTGCCATTCGAGGAGGGCTACTTTCGATTCTGCTCGGCCTCTGATGATCAGTTTTCGTCCCCATATACAAGCCCTTCCCCCTTGAGGGAGTGATTGCGGTGTCGGCCACAGAAGTGTTGACATCTGTAGCAATTCTTTCTTTCCCTTTGCTACTTTCTGCCACTCGAGGAGTGCTACTGTCACTTCCGAGCGGCCTCTGGCGATCAGCGCTCGTCCCTATAAGTAATCCTTGGCCGCTAGAGGGAATGACCGGGTTGTCAGCAACAGAAGTGTTGACATCTGGGGCCCCTTTGCTACTTTCGGCCACTCGAGGAGTGCAACTGTCACTTCCGCGAGGCCTTTGTCGATCAGCACTCGTCCCTATAAATAACCCTTCCTCTCTCGAGGGAGTGATCGCGGAGTCGGCAACAGAATTGACATCTGTAGCCATTTTTTCTTTCCCTTTGCTACTTTCTGCCACTCGAGGAGTGCTACTGTCACTTCTGCGTGGCCTCTGGCGATCAGTCCTCGTCCCTATAAATAACCCTTCCCCCCTCGAGGGAATGATTGTGGTGTCGGCGACAGGAGTGTTGACATCTGTAGCCATAGTTGTTTTTTTCCCTTGATCTCTTTCTGTGGCTTGAACATCATTTGTCTTCTCAACTGTAGCCATTGTTGTTTCTTTCCCTTCATCTCTTTCAGTGGCTTTAGCATTGTTTGTCCTCTCAATTGTAGCCATTGTTGTTTCGTTGCCTGTATCACTTTCTGAGGCTTTATCATTGTTTGTCTTCTCAACTGGCGGCAACAAGGGAAGCTCTATGTAAATAGAGCTGATCAGAATAATAATCGGTTCCGAAGGGTGGCGGGGAGGAGCCGGAGGAGGATTTTCATCAGGTGCTGATTTCTTCCTTTTGTCCAACATGTCTCCCTTTCTGCAAGAAGAGCAAAGTTGTCACAATGTAAAATACCCTAGCTAGGTCCAGATGGCAGTAAAAAGGTGACGCAACTCATATAAAATTAGAAGAAAAGACATTATGACTATGCACTTAGAAAACAAGCCCGGTGAACTATCAAAAGTTGACTCATCATAAAAACTAGAACTAGAAGAAACGATCAAGAACAACACAAGGAAACATAGTACAAATTAGTTTAAGCTTACACTAAAAGAGAACAAATGGAGAGATCGACCAATATCACAGACAAACGTATATGTAAATGTGTCAGACAAAATGGATCATTACTAAGCCGAATTTGCTATGTCCAAGGTGCTAAAAGGAAATATTTCCGGATCTTCCCAATTGGAGGCAACAATGGAAGTTCTATGTAAATATAGAACTACTCAGACCTAAATTTGAAAAGAATAGTCAATACTCAGTTAATTCTAGATATAGATTTGCTACACAGAAAAAGAAGGATAGATGAGGAAGGGTGCAAAGAATGACTGGCAATTGTCGAGAAATATCTTGAACATGAATGTGAAAGGAAACATTAGATAGAGGTTGCAAGGCAAAATGAAAGACACAGCGTTTATCTTTTGGCACACATGTGGGAAACAAGGAATCGAACGAACTTTAATGGAGGATTATGTACATAAATATATCATATTGTGAACAGAGCTTCGGACGAGTGCCTGAAATACACGGAGGGAAGCCAACTAATACAGAACAAACAATCATAGGTGGCTAATATAAATTTCAAACAAGATGGCAGCAACCTCGAAATTAACAGAAAAATGGAAAGTAGCTGGCTAGAGTTAGATGTTAGAATCCATATTTGATTATTGTATATATGTTTTGGCCTCAGAAGATCTAAAACTTACCCAATAATTTGGAAAAATAAATAACAATAACAGTGAAAGCAAAATGGGAGTGATACCGGTCAACCATCCATGAGGTTTACACAAATTACCAATTACTCCCTCAGGTCTTACAATTTTACCATCAACTCCCAAAAACTAAAAGATAACATAACAATTGCCTCCTTCAAACATATATAACAAAAGTTGATGACATTATCTAACAAATTGACATAGTTCTTCTGACCAGAATATCCTTTCTAAAAGGACCACCTTTATTTACTACATATCACAATCACAAAAATACATCTATTCAAACCTTGTTAATCTCACCCTCTAGATAAAAATAAATAAAAATAAAAGAAGAATCAAATCAGATTCCCTTTGCATCCCAACCAATGCTTCTAGTCCCTCAAAGATATTCTTTGACCAATTAGCGAAACATAAATAAGAGAAATAAAACTTAGATTTTGAATTGTCGTACCTTAGAATGACAGGTAGTGTTTTGGGTTGGCAAGTTGAGGTTCGACAATCGTGTCTGTAGTGAGAGAGAGAGAGAGAGAGAGAGAATCGAGAGACAATGACCGTAGATAATGATAGAATACCTACACGTTTATTAGGGTTTTTTTATTTATTTATTAGGTAGTTATTCGTGTTCGTGTCTACTAACTATAAAATGTAGTCATGATTGGGTCCAATTGAATGGTACTTGGGCAACTAGTGGCTCAATGTTGAATTTACACACCTATTATTTAATTTATAATAGAAGCCCATATTATTGGTGTGTAACTATTAAATGGGACTAATTGGTTTCAAAATGATAAATGGGTCTTATTTGCTCTTCAAATATTTATTGATGAGCTTAGCTCATTTTTGTTTTCAAAATATTAATTGGGCCAAATTTATTATATTTATATATTGTGTGTCAGTCTGGCGAGGCCTGACTGAGGTAAAGAAACAAACTATCGAAATGAAGAAGTTAGACAAGAGAGAAGAGAGAAATTGATTTTATTAGAAATGAAATATTCGGATCATACAAAAAATTTTGACGCCAACACTACACCAAAATCTCCCTTAGGAGGCGGGTCCTAAGGGAGATTGGAGGCGGGTGCTGCCCTCCAGTGCGGGCGCCTCCCTTTGGAGGTGCCCGCACCCGCCTCCCCTTTTGGAGGCGGGTGCAAGATCCAATAACCCCTCGTAAAAAAATTGAATTTCTTTTTTTTTTTTTCACTTTATGGCTTTAGTAGGAATCGAACTCGCGCCTGGAGTTTCACTTGACTCTTGCACATTAAATTTACCACTACGCTACATATACTTATGTATTTAATATTAAAATCGAAAGTATATATTTCTTCTAAAACTTGTGATTTTTATTATCTACTAATTTTTCGCTTTGCTAGAATCTCGATAAATTTTCAAAATTATTATTAACAGTCCAAAACAAAGACAATTTTTGATCTAGTATTGAAAATTAAAAAAAAAATCGTTTTCGTGTTTTGAAATTGGAGGCGGGTTTTTGGTTCACCCGCCTCCAATTAGGGAGACAATTGGAGGCGGGTGATACCTTCACCCGCCTCCAGTAAGCTGTGTTAGCTTACTGGAGGCGGGTGAATGTATCACCCGCCTCCAATTAGGGAGGTAATTGGAGGCGGGTGACCCCTTCACCCGCCTCCAAATTCTATTTAGCCACATTTTGAGGCGGGTATTTGTACACCCGCCTCCTCCTTTGAGCATTTCTGTAGTAGTGCAATTTCTTCCATGCCTCTCTGTACTGTTCATCTTTGTGAAAACAAGTGCTAATTTAATCTTGTTTTGTTTCTTTGAAGTTAATTCAAACCAAACGATGAAATTCGTGAGGCAAGGGTATGTAGAACCGTTGAAGGAAAAAAAGATACAGCATTTACTTACTAAAAAGGAAAATAAGAGAAGTATAAAAGAGAATAAAAAGGGGAAAAAAAAAAGAGAAAAAAGAAAAAGAAGAAGAAGTAATGAATTAAAAATAGGTTTATTTGTCTTTTGCCCCCCATTGTACTTTAAGGGTGCATGCTTTGACTTTTTCTTCCTGAATTAACAAATTGGTCTTTTGCTAAATGTCGAATGACATTTATGTCCTTCACTTTGTATTGTGATCTCCAAATTATCATTAAAAATGGGTGAACAAGCAATTTACCCAAAATACCATTTCGGCTATTTAGCCGAATTACATCTTACTCCAATAATTTTTACTTTGTTTAGCTGTTAAATTTCAAAAACATTATGAGAATTGGGAAAATATTAAAATACATCACGAGTTACAAAATTATAAAATATTTTCTCCTCCCATGGTTTTATGGAATATCCAAATTCCCTTGACCAAGTGATCTGGGGATTAAGGATAATTTAGTCATTTTATAAAAATTAAGTGAGTCATTGCTAAATCAATAATGTTTTAATATCTTCCAAATCTCATGGTTTGTTTTGATATTTTATTAAACCCTAACGAGTGTATTTAGAGTGTTTTTAAATTTACATGTTCTTTATATATTTTCTTAATTTTACCTCTCATCATATATACACATTCTATATATCTACCTCTTATAACTTTCTTTATATTCATTGTTTTATTCTTATCCCTTCTCATTCCACTTTCTCTATTTATTTATTTATTTTTCTTTTTTCTTTCATTCACTCTCTCTATCTCGATGACTTTCTCTTCTTAGTTTCCTAATTTTAGTTCTCAAGTATTAATACTGTCAAAACTACAAATAATGCCTTCAATAGGAATAGACAATCTCAATGGAGTATTTTAATATATGTGTCATGAAATTAAAAATAATAAATTTAATACAACAATTTATACTCTTTTTGTTCCATTAGAATAGTCAACTTTTGAAAACGTTTTTCGTTCCAATACAAGAGTTCACTTTCAAACTTTTTACTCATCTTACTACCCTTATTAATATAATCACGTGTGGTTTACAATTAGCTCATACTTAATAAATAAGGATATAAATGAAATAAAGGGCGTCAAATTAGTTATTTTAGGTATTGTACATTGACATTCATAATAAGTTATAGTCAAAGTGGACTTTCTAATGGAACAGAGTGAGTAATTAGTAAGAATAAGTTGAACTCAATTTCTCTTTGTTAGCCTAAGAAGGGACCACGAGACCTAGTTCGGAGGCCCATTGAGACATATGTCCATTTTTTATATCTCAATTGCTGCTGGACGATTTATAACGCGGCTAATATATTAGTCCGTATTTCCTCAACAAACAAAACATTATTTCTCTCATTAAAACACAATCAGATTGGAATCAGCCAAGTCCAAATTTATTGTTCTAACATCATTCAGATTTAGATAAACTCAATTCAAGTAAATAAATAACAAAAGCAATTATAAAATTACTAGATAACCCATTATATCCCACGTCAATCTAATTGTAATTCTGCTAGTAAATAATCTTTTCCTAAAATTATGAATTGGTAGAATTAATTTGATCTATCTCAATTAAATTAAAGATGATTGATCAAACTCAAACTTCTTTTTTAAAAATTAAAAATATTCTATTAATGGCATTGGAGTTCGTAATTCCATAATTGTATTACTACTGTATTGAAGTGTGCTAAGATCTCTCTGAATTTCCCAATATTCTGTATAATCATATTTGAGACTTCTTTTGAAAAAAAGTGTTGGATCATAGATTGGTGTCAAATTTATAATGTTGCAGTTTCATATCGATTTCGAATTATCCGTAAAAGAAGTCAAAATATTTCAATTCGCAGATTAATATCTGAATCGCAAATATTTTTGTTCAGCACTAAATAAGATATTAAATAAGGAACCCTGTCTGATGCAAACTTCAACATCACTTGTGTAATCAAAGTTGACCATCTCAATCACAATTCCTTCATCCAAATTATCTTAAAGCTTCATCTTTTAGCAAGTGAACTTCACACCTTTTTGGGCTATTAATTCATCAACGAAGATGGGCCTTTTGTTTGCAACATAGCACATGACAAAGTCATCCACAACTTTCTCTAGCCCAATCCAAAGACAATGTATATATTGCTTGGTCTTCTTAATTTTTCAAGAAAGCTCCCTCCAATTTTCTCATTCTTTTGGCCAATTTTTCTTCTTTCCTTCTCACCAAATTCCTTGCTGCTCTCCTTTCCTATTTCCTGCATTAGAAACACAAAGACAACTCCGTTCTCATTGATTTTGTTTGTGTTTGTGTTTGTGTTTTGGTTTTATTTTTTGTGTTTACCGTAAATTTAACATATTATAATATTTTTTTCATTATTTTTAATACAATTTTTTACATTTTTAATAATTTTTTATATTAAAAAACTCTTTTCTAAAAACATATTTTCAAAACAATCTCTTAATGAGCATCGGTGTAGTAAATGCACACAATTAACCCCAAAAGATGTGGTGTATATAAAAACCACTTCAATTAAGAAGAACATACCATTTTTATTCGTTCCAGATTCATGAATTACAACAATGTGAACAGTATCCAATATGAAGGAGAAGGTGAAATTAAATATATCAATCGTTTAAAAGTTTAGTACTTCGGAGCAGGTTGACGGAGTATATGTATTTTGGTGAAATCATCCTCTATCTCCGTCAACATGCTTCAAAAGAAAAAGAAAAGGAAAAAAATGTACGTGAACTCGTATATGAACTTCTTTCACAAGAGGATGTGCGTATACGAATATTGAGATTAAGCCCGAAAGCAAATGAACATATATAGGAAGGGTCCCACCCATGGGTAGTAACCCAATATATCAAATTTGCTTTAGGCCACTGTCGTGTGAAAACCTACCCAGGTTAATATGGAGAGCAGATCCTCTATTTATAATTTTGTGTCCAGCCCCATCCAACCACCAAAACTACGTCGTTTTAGTAGTAATTTTTCACCAAAAAAAAGTTCCACACATCCTCCTCTCTCTCTGAAGAATGGCCAAACATCTCCCTCCTAAAAAAATTCTCCCCTGGAATAGCATTGTTGTTCAGATAACTTGCTTAAATTTTCTCTCTTCTATGTCCCTCTTTGTCTCCAAGCTCCATCACCTTCGCTGCTCTTTTGCAGCCTCAGCTTCACTGCAAGAATTTTGTGGGGCTAATTTTTCGTTAACAGTTGGATTGGTTGAGAAGAAGCTTATGCAATAGGACATTTCCGAGGAAATGGAGATTCAGATTTAGACAAAACAACAAACTGAGTACAGAAGCAGATCCCTTCTGGTTGTCACCATTTTGATGGGTCCCCCCTTTCTGTGCTTCTGATGTAAACTGGTTAATTAGGGCAACTCTTTAAGTTTATGAGATGCTTTTGGTTGATGATCAAAAGTATTGAGGCAGGTTAATGATCTTAAGCAGCCTTAGCATACACCGATGAAGAGGAAGAGTTAGGGAGAAACCTTTGACCCATGGTGGTTCTATGATAAGAAAATAAAAATGAAGGCAACTGAAGGAGGTGAAAACCTATAATTTAAAACGGCGTAGTTTTGATGGTTGCATAGAGGATCTGCTCTCGTTAGTATACTAAGGTTCTGTCATGAGCAACTTGAAGCCTCAGCCCAATCGCTCGAAAAAGAAATGCAGAAAGATATACAGAATCTGTAATCACAGGCAGCAAACTGCACATATCCGTAATCCCAGATGATTTGGTTGCCGCCTATAATTCTTTTTACAGTGAGATCGAGGTCCCAGAGCTGAGAGTAACAATGGCGATCCATGATACATGCATGGAACCAGCATAATGGGACATGGATAACTGCTTCAACTAGGCGGCGGAGGAGGCTTCCGGCCGGCCGAGAAGCCGAATTAAGATTTTTGGGGAAATAAATTAATGAGGACCAATTTGAATAACAATCTGCCGCAATGTCCCATTTCAAGAACCCAACCGGAACCCGATTTGTATGCCTTCTTCTTCTTCTTGCTTTCAGCTGCCTATCTCCTCCATTGGCCTTGCTGACAGGTTCAGATTTTCGGGTTCCAGCAGAAACGATGTCGTATTGAGAGCTGAATTCTCACAAGCAAAGCGCAACATTAATTTGCAAGAATTTGTCGACTGTGAGACTCATTTCATTTGGACAGTACCTGTACCGGTGGTACTGGTCAAATCTTGATACCTTACCGGGCCTGAGTCTTTTAAATTGGGGCATGATATTTGCAGTAACTGTTTCGATATTTGCAGTAACATTTTATTGTGAAAAGTCTAAAATACCTCTAACACTTAAAATAAAATTTAAAAAAACCCAAAATATCGCCGGTGATATTTTTGGCCAAAAATATCGTCGGCGCCCGGTACGGGTGGTACTGGTCAAGTCTTGATACCTTACGGGGCCTAAGTCTTTTAAATTTCAGCAAATGTGGAGCCGTAGGTGCTAGAGCTGTTTCTAATAATCAATCTCAGCGATCGAAATCCGTACGAGGAAGATGGCCAGAGGACAAGAAAAATACCGATGAAAAATAAAAATTAGCAGTATGTTCGTACTTTTATTTACATGTAATTAGTTTTTTTATTTATTTATATATTTTGTTATATAATGAGTTAGCAAGGACTTGATTTTAATTTGTTAGGGTTGATCTGATTTTAATGATGTAATTATTTTAATGAAGATTATGAATTTTGAATAAGATCTGAGTTGTGTGTAACGTCCATGTACAATGAACAAAATAAATAATTGAAAATTTACATCGATGGATCCCCTTATTCCTATTTTAATTTAGCAGTTTACTTTAACCATTCTATTAAATTTAATTTTCAGTCAACGCACAATTGAAAACAGCAGCCTTCCATGAACCCTTCTTCAAGTCTGCAATCGATTAATAGACTTAAACAACGCTACTATACGATTTTCACTGCCATTAATACACTTTACGTTTTTTTTGGTCAAAAAAATAAAAATAAAAAACCACAACGCTGTGTAATTATCAAAGATTGAAATTTGTTTTGAAATTATACCGTGAAGGAGTATATAAATGAATGATATAAATATGCATAGATGAAAATTCATAATTATACTTTATTTTAATTGATCTTCATAAGATGCATGGATTTATTAAGAAGTATTATATATTATTCATTATAAAGTTATAAGAAGACTCACCCTCTACTTCTTATATTGGATACATTTGCTCTGATATTGAATACAATTACGAGCCAACATTGTTGTTTCTCAAATTACAAAATACCCCTTCAAATTTAATGATTATATATAAGAAAAAACTCTAAAATATACATAGTTTGTTTTATAATTTTCACACCTCACAAGGTTCATTCTATAATTTTTATATCCCATAGATTTTGTTTAGTAGTACGAACATTTCAGGAGATATAAAAAACAACAAGGTAGATTTCGTAATTATACCAAAAGTTCAATAGGTAAATCTAATTCACCTTTTATATTATATACGTTAAATCACTTCATTGGTCCTTAAGTTGGGATGTGGTCTCAATTTGGTCCCCTAACTTGAAAGTTTTTTATTTTGGTCTCTTAACTTCAAAAATTGTTCCAAATTGGTCATAAATTCAAATTTTGACAATATTTGAGCTATTTTCAGTTAGCGCGTGAAATTTTCACACATTAGTAAGCTCAAACATTGCGAGAATTTAAATTTGGCACCATTTAAAAGTAATTTTTGATAAGACAATAATGAAACATTTTCAAGTTAGCGGGATCAAATGGAGACGACATCCTAACTTGAGAGATCAATAGAGTGATTTAACTTATTACATAATTTAAATTTGCTTTGACATTTCAACTATAAGAAGTTCCATTTACGTCACTTAACTCTAAATATATAATTCCTAAATGATCCCAATTGACTGGAAAGAGTTCGGATATTGTGAATTTGAATTTGGGACCATTTAGAAATTACTTTTTTGGTTGAGAAACCAAAAATATATTTTTTCAAGTTAAAAGACTGAAATAAGACAACAACCCAAATTAAAGGATCACTAAAGCTCTAAATAAAGCTATTTAACCTATAAACAATGGTGAAATCATGGATCCTAATTAAAAGTATTCACATACATACACTACTACAAAATGAATTTTCTACGGCGGTGCTTTAACGACGAAAAGACCAAAACCGCCATTAAAAAGAAAGTACGGACTTTCTACGGCGGTTAGAAATAAAACCGCCGTAGAAAGTCCCCTTTCCAAACGGTTGTATTTCTAACCGCCGTATAATTAATAAATATGATGAATTTTACTATAAAAATTGATAAATAGTAAAATGCATATTTATTATTAAATTAAAAAAATTTGGGGGTGCTTTTACAAAATAGAAAAACTAGAAATTAATAGGAATAGAGGAACGGGCGGGAATTCACAATTACGGGCTTTCTATGGCGGATTTATTAAAACAGCCGTAGAAATGGACTTTCTACGGCGGTTGTAATAAAAATCGCCATAGAATGAAACTTTCTACGGCGGTTGTAATAAAAACCGCCATAGAAACTTGATTTTGTTTGAATTTTAAGGGTTTCCCTTTGTTCCAATCTCCAGCCAGCCACGACCTCCCCCTGTTTCCATCTCCAGCAAACCGAAGCGTTCTCTCGTTGCCGACGCCCATCCTCTCTCCGTCTGTTTTTTCTCTTGTCTTCCCCCGAAGCCGTTCTTCCGGCGGTGTTGATAACAAGATCCGCCGTCACCCAACTCCGGAGATGGTTTCTTAATCGGCCATCACCCACCACTTGGAGTTAATCCCCCTAATCCCCCATCATAATTTCACCACAATCGGTCCTTGTTGTGGGCTTCAAATCATAAAAAAGGTAATATAGAATAGTTTCAACTTTATTTAAGATTTACAAATTTTACTGTTACTTGATTATTGTGATTGGCCTAGGGTTTATTATTAGTGTTAAATTCGGATTTGGTGAGATGATGAATAATTAAATTCGGGATTGATTAGTGTTATATAGGTGATTATTGTATTGTTCTTGCTGTTAATGATTAAATTAATTAGAATTTGATGGATGCACGCGAAAATTTTGTGAAGTTTGGTGGTTGTTCGGTTTATTAGAATGGAAGTTTTTGATATATATATTTTGAATAAAGTTGAAATATATATATATATATATATATATCAAAAGCTTTCTAAGGTTGTTCTTGCTGTTTTTGATATATATTTTTTGAATGTAGAGAAAAAAATGAAATATTAAATTTTTTTTTACAATTTGGTACTTTCTACGGCGGTTATCTTCAAAACCGCCATAGAAAGTTGACTTTCTATGGCGGTTCGCTTAGGAACCGCCATAGAAAGTAGACATTTTCTACGGCTACGGCGGTTTTTTTCAAAACCGCCATAGAAAGCCAACTTTCTACGGCGGTTCTTGAGCGAACCGCCGTAGAAAGTTCGGACTTTCTATGGCGGTTCCTAAGCGAACCGCCGTAGAAAGTCCGTAAACTTTCTACGGCTGCCGGATAGATGGCGGTTCAAAAATGCCGAAAACCGCCGTTAAAAGCCCTAAAAAAACCGCCATTAAAAGTCATTTTTGTAGTAGTGATATATGAAACTGCTTAAATATTTGTATACCTTTCAGTTTTGTACAGTAAACTCAGGACGCCGGCCTCACGTACCGCACTGTATATTATTATGAAAATGAGTGAAAAAAATGAACTGTATAGTGAATGATATAACACGTGTAAGAGATAAAATTATTCGTGAATAATTAATTATACAATAATATTAGATGTGGTGAGTGGTTTTGTCTATCTTCACATGCTATATCATTCATGGTAAATTTCACTCTACTATTTCACTCTTTCTATAATCACTCATGTAATATGAATACACACAGGCAAAAGTATTCAAGGAAGAAGCACCTTTGGGAGAAGTATTCTATCGGTCCTAATAAAAGAGTGAAGTTTCTCATATTATTCTCAATTTTGTATTTATATTATTGCTGAGTATGGATGGATACTCTCTTAATTTCAATGAAAGAGTGGTGTTCTTAATTAAATGTATAGTTATTTTATGAATTTTAAATTACATCAACTAAAAGAAGTAATTTGTCATAATTTGTTTCTTCTAATTTTACCTTTACATTACAAGTGTGGATTAATTATAGGTTACGTATCATTATATTAGTAATGAGATGGGAAGTACAAATAAAATAACAATAACACACCTCCATTAAAGATTTTAGGAAACACGAGTCTTCCATTTGGAGAAGACTATATACATGCAAAAAGGGCTTTGTTTTATTGAAATATGGACCCTATATGAGTCCCGTCTTTACAACTTAAATAAATTTCCCTTCCTATGATATTCGAACCTGTATGTGAAATTTTTTCTACAATCTAACAGTTGAACTGTAAGTTTAATGAGAGGGTTAGGTTTATTTATTTATCTTTAACATAACAATATATATATGTAGCAGACGCATGATGACTAGGTCGTCATCTTTGTCTCCGGCTGCCGGAGCCGGTAAGGATCGACATCTGCATCGTCGCCAGTGCTCAAATGTCACATTACGTTGCTCAACAATACAGTTCTCAATTGCTGTAGCTAGGAACTCAGCGCAATTCCCATTTCCCTAAGCCTAGCTTTTGAGGGGCAATTTCGCCAAAGAAACATAAATATGCCTCGTCCAAAGGAGGATACATACTCTGGCAAGACACTCAATCTTCGGCCCAAATGAAATGGATCTTTAGTCTACGTCTTATCATTTTGCCTAGCCTCTCGTAATATAGTGTGGGACCCACATACTATATTAAGGGACCTGCTTCCCCATTATCGAAGGATAGGTAGATGAGACAAAAATAGAGTAGACAGAAGGTTTCAAGAATATTTTGAAACGCCTCTGCAGGATGGAACTTTGATGAAAAAGGGTGACAAGAACGTAGAACCTGAGTTACCAAAATTGGAACCATTAATTAGAACCTAAAAGCAAATAGGAAAACAAAACTAGCTCATAAAGTTGAAGAACCAAGCTCTTTTGGAAACAGTGGAAAGCCCTGGGCAAACTGAGATTATAATCAGACAACCTTCTCCTCCTCCGGCGACAGAATCTGTTTCCGACTGTTCTTCCGGCCCGGAAGGCCTATCGAAAAATTGGCTGTCGTCCTCACAGCTCTTATCATCCCCAATTAAGCAAGAACATTTGACGTGCAATCATGTTTCATGTCAGATCGATCATGCAGCCAGAAGCGTGGTTTTGCAGATGTTTTTATAATATTCCTAATTTGAAGTTTGATATTACTGGTCTTGATCGAAATGGTTATCATAGTGCTATAGCTATAGCTTTTTTGTTTTCTCATTATTTTCTTTTTCAAACAAAAAAAATACTCGGAAATTAAAAGAAGTAGTAGTAGTACTATAATGTATTGAAATTGAAGAAAGGCAGCTTTTAAAATAAATAATTCGACCGAAAATATTATATAAAAAGTAGTTGACATTCATGACTTTTAGTAATCGTAGCATTAAGATATATAGTGATTTGGGATAAAATAATGCTACTAGCACCGAGGATTAGGAAATGAGTAGTGATTATATATATTCAAATTTATGGGGCTAGCTAGCTAGATCACTACTATATGGCGGGTAAAAAAAATGAGTGGTAGTTGAGCGATTTGGACTGAGAATCTCGGATCGCGCGGTGGGAAGGAGACAATATAAGGTGGCAGTGGAGGTATGTGATAGTTAGTCGAGTCTAAATTTTCGTTATAGAATTAATTTCAAAATTGATAATGAACGTTCGTGTTTACTACCTTAATCTTATACCCTAGATGTCAGTAGTAGCTAGTTAGGATGACAATGGTTATAGAACGGCAGGAAAGAAGTCTGACTGAGCAAGAATTAGTGTTAGAGATGACGGCCGGCTTAACCAATTCTTACATGTCTTGAAAACATTGGTTGTCGTAAAAGGTCATAGTTAGAATGAAACTACATTTCTTTCAAATTAATTATTCCGTAATTGAATTTGGGCTATACTTAAATTTACACGAGTATACGCAATTATATTATTATTTTTTTAATGTAACTGTAATTTTTCCTATATATAATGTTATATGATCATGTACTAGTTCCAAGGGGTCCTATACCTAATTTATCTAGACAAATTTGTTTTCAACTTTAAATCTGGTCCTAAATAACACGTACGTACGTTCTAGCCACACATATATATGCAATAAGACCTCGGGTCTATGAATTACTTTTAAAAAGGAAAAATGAAACTACAAAGTACGTATTAGTACTATGTTTTAATGATTCAATTATATTTTTAAAAGGTTAAATTACTGCATTAGTTTTTTAGTTTGGGTGGTTGTACATCATGCATGCTTATATACATTTTTCATCCACAAATTTCAAATATATTTTTTAAATAGAATTCAAGCGACATCGATCTGTACCACTAATTTCTAACTAATGCGTGACAGATGCACACATTAATTAGCAAGATAGAAAATGAAAAAGAAAAGGAGAAAAAAAGTTAAATCTCTATATTTGCCTAGCTTTTAACTGCGTTCTTAACCACTCATATTTTAACCTTTTGAAAAACACAATTGTTATATAATGTAAAGTAAAATATATAAAATAAGACGGGTAACCAATTCCACTTTTAAAATATAAAAAAATATGTAAAGTAAAACATATAATATAAAATAAGTAATTTATCACTGTCATCACGGAGATTTGTTCCTCAATGATCCTTAGGACATTTGGCACCATGTACAAAGTTAAAGATTAACATTTTGTAAATAGCTTAGGTAATTCATGATTTCCAGTTAATTACCACAAGCTTTTTAACTGGCTAGTTTTCTTACTTTCTAACTCCACAAGCGAGATGCAAACAACCATGTATAACAATAACAACAAAATTATTTGTCCAACAGCGTGAGGTTAGTCACATGAATCATATCTTGTCTTGTACGATTCAGCTATGTACAGTAATCTAATTATATTTAAATATAACACTTTTTTATATTAAAAAAATTCAATTTCTTTTAGCCATTCATTAACCCATTCGAACATTAGTTTCTGCATCTCTGTTTCCTACCCATCTTAACGAGGTAAAACAGGACTCTTTTTTCAAATTACACAAAAATGAAAAAAAAAAAGGTTTAAAAAATAGGTTGGGACAGAGTACATTAATTAATGTTTGGTAATATTAATAAATGACTACATTAATTATATTCCAAGCACTTCTTAACATTGTTTTTAGAATTTAAAAAAAATAGTTGACTAGAAGGGGCAGCTCCTATTTCACAAAAGTACTAAATAAAAACTTTAAACCTTGGAGTTGCATGATTTAAGAGATAAGAAAGTAAAAAAATCTGAAAGAAAAATAAAAATATGAACTAAAATTATTATAATATTAGAAAATGAAATGCAAATTTATTATTTGTTCTATTTTTTACTCCGGCAGTAACCATAGAGAATAACCAAAGATACAAAATTAATTTCAAAATTTCAAGAGATATGAAATTAAAAGCAATGTATATATTTAAATCACTTAGATTTGGTTCCATTGGGTCATTAATTTTCTATTTCATCCATATCAACACAAAAATTCAATTTTTAATTTATTTATTTCGAAAATTTTCTTCTGAAAAAATAATAATATTAGTATTTCTCTTAAAAGACAGTCAAGTTTCAACATCATTTTACAGCTAGGATTAAAAAAATACATTGAATATGTAATAAGTATTCATTTCAGTTAAGTCTTTGTAAAAGGAAAGGTTCCTTCTTCCTTTTTGCTTTTTTTTTTTTTTTTAAGAAAAAAAAAAAGTGGACTTTTACTTCTTTTCATTAATCGTCCTTCATAAATGTAAGCACACATGGAAAGAGTTTGTTGAGAATATATATATATATATATTTTTTAAATCTGATTTTTTAATTAAGGCCTTGTGTATTTTTAAATGCAACCCTAGCTAAAAGCCAAAAATTTTTTTAATGAATTAATTAAGTAATTAACTCTCACCTACCTACCCCATTAATTTAGATATTTATTAATTTTTTAAATCTTCCCCATTTATTAATATAATATTTCCTTTGCCGAAAGAAAAAGATATATATTTGGGAATATTTTCTAACAAATAACCTACAATTTTTTTTTAATTTAATTAATAAGGATAATTAAATATATATATTCATCTGAATATGTTTTTGTAGAGTCCGCCGCAGCAGCCGCGCACTTAGGGCAATCCCTTTTTTTTCTTTTTCTTTTTTCGTTTGTCAACTTTTTTTTTTAATTAAGTTTTAACAAAAATTAGGGTTTTTCCAATATGGGAAAGGACCACAGTCCGTGTAGCTCACTCGCGATCTAATTTTCTTGCATCCGGGCAGTGAACTGCACGCACCAATCGGATTCAAGTTAAGTGCGAGGCATCTCTTCACCCGCACTCAACTAAAAACGCTTAGAAAAAATCTCGGAAAATATCGAAGCGTGCGGTACACGCGCGAGGACTTGAATTTGACTAGGGTTTTAATTCGGCAATGGTGGAGTGGTGATAACGCTCCAGCTAGTGGCCTCGCTGGCAAGCTCCCATTGGTCGATGCGTTCCCACTTGCGTACGGCCTCATACAAAAGAAACGGTTAAATAAAATAATATTATAATTTTCTTTTTCTTTAAAGATTAAAAAAATATATATTAAACACAAAACGTAACGGACAAGAGTATTAAAGGAGAAAAAAAAAAAAAAAGAAAAGGTTTTTGCGCGAATTCACACAGAGTAGTGAACTGAGTGAGAGTAAAAAAAAACGAGTGAACGAACAAAACCCAAAAACTCCCTTCAAACTAGTCGTCGCACTTTCTCTCTCTATTTCCGCTCTTTCCTTCATTTTGCAGACCTAAGGGTTTGGGTATTTTTCGCGCTCTAATTCTTCTCTTTCGATGTTAAATCTGTTCCTTAATTATACGTATCTTTGTTCGCTGAATCTTTCTCTTTTGAATGATAGGTTTCACGGAGGCAGCGGTGGAGGATTCGGAGTAGGTCGAGGAGGGTTGATTTTGAATTCATTTGGGGTGGGTACCGATCTCTTTCACTTTTACTTGTTAATTTTATAGTTTGACGGTGGATTTTAGTGGTTTGCTTTTGTTTTTCGATTCGTTCGGGGGTTTATCTGGGTTTTTGTTAGATTTTTAAAAAAATTTCCTTATCTGGGTACTGTTTGAGTGAGAATTGGCTGGGTTTGAATGGTCTTGATTGTTTTCCTAATTTGTTTGATTTCTTTTCTGGTGTAAGTATTTGTTGACGTTTTTGCTTGATTTTTGAAATACTTGCTGGTTTGAAATGCTTGTCGCGATTAGATTTCTCTGGAAGTTCCTGATGTGAAAAACCCTAAATCGGGTGCGGGGTTTTTTTCTCGTGCTATTAATCTGAGGCTGTGTTTGGTATACCATTTGCATGTGCCAAATTGTCTTTTGTAGCTTCCGCTGTTTATTTTACTTGACATTTTATTTGATTAATGACGTTTGATAAGTTTCCTATTCTTGCAGTGTTTGGCTGATTTCTGACTTACATGGCGGAGACTAGTAGGGGGGCATCACAAGAAAATCCTCCGCCAGCCCAGTCCTCCATCGTTCAAATCAGCTCAATTTATATTGAGCTTCCATTCCCGCCTCCTCCGATGAATGGAGAGGGGTGCTGCAGCCACAACTTTTCCATGCGGTAAGAATTTTGTCCTTATAATTTTAATTTTAGCCACGCCGAAAAGAACTATAAAGCTTAGGTGTTTGATTCTTGCTTGTTTTTATCTGCATAATATGTGGTTTTTCATATTGGTGTTTAATTGTGCATGATTATTGCTAAACTTGCTTAATTTAGTCTAGTATGAATATAGCCAATCCTAGGGAGTTAGGTATATTGAGTTTTTGGTTAGGAGGGAGTATTTTCTTGATGCTTAGGTAACTGTGAGCTGTTTTCTTCTTAATGTGTCTTCTTGACTCACTGCAGTGCATTCACGGTGGGAAAGCGGGGAAATAATGAAAGCATTTCTTCATTATTTCCATCAATTGGCGGCTCTAATCAGGATAAGGAGCTTCCTCCTATGGAAATCCCAACCTCGAGATACTGGCATTGCTCAGAATGCAACTGCAATGCGATTGGGAAAACTGGTAAACTGAATTCTATAAATCCATTGTTCTTCAGTGATTTGATAAAACCTCTCATCTTTTAGCTTTTCGTTTTAATTGTTTTTGCAGGAGTACAGCTCAATGAAGGAATTCAATCTGATGGTACAAATTTAGGCATACTGCTAGGCCATTCAGCAGAAACCAGTGAGAGCATTAGATCTATTGCCAACAGTGCAAAAGTGCAGCAAGGCCCTATAGCACAAACCACTGACATCATTCAATCTGTCGGCACAAGTGCAATAAAACTGAAAGGCCCTACAGCACATACCACTGGGAGCATTAGATCTATTGGGACTGATGGTAATGAAAATGCAAATACAGTTGATTGCTCTTCAGTACAGTCTACTCAAGAAATAGCAACTGCCGAAGCTGTAGAGACTACATATACTGGTATTCCATATCTGCATAGCTTTAGTCGTTCTGATGAAAATGATCTGTCATATGAGTTTAATTATGTGTCTCAAATGCTGTGTACGTCAATAATAATAGTTACAGGTGGTCAAAATGAGCCAACTGCGCCAAGAAAGGATGCAGTGGACGAAATTTGTGATGAGGAAAGAAACATTGAAAGTGGACAAGTAATTACTGGTGGTATGTTTGGAGTCTCACTTCTTTGTTTCTTATGCATTCAAGGTTGCAAAGATACCTCATATATATGCAATAGCACTGATATATAAAATCTATTTTCGCAGGGGATACTGAAGTACCTACTGAAAAGGAGAGGACTGATTCTGGTAATTTCAGTATATCTGCACACCAAAACCAGCAGACAATGCCTCCAGAAAAAGATAAATTGGCTTCTGTTGAGCATACAGATATAGATGAAACTAATAGCGACAGCTATCAAGAAATTGATAACTCAAATGGTCATCGAAAACGAAAATTTCGAAAGCTCCGGTTGTTGTATGAGATTTTGTATGGAGACGACTCAAAAGTTAAGAAAGCAGATACAAAGTCAGCAATTGGTTCTGCTTCAGCTGAATCTGCCGGATCAGAAAATGTTGCATCAGAAGGTCAGGGTGGCCAGGGAAAAGATGTTGCTAACAGTGTCCAGAGCCCAAGGAAAAGATCAAAGGTGAATCGGGAGGATAAGGAAACAAATGATCCTAGCAATGGGGCAAGTAATGGTAAAGCAACAAAGAAAGATTCAGGGAAACCAACAACGGCTCCTAATGCTCACACTTCTGATGCAGTTGTTACTCCCTCTAGTGGTGGAGGCATTGTCAATGGTCCAAATACTGAACGGGTGAGGCACGGTGAAGGCTTGGTCATTGGTCCAAATGCTGAACGGGTGAGGTGCAGTGAAGGCTTGGTCAGTGGTCCAAATACTGAACGGGTGAAGCGCGGTGAAGGCTTGGCCATTGGTCCGAATACTGAACAGGTGAGGCGCGGTGAAGGTTTGGTCATTGGTCCGAATACTGAACGGATGAGGCGCGGTGAAGGCTTGGTCATTGGTCCAAATACTGAACGGGTGAGGCGCGGTGAAGGCTTGGTCATTGGTCCAAATACTGAACGGGTGAGGCGAGGAAGTGACAGTACTCCTTCAGTCCGCAAGAAAAAGAACAAGCATTCTAAAAAGCTTGACGTATCTGTTTCTGTTCCGTCTGTTAAACATCTTCCAGTTCCATCGGCTGCTGCAAATTTGGGAGGTCATCCATCTTTAACAGATGGAATTTCTCCTGGTTTGTTGTCTGGAGCTTTCAAATCCCAACCATCTCACAGTAGGTCTGACAAAGTGGCTCTGGATCTTTCTCTTGGCAATTTTGGTAAGAGGAAGCACAATCAAGACAGTGGAAGTCAAGCTTTTCTTAAGAAGGATGATATACTTGGGGAATCCAATGCTAGGCCTACTGCTGAGTTAGGTAGATCTTGCAGTAAGGGACCATCCTGGGATTTGAATGAGAGAGCTACACTGATGTCTTCCAATGTTGAGAAGAACAAGTCCCCTTCACAGAGAGAAACGGTAACATTTCATCCTATTTTCCACATGTGGGTAGATTTACATATGCTGCATCCAATATATTCTAGGTTTTAAATTGGGCAGAAGTAAAGCTAGGGGTGCCTTTTCACTTTTCTCTTCCTTGAGATCTTCTGTAATTTCCTCACTATCTTTGAATTTATTCTAATCTTACTATTTTGTTTTCAGGCTTTTCTTCAGCTTGATCGTAGGGAGAAGAGTTCTGATCAACCAAATCAAAAGGAAAGTGATCAGAGGGCAGATGATATCCCAATGGACATAGTTGAACTGCTTGCAGAGAAGCAATATGAAAGGAGAAATTCTGATACCGGCAAAAGTCCTATAGTTCAGCAGAGGACCGGCGACACAATCAGAAAGTTTTTTGATGGAGAGATGACAGGGACAGTGAAGCATTTGATAAGTGGATTACCTGGCTTACCCAGCTTTCCAACAGCATCCAGTGAAAATGCTAGAACTCCTGTCACTTTGTCTCAGTTGAGCAGAAAACATTTGAAATTGGTCCAAAATGAGGACACTCGGAAGAACATGTTCACCAATCTTCCTCAGAACCAGCAGAAACCATCCAGTGGAATAACAATTTCTCCCGCAGCATCTGGGAGAGCTGGACTCCTTTATACTGGTGTGGAACCCCTGTTGTCATCCACTTCATCAAACCCCGGCTTTGGACTTGGTTTACAGCAAAATCAAGCAGCACAACACCACAAAGGCAGAACTATTAGTGACATTAAGCAAGATGAGCTAAGGAAGACGGAGGAAGCTCGGCTTAATTTTGCTAAACCAGGTGGTTCAGGGAGTGGCTCGAAAGAAAAGGTACCGTTGGATAGCTATGGCAATGACAGCATTCCAGCAATGCAATTGCTGAGTCTCATGGATGGAAGGTCAGGTACAGGCTTCAGTTTAGGCTCTACAAAGATCCATGACAAGCCCTTTTCTCCATGTGGTCATCATCCTCGGTTCAGCAGAGGTGAAAGGCAGGATTTCCTAAATGGATCATTGTTTCTACGTCCTGTAGGAACTTGCAGTCTCAGGCCCAATCTTTCAGCTTCATACGAAAGCTTAAGGCCTCATTCATCTTCTTTATCTGGTAAAATGAACTTTCTAAAGCTTCTGCTGCTTTATGTTTCTGTATATTCATTCTTTTATTCTGATGTACATTATATTACTAAATATCTTCTATATTTGCAGGTCACATATCTTTTATAACTCCGGAGAAACAGATTTTAAGGGGAAGTTCACTGATGTCTGGCTCTAGCAGCGGTCCTGGTCCCAGTTCTGTTTATGATAGGGACAATCAGAATCCAGTGCTTGGTGGAAAAAAGATAATAGCACCTCCTCAAAGACACCAAAGAGGCACTGATTCAAGTGGAACAATCTTGGAAGCTACCAGCCTATCTGGCAGGGTTAGGCCGGAAAGGACTGCCTCAGCTGAAGGTGTTTGTAGAACTAACCGGAACCCTGCGGATTTTAGCGTTCCTGAACCAGGGAATATGTACACCATCTGTGGCAAGGATTTAAATCCGCGGAAGAGGAAGCCATACACAAAGAAGAATCCTAGTGGAGGACAGGCTCCTGCTGCTAAGAAGCAGAGGAATAACTCGCTTGGGAAAGCCAGCAAGTGATCTGAATCTTGATTTGATTTCCTGGGTGAGATTAAGACTGTTGAAGGATTTTAGTTTCCAGATTTTCTGGTTTTTCATAATTTGATGAAGATCCTGGGATCGAAGACTCATATATGATTGTTTCCTTCTTAATTTTTAGAATAAATTTTGGGTTTAGGCCGAATATTTTGCTGTGGATTTAAATTTGGCTCAATTCAGAAACAAGTTTAGAGTTTGTGACTTTTTTCTGTGATCTATCTATAGCTTTGCTTGGTGGCTGACTTTCAGATTATCAATATATACTTTGATGTGTTCATGCCCAACCTGAGCCGGGGATATCTGTTATTTGTTAAAGTTGAGACTTAGGAATGTTATTAGCATGTCTTATCAGTTCATCAGCAGTGATATTCTGAAGAAGATTACATAGGGATCTTTTGATTTAAACTTTAGCTTTTTTATTCTGCCCACAAGGTGAAGGGAAGTTCTGGTGCATTCCTTTTAATATATACTCTCTCGTCCGTTAGAAAAGTCCACTTTGGCATACTGAAACAGTACTGCTACAAAGCTGGCTATTCTAATAGAACAGAACGAGGGAGTAGTACTTAGGTTGGTTGGAGTTGTCCAAATGGGATCCTTTTTATCTGTTGTATGCCTTCTTGAACAAGAAAGCTGTCCTTTCTTGCCTTTTTCTTTGTGTCAAAATAGCTTCCACTTTCTTCAAATTTTTGGAACTGTAATATATACTCTCTCGTTCCATTAGAAAAGTCGACTTTAGCATACTTAATACAGTACTACTACAAAGCTGACTATTCTAATAGAACAGAACAAGGAAGTAGTACTTAGGTTGGTTGGAGCTGGGCAAATGGGTTCCTTTTTATATCTGTTTTATGCTTTTCTTGAACAAGAAAGCTGTCCTTTCTTGCCTTTTTCTGTGTCAAAATGGCTTCCACTTTCTTCAAATTTTTGTAACTGTAATATATACTCTCTCGTTCCATTAGAAAGTCGACTTTGGCATCTTGAAAACAGTACTACTACAAAGCGAACTCTTCTGATGGAACAAAACAAGGGAGTAGTACTTAGGTTGGTTGGAGTTGGCCAAATGAGATCCTTTTTATGTCTGTTTTATGCTTTTTTTGAACAAGAAAGCTGTTTTTTCTTGCCTTTTTCTTTCTGTCAAAATGGCTTCCACTTCCTTCAAATTTTTGTAACTGAAATCTTCCAGGTTGATTATCTACATGATTATAACTTCAGATTTCTAGTAATATTAGAGAAGGTCAATGTGAATTTCACTATGACAAGTACAAAAGATTGATGCCCTTTTCTCCCAAAATCAGAAAAACCTAGTGAGTTTTGGTCAAAGTACAAATACCTCATGATGTGTGGTAAAAATATTGATACCCCATTGAATTCTTGTGAAAAGATACTGTTTTAAGGGGGCTTTGATCAGGAAATTTTTTCTTCTCTTCATAAGAATTCAGGAGAGATTGGTATTTTTCCATAATAATAATTCATTGGTCCGCTTCCACTTCTTGATTGGATGATATTTCCACAGTTAAATTTTTTAGTGTTTTTATTGTTGGATTTGAGATGAGAAGGGTGATTCTGATAGGAGTGATAATCAAGTCGTGTTTGAATTTGGCGGATTTGAGTTGATAAATTCATGTGTCAAAATTGATTAATCAACCCATACATGACTCGGACACTTGTTTGTGTTAGTGCGTCTGAGTTCGCAAGTTCGAGCGTCAAAATTAGCCTACTAACACAAATGAACCAAGAGTACATGTTTAAAATTTGACAAATAAACCACAAACCTAAAAATCTAATAGACCTGAAAATACTTATTTAACCACCTCTTACATAACTCCAAAATTTTTTTAAAAAATTAAAGAAAATAACTAAAAAATGAAAAGTAAATAAATTCATAAAATTTCCTATAAATACTTCCAAATGATTAAACAATTTAATTTTAATTTTTTAAATATTAAAAGTAACCTTCAATTTTACTAAACAGGTTAATCGGTTCAGCCCATTCAATCTAAGGGCAGACCCAAATCTGTTCATTTTATTTCTGTGATATTCTAATTCAATTCAATTTTAACTAGACTCTCTACGAGTCACACTTACCTTTATCTAAAAACTAATGTTAGATTTGTGTAAAATCGTATATATTAAGTTACAAGCTGACACTTCTAAATTTTAAGACGATAACGTGAAAAAGGAATTAGAGTATATATATAACAACTTACAAGTTACTTAAGGCGATGGAGCGCGTGAACCAAGTGTGACAAGAGAAGCATATGTGTGGGTCAAAGTGGTCAAAATCTAGACTAGCTACTTAGGGTTTTTTTTTTGCCTTTCTCTTTGACTAAGAATATTATTACAGAGGTACAGTATATGTAGTGGAGGGGTAAAAAGGGAAAGAGTAAAGGGGTAGAAATGTAATACTATATATATATATATATTAACCTAATTACGCTAGGGCAAACGTACAAGCAAGGCATCAATTTCCCTTTAATAATTGTTTTTCTTCAAATGCTCAAAAAGAATGGCATCCAGTTTTACTAGGCTATCATTTTCTCTAGCTCTCAACCATGTGCTGAGATTCTTAAACATTAATTGGGGTAAAAATGTAATTTCTTCTTAATCTTATGTATGTGATCACTAGATTCATTGTACCATTTGATACAAATTAGGATCTCGCACCTCAATTCGGATCAAATTTGGGTGATTTTTAAATATCTAGCAAGTTTTGCAAGTACAACTTGTCATTAATTACTGATTAATTGATATTTTATACCTACAGACTTTGTGTTACAACATTTTTCTGATATTGCGAGGGAAATTACAAGTAAAGACATAATCATTTACTTTGTGACAATGATAATAAGTAATACTTTATTTATTCTATTAAAAATATTATAAAGTAAATTGTTTTTTAGTGAAAAGGAAGAAATATTTAGGAGTACTCGGTATAAAAAATCTGAGCTACTAGTTCTCGTAGCTTTTACTAAAGTTATGGATGTGGTAGTTGAACAATGAAAATGGAAAAATACATTTAGCTATGGAGGTTTCATGAAGAATAACACAAACCCAGAAATTTTAAATGTATTGGATATAAAATAATTTTGTCAAACCACTACTACAAAAATGACTTTTAATGGCGATTTTTTAGGGCTTTTAACGGCGGTTTTCGGCATTTTTGAACCACCATCTATCCGGCAGCCGTAGAAAGTTTACGGACTTTCTACGGCGGTTCATAGAAAGTTTGGACTTTTTACGGCGGTTTTGAAAAAGTTAACTTTCTACGGTGGTTTTGAAGATAATCGCCGTAGAAAGTACCAAATTTGTAAAAAAAAAAAAAATTTAATATTTCATTTTTTTTCTCTACATTCAAAAAATATATATCAAAAACAGCAGGAACAGCCTTAGAAAGTTTTGATATATATATATATATATATATATATATTCAACTTTATTCAAAATATATATATCAAAAACTTCCATGCTAATAAACCGAACAACCACCAAACTTCACAAAATTTTTGCGTGCATCCATCAAATTCTAATTAATTTAATCATTAACAACAAGAACAATACAATAATTACCGATATAACACTAATCAAACCCGAATTTAATCATTCATCATCTCACCAAACCCGAATTTAACACTAATAATAAACCCTAGGCCAATCACAATAATCAAGTAACAATAAAATTTGTAAAGTTTAAATAAAGTTGAAACTATTCTATATTACCCTTTTTATGATTTGAAGCCCACAACAAGGACCGATTGTAGTGAAATGATGATGGGGGATTAACTCCAAGTGGTGGGTAATGGCTGATTAAGAAACCATATCCGGAGTTGGGTGACCGCGGATCTTATTATCAACGCTGCCGGAAGAACGACTTCGGGGGAAGACAAGAGAAAAACCAACGGAGAGAGGATGGGCGTCGGCAACGAGAGAACGCTTCGGTTTGCTGGAGATGGAAACAGGGGGAAGCCGCGGTTGGCTGGAGATGGAAACAAAGGGAAACCCTTAAAATTCAAACAAAATAAAGTTTCTATGGCGATTTTTATTAAAACCGCCGTAGAATTTCTACGGCGGTTTTAATAAAAACCGCCATAGTTAAAACCGCCGTAGAAATGGACTTTCTACGGCGGTTGTAATTAAAACTGCCATAGATCTATGGCAGTTTTAATTACAACCGCCGTAGAAAGTCCATTTCTACGGCGGTTTTAATAAATCCGCCGTAGAAAGCCCGTAATTATGAATTCCCGCCCGTTCCTCTATTCCTATTAATTTCTAGTTCTTCTATTTTTGTAAATTAACCCCCAAATTTTTTAAAATTTAATGATAAATATGTATTTTACTATTTATCAATTTTTATAGTAAAATTCATCATATTTATTAATTATACGGCGGTTAGAAATACAACCGTCTGGAAAGGGATTTTCTACGGCGATTTTCTAAAACCACTGTAGAAAGTCCCCTTTCTACGGCGGTTAGAAATAAAACCGCCGTAGAAAGTGAAAACCGCCTAGGGAACTTTCTACGGCGGTTTTATATAGAACCGCCGTAGAAAGTCCGTACTCTCTTTTTAGTGGCGGTTTTGGTCTTTCCGCCATTAAAGTACCGCCATAGAAAGTCCATTTTGTAGTACTATCAAAATTTCTTAGGCTTAGAGGCGTCCTTTGGAGACATCTGATAAAATTAGAATGATACATAGATTTGAACGCTTTTTGTTAAACAACGATGATATCTTGAAAAAGATAACATATATAGTTGACTAATAGCTAGTCAACATTAATTTGAAATCACAAATTCAATCGTTTTGTCCTTTTATGAAACTAAAACTTTGATAAATCCATCGTAGGACTATCAAATGCAGTAAAAATACTGTTAAAAACCTGCACCCATTTAGCTAAATAAAATGTAGCACAGCAGAGTACAGGGTCGATCCACAGAGACGGCAAATTTCAACACAATTTCCAAATTAACATGCAGTTTAACCAAACTTGACTAGCAGTCACCTTTTGTATCTCCTAGAGATCTTGAATTTGTAGAAATGTGAAATAAGCAAAACCAAATATACAAAATAGATTAAGAATCAATTAAGAAGAATATCCTAGCATTATGCAATCCACCTTAATCGTATGCATGTAATCATAAACCCCTTTTACTGTCTAATTATCCTATGTCGTTTCAGTTATAGATTACTGCGAGTCCCCGCAATCATAATCCAATTCTCCCTTAATGAATCGATAACCCCCGTGAGTCCTCACAGTCAAGGTTATTTCCCTATCTAGTTTAATTAACAGGCCGTGAGTTTCCGCAATCACCGTATTAACTAAGCTAGAAGCATTAAGAATAAGAAGAACCCAAAACCAGTAACCCCCTCGACGATGCTCAAGAGATTACTACCCAATTAAACCTGTACTACTCGGCCGGTAGTCGTGCCACTCACTGGCCCTACCAGATCTATATTAAGGTGATCAAACTTAATACGACTTTAGTTTTTAGACATATAAACACAGGCAATTATGGAACTAGTTAATTAGACTGGAATTCATGCTTTGGTTTCATACATGCAATGGTTAAGGTTTCTCACATAATACTAGAATAAGAGAGTTTAGCTACTCATAGAATTAAACATCTCACGAAATAAGATTAAAGCAGCCATGAAATGAAGGCAAGGATGGAATATGAAAAAGAGATACTTTACTGAATATTGCTACTGGAGACTCTTCCCGTTTGGGCAATGGGTAGCCTGCCGGAAGGAACTCTCAAATAAAATAGAACTACTGCTAGAATAATGTATCATGAAATTCTAACTCTATCAGAACTAAAGAAAGAACTCTACGTGAATAAAGAATGAGAAACTAAAATGAATACTGAGTGCAAATCTGAATGACTTCTACCTAGAGAGCACCCTTATTTATAGAGAGGAAAACAATCATCCCTCAGTAAAATATCTCATCACTTAAGGTGTAGAGCAATCTTTGACAAAGTCAGCACATCACTCAGATGAAGGAAACAACCGATTGATTTTCTGGAGATTCTTCTAGAGCTTCTGCTTTTAACTTTCACTGCAGTAATTTCTGAAACCTTCTAGAACTTCAGCATTTACTTCTACTGCAGTAATTTTTGGATCATTCTAGAACTTCAGCTGCTCCAATGGGCTTCAGATTTCTCTTTCTTTTTGGGTCACAACTCATGTGACATTCTGCCCGAACATCTCTTGCTCCAAAATCCTTGTTTTAGAGTCTTTCCTTCTTATTTGGGTTGTTCTCCAAACCTGCCATAAAACACTAACAACTTGGGCAAAAGCCCGTGAGAACTGCCTTCAAAGATGCTAAAATAATAGTCCAAAATTGACCAGATCAAACTTCATATATATGACTACATGTATTTTGACCTAACGAAAAAGATGATACTAAAATATAATTATTTAGTTAACATTTATAGTTAACTAGTTGGATTACACTGCGTTACTCGCCGTGCATTGTAAATTAAGAAAGTCACACTCATACACACTAATAAAAAATCAAGAATAAAACGAAATCGATCACCATTGGGAAGTAGAATCTTAAATAAGTTGCTGAATTCCTATCTAAGCATGCAACTGATTGTGACCTAAAAAACTATTTTCAAATTCTAATAAAAACGTGCGAAAATATTACTTTCTCTGTTTCATTAAAAGATCGAGCAGCAAGCAACGTATCTTTTGATTGTGATTCAAATTGGTAATGGTGAGATATCCTAAAGTATTAGGAAGAAAGTGAGAAATTGAACTTCTCTTAAAACTAAAGCTGGTTCAAGGAGTTGGAAGTTTTTCACTAACAATAGAATAATAATCATAAAAAGTAAGAAAAAAAATTCTAAATAAATATAAATCCTTAGATTAACTAAACCTACCTCTAATTTCCTGATTTTAAAAATTTTTGTTTAATATGGGACCCACATGGAACGTTCTGCCTTTACAACTTTGAAATTTTCCCTCCCCATGAGTTTTGAACCCGAGCTACGCGAAATTTAACTGTTGAGCTATAAATTTTGCGTAGCTCGGGTTCAAGCTATGGCTCAATCCCCTCAATTTCGCGATTAAATCATCTATTGTAAACTATAAACCTGTATATTATTGTGGAAATCCTAGGAAAATGAGTAAGTACATACCTAGCTAGGTTACAATCTTAATAAATAAATAAATAATACTTCTATTAGAAGAGTTTAGTTTTAAAATGTATAATTTTTTATGAATTTAATATACAATACTTAGAACTTTATTATAACAAAAGAAAATTTGAAAGTAAAACTTTCTAACGAAATAGAAAGAATATTTCGTAAATAATTAAACTTACAAACTCGAAAAGACAGAAAATTGGTGATCATGGAATTTTGAACAAAGATTTGAGATATTATGCATAACCATGCATCTAGGCTTTACAAATGGGTGGTGATAAGTGCAAATTAATAAGACGTTGTATCAACGATAAATTGTCACCCTAGATAGTTGATCAGGTCTCACTTGTATCATATAAATAAATATATATATATATACGCGTATATAAAGTTTTTATACAAAATATATATATATATATATATATGTATTTCAAATCTAAAATAAAGTACATAACCCCAAGCGGGGTTGAAAGTGTGATTTCAACTCGGCACGGATAAATATCAAATCTATGCAGATAAAGATGAGCTCAAGTACATAACCAAATCAATAGCACGTGGTGAAGAATCAATGGATGTAGTGTAATGATGCGCATGAAAATCGAGGAAGGCGGTTGACAATAGGTGGAGCTAATACAGCAAGTAGGACCACTTGCCGGGTTCAATAAAGGCCCACACTAGGCAAAGATAGTTGCCGTGTTGGGACTAATGCTGAAGTATATCCAAATCGGCCAATTCGGCTACTAGAACATCGCCGATAAATAGAAGTTATACTCCGAGTTGGGACTAATGCTGACATAGATCCAAATCGGCCAACTTGGCTACTAGAACATTACATATAAATAGAAGTTATACGGTAACTAAAAGGTAAGATATTTTGGATAGAGAAAAGGGTATAAATAACTGAGAGCTTTCCTTCTTCTAACTTGATCGTCGGAGTTTGATCCAGGAATTAGCTCCCAAAAACAGGTGTTGTTGAGAAAGTGATCTATGGCCATCCTACGGTCAAAAAGAGTCGTAACAAAAGAGAATACAGAAACCTAACGCACACAATGCATTAATTCTTAAGGTTAAATTATTTTGTTCTTCTCTTAAATTACACTACTACAAAAAGGACTTTTAATGGCGGTTTTTTAGGGCTTTTAACGGCGGTTTTTGGCATTTTTGAACCGCCATCTATCTGGCAGCCGTAGAAAGTTTACGGACTTTCTACGGCGGTTGTGAACCGCCATAGAAAGTTCGGACTTTCTACGGCGGTTTTTTTCAAAACCGCCGTAGAAAGTCCGAACTTTCAACGGCGGTTTTGAAGATAACCGCCGTAGAAAGTTAAAAAATTTGTAAAAAAAAAATTTAATATTTTATTTTTTCTCTACATTCAAAAAAATATATCAAAATTAGTAGGAACAGCCTTAGAAAGGTTTTGATATATATATATATATATAGATATATTTATTTCAACTTTATTCAAAATATATATATCAAAACTTCCATGCTAATATACCGAACAACCACCAAACTTCAAAAAATTTTGCTTGCATCCATCAAATTCTAATTAATTTAATCATTAACAGTAAGAACAATATAATAGTCACCGATAGAATACTAACCCGAATTTAATCATTCATCATCTCACCAAACCCGAATTTAACAATAATAATAAACCCTATGCCAATCACAATAATCAAGTAACAATAAAATTTGTAAAGCTTAAATAAAGTTGAAACTATTCTATATTACCTTTTTTATGATTTGAAGCCCACAACAAGGACCGATTGTGGTGAAATTATGATGGGGGATTAACTCCAAGTGGTGGGTGATGGCCGATTAAGAAACCATATCCGGAGTTGGGTGATGGCGGATCTTGTTATCAACGCTACCGGAAGAACGACTTCGGGGGAAGACAAGAGAAAAAACCAACGGAAAGAGGATGGGCGTCGGCAACGGGAGAATGCTTTGGTTCGCTGGAGATGGAAACAGGGGGAAGCTAGCCGCGGCCGGTTGGAGATGGAAACAAAGGGAAACCCTTAAAATTCAAAAAAAATCAAGTTTCTATGGCGGTTGTAATTGAAACCGCCATAGAAATTTCTATGGCGGTTTCAATTACAACCGCCGTAGAAAGTCCATTTCTACTGCGGTTTTAATAAATCCGCCGTAGAAAGCCCGTAATTGTGAATTCCCGCCCGTTCCTCCATTCTTATTAATTTCTATTTTTATAAATTAACCCCCAAATTTTTTTAAATTTAATAATAAATATGTATTTTACTATTTATCAATTTTATAGAAAAATCATCATATTTATTAATTATATGGCGGTTAGAAATACAACCGTCTAGAAAGGAACTTTCTACGGCGGTTAGAAATAAAACCGCCGTAGAAAGTACCCCTTTTTACGGCGGTTTTTGAAAACCGCCGTAAAAAGTACCCCTTTTACGGCGGGTTTTGAAAAACCGCCGTAAAAAGTACCCCTTTTAACGGTGGGTTTCAAAAACCGCCGTAAAAAGGGGTTTCAAAAACCGCCGTAAAAAGGGGTACTTTCTACAGCGGTTTTGTTTCTAACCGCCGTAGAAAGTCCGTACTTTCTTTTTAATTGTGGTTTTGGTCTTTCCGCCGTTAAAAGCACCGCCGTAGAAAGTCCATTTTGTAGTAGTGTTAGGATACTTTTTCATTTTAGTTCTATAATTTGAAAAAACTCTAATTTTTGTCACTTAACTTCAAAAATAGCTTAAATGGTCCCAAACTTGGATTTTGGAAATCATCTAAACTATTTTCAACCAATATGTGAGATTCGCACATAGTATAAGCATGGTTAGCAAATGAAAAAGGAAAAAAGAAAGGAAAAAAAAAAGGTTTAAAGTACTACTTTGCTCGCCCTTAACTTAACCTAAAATATCTCATCTGCTAGTCACAAAAAACTCAACTATTTTCCAGAATTTGAGTTTGGAATTATTTAGAAACTATTTTTGAAGTTGAAAGATGACCATTCAACTTTTCCAAGTTAAAGAACCAAAGCGAGATTTAGCCCAAATTAAGGAACTAATGGGTGATTTAACCATCTCTTAATACTTAAAATTGAAAGTGAAATTCTATGAAACAGTTGTCATTAACACTAATTAACCACTTAAGTACGTTTTACACTTTGGAATATGAAATTAAAAACAAAAAATAAAATAAAGATAAAAGAGAGTAATATATTGTAGTGCACATATTAAAATAACAAAATAAGCTTTCTTTTCTTTTTTTATTGATAGACTCTCTCTCTGTGTCACACACACACACACAATATATATGTGTGTGTGTGCTATTTTATTATATATACCGTATCAATAAAATAAAGCTTGCTCTGTCGTTGTAATTAATATTTGCGCTACAAATACAATACTTCTTTTGTATCATTTTTTCCGTCTCACTCAAAATGTTTATTTTTAAAAAAATTCTGAAATTATGTTAATTGATAAAGTATTATTATTTTAAGTGTTATATTTTTTAATTCTACATATTTTAAAATAAACTTTTTGAATTAAACTGAGGGAATATTATTTATGAACATTAAGGAAACCATCTGAATTTATGAGTAAACTGTGATCGGGGAAATGCAAGTTGCAACCTACGCAAGATGGACATTACTGGTCCAAAGTTCACTTTCTTCGCAGGTTGTTTTATTTTTCACGACACTTCTAAAAGTCATCGACGCGTGTCGACTATTACTTGGCTTACTTGAGCATACGTACTTGTTTATATGTAGAGAGAATTTCCTATCTCACCATCTAAATAGTGAAATGTAAACTCTGTATTAGAAATTATATGTAATATAGATATAAAGAGCCACAGCGGCGAACGAAGAATAAAATATTTGAAGGGCGACTTTAGTGGTGAAATTTTTTTTTTGTGCCATTTAATAAATTACGCATACTACTAAAGTATCAAAATAGCCCGCGGCGGTACTAAAACTAAATACAATGAGTGAGTGAGTTTAATTCTAAAACAAAATTTCTATGTCATTATGAAATACATAACTACTAACGAAATAACATAACCATATTGGTATCTGTCCCAAAAAAAAAAATTAATGTTAAAAATAAAAGCAATTACATACTAGGAAAACAACTATTCTTAATGCTTGAACAAACCAGTATCGGACAAACGAGTAAGACGAGATAAATCTGTTCTATGATCACTCGTCTCTTGAAAATGATGTAAAATTTTTTCGTTTTTAATTTTGGCAAAAATTTCCTTCTTATTATATACTATAAAATAGTAGCACCAAAAAAAAAAATTTAAAAAAAAAATAATTGGAGGAGGGGTTTGATTTCTAAATTGCGTTTTAGGGCTTAGAAGCAAAAGGGAAAGGGAGAAATTAGAATTAGAATTGGAGGAGGGCTCTAATTTGTGAATTTGGTTTTTCAAAATTGACCTTACTTTTTTTCTTCTCCCCCCCCCCCCCCCCCCCCCTCTCCCTCTTAAATGGGTTTGTGCCCAAAACAAAGAAACAATGTTCTCAACCCAAAACCATAAGACATATTCCACCACCACCCGGTCCGCCCCTCAGCCTCCTCACCACCGCCGCCGCCGCCGTCTCACAGCCACCACCGCCGGCCTAAACCCTTAACCCCCAAAATCCAATTCATCTTCTTCTTCATTTTTTTTATGTTCCAAGCCAAAAAAATTGTGAGTGAATTCCATATTTCCCCAAATCCCCAAAATGGGATGTGAACTAAAGATTCAATTTTGAAATCCCAATTACAAATAAAGAGAGATTGAGTGCGGAGGAGGAGGAAGAAGAAGAAGAAGAGGAGGAGGAGGAAGAAGAAGTTCGCGATGGGAATAAGAAGAAGAGCGGTGGCGCCGGCTGCAGGAAGAAGAAGAATAAAATGACCTCCGCCGATGGGAAGAAGAACCAGAGGAGGTTGCCGGTGGAGGAGGCGGGAAGAAGAAGAAGAAGAAGAGGAGGAGGAGGATGGTGGCGGTTGAGCGTGGAGGCGGCTAGTGGAGGAGGGTGGCGGCACTGGGTCTTCAATTATTTGAGGTGAAATTGGGAGTTTTGGGTTTTAGAACTTGGTAAGAAAACATGGGTTTAGTTTTGGTTTTCGGCTTGAGACCCAAAAAAGGGCAAACCAGTTCATAGAACAGGTCAAAAGAACAGACCCTAAGTAAAACCACGTCGTTTTATTTAAAGGGGTAAATAAAATAAAATAAAATAGAAGATTCTTCACAGCAGCTAGCCCGACCCTTGACCTAAATTTTTGTTGCGGCGGCTGGGTGGAGCTAAGGTTAGTATTACTACTACCCTTAGCTCCCGGTGGTGCCGACGCCCACCCTGTCTCCGTCGCTACAGAGGCAACATGTGAAACATGATATATTTCAGTAGTTAAGTCATAACCCTGATATATTTAGTGCTACGCGTGAAACATTATAAGAGATATGCACATTACACAGTCAATACATTGTAAACTACAATTAATACGCGTGTTTTTGTAATATAACCCCGATACATTATAGACTAGATACAATCAGCACGCATGTGAATAAAAAGACTTCATGGTAGGAGGAAAAGTTAATTAATTAGGACGACTTAATGTTGTTAAAATTAATTGACAAAATAAAATTTTGATTTCTTTGAGTTTCTCGTATAAAAGTATATATATAGTTTTAGTCCTTGGTATATTATAAAAGGAGCCTGTCTTTTCAATGTTACTTTCTTCAGTAATCTTCGATTCATATTCTAAGCTATTTTATGTTTAAGAGAATATATATATATATATATATATATATATATATATAGTTATAAGTTGGAGCTTGGAGGTAATTTTAGGAACGAGCCAATGGCCAAATGATTGTCTCGTATGATGGGTCACCGACTCAAGGGTTGAGAGTTTAATTTTTACCTCTACCAACTCAGTTATATTATAATCGTGCAGGTTGGCGCCCATGTACAGATGGGCGCCCTAGATTATACATTCCGCTCCCAAGCCTCCTAACATGCAATGTAATAATTGATTTTAAAAGAAAAATTAGGAGGTTCAGAATATTGATCTTGTTAATTTCACTATCTTAAATTAATAGATATAGATCGATTAAAACATTCAATCTCGCTAATAACACATTTACCTCATCGGATTTCATGAAAACACAAAATGAATCTAATAGGTTCAAATCAAACAAGACAGGATTTGAACTGTTGGTCAACAACATTATTTTTTTCAAGATATATTTTTAATTTTATAAGAAAGCCCCAAGTATAAGGATATTTTGGTCATTTAACAAATGTTTTAATAGCTTAAAGTTCTTTTTATTTTTTACATTTAAAATTCTATGGTTTACTTTTTGCTTTTATGAAACTTATAAATTTATTTTTCATTTTAATAAAATGTTGCTGGTGATCGTTGAAGTTATATATACTCCAAATCACTTCTAAAAACAACATTAAGCCCACCATGCTTTTTGCATCGTTGCTCATATAGTATACTTAGAGAGTTATCGGTGAGGAAATTCTGAGATGAAACAAAAATACTATATAAACTCGAGGTGTTATAAACAAATTTGGTTTGAGTTTTGGTGAGTTTGCGAGTTAAATGAGTCGATACGAATAATTATATGGATAAAGTTAGCTTTGGAGATATCGACACATGAATTTGCAAATCATAAACTCGACACAAGTAGTGTATACTACAACACGAAAACACACGCGAACCCAAAATATTTGCCACTTAAATGAGTCAACACGAATAACACTTATAGTTAAACGCGAAAGGTTAGGGTTAAAAAAGTAAAAAAAGTGCCAATGTGCATGACTTTGTTGAAAGCATGACTTATTCCCTCCGTCTAAGAAATAGAAAAACAGTCATGCATGCATGATAAAGGTTCAACAATTACTAATGTAGGGTTTACAATATAGTATAAAATAAATTGTTTGATGTCGAATTTTATTTTGTTGATACCTTTTTATTGTAATATATATATATATATATATATATAATCATCTATTAAAAGGTAAAAAATGGTATTTTTAAGGGTTGATTACATTTACATCTTAAAAGTTTTTGAAAGAAAAAGAAATCATCAATACGTTACTGAAATTTTTTTTAAATTACCAATGCCCTCTTAGTAAGTCAAACTTCTATGAGAGATAAAAGCTATCGATATTTATGTTTTTTTTTTTTAAAGGTAACAGTCGATTAAATTGTTGAGGGTTTGAGGACCCTTTATTAATAAAGCGGTGCAAATACTGAATAAGAAAAGTCAAGAAAAACGTAATGAGTCTTACCTTAAAATACAAATAATGTAGATGCAGATGCTGAAACAAATTTGAAGCTAAATACAAAGAACTAGATCCTAAGATACAAAGGAAATCTACGCTCATCTAAAATAACCAAATCCTGAAGTCAAGTGCATGCTGGAATCATATATGGGACTCACTAGCCAATCTTGCCGGAGCGTCAACAACGCATTAACCTCCCGATAGATATGAGTGATAGAAAATCATGTGAACGAATCACGTATCCAGATGATCTGCTTAAAGAGCTGATGAAACTTGATATTTATGTTTATTTTTAGGCTTTAGAGGGAGTATTAGTAATTACGTCTAAATCACGAGGGTTTTGATAAAACCAAATTTTTATAAAAAAAACCTCATTATTATCCTTAACTTACTATATTTTGAACTCGCGACTCATAATTACAAAACACTTTCCTTAACCACTTCTCCTAACCCTCCCATACAACAGGATTAATTACTAATGCATGTCCAGTGGGGGATTCACCAAAACGAAAAATGAGAATCGATTAGAAATTTTTCCAAGTATTGAGGGAAGTAAATGTTATAATTTACAGTTTAAAAAAGAAAAGTAAAAAGAAAAAAAGAAAATAAAGTGTGAAAACATATGGATTTGGTTTTGAATTAATGCATGTTATAAATATTATGAAAGTGTACTAAAAAATAAAATATGTATTCAAACAATGGGAAGCATATTTTGGAAACACACGATATTTGTTGTTTTAATATACACACGATATTACAAAGGATAAAGTCACTACTTCATCATCTAAAAATAATACTTGTTGTTTAACATACATATGATACTTTGGAGGCTAAAACTCAATTGTTCAGATTAAAAGCAGTTGACGTGTTTAAAAAACGCGCAATACTTATTTTAAAATAACTGAGATACTATAGAGACTAAATTCGATAAACCAAAGGTTAATAATAAATAAAATAGAGGTAATAAATAACAAACTCAAAGAAGTCTGGGGAAATTGTGAGAATAGATCGGAGTTTGAGGGGTTTCTTTTTCAATATAAATTGATTCTACCGGAATCAACTTTTTTAACCTTCACGTACGACTTTCGAGTTTCGACCCCAGAGTCCATTGCAATTGGAAGAAACACCGCCGCGCCGCCGCCGAGTCATTCTCCGGTATTATCTTTTTCTTCTTTTAACGAAAGTTCTTCACTTTATTAATCGTTACTTTGCCGCTAGAATTGAACTCTTGAATTGAATTGTAATTATTGATTTTGTTCATATTTTGGTTCTGATTTGGAGCTGAATTAATTAATTTTTGCAATTCATAACCTAGTGTTCACAGCGCCCTGCTATTTCTTCAATTCCTTAATTAGTGATTTGTTCTGAGAATCAGATTTTTTTTTTTTTTTTGAAACTTCGATCCGCCGAAATCCCTGCTTTTCGTTAGTAATTCCTCGAGCTTCGATTCTGTGAAAGAGTTGATGTCACATGCTTAGAAGTATGTTCTTAGATTCCATTGTTGATTGTGAGTGAAAGTGAAATTGAAATACTTTTGTCTTATGAGCTGAGGACTTACAGTATAGGTGGCTGAGATGGGAGTATGTTGGGTTTTGCTAAGTGTTTGACAAAATTCCTGACTGAAAATTTGTACTACGTTGACCTTTAATACCTTAGTGTGAAACTCAATTTGCGACTTTGATTGTGTTTGTGTGTGTTTTTCTTTTCCATTGTCTTGAACCCGAAATATTGAGACTTCAAATTGATGTTTGGGGCCAGCGTATAGTTATTTTAATGCCGGAGAAAAGCTTATGCCTTTGGCTAGTTTTACAGCGTTGTACTGATTTTCACATGGCACTGGCGAAAGTGAGTTGCTGTGGCAATTAATCTTTTCATTAATATAAATCTCTATATTGTCATAGATCACAAAATATCACTTTTAGGCATTGTTCATCAAATTTGTAATGTATGTAGAAGAATGTTGTATGTTTCATCGATGTATGATACAATGAGAAGTTGGTTTGTGCTAATCTGCTTTGTTGCTATAATCGATTCTCTAAGAGGGGTATATAACACACAGGATTAAAAAGAAGGAAAAAGAGGAATATTTGTTCTTGGGAAGAGTTTAAAGATGGCGTTTCTGCTGAGTGCGCTGAAGGGGGAGCCACTAGTGACAAAGCTGGCAGCAGTGGCTAGGTATGGTGTATTCCCGGGAGCTATGATCGCGGCTTTGATCTATTCCCCGCCTGACTATGTTCTTTCAAAGAAGCCTCCTAGCAAATCTTAACTTAAGAATAAGACCTGCATTGTCTTCACCAAATAAAGGTAATCAGTTCTTCGCAAAAAAGATTGTTCGTTTTTTCCTTTCTCATTTTGTGGTTCCAGTTTTTAGAAAATTGCAAGACTTTTCTTCTATTTTGATTTTATAATTTATACCCACCCACCGACCCACCCATATGATTTCAGTGTCTTGAATCTTTTTAGCAAAAGGTTCTAGTCAATTTTTACCGGATAATCTGGTTTGTGCTGCAATTGTTTTTCTTTCTTGAGTGTCATTGGTTGTTTGGAGTTCAGAGTCAAGTCTTTCATTCTTGGTTCCTGATGAGATTTATGATAGTCCATCTTTTGTGGATATGGATTATTTTCGGTTACTGATACGGTTATCAAGCCGAGATTTCACCAACAAACATATGGTGTTGTTCTTCCTGCAGGGAGAGGAAGCCTTGGTTGTTTAAAAACACGAAGCGACGTGGTGAGGAGGTGGTACATGGGGGTTTTTGTGCAATAATTTATTTTGATGACTGGCAAATGTGTTTAGCCAATTCGAATGTAGACATTTTGGGCTTTTGAATGTTTCTTGAAATTGTTTGATGAAGAATCTGCAGTCTGCACTTTTGACTTGATGTTACTCTATCAACGCCTTGAAAAACTCTGGAGTTAGCTATTAAGAACACAGAAATGTCGAACTTCTGAATTAACAAAAAGATGATTAGTACTGTCTGCAGGATGTAACTGGGCTTTCGGGTTGAACAGGGATGGAGAGAATCCCATCCGCTTCCGTTCAAACTTGTACGTTATGACTCGTAAACTTGTACATTGTGACTCTTGGATTATGACATAGGGAGGGAGTGGCTGGGGGATTAAAGATGCGTTTGTTTAAAGCGTGGATTGCTGCATAGATTATAGATACGAGGTAGGAATTAGGAACAGTCCGATTTAGAAAGAGATTTCAGATTTAACAAGAAAGCGGATTGCTCTAATGGAAGTAATTGGGATCGCTACAGAAATAGACGATATATATATTCCTATGTTTTTATTAGAAGAATCGTGTTTAGAATTGCACGGCTCATAAATATGTACCTTTTTAGACGAATAAATAGGTGTATACATTTGAATTCTTTTAATGATGTAGATGGAGTGTTATCTTTGGTGACCTAATTAGTAATTACTCCCTCAATACAAATGAGTTGAAAAAACAAATAATGAAATTTCGTCTACAATAATTTAAAACTATAACTCCATACAAATGGCAATGAATTCTAAATCCAAGGTTGTTTTTTCAAATCTCGAGATTTAACATAGATCGAACTCTATATTATATTTTATTTTAACTTTCACCTTACTTCATTTTTATCACTGCGACAATTTTCACACTCACAGATAATTAACAGGTTTGGTAGATTTCATAACAAACCTCTATCAAAAGGAGGTAGAAAACTCTCACAAAAGAAGACAACGAAACCCCACAAAGGAGACAAAAGAAAATAATAAAATTAAACAAAGAAAAAAACATTAATAATTTTAGGCTCTCCCATCCTCCTATAATGGAGAGCGGGGGAGGAAAAAGATGAATATTTGGGTCAAAGTAAATTGACCATCAACTTTAAGGATCAATTAATATGCATAATATTAAACCACATATATATATATATATATATATATATATTTGACACAAGGTAAATCCAAGAGAGTATTAGAGATGCCCTCGTAGTTAACTTACTTGATCAAAGAGCAATGATAGACATCACTTGAAAGGCGTAAACTATTACGCGTTTTGGTCATTCTTTTTTTATTAAATTTTTTTAATTGAGCTTTTTAATTTTAATAATGAATTAAATTATTCTAGTCGTAATAATGGTCCAAATTAGCTATCACTCCCAAAATATGTACTGCAACAAACATATTTTCTTTGAAAGTTAAATGGTTAAAAATTGTGGATCGGGCATAATCACTGTCTTATTGTTTATGTTCTTTTTTATTGTTTTGAATACATGTTTTTGAAAAATAGTTATATAATGTAAAAATTATAGCTGAATAGTAAAAATTGTATTGAAAATGATGAAAAATAATTATAATATATTAAATTTATTGTTGAAACTAAAACTAAAATTAAACCAAAAGAACAGGCCCATAGTAATCGTGTTTTGTGTAGTACTTTATAACTCAAAAATAGATGTACTACTGACGATGGACATAAGGATTATATTAGTAAAAGTATAAAAGGTTAAAGTACTGAAACAAAAATTTTAAAACTAAAACTCTTTCATGCATTAGGCTTAAAGACAATACATATTTTATTGTCTATTAAAACACATCATCAAAACATTTTTTACATTGTAAGTATATAATAATAATTTTTCATGATCATTACACTTTCTTTACTATTCAAATACAAGTTTTTTTGAAAAAAAAATATTTAATTACATTTAAAAATACATTTTGCTAAAAATAGATAATACATGCATGTCCTTAACACTTTTTTTATAACAATTTTTATAAGATCGATTTGGTATTTTGGAATCATTAAACATTCAGTCATACCATTCGTAGGAAATTGTATTGGTAAAGTCACGGATGACCCACCTGCTACTATTGTTTGTAGTATGCACCAGTACTAGTTCTAACGCTGTCCCATTAGTCCGCTCTAGGAGCCACAGTGACCCAAAGATTGCATGCCCTTAGGTTATGTTCTCTTGTGGCTTTGGTAGAGAATCATAATTTTTTTTTTTCAAAACTTTATACAAAGAAATAACTTTACTTTTTCAATAATTTAAAATTAAAATTTTAAAATTCCCTCTAAATACCTACTCACATAAATTCAAAAAATAACACAATCATTACACTTTTTATCTCTCACCTACACAATTTTTCAAAAAAAACTTCCCTCCAAAAAATTTCTAACAAAAAACTTCCCTCTAATAAAATTTCCTCTACCAAAGCCACAAGAGAACAGAGCCTTAACCTAGCTATGTATCGCCTATACTATATATATGCTACCTCCGTCCAGTAATAACTTTGGTTTTAACATTTAAAAAAAAATTAAAACAATACTTAATTTGAGACATAACTATATAGTATATTTGACTGCCCTTGATGTAACACGGAAATGATCGTTAAGGTGAAAAAATTCATTGTCTATTGATTTTGCAGCAAGTAGCAGACACTTAACATTTTTATTCATTTAGTGTATACAATATTTTTTTTTCTATATCGTTGAGATGTCAGTTAAAGTCAAAATTTACTATTAACTTTCGTTGTGTATCATCATTCGTTGCGGGGGCACCTATCTCGCTCCGCCTCACTTTTCTAAAAGTATACCATGGGTGCTATATAAAAATCATAAAAGTAGCCAACTAAATTAATATTGCGTATGAAGTTGATCCTCAACATCTTGTCCCATCTGATTTAGGGGTCTGGCTCACTCGACGAAGTAATAATTGTCAGGCAGTTAATTAAAGCTACGTCTCATGGCTAGGTCAGGTCAGGTGTACTGGTGTAGCCTTGTGGACCCTCATAAGCATAACATGGATGAGACGACAGACGATCGTTTACATATAAATTCATACCTTCACTAATTCATCAAAGAATTTTGCATCAATTTGACACTTTGTCTTCATAAGAGTTCTTGTACTACAAAGTTAAAAACAAACCTAATGTGCATTTGGCAATCAAGTAGTCACGAATCAAACACATTACCTTTTATCTAGCTCATTCTTTTATTTTCATTTCCGCGCGTTATGCATCGCTAGGTCAATTCAACAGCTAAGTAGTAGCCGTTGAAAACCTACACACACGAGCTTCTGGGTAAACCAATCCAGGTTGGCAAGTATAACCTTTCCCAGGGCAACAATGGCTGTCCTCCGAGCAAACGCAAAGTCCCTCCAAAGCACACCCATCGCTCTTCACACCTTCTTTCCCAAACACTATCTCATCCGACCAATCACTCGAGAACACGTCACCGGGGTCCACCTTTCTCTTCGCCTCAACAAATTTCTCGAAATTCCGATACTTTTTCGCCACGCCAAGAAACGCAAAGTTTCTGTTCTTAGCCCAGTGAGGCTTGGCCCCGTATTTGAAGAACGCGATCTGCTCTATTTCCTCCCAGACGTCCTGGTTCAGCCTCGGTGTCGAAGCGTCGTCGGATCGGTAGTAGTTGAAGTCCACGACGACGGAGTCTTCGGATTGTCCGAGGTAAGCTTTGGAGGCCTTGACGAAGCGTACGAGGAAGCCGTTGTAGATGTCGGCCCCGCAGAGGTTTTCAGGGTTCAGGTCGCGGAGCTTCTTGATGTCGGTTAGGAAACCCGGGAATTTCGGGGCGGGAAATATAGCCGTTGACTCGCAGAAGAAGAGGCCGTTGATTAGCGGGTCCCACGCGCATGACTCGTCGATTCTGGCGGAGGGGGAGTAGAGGCAGGAGCCGGAGGTCTGCATCTTGCCGTGGCGGCCGACGACGGGATAACCGCGGGTGAAGATGAGCGGGTTGTTCTTTAATCCGTTTGCGTTTAGCTTTTTGAATGCTAGGAGTGTTGAGGCTAATGTGCATTTTCCCTTGGAGTTTCTTGTGTTCTCCATTAATTTCTCTGCTCATGCATCATCATCAAGCATGAAAATGATTAAATTAAGAAGAAATTTAAGAGAACTATAATCAAACAATACCTTGAAGTTTGAGAAAAATACAAACAGTCTTTCGAGGGTTAATAAAATTTATTAATATATATCCTTTGAGTTTGTTTAAAAATACAAGAATTGCCTTCAAAATCTATTTTATCAACAATGAAGAATTGAAGGATTTCTTCTTTATTTTTTTTTGGTTAATACAAATTCAAGGGTATTAAGAAGAGTTTTTTTTCCGGAAATATACACTTTATTATGCGTTAATTGTGAACTAAATGCACATAATAATATCAGTAAAGTAAACATATCAAAAGTAAAAAAAAAAAAAAAAAAAAAAGAAGAATAAAAGCACGACTTCTTCAAATAAAACAGATGATTATTTTTAGGGTAGATGACCTTTGTGATCCTTAAGCTGGATACTAAGTTTTAAATGATCCCTTATCTTGAAAAAAGTTTATTTTGGTCCTTAACTTACATTTGTAGTTTTAAGTGGTCCTTTACTAAATTTTGGGGAAAAAAAATGCCCGTCATCCAGCCAACTCAAGGGCATAGACAGGAAACAAGAAAATATGTGGGACCCGCATAGTGAACAGTCGAAGCTTGTTCCGTCGTCGACGAACGAGAAGAAACTCAAAAGTGTAAATTCATTGGGAATGATCTGTGGACTCTGAATACAAAGAGAGAAATTGGAAGAAGTACCAGAACTGTGTGAAATTGGTGAGGTTCTGCTTCTGCTAGTGCCTTCATGAAAATCTTTGGAAAATCCATTCATGGAAGAAAAAGCTCTGATTTTGACTATGCGGAAGAAAGAATTGGGCGCAGAGCTCAAACACGAAGGCATGGCCGCATGTTATGGAATCAAAGTCATGTTTTCTTTCCTCCTTTGTTTCCTCTATACAGAAGAACACCTTAAACTTGCTTTTCTGCATTTTGATCTTCTAGCAATCAAAAATGGCGGTTGGGGTTGATCTTCAACTGGAACTGATCAAACCATTTTCTCCTACGCCTCGTCACCTCAAACACTTCAAATTCTATCTTCTGGACCAGATTGCCTCGACCATCTACGTCAACACAGTATTCTTCTACAGAGTGCCGCCGGGAGATGGAGGCGGCGGCGCTTCGAAATTGCTGCTCTCAGAAGGAGGCTAGACCTTCCATTGCAGGATCACACCATCGGAAACCTGGTCGGGGCGTTCGAGGTGAGGGGCGACGAGAGGAACATGGCGGATTTGGGTGGTTTAGTGGCGTTGTTGACAGAGGGTTTGTCTGAATATTCCAGGAAGTTGAATTTGAAAGGGAGTGATGATGAATATGAAGCTGAAGTTACCGTTCGGGTCCCACATATTTTCTTGTTTCCAGTTGGCTGGATGACCTGCATTTTTTTTGCCAAAATTTAGTAAAGGACTACTCAAAACTACAAATGCAAGTTAAAGGTAGGAGTGTGTATGGTTTGGTCCAATTCGAAAATCAAATCGAATTCGAATTTATCGAATTCGAACAACCCAATTCGAATTCAGTATTTGAATTAGGTTTGGTTTGAAACCGAATTCGAATTATGAAGGTATCCAAATCGAAAACTGATTTGAAAACCGAATTGGGATATATAATTTATATTTTTTTAATTTTATACTTCTCATTTTTTTAATTCATCTGCCCCACTACATTCTTCCCCCCACCCCCCCCTCCTTCTTTTCTTTCTTTTATTTCTCCTTGAGGACCCACCTCTGTTCCCTTTTCTTCTCTTCATTTATTTTCTTCCGTCTCTTCATTATCTTTCTTTCTTTACTCTTCCTATTTCCTTCTCCCATCTCTTTTTCATTTTTTTCAAAGTCTTACTGTGTTAAACTATTAATTCTTCAAACAAATTTGTGAATTCGGTTTCCACGATCCAAACTGAATTCGAATTACGAATTTGATTTGGTTTCTTCAATTCAAAAACGAATTAGGTTCGATTTTTGAATTTGCCAAAAAAATTTAAAATTTGAGAAAACCGATTCGTGCCCACACCTAGTAAAAGGACCAAAATGAACTTTTTTTAATATACTAAACCATTTAAAATTGCGTGTCCAACTTAAGGGACCACAAAAGTTATTTAACATTATTTTTAACATAGAACATATGAAGTAATAGTAAACCTTAAAAATGTTTATACTTACCCAAACTCTAAAAAGGGTTTTGCCCTAAAATAAAAGCGGCTTGTCTAATTGGCTTTCAATCAAATATCAAACAAGTAACTATTTTGTGTTCTAACTTATTATTAAAATGATGTCATTTTACTAAGGCTTTTAAGTGAAATTATACTATTTCATCAATTTAAACAGATAAGGATGAAGGGTAACAAATACATTTTCTGTACTATTCAAAAAATTTATTTTATATTACTAAAAGCAATAATAAAAAGAGAACTATTTGAATATGGCGGAGGGACTATATTAATCGAAGCAAAATGATTAATTTACCTGTAGCACGAACTGATTTGGAAATAAGAATGGAGTTGGATTGGAAGCCTATGAAATCATTGAATCCATCTCCAGTTGTGTTTAAAGGTACTCTATTGTCATACCTGTAAACAGCAGTGTCTGGAAGGGTACCATTGAATATCTCCAAATTCATACTTGTTAGCATGCTCAAACACCTTCTTTTCTATCTCATCATCACTTGTTAAATTGTAAGTTTTGCTCCTTTTGAAGGCTGGCTCTAATGACAAAGTTACCTAATTAGTTCCACACAAAATATATGGTATTATTGTAATTAGTACTTTCTCGATCTCGTTTATATACATATATAATTATTTATGAGTAACAAAGTATGACTCGAAACATTACTCTTTTTATTAAACAAACATCAACTGACACGCACAGCCTGGTTTCCAGTTCATGCTCTTGCAGATTAATGCACATTTAAAATTGATAGTCAATTAATTAATAGGAACCGGTCAGCGTACTATATGATTTTAAAATAAAACCACTAATTAACATGACTTTCCAATCATATAATTAATGTTTTCCACAATAAAAATAAAAACCATAGTACACCTCATTACAGGTTTTCCTTGTTGATGGCGGTGTTTTTCTCTGCTTATGATGTGTTTTTCTTCTTGACTACGGTGTATGAATCTCTGACAAGAAAACGTAATTTTTCATTTTCAAGAGAAATGAGGCTTTTTAATAATTGTAAGAGTGAAAACACTTAGTTACTTGTGTGATATATACCATAAGATTTGGATATTTGACCGTTCCTGTAATTATAAATATCCAATAATATTCTTTCAGAGTAATGATATACTCTTCAAATAATTTTCTCAACTTTTTTAACTTAACTCAGCTGAGGTGTCATACATTCATTGATCAATAATGTAGTATTAATAATTATTTTATAAAAGTGTAGCCAATGAATGTATAACACCTCATTTGAGTTAAGAAAATTAAAAAAATTATTTGAAGAGTGTATCATTACTCATTCTTCCATATGGCTATCAAATTAGTCATCGTTAAATATAACTCATTAAAAATAATATAAAAGTGAAAAAGAAAGAGTATCTAATGAAAGATGAAAGATTATCAATCCTCTCATTGTTTTTGGAGAATACGTACCTTGGAGATTGCCCCAAGCATTCCCAGAGAAACCAAGGCGGCATTAAACAGCGGATCTTCGCTTCCCAAATTGACTATCTTAGCATATCCCTCGGCCGCCGTGCCCGGAACGATCATCCTCAGACCAACCACGTGATCGTGAACCGCTCCGCCCAAACCCCACCAAGAACTCCCGTGAGCTCCGGTGCTGATTACGCCGCCCACCGTCACCCCTTCCCAGTACGGCGCCGCCACCAAGCTCCACCCGGCGTCTTCCACTTTATCTATCAGCGCCCTCAGGGGCACCCCTGAAGCCGCCGTGACGGTCTTGTTGGCTGGGTCGATGTTAATTTCAGAGCTATACCTCTCGGTGCTAATGAGGATCGCGTATTTATCGTACTCTGGGATGGCCGGAATACGTGTAGTTGCCGGGCATGCCAATTTCGGAATGGTATGGGAGAATTTGGTCACCACTTTTGCTCGGAGGCCGTTTTTGGTTGCATTGGCTACAGCCTGAAGGAGTTCTTCCTCGGTCACCGGATAAACCACGCCGGAAACGTAACAACCGTATCGGTCGCCCCACACGCCGTAGGAGTTACTGAGGGTGCATTCGGTCCCGTTTCCGGTTCCGGTTGACTTGCATTGGACCGGGTTTGGTGGTGGAATGGCATGTGTTTCTTTTCGTAGCTATGAAGAGAATTAGAAAAATCCCTTTGAGGAAAAGGGTGTGATTATTCGCCATGCATCGAAAGAGTTTTGAATTTTGATTGAGAGAATGTTATGAATAGAAGGGCCGATATATTTGGGATTGTTGGGTTTTTATCAAACGAGGAAAAGTGCTTGAAAGCAAAGTCAATGATAATAAACTAATATGTACCTTAATAATTTGTGACCTAAAAGGGAAATTTCTCCTCGTTGATTTTCATTGTTTTTATTTGAGTTTTGGTTTTATACCGTAAATTTAATATGTTATAATATTATTTTATTATTTTCAATATAATTTTTTACTATTTAATAACACTGTTTTATATTTTTAAAGTTAAAAATTTTTTCTTTCAAAAACATGTTTTTAAAAAATAATTTATATTATTAACAGGTTCTTCATTTATGGGGAGAGAGAATTGTATAAGAAAGGAAAAAAAATATATATAATTAAAATTACTTTTCTGAAATTATGAGAGTAAAATTTAAAGAATTTTAAATTTTAAATTTCCAATTTAGTAAAAAGTAAGAGTTTTCCATAAGTTTCAAAACAAACATGGCCCAAGGTTACATGAACTGGATGGCAAACAAGCTAGACAGACTGATCCGCGACGAGTTAAGAGTGTGACGAGCAAATGGTACATCTTTTGGTTATCATTGGAAGAGTCAACTTTCTAATATTATTTTAAATAACGAAAAATGAAGGTTTCTATTAAAACAGAGAATAACATATAAAAAAAAAAAAACGTCCAATACTATACTAATTAATCAGTAACTGTAAGTCGAGATAATGAAATAACACTGTAGAAATAAAATATTAATGATTACTCGCGCCATGTGTTTCATGTACCACATCGATCACTACAATCGTATATGATGACATCATTAGTTCACTCGCCCAGTAAAACTTTTGTGACTTACTATATTGTTCTTAAGATTATATTCTAAGATTTTAATATTGTTATAAATATTACTTCCTCCATCCTTTGCACAGAGTCCACTTTGAAATGTATATAACTTATTATGGATTGTGAGGTACAACACTTAAAATAAGTAATTTATCACAATATTTTTTACTTATATCCTTACTTTAGAAGTAATGGTTAATTATGAACCACACATTGTTATATTAGTAAGGGTGTGTAATGTAAATAAATTCAAAGTTAACTCTTTAAATGGGACAAAAAAAATTTTGAAAGTAGACTCTTTGAGTGGGACAGAGGGAGTACTATTTTTCTTGAATATAGTTTGTGTTTTTGGTTTTTAAGAATTATTTCGATGTCGCTAACGGTGTTGAGAAATCTCGCTCGACGCTTGTTCGACGTCGTTCATGGTGTCGAAATAAACTCTGAGAATCTGAAAGAATGCTAAAATTCATCATCATAATATATTTTTAACACAAATAGTTTATAATATATTAAAATTTAAATGTAAAAAAAATTAAAATAAATTTTATTCCTAAAAGTTTATTTGTGAACCAAATACCATAAATGGTAATGATAGTCATTCCCTATCACAAACCAAACAACACAAATGCTATCTTCCCTCTACTATCATTTCTCATTATTATCATTCTCATTCCATTTTCATTCCCCTCTACGAACCAAGTGCACCCTTATTATTTTGGGAGGTGTTAAATGCAGAATAGAATATGATAAATTAATGCGGAATGGATATCTAGAGAGTAATTACTCCACTACATACCCAAATTAACTTTCGCCCTCTGAAGTTACATTTTCAACATTTAGCTGCCCATTTACCAGTCCTCCATTGTCGTAGGAAGTTGCAGTTCGCCGAAATATTTGATGACCAGTGATTTCAAATGATGCCTTAAACTTATACAACAAATAGTGGTTTCCTAAATTCTATAAATAGAGGTGATAGGCTAACGTAATCCAACTTAATCATTCTTTAATCCAGTGTTAAAAGACCAGTGATTGGCTCACAATATTAGCGGAGTCAAAAAGAAATTTTAGTAGAGACACATATACAATATTAATGGTGTATGTAACAAATTAACATTAACATGACTATAAATTATTGGAGAAAAGTAAGAAAATTTTAAATTGCATAAATGATGATATAATTTTTATGCAAAGAAATGACATGATATATATATATCAATTGATTAAAACAGTTAAAATTTGCATTCTAAAAAAGAAATAAAAATTTTTAAAAGTTAATTTATGAGGGCGCACATGAAAAATTTTAAATTCTACTTTTGCAAAATAATTTTTTGAGCTCCACGGGCCCCACCCTATCTCCGCCTATAGCTGACAGTTTTGTCGGGCCGAGTGTACACTTAAATTGTTCCCCACCCCCTCCCCCCTTCCGCTCGGATCCTGCCTCTGGACGGGGTAGTGCATCTTTTCCTGGGTGGGTCGCTTGCCAGAAGTCTCGAAGGCGTAGTCAGCCTTTCACTTCCCGGGTCGTCCGAACTGGTGAGCCCGCTTCAATTTCTCTTGATCATCCGCGATCCTGTAGGAAATTTCCCGGGCTAGGGCCTCTCTGAAGTCGAAAAGGGTGGGGAGCCTCAAGTGGAGGTCCTTGCTCAGCTCCCTGGCCTAGAGCCCATGACGTAGTCCTTGATGGGTTCTCCTTCCTCCTGCCCCATCGTCATCAGGTGAGAAAACCGGCTTTGGGATGAACCGATTTCCGATGAAGTTAGCCATAAAACTTTTGTCTGAACTAGTCCGTCTAAGAGATCAAGTTGCATGTACCAACTCAAGGTCGGACTTGTGAAAGTTTGGTGCATAACCATGCATTTGTTGGTCTCCGTTAGGGTCTCCTGACCTATATTGTGGGAGCTGGTAGCTAGATCCCTCTGAAACGGTATAGGAGTTGTGTAGTTCGAATGTTCATGGTGAAAGGGTGGGTGGTGTCGGCCCCCAAATCTTTATGATTGGGGACCTCTTTTAACCTAATTCGTCCATCAATTGGTGCATTTTGCATCCTTCCATTCTTTTGATGGTCCCATATGCATGGACTCCTCCTCCTCCCGAGAAATGGATTTGGGACCAGGAGAGGAGATCTCATGTGTCGGAGGTACATTGGAAGACCAGAAGTTACTAGACCTCAGGTTGGGTCACAATATGTACCAAACCAAGTGCACAATTAACCTATGTTCGGTTTGTTATCATGTTTTCAAAAATATGTATTTTATATTAATATTCTATCATTTTAATTCACTTTTATGATAAAAAAACTCTTTTTCAAAAATATGTTTTCAAAGTAATTTTTTAAAATATGATAACGAATATGCCCATACTTTTCTGCTCAATTAAAATAGTTCATTTTGTAATATTAAAGTTATTATTTCAGAGAGTGGATTATTCTAACGGGAACCAGAAAAGGTAAACAGATTAATTTGACTGCCTTGATGCATAATTCTGAAAGTTAAAGCTATGTCTCATGTCATGGCTAGAAGTTGGAGTACTTACGTCGGTCCCTATGAGGCTACGCCGATGAGATCTTCGGTCTAACTTATCATTGTTTTTCCTGTCAATTCTCCCACAATTAATGAGTGGGCCTCGTAATATGATACGTGGGTTCTACTCTCCATTGTGAGAAAGCGTCCCCATGAGCATGAATGACAAACGAATTATTAAAATAAATTTTCAGGCCTTCCTTCATCCAACAATTTACATCTTTCCAAACTTACCACAAACAAACAAACCTATATCAATTCAACAGCAAAGAAGCAGCGGTTGAAAGCCTACACACACGAGCCTCGGGGTAAACCAATCCAGGTTGGCAAGTATAACCTTTCCCAGGGCTACAATGCCTGTCCTCCGAGCAAACGCATTGCCCCTCCAAAGCACACCCATCGCTCTTCACACCTTCTTTCCCAAACACTATCTCATCCGACCAATCACTCGAGAACACGTCACCAGGGTCCACCTTCCTCTTCGCCTCCATAAATTTCTCGAAATTTCGATACTTTTTCGCCACGCCAAGAAACGCTACATTTCTGTTCTTAGCCCAGTGAGGCTTGGCTCCGTATTTAAAAAACGCGATTTGCTCGATCTCCTCCCAAACGTCCTGGTTCAGCCTCGGCGTCGAAGCGTCGTCGGATCGGTAGTAGTTGAAGTCCACGACGACGGAGTCTTCGGATTGTCCGAGGTAAGCTTTGGAGGCCTTGACGAAGCGTACGAGAAAGCCGTTGTAGATGTCGGCCCCGCAGAGGTTATCCGGGTTTAGGTCGCGGAGCTTCTTGACGTCGGTTAGGAAACTAGGGAATTTCGGGGCGGGAAATATAGCCGTTGACTCGTAGAAGAAGAGGCCGTTGATTCTTGGGTCCCACGCGCATGACTGGTCGATTCTGGCGGAGGGGGAGTAGATGCAGGAGCCGGAGGTCTGCATTTTGCCGTGGCGGCCGACGACAGGATAACCTGTGAAGATGAGCGGGTTGTTCTTTAGCCCGTTTGCGTTTAGCTTTTTGAATGCTAGGGTTGTTGACGCTAATGTGCATTTTCCCTTGATGTTTCTTGTGTTCTCCATTAATTTCTCTGCGCATGATCATCATCAAGCATGAAAATAATTAAATTAAGAAGAAATTTAAGTAAATTAATGGTTAAAGCAATCCATTGGTATCAAAATACAACAAAAGTTAAGGAATCAAATGGATACAACACTCCAAGTTAAGAGACCAACAGAGTGATTTAGCCTAAATTGATCAAAGATTAACTAGGGTGATTCTTTATTGGGTGAAATACACCAAATAACACATGACTATCGACTTTTGCAAAAAATACCACTTTCCTTTAAAAACTCCAATTACAAGCACTTTACTTTCAAAACGTGCTCCTAGTATTACTCTGTTAGTCAATTCCGTTAAGTAACTAACAGTCAAAAAAAAGACAGTGGCAAAATCGTCATTTCACACGTGAGGCACTGTTCATGTGAAATAACGATTTTGCCCCTGTCTTTTTTTGACTATTAGCCACTTAATGGAATTGACTAACAGAGTGGTACTGAGCGTATGTTTTGAAAGTAAAGTGCTTGTAATTGGAGTTTTTAAGGAAAAGTGGTATTTTTTGCAAAAGCCGATAGTTATGTGGTATTTGGTGCATTTCACCCTTCTTTATTATAATGGGGTAACTTCCATACTACCCTTGAAGCTTGAGAAAAATACAAACACTCCTTTGAGTGTTAACAAAATTATTAATATCCTTTGAATTGTATTATCAGTAACGAAGAATTGAAGGATTATTTTTATTTTAATACAAATTCAAGGGTATTACTCCCTCTCTATTCCCTAGTTTAGAGAAATTATTTGAAAACATACAATTTAGTATGAGTTTATTGTAAACTTTACATAATTATATTAGTAAAATAAAGATACCAAAGGTAAAAAGAAGAAAAATATGACTCTTCCATTAAAACAAATGACTTTTCTAATGGAACAGATGAAATAGTAGTTTTACCAGTGCAAACCTTAAAAATGTTTGTATTTTTTCAAACTTGAAAATTGTTCCCCTATAATAAAAGTGGCTAATCTAATAGGGTTTCAATCAAATGTCAAACAAGAAAGTATTCTATCATGTGTTTGATCAACGTTTTAATAAAATTTTAAAGTAAAATTATATATTTTAATTTAACAATTTAAACAGAAATAAGATAGATTTATAACGTACCCGTAGCTCGAACTGATTTGGAAATAAGAATGGAGTTGGATTGGAAGCCTATGAAATCATTGTGTCCATCGCCAGTTGTGTTCAAAGGTACCCTATTGTCATACCTGTACACAGCAGTATGTCTGGAAGGGTACCATTGAATGTCTCCAAATTCATACTTGTTAGCATGCTCAAACACCTTCTTTTCTATCTCATCATCACTTGTGAAATTGTATGTTATGCTCCTTTTGAAGGCTGGCTCCAATGACAATGTCACCTACCACCACAAGTTCAAATTTTAAGACATTAAGACATTAAAAAATAGGCTTAACAACATTCAATCGAGGTAAGATCTTCTGTGTGACATACCCTTATCTTTCATGTTTATTTTCTCACAATGAAATGTGACACATGTCACATCATTGAGGGCAGTTCCATATTGTGAAAGGGTAAATATGGCTACAATAAATAGAAGATATATATGTTATAACTTTACTCTCGTGTAATTTAATGAATTCAGATTTTAAGTAATGAATTCAGATTTTAAGCTTCACATTTAATATTTTATATGTATTTCAGTTTTCAAATTTCAGATTTATAAAATGGAGCCTAAGACATGCAAATATTACTAATGAGTGAATATATACCATATCACTAGTTCTTAAAGATGGTTAAATATGAATTTGTACTTTTGAATATCATTATTCTATATTTTCTTAACTTATAATTATATTTTTCAGTTATGAACTATTTCTACATAATACATAAATTTCATTAATGATGGTAAAGAAAATAAGAACATGACTTGTTTTTATTTTTTTCAAGAGAAGCACAAGATATTTTAAAATATATATATTATTTCTTTTTGAAAAAAGAAAGAGTACATTAGTGGTCACAAGGAGGCCACAACAACCAAACTCCACAAGTATAGTAGTGCATGTATTTTAATTTATCTCTATGACACGTACACCAAAAAGTCATGTTTGATCTAATTAGTGCTCTCTCTTTACAAAAATTTAATTAAAAATTAAATGAAAAAAATTATGGATAATTATATTACTAATAAAAGTATGAAAGGTTAGTCGTTAAAAAAAAAGTATGAAATTTTTCAAAAAAAAGGTTAAAGTAAGGCTTATTCTGCAAAAAAAATATATATATAAAATAAAATTTATGGATAGAGTAAAATTTAAGGCGGGCTACTCCAGGAAATAACAATTGTGAACTTATTATTTTATTTATATCTTTCTTGTTTATTATTTCACCATATAAAAAAAAGGGTAAATACACAATTACCCTCTTGCGGTTCGAAAACTTATGCATCACCCCCTTATGGTTTAAAAAATTACTATGCACCCCTTTACCTTTTGTGAACTATGTAAAGTGAATAAAAATGACCAAAATACCCCCAAAATGCCCTATTCTAGTTGTGAATTACAGTTTAGATGCGGAATTTTGGTCATTTTTGTCCACTTTACATAGTTCACGAAAGTTAAGGGGGGTGCATGGTAGCTTTTGAAACCATAAGGGGGTGATGCATAAGTTTTCGAAACCATATGATAATAATTGTGTATTTACCCTAAAAAATCACATAATATAATATATAAGTCTACTCTTTATCCTGAGAAAGTAGGCAGAAAATACAAAAATAAAGTAGAAAGAAATTATAAAAATAAATATCGCAATTCAGCAGCATTGTTTTGGAGTTTAATTAATTATCTCAAAACCAATAATATCACATGTAATTACCTTGGAAATGACTCCAAGCATTCCCAGAGAAACAATGGCGGCATTAAAGATTGGATCTTGGCTTCTCAGATTGACTATCTTAGCATATCCCTCCACCGCCGTGCCCGGAACGATCATCCTCAGGCCGACCACGTGATCGTGAACCGCTCCGCCGAAACCCCACCAAGAACTCCCGTGAGCGCCGGTGCTGATCACGCCGCCCACCGTCACCCCTTCCCAGTACGGCGCCGCCACCAAGCTCCACCCCGCCCCTTCCACTTTATCTATCAGCGTCCTCAGGGGCACCCCGGAATCCGCCGTGACGGCCTTGTTCCCCTCGTCGATGATAATTTCGGAGCTATACCTCTCGGTGCTGATGAGGATCGCGGTTTGATCGTTGGTGGTGGTACTCGTGGGACATGCTAATTTCGGGATCGTGTGGGAGAATTTGGTGACGACTTTTACTTTGAGTTTGTTTTTATTTGCGTCGGCGACGGCCCGCCGGAGTTCTTCCTCGGTTGCCGGATAAACCACGCCGGAGACGTAGCAATCCTTGCGGTCACCCCACGCGCCGTAGGAGTTGTGCAGGACGCATTCGGCTCCGGCACCGGTACCGGTTCCGGTTGAGTTGCATTGAACCGGGTTTGGTGGGGGAATGGCATGGGTATTTTTTGTAGCTATGAATATGAAGAGGAAAAGAAAAATCCCATTAAGAAAAAGGGTGGGATTATTATTAGCCATGCATGAAAAGAGAAGAGTTTTGGAGTTTGATTGAGAATGCTATGAATTGAAGGCAAAAATGTTTAGGATTGGAGTGTTTATTAGGAGAAGAACTAGTGCTTCAAAGCAAAGTCAAAGACAATAAAACTAAGGTTTTTAAAAAAAACAAAAATTTAAAAAAAACTAAGGTTACTTGAACTTGATGACAAGCAATGTATAGTAGTGTAGAAAGACAAAAATATCATTTACAGTACTTTTTATACGTGTCACATCATTTATTTTCTGAGTGTAACGTATCATTTTACTATCTTTATTATTATTTTTACTTTTTATAATTACTCTTTCGTCTGTTATATTGAAAGTAATGTTTTAAATCGTATTTTATGACTCATTCTAAGTATATGTATATGTCTTAACTTTTATAATAAAACAGATAAGAGTATCATTTTATTGCAATGAGTATTGATATTGAATGTTATATTATACTTCAAACCAAACTTTTATATGAGTCCAATGAAATTCTTAATTTGACTAGCTAAAGATGAAATTCCAGAAGTGCCTTCAACTATGAACTAGCTAAGGTGGCAAAAAAACGTGTGCAACTAAAATTCCAAAAGTGCTTTCAACTTTATATAGTGCTCCTGATCAAATTAAGTAGTGGTGATAATCATATTTGCTCTCCATAATCAGTGGCATCTATTCATTAATTAATTTTTTATAAAATATTTACCATTAATCAATTACTAATTAAACTAATGAATGAATGTAATATATATATATATTACAAAGAAGTTATTATTTCTGTTTTATTAAAAAATTTACTTTATAATATTAGAAAAATTATTATAAAGTGGACTTTTCTAATCTAACGTGGAGTAAAATCCAAAATCAATGCGGCGGTTTTGGTAGGTTGAATTTCGGAAAAAACTCATGTTAGTGGTCCTTTAATTAAGATTTTGTTGAAAGCATTGAAACGACCTTTGCATTGTGACAGCAAATAAAACATACAGAAGTGACACTCACATGCATCCCACCTTGTCCTTGTGTACACAATATTAGAACTGATAATTTCTGACATGACATAATATAAATAGATTAAGTTGAATCTTGGAGGTTCGCGGGTTATATTGATCGACCGAATAACACAAATAATTAAACAGGTAAGGTTAGAATCGAGAATATCGACACGTAAATTCATCAACCCAAACTCAATACGAAAAATTTATAGTACAGCATGAAGCCCGAAATATTCGCAAGTTAAATGAATTGACACAAATAACACTAATAATTAAGCATGTAAGGTTAGCGTTGGGGGATATCGACATGAGAACTTGACAACAAGATCCCAATAACCAGAGCACGGAATTGTCACCCCTACTTATTAATTGTGACAACAAATAGGTCCCAATAAGTTCTCACAAATGACTAGCTAGTATGATAATTTCTATTGAACACTCAAGAGCTATATATGTATATATATATATATTATATATATATATATATGTGTGTGTGTGTATGGCGTAATATTTGTCAGGATCATCCTGAAATAACTCATCAGACATCCAATCACAAGTTGCCACTTATTTTTTTTTTAAACTGATATATATATTTTTATATATATATTCTAATTAAATGGTATACTTATCTTATTAAAAGTAAATTTTACATTTACTAACGTAAATATAGTTATATTGAATATTCTTTAATCTTGTATTTTATTATAATTTTATTTTTTAATAAAAAAATAATATAAAAAATGGAAATAACTATACTCTACACACAAATAAATGAACCCTTAGTCATAAGATTTAATTTGTTAAAAAATGAATATGAATGAAAAAAAAAGAATAACTCAAAAATTTAAAATAACTATACCCTATATACACATAAGTGAACCATTATTCACAAGATTTAATTTGTTAAAATGAATATTAATGAAAAAAATTTATCTCAAAAAATTAAAATAACTATACCCTAGACACAAATAAGTGAACCCTTGGTCATAAGTTTTAATTAGTTAAAAATGAATATCATTGAAAAAAATTTATTTAAAAATTTTAAAATAACTATACCCTACAAATAAGTGAACCCTTAATTACGAGATTTATTTTTTTAAAAATAAATATTAATAGTAAAATTATTAAACTATCCCAAGTGATATATATATATATATATATATATATATTAGTTTGTATGTGCGATGGAGTGACAATTTGCAGTGAACACTAGGACTCTGATAAAACCGTACGTAGGTACAAAAACTTATGTTTCTTTTCGCACCAACAAAACTCATAAGATTTTTTGTCTGTTCGACCTCTGTTTTTCCTGTTTATATCCTCTCATAATAAGAAAATAAGTCACATGATGTGACATGTGAATTTTAATTTTATTGTGAGATGACAGGCATGAAAAAATATGATGGAACAAACAGAAGATCAAATCTCCGAACAAGAAGGCTTTAAAGATGGAAGAAGATCAAAAACAACCGTAAAATTTTGTCGTTAGAAATATACAGAACTACCCAAGCCAAAGTATCATTTGCAGAAAATTAAAGGGAGTATTGATCCACTATTTAATATATTATAATTATTTTTCATTATTTTCAATACAACGTTTTACTATTCAGCTATATTTTTTTATATTTTTAATAATAAAATTATTTTTCAAAAGTAAACATATTTTCAAAACAATAAAAAAGAACAAGCCAACCATAAACCCATTCTATCGATCATGGGCTCCAATTCCAAACTCATATAATGTACGTCTATGAGTGGGAATCACGTCTGAGCTAGAATATATATATAACCAAGAACGGATCCAAGGAGGATGGAATGGTCACCGAACTCCTCCAACCCCCTCCACATTTAGTAGCCTTATATATTCAACTATTAGAATTTTATATTAATGTATTTAATTGTCAATTTATTTTTTATTCATATGATAGACTCTTTATAAAATTTAAAAATGTATTTTCTGATTTCGTCATTATATGTATATGTGACTAGGGTTGGAGGAGGGTCCAAATATAGGCAGGAAAATATTTTCTTTCCTTGTTTGTTTTGTTTTCGTAAATAGAAATATGGAGAATACTAACCTCTACTTAATTAAGAAGTTTGGTTTTGATGATGGAATCAGCAAGTTTACACGTAATGTAAAATAGCTTGGTGTTATATATGATTGTAACTAAGTCAATGCTCCATTGATTAAATTTGTTGTAATTAGAATACAACAACAACAGCATTGGAAATCGAGCCATGATTTACTAGTTAATCAAAAATGAACCTATCATAAAAGTCACCCGCTTGAATTTCACCCAAATTAAGGATAGGGATAATGTTTTCAAACTCAGACCGGTCATTGACTCGGAAAAGCAATGGGTTTAGGAGTCAATGGGTCGGACCGGTTAAATCGGGGGTTGAACCGGTGACATTATAATGATGTCATAAATATATTTATTATAATTTTAAATACTATATGTTATTTTATAAATTTAAAATAAAGAAGTTTTAAAATAGTAAGATGAGTCTTTAATTTTTTTTTAGTGCTTGAAAATTATTTCAATTAAAAAGACAAAAAGAAATAAATATATAATAATTAAAAAAATAAAAATAAAAATAAAAACAGTTTTAAAGTCAATTAAATAAAAGTAATGGGTAAGTTCATCAGATATACTATAAATATTAAATAGCATTTTACCTAAACCCTACTAACCCCTCATTTCCCCTCCCCCCACACCCGAACCCCCGCCCGCCCCCACACTCCTCACATTCTCTCTGCAATCTTCATCTCCTTCTTAGTTCTCTATTCTACATTCTTTATTCTTATTCTTCTTCTTCTTCTTCTTAGTTCTCTGCTCTACATTCTTCTTCTTCTTCTTTTATACATTTATATATTTTTCACATTTCCTGAATTTCTCTTCAAAAAAAATTTTGAAATAAAAATATTATGTTTAACAAAAACAACAAGATATTGATATGAGATTTGTTGATTTACGAATAAAAGTTTTAATCTTCTACTTGAAAATCGCTGGAAAAGTAAATAAAATAAAAAATCCAAGAGATCTGGAAGAGAAAAGGGAAGAGAACACTGGGAAAAATGAAAAATCGGAGTTAGCGGGTTGAATCCAGTTTTGACCAATTTTGACCGATTTTTAAAATTTCAATTTTTAACATGTAATCAGACCGGCTACAGCCTCGGTTCGCTGTCAAACCGGTCCGACCGGCAGGTCCGAGTCGATTTTCAAAACACTGGATAGGGAAATTTTGGTGTGGAGCCCACAAAAAACCCCAATATCAACAACAAGAAAAAAAAAAGGTGCAAAAAATAAAATAAAATAAAAAGATAAAAATCACCCAAATACATAAGAAATAAAATATTATATACATTAAATTTTTTTACGGTGAAAACCAAAACAATAAAAACGAACACACCCATAATCGGTGCAATGTGTACAAAATTTGATGAAAAAAATCGCCAAAATACATTGGAAATAAAATAAAAGAAATATCCATTCTACATTTATAGTTTTCCATAAAAAAAATTTTAAAAAAAGTCCAAAAACGTGTTTCGCATTTAAACAGAAAAAAAACAAAACGAGGTTAATGCATCCATTAATTATGAGTGAGAAAATGAACGAAAGAAAAAATATATAATCATCCACAAATAAACCCAAAGTCGCAGCAACATTTGAAGGAAATCGACCCAATTTCCTTTCTGATTAATCATGGCTTCTTTTAGAAGAGCATCATCCATGCCGGCGCATCATCTCGGAGATTCAGCCGCCGCCGGGGAAGAGGAAAGCCCGCACGCTATCGCCGCTCCGCTGATATCCAAATCCTTCCAGTCGGGCCACTCCGACAACCCGCTCAGCCTGTTTCCCCGTTCCTTCGGCTCGTTGGACTACGCTTTGTACAAAGTCGAAGCTCTAGTCCATGGCTTTTTCCCTAAGAGATCCGGGTCGACCCGACCCGCCTTCGACCGGCTGAAAAGCCTGAAATTTAAAGGGAACAACATTATTTGGAGGAGGGCTATTCTCCATTTCTTAGCCTGGTTCCTGCTCGGCGCGTTCATCGGCTTTTCCTTCAATTTTCTCACCCAAACTGATGCTTTTTACAACGAGAAGCTGCACTTACAACGGGAAGCTAGGATTCAAAATCATGGACGTCGTAGCCCGACAACAATCGTCACCCACAATAATACTAGTCAATCATTAGATCATCAACATCAGCACCATAATGGTGGTGATCGGGATGCGAGTTTGACGTCGTTCAACCCGCTTTTGATAATCGTGACGCAAATTTCCGGTCGCCCTCTCGAGGCTTACTACGTGAATCGTTTGGCGGCCACGTTGAAATTGGTTCCGCCGCCGCTGCTGTGGGTGGTGGCGGAGATGGCCGTGTCGCAGTCGGCTGAGGTGGCGGAGGCTCTGAGGAAGTCCGGGGTGATGTTCCGACATTTGGTGTGCGAAGAGAATTTAGCGGAAATTGATGTAGACAGAGGGATGTACCTGCGAAATGCGGCGCTGTCGCACGTTGAGCAACACAGTCTTGATGGGATCGTTTTCTTTGCAAATTATGATAATATTTACACCCTTGATCTCTTTGATCAAATGAGAAAAATCAGGTATGGATTCTTCAATTTATTTAGGGTAAAATTACCACAAAAAAGAAACCCTAATTGATTGAGGTTTGTTTAAATTACTAAGTGAATCTTAAAGTTTTGAGAAATATTAAGTTTGCATAGTCAATTGTTATTTTGCACGTTTAAGGGGATTTGGTAATGTTTTTGGAAATCTCATAGTCCGACTAGTAATTTCAAGATGCCATTGTGCATCAGTACTACATACCAATGTGTTTGGAAATCTCAAACTAAAACTGTCACAAACTGAAAGGCGTGGACACGATTAACTAGTTTTTTAAACCAAAAAAAAAAAAAAAAAGACATGAACCATATTTACTACTCAGATAAAGAATATGAACCAAATGGTAATTTTTCCGATCTTTTCCTTTTATTATCAACAAAATGATATATATATACGCTTTTTCACGGAACTATTTAGTCTGTGAATATTGTCTCCCATATACGCAGAAGATTTGGGACGTGGACAGTGGCTGAGGTTGGAAAAGAAGAAGCAAACGTGGTGATGGAGGGTCCGGTTTGTAATGGGTCAAAGGTCATAGGGTGGCACACAAAGGATATTATGACAAATAAATACAAGAGATTTCATGCGGGAACTTCAGGTTTTGCCTTCAATAGCACAATTCTTTGGGATCCCAAGAGATGGAATAAGCCTTCACTTAAACCAGTTAGGTTCCTTTATACCGTCAAAGAAGTCTTCCAAGTAAGTTTTAGCTTCATATCTAATCAGACTCTCTGTTCCATTATAAGAATCCGTTTTATAATACAGTTTTTAGTTAATAATTTCGATTCATAAGAACGGTTTTCTAGAATTGGGGTTAATTATAGAATTGATAGGTTTGTCTGAGATTTCAAAAGTTATCAACCAGATTACGCATAGTGCGAATTTAGGATCCGCTAAATAATTTGGATGAACTTCAGACAAGTTTTTGTGATTTACTCTAATGATTCGGTAAAAACAACTCCCTTGATCTGTTGTATTAGAAGAGTTAATTAATTTGAAGTTGTATTTTTTGGACTCGTAAATAGATGTATCTAGAGAGCCTTCTCATGAAACCGATGAAGTGTTATATATAATGGAGGTTGTACTTATAATATTTAGTTTCACTTTGAACTAGGTGAGCACTTTTATTGGACAAATCGTGGAGGATGAAAGCCAAATGGAAGGTTTGCCAATAGATTGCTCAAGGATTATGGTTTGGCAATTTAATGTGGAATCACTCTATGCCTTTCTTCCTAGGAAAAATAGTGTGCTACCATTTTGGAGCAATGGCATGAACAATTTGCCTCTATAGAAAACAACAACTACCTATGTAAAACTAATTTATAAAAGTAATCTTATTTTATTATTTGTGCATCATTCATGTCTTATTTTATTCAAATAACATCGTTTTGTTTATTTTCAAATAAAACGACGTTATTTGATATATTTTATAAATGAGACACAATTGATATCTATTCGTATCGATTTATTTCTCTTGAATGTATTCCAATATCATTTATTCATTCCTCCCATAACACACATGAAGCGCAATCTTTTTCAAATCTTTTAATCAATTATTTTGTCCATAAAAACAGTAGTTAATTCGAGAAATCTCTTTAAAAATGAAATTATTATCTAAATACCTTAATTCATTCTAACCTTTTATGTTGCGAATCCAGCTCGCATTTGATCTTCACCTAATATGAACATCAAATATATGTTAAAAGTAATATATATATATATATATATATATAAAAGTTCATTAACTTATGTTCTGTATCGTTTTCCCCAACTTAATTTTTTATTAGGGATGAGTTTGGCTTTTGATATATCCGAAATAAAGTTTTGAGAATATAAACCCAACTAAGTTAACATAGCCCGATCCACGTCATAGTATTCTTGCTGCATTCAACATTTCTAAACTCACGTTAAATTATTTGAAATTTCGGAATAAGATTGTGTTAAAATATATTTGGTTTAAAGAAAATTAGTTTTTAGAATAATATTTGGTAAGGGAAATTTTTTAAACTATTTCTTCAAGATTTGGCATACTTATTTCTAAGCCCTAAAAAAATTGTTTTAGAAATCATGCCTTGGAGAAAACAATTTAAACCCATGCCATACATGGTTTAATTCAAATGATTAGTATATTAAGAAAAGATCATACTCATTGTTCTAATAATTATTAGTAATATTTCCATTAAACATGTGAACATCATTTAGGAAGAAATTAATAAAAAAATAAAAATATTTTCTTTAAATCTTAAAATAAATATTTTTAGAATAGAAAATTTTGACTAAAAAATTATTTATGTTGAAGCGATAGTAATATAAACATTTGATATAACTATTTCTGAATTTCAATAACGTGAGAAATTGAACTTAGTGTAGTAGCAAGACTGCAAATGAACATGTCAAAATCTCACAGGTAAGGGCATATTCGAAAAGTTACAATACCCGTTTTTTCATTTAAGTAAATTGTCCAAAGATATTACTCGTAAATAGGTGGTAATCGGTTTTCAAATTTTTAAAATTTTTTTTTTTTTTTGGTGAAATGTAAGGAACTAAAAGAAATAAATTGTAGAAAGTTAAAAATAAAATAAAGATTCTCCTCAAATAAAATAAAAGAAATTTTCGTTTATTTTTTAAATGTTCGTTTTTACGTTTACCCGTCGGTGGACACATTTCCACTCTTTCAACCACCTGTTCTGCTTGGTGACCGTTTCACAATTTCCACACGCCATCTTCATCTGCAAATCCATTTTACTCCTCCAATTCCTCCCCAAAGCTGCATTTCTTACTCAATTTTAACCAAGACCCACTTCATCAGCCCGATGGAGAATGCAATTTGCCCCCGGCGGTGTTTCCAAAGTCGGAGCTTTCCCAATTTGAAGGCGAAACCTGCTGCTTCAAACCTTTTGTTGTTTACAGTTCCAGCAAAGAAGAAGCAGCAGCAGCAGCCTCTGAAGACATGCAGATATGGAGTTTTTGCAAAGTCAATGGCTTCATCACCGACAGCTGAATCCGGGTTTGAACAAGAAGTGCGGCCGGCGGAGATAAAGAAAGCTATTAATCCTGTTTATCAGCCTACGCCTGCGAATCGACCACTTCGAACCCCTCATAGCGGGTGAGTCATTGTTTTGTATTTTGTCTATGTTTGAAGCTTTATTATGTTTATTTACGAAGAGTTAGAAATTTGAGCGTTGAATTCAGTGTGTATTCATGTTCTTGCTATGTTGCATGTCCCATTTCGTAATTGTTGAAAGAGGGCTCGCTTTTGTATTCTTTGGTTCAAAATTGAAGATGTTTATTGTTCTAATTGTTCCTAAGTTGATGCAAATAAGGAACACCCCTGGATATAAATGACTTGAATTGAGGATATGACAGCGTCTGTATACAGTAGTATGCTTGAAAAGATCGTTACTTTTAACAATCCCATTGGTTAAATTCAGTCGTAATGTCCAGTTTTTGCCTTTAAAGTTGGAGGTTAGTCTTTTGAATTATAAATTTCTCTAGCATTTCGTTGGAAGTTTCTATTTATATAAGAATCGTTCATCATCAAAAGTTAAGTGTGCGTTAAAGTATCATAATTATCTTCTTTGGCTGTACTTGTGTTGTAATGACTGATATTTTGGTTATCTGTTCATTGTGGGTTATTGGCTTAGGTACCATTTTGATGGAAGTCCTAGGCAATTTTTTGAGGGGTGGTACTTCAAGGTCTCAATACCAGAATGCAGACAGAGCTTCTGCTTTATGTATTCTGTAGAAAATCCATCTTTCACCAAGAAATTGAACACACTGGAGGTACTGCAATATGGATCTAGATTCACAGGAGTTGGGGCTCAAATTCTTGGTGCTGATGACAAGTATATTTGCCAGTACACTGAAGATTCACAAAACTTTTGGGGAAGTATGTTCCTTTGTCCATGTTTCTTACCTCTTTCACTGCAGACTTGCTGCTCAAGATTAATCTGAGAGTTTTTTACATTTTCACTCAGTCTACTTTTGACCTTGTTATGTCCTTCGCGTAGCCTCTATATATGAAATTATATGAACTTTAAGTTGCAACTTTCCTGATCTGCGCCCATTCGTTTTCTTAAGTAGTAAACTTCTTCTCACTCTATGTCACATTTGAAGTGGATAACCTTGCTATAGTTTCAAGCAGAAAATTTTCCAATTATCTATGCTAATGGTACATTTTGAATCGTAAGACTTGCAATATTATATCCTAATTCATAGCGTGTCAAAGGATAGGCAGGCATGAATTGAAGCTTGGGAATACCTTTACTGCCCAGAGAAATATGCGGGCTCCAAATAAGGAGGTTCATCCTCAGGTCAGTGGGGTTTCTTATTGTTCACTACCTTTTCTCTAGTTGATAAATGCAAGGGTATTCATTTAAATAGAATTATAACTCACGAGTATTTTGGTGAGTTTGTATGTATTTTCATTTTTTCATTCACTTTGAAGTTGAACTTATCTTAGCATCCCCTGTCTTAACTGCATTAGCTTATGTCTTTACATTGTATTCCAAATGACTGATACTTTTCAGTCCAGGTAGTGACTTACTGATTATTATTTTCAACAATGTTTTCATGTTTACAAAAAGTAGTTCTATGTTAACTTGCTATAATTACTACTTGGCTATCCCTGAGAATCTTTCCTATTAATCTCTAGCTTGTTACAGGAGTTCAATCGAAGAGTTGCAGAAGGTTTTCAAGTCACCCCATTATTTCATCAGGGCTATATTTGTGATGACGGAAGGTAATTTCTTCTTCCAGTAACTGATATGACATCAAAAATCTGAAGATAACAAGGGATATTGCATATGTTTTGAGTGTATAAATTCCTCAATTATGACCTTCAATAACTGGTGAAGTTCAATATTCCACACCTGTTGCCTGCTACTTTGATGTCCAAGTGAGTCAGTGAGAAACACAGTGCAAAACCTGTTTTTTCATGCCATATGCAACCTCCTATATTTATCCTTCTGGGAGTATAGCTTCTTCAATCTCTAGCAGGTTTTTCATTGCTTGCATTTCACTAATGAAACATGTCTCTAAAAGCATCTGTAGTTCAATTTAGTAAGCGCTTGCATCCACAGATGATTGGTGTTCATGAAAGTACTATTCTGGACAACAGTGACTTCCAACTGATACTTCCCAAACTCAGTAGACCCAAAAAATGTTTCTTGACTATTTCGTTAACTCTGAGATCACACTTTGACTCTACTTTGCTTTGCAGGACAAATTATGCAAAAATTGTGAAGACTGCATGTTGGGAGTATAGTACCCGCCCTGTTTATGGATGGGGTAATGTTGATTCAAAGCAAAAGTCCACAGCAGGATGGCTTGCTGCATTCCCTGTATTTGAACCCCACTGGCAAATATGCATGGCAGGAGGGCTTTCAACAGGTCGAGCTAACTATTTCTTCTAATTCATTTTTCTCTTAACTCTTGAGCAATTTCTGTTTGTGTATTCATGTCATTTATATGGATTAATAATGTAGTCTTTTTCTCGCATATCCTTTATGATGTTCTATTTGTATCTTCTGAAATAGGCACTTCAAAATATGCTTGTGGTGTCTTCTTGTTGTGATTGTTGCTTGGAGGTTAATGGTTTCCTTTGCCAGTCAAAGTGGGTTATTCATATACTGAGCACTAAACACCAGTATCTCGCATTGAATGTTAATGTCACCTATTACCTATTATGTATCGCTCTTTATGACTGGTTAGAAGGCCTTTTTCCGAAGTAACCTATCAATGCATTATGCCTACTTTTCAATGTTTTATTGTGTCATTATTTACTTTTACCACACTGTTCTTGCATTACATTCAGGTTATGTAGAGAGAGATAATGTTCAGTAAATCTATTTCAAATCTAAATTTCTGGTTGCAGGATGGATAGAGTGGGATGGAGAAAGGTTTGAGTTTGAAAATGCTCCTTCTTATTCTGAAAAGAATTGGGGTGGTGGCTTCCCTAGAAAGTGGTTCTGGGTATATTTTATTACTTACTTTGGTATCGTTTTGACTGAAATGGAGCTTATTTACTGCTCATATAATTTGCTCTTAATTCTACAGATAGTTGGTTTCTTGTGTACTTTTTGGAGGATTTGAAAGCCACCATGAAACTTACCCTTCATAGTAACATTAAATGGTTCCCTTTGTCCCAATGAAAGAGTCATGTTTGGAGTTGTACCACTGGACTCTTCCATTGGGATAAAGGGAGTATATTTGCTTTGCACATTTTGTGCGGTTCTCTCGCATGGATGATATGAGGGAATTCATCTAATACAGGGAAAAGGCGTTTTGTTTTGTTGAAGCAATGAGAGCCCTTGTGGAAATCTTTTCCAGCTTGTGAGAAATTTAGCATCTGGAAACAAAATATATTGGTTTTCATATCACTTATAAATTGTTAAGTTTCTTATGACTTCCCTCTCCTATCCATTCCCTCCTAAACCATACAGATAACGAATTGACACTGAAATAGAATGCCTTCATTCATACATTCATTTGACCCTAAAATTGCTACCTTCTCATGGCTTTCACGCATAAAATCTATCTAACTTACGTGACTTTGTTACCAGACTGTCATGGATTTCCATATTTGTTTGTGGCATTTGGTTTATGGGCTAATTTTATTGCAGGTCCAATGCAATGTCTTTGAAGGTGCAAGTGGAGAAGTGGCTCTTACAGCTGCTGGTGGATTGAGGCAGCTTCCTGGCTTGAGTGAGACCTATGAAAATGCAGCACTGGTATGATTTTATCTAGGTTCTTAAATAGACGTCTGCATACAAGTTTGAGTTTATTTTGGCTTCCAAAGCGTGGCACCTTTTATTTTATATTATTATAATTTTTCACATTTGAATTGGTTAGGTTTACATTCTTTTATGATACACTATATCTGTGCAGGTTGGGGTTCACTTTGGGGGCAAATTTTATGAATTTGTACCATGGAATGGAGTCGTTAGCTGGGAAATTAGCCAATGGGGATATTGGTTTGTTGCTGCTGAAAATGAAACGCATAAGGTACCTAAAATCTTGACAATGTGTGTGTCTGATGTGCTACGTCTGTATTCTTAGTCTTTGAAAGTAGGGAGCTAGTTTATATCAGTCTGTCTGGTGTTAAATACCTACAGGGAATAATGTATACATTAGAAAATACTTTAGTTGTTTCTCATTCAACATTATCTAAGCAGGTTGAATTTGTAGCAACAACAAATGAACCCGGCACAACCCTGCGGGCTCCCACCGTGGAGGCCGGTCTCGCTCCTGCCTGTAAGGATACTTGCACTGCAGAGCTAAGGTTGCAAATATGGGAGCGAAGATCTGATGGCAGTAAAGGAAATGTGAGTCTTTGATAACCATCTAGCAAGTTTACTGCATATTGAGTTTAAATGGCTTATTTGGATGCAGGATGAGTATTTCACGCTCGTCTTGTCCTCCTGGAGAAGTGTCGATTTTCTTGAATGCTATACAAGTTCCACGCATCTTATCTTCGAATTCTTTTACCAAATTGTTTTGGTTTTTATGTCATGGTTGGTGGTAGATTATTCTGGACGTGACGAGTAAGATGGCAGCTGTGGAAGTTGGTGGAGGGCCGTGGTTTACGCCATGGAAGGGCAAGACAAATACGCCTGAAATCGTGAGCCGTGCTCTTACTGTTCCCGTCGATTTGGAGGGATTTTTGAATCTGGTTCCTCTGTTGAAACCCCCTGGTCTGTAGAGGGCTGTAGCAAAGATTCAATGATGTTCAATGAATGCAGAAGTTTTTAGTAGAATGTAAATGGTAGGTGTATTTTCAATGTCATTTTGTCCATTTGGATGGCGGTAAAAATTTATGACAGTTTACTGCCGGATAAAACTGTAGACCTAAATTCTGAATAAACATTGCTGGAAAATCCCCATTGTATGCTGATGATTGATGAATTCATGAAATTAATAACTTGTATGCATAATGATTTCCGGGAAAAAAAAAAAGTTATACTCCTTCGATCTTATAAAGTCCTTTTTCGAGTTGTATTTAGTAACGCAGAAATGATTGTATCAATGAATTCTCGTTATGAGACGGAAAAAGTAACATATTATAATATTTATAATTTTTGTTAATCGCAATATTGTGATTCATTACATGAGTGCTACATGGTAGTGACGTGACCTTAGTTCACGAACTGACTATCGCGGTATTAGGCGAAGGGTTACTGGAATTAGACCCTTGGCTTGGGCTTAGGGAGTCAATTTGTGACACGACACAAAAATTTGACATAGACTTAATATGCATTTAACATATTAGACACGACCTGCAAAAGAACTGGATCAAAATTAAAGGTCCCACACAAAAATCAAATAAGTTAGGCCAGGTCATCCTGAATGACCTATTTAACTGGTTCAAATTAGCAAACTTTTACTAACATTCTTTGTAAACAGGCCTGTTCTTTTCACTTGGTTTCAAACCAAGTTTGAAACATTATTTTGGAAAAATAATTTTATAATCAATTTTCATCATTTTCAATACAATTTTTACTATTTACCCACACCTTTTTATATTTTCAATACACTTTTACATTTTTATATTCACTTGGCTTCAAACCAAGTTTGAAACCAAGTGAAGAGAACAGGTTTGAAACCAAGTGAAGAGAACAGGCAGATAATAGTTGAAAATATATTATTGATTTATTTTAAAATATTATTTAACATGTACAATGTACTTTTTAATATGAATAGAATGATTTTATTGGTTCAATGTGTATTTAAGCTATATTTTTTTTTATCGAATTCAAGTTAAAATGTTGAATTTTCAAAATAAACAGATCAACTAGAGTCAAAATAAGGTTATCAACTTGACACGACACACGAAAATAAATATGTTATGTTTGACACAACTCAAAAATAAATAGGTTAAGGTATTTCAACACGCCAACCCACAAACACGACTCATTGCCACCCTGGGCTTGACTGGTCTAGAGTATGTTCATGAACCCGCGATTTAGGGAAGACATTTTTTCCAAAGGAATTTTTTTTGGAGAATTTGTGTAGGAAAGAGAAAAAAAATGTAATAATGAGGTAACTTTTTTAAATTATGTGAGTGAGATTTGAAAAAAAAATTTAAATTTTAAAATTTGAATTTAGGGGAATAAAATAAATGTGTTCGAATTGAGATTTTTTTTTTTTAAGAAAAAAAATGATATTTTTTTGAAATTGTAACAAAGTAAGCAGCGTGGTGCAAAAAGTAGGGTTAATTGACCTAACTGTAAGGAAAAGTTTGAGCTTCAGAAGTTCAGACATGCATGTGATTGCTTCTGCTTGTAACGTCTTATTTACAGGAGTATGCTATCCCAAGTCTGCCTTTATTATTACTCTCTGGAAGGGTGTGCGGGTGAGGGGAATAATTGAGCTCAAAAATTTATATTCGACGCATCTGACTGTTTGACAGCATGTTTATCGGTCATACGACGTACGTATCGAATTTAGTTTCAACAGTATCGCATATTGAGTTTAACTACTATATAATATCGCGATTATGAGTTTAATTCCCGAAATATGTTATATCATCGATCGCATATAGCCTCTAATATATTGTCTGTTTTAAAAAAAAAAAACATTGTTTAACTATTTCTGCGTAAGTTAATAGTGCATAAAATGATTCAACTTTTTATATTTTTATTTGATATATCTATGTTAACGAGTGTGATTCTCTCATGTGATAATAGAAATTATATATTTATAAAAGGTAGTTAAAATTTAAGATCGGGACCAAGTCTCATACTCCCTCCGTTACAAAAATTTATTGTTCCGGTGTCAAATTAGTTATTTTAGCTGTTGTACAATAACATCCATAATAAATTACACATTTGTCAAAGTGGACTCTTATAGTGAAACGAGGAAGTAACTATTTTGACAGTTGAATCAAATGATGATAACATCCATTTCTCATATATGGGAATGACTGGAATTCATAATCTAAGGGTATGTTTGGCGCGCGAGAATGAGAATGGAAATGATAGACATCTCATATTCGGGAATGAATCAATCTTTCATTAAAGGAATCATAACTTGCCTTTTAGATGATATAATAGTTTAAATTATTAGATTTTCGTACGTACCAAACATATGAAATTTAATCCTAGAAATCAGATGCTCATTCCCTCATTCCTATTCTTGCGCGCCAAACGCAACATAATAGTAAAAAGTAATCATTTTAAATAGTTTGATTAACATAAATTTAAATTGTTAAAGAAAAAGATTGAGTGAGAAAGGTATATTATATATTCAATTAATTTTTTGATGGTATATCCTACATATCTGATTAATTCATTAATTGTGATCAAAATTTCAAAATTCTATCAATGAGTGATAAAAGTCACAACACCTATATCAATTGATTTTTATCAGACAACGAGGGTGGTATTTCAAAGTATGTGAAACGTTATCAAACAAAGACTCAATTTTCAATCGTGGTTGGACGTTGGTGTGCATAAAAATAAGTCTTCATTGGGCCTCGCCTAATCGGCAAGAGAATATATAAACAGTAAGAAATAAAAGATGTATAAAAGGTCCAAATCCAAATTAGGTCGGAAAGCTCTCTAAAACCGAGCCAAAAAACATGCTTAGGTCGGTTATTAGCTTAGGTCGGCCCTACAGGATTTTCCTATTGACATCATATCAGTCACCATAACCGAGCCTGGGGAAGTTAGGTCGGAATAGCGATAACATTGACATAATAGTTAGAAATCATTATAGGATCAGGAATCTATTTTAAATATATGCAGGATTTACGCATAGTAATGATGGAAAATGAGCCCAAAGTCAGGCCATGATAACAGGAGCGTAAAAGTCATCGTAAAAAGGGGGAGAGTAGTTGGAAGTACAAATCATTATAGTGCAACGGATATGTCAAAGTATGGCTATAAATACTAAGTCATTAGGCTAACTGAGGTACGCAATCTTCTTTACGCTTAAGCTCTCGGTCAATACTGTTTATCTCTTTCGTTTTACTGACTTAATCGTCGAAATTGAACAGGGGGGATAGCCCCGCTTGTTTTACTGTTTGTCTCCTGTAAAGGAATACTCTTCAGCCAGATCCGAGCCATATACTCACATTCACGTTGATCCGAGCTAAAGAAGCTCAGATCCAAGCTTTGCCATCACCCGTTTCAGCCATCAATCTCTACATTGGGCCTGGACATTCAAGACATCCACTGGGCCAACCGGAGCATCCTATACTGGACATTTTGCGTCACATCAGACGCGAATTCCACTATATATATATATATATATATATAGGTCAGACTATACCTTTCACGGAACTATTTAATTATTGAATAATGGTCTATACAATTGAATAAATAATCTATCGTAGATTATTATTCTGCGATATATGGTAGGAAAATAGTTCTCTCATCCATAATTTTTTCCCCTTTTTTTGCCAAAAAATTGTATATATTCGACAGTTTGACGACGCATGTATCAAATTTAACCTTTGATGTATTGCAATTAGAAGTCTCTTGAGTTTAGTTTCTAATGTATAGAGTTCAGTCGCACCCTAATGTACCATGTATGGCATACAATAAGACTATTAAAATTTATCTCAATAAAAGTGTCATGTTTCGAAAAATATTTGTCCTAATAAAAGAGGCTTGTTTGAATTTTTTAACTTTTCATATCCTTACTAGTATGATTATGTACGGTCATTATTTAACCTACACTTGAAAATTAAGTATACAAATGAATAAAATTATGTTAGATAAACTAATTTACACATTATACATTCAAAACTCATAACAAATTTGTATGTTTTCAAAACAAAACGCAGACAGAAGAAATCTAATCACGATTGAGAATCTAAAGTATTTTTGGAAATTCGATGAATATTACTATTCTGTCTGAATTTATAGATCCATCGACTTCAAAAAATAAAAAATATTTTGTGTATATTAACGTTAAGATCTTGATCAATTTTCGACCACTCCTTCGGACATAGATATATAAGCACGAGGATAACTATTTTTGGCATACAAGCGTTAGGTCACAATCAAACACACTGTGGCCTTCCCTGCTGCAAAATGCTGGAGAACTATGTAATAATATTTGTTTTGTTTTTCTCTTTAATAGTTACGTAAATTTCATTTTAGTACTTGGTTTTTTTTTGTATTTTAGTACTTGGTTTTTTTTTGTAATTACTTATCTGTATGTGTGTTTAATTAATTGATGTACTAACCCTTAGTCTATTTCGATTTTTATTAATTCAAATTTTAAAAATTATTTTGTATTTTTTTTTTCATTTGAACATTATATTTTGTTCATTATGATCAAAAGTTTGCTTTCTTTTTTAATTAAAATAATTTAATATTTTCGTATTAGTATAAATTAAAAACATTTATTAGATTTGATTTATGAATGTCATTAAATAAAGTTATGACAACAGGTAGAAGCGTAGTAGTATGCATCTCTCACACAAATATCTAAAAGCGACAACAGGTAGAAGCGTAGTAGTATGCATCTCTCACACAAATATCTAAAAGCGTCACTATTATGGTGACATTTAAAACGATCACTATATTTTTTTGACATCTTTAGGAATAGAAAATTTTGTGACATTTGGAAGAGTAATTAAAAGCTTCGTGATATTTTTTTATGTAATGATTTTTGTGACACCCCAAATCCACCATCCCGCATATATACAAGGGATTGGCTTCACATAATACCTGCCTGGTTCGCACCGGAACTCAGAACTAGCAGAACATGATAATAATTTTTTTCATTTATTATAATAAAGTAAAACTTACCCAGCCCTACAGTAAATGAGTTATCAGAGTATGAGCCCGTCTAAACAATCCTGCCTCCTAGCCGTATCCAAACTTTCCAAACTCCAGGTGATCCTAGTTAGCATAATCATCTTCATACCAAATATCTGTAATACAATTTTGAAAATAAAAAAAAAGGAAAACAGGAAAATGGAATGAGCCATTGCCCAATGAGAGTCCACCGTTTTCGCAAACATTTACCGAGTTGTAAATATTACCCATGCATACAATTCAGGCGTATCCTAACATATAGCATTCATGACTCATGTGGGATTCATAGAACATATAAGGAGAATGAAGGGCAGTCGTCTAAAGCACTATGTGAACAATAAACGAACTAGCCAGTTCTTCTAAGAATAAGGGGCGATCGTTAGCATGTACATGTACACTCAACGATGCCCAACTCATCCCGGCATACATAAAGAGGATGAGGGGCGTTCGCCAACGTGTACATGTATGATGAACGAAAGGCCAGCTCACCTCGGCATAATTATAAACATGCATATAGGTACCATATTCTCCATACCGCCATACTTGAGTTAGAAATGATAATCTCGAGATTATCAACGCGAATGATTCAAACGACCAGGCCCAATACCAGCTCGTGGAATCAACCGTATATCATATAATGAATCCACACTCAACTCATGAACATGTAACCGTTCCAGTGTACAAAGAAAGCACATCTGAATCCTCACACATATATATGCATTCCAACCGGTAAGTAAACACAACTGGCCATTTCAAAACAAAATATATTTCAAGCATTTTTCGCATATAATTCAAAACATACCGCAAACAAGATTCAGTGCAGTTCAATTATTAATTGCATTAAAACGGAATCCATTTTCAGTGATAAATTCACCCCGGTCCTGAGATGCCTGCTCACTATTTTTCCAATTATCTGCAGTTTATAGATATCGAAAGGTTCAGTTTCTAGTCTATTCCAAATAAAGCCGAATTTCTTGTAAACCCTAGTTTTCTTTCTATGCCTAATTTTTCCTATAAAACCTAATTTTCCAAAAACTAATTCCATAATTATATAACTCCAAAAGGCTTTAATTTGACTTATTTACGGAACAAAACTACTATAGGAATTTATACAAAATTTTATGAAAATTCTGAAAATAATAAATTCTACTCCGATCGGTTTTTCCCAAAAATAATATTTACCCCTGGCCATGAATCAGTTTTCCCCGATTCCAAATCGGTTAAAACCGATTTGTGCCAAAAAAACTTGGTTTCCAAGTTTCTTTAGGGTTCTTGCTAAAAATCCTTCAAAAAACCATTTTTCTTACTTCCTTTTTTCCAAAATCAACCTAACAATGTATAGGCATTATTTCTAACATCTTCTAATCAAATTTTTCCATACTAACTACAAGATTCAAACCTTAAAATTCATAGAATTTCTAAAAATTAAAAAATCCTATTTCATGTATTATTTTCTAGAAATCAATCAAAAGAATCCGTTGAATTTCTTACCGGCACGTTCCGAATTCCTCCTAACACAGAATCCATGGTTCCGGAATCGATTCCTAGCTTCGTGCTTCGTTCCAAGCTTTTCCTTCCTTTCCTTTCCTTTCTCCTTTCTTCTCCTTTTTAGCCTTTCTTTTCTTTCTAGTTTAGGTTGAGTTTTTGGCAGCAATTGGCCATGGCTTGGGTGAAGAATGAAGGTAGGGGAGGGACTATTTATAGGCCAAGACGGCCTAATAAGCTAAGGGCTCATTCTTATCTTGAAATTTTATTTTTTTTCAATTCCAGTCCTAAATCGGTTTTACCTGATCTGGAACAGGTTATAACCGATTGTAATAGACTTTTCCCACTTTCAAATCGGTTTTTCCCGATTGATTACCTTTCCAATCGGTTGTGACATTTTCCCAACCAGTTACAACCAATTGAAGGCAGTTAGATCTTTTTTCACTTTATCAAATCGGGTCTACCCATTTTGAAATCGGTAGAACCGTTTTGGGAAGCGGTGGAATCGGTTTTACCCAATTCCGAATCAGTATTACCAATTTCCTTATCTCCAAGAATCGGTTTTAACCCGTTTCCAATCAGGTAAAATCGATTGCCTTATCCATCCAATCGGTTTTACCGGTTTAGAAGCGGGTAAAACCGTTTGAAACTATGGGACAATCGGTTTTACCCGATTTGGTTTTACCCTTTTAAAATCGGGTAAAACCGATTGGTCCTCTTTATTTTTATTTCTCTATTATTTTCTAATTATCTTATCTTCTAATTCCTATTTCCGAAGATTCCGTAAATTCCTAAATCATAACATTCTTAAACAATTATCATACCATGATTTCTAGAATCAAAGTTATCAATTAACCCACATAGATTTGAAATCGAAAGAAATTCTTTTTGAAATAAAATATTTTATAAAATTTACTAAAGAAAATAGTTTTTAGACTAAAATTCTTATAAAATATATTCCTATATTTTAATAAATGTTTATAAAATATTTTTAAATACCTCGCTATATTTTTGAGCTGAATTTAAGTATTGAAATTTTACGGGATCTCACAATTTTTGTTAGTAGCATTTTAGCTTTAATAAACATGAATCCAAAACGATATGAACAAGTTACGGTTAAGAATATCGGCTTGAAAAAAAATTAATGAGTAAGTGCAGAATTGAGAATATCAGCACGTGAACCCAACTCGAATCCATGAATACAGACACAAGTTTCTAATATAACACAACATGTTAATTAGGGTTGAGAATGTCTCCATAAATAATCAAACACATAAGGTCACGGTTGCATGGGAATGTCGACACAAAAAATTAAATGAGTAAAACTATGGTTAAAAAGTGTAAATCCATCACCTCAACCCTCTAATTCAGACACGACACGAATTCTTAAATTATCACTGAACGTTTGTTACGGTTTACCACTTTTATTGTAGTGAAAGTTCAATAGTACTGACAACAACTAGGGAAATAGATAATGGACCGAATGGAGAAGACCCCGAGAGTTCCCGAGGAACTGTTCACTTGGGCCCAGCACATGAAATGACAATTTTAGCCTTGTAAGTGGGATTCCACATAGGCAGCAAAGAAGCAGAGCGTGACAATTTTTACCCCCCTTTTTTATCCTCTCTCCTCTCCTATTTCTTCTCAGTTGCTCAATTCTTTATTTTTCCTCTTCAATTTTTTTTCTATTCTCCTCTTCAATTCCTTATCACTAGTTGATTTCATTTTTTTTCTTTTTGTTTTTCGTCCAAATTTTTGGAAAACAAAGTAGTGAAAAATATGAGTTTTAAATTTAGGGCAATTAATTTGTATTTTTTTTCTTTTTATTTTTCGTTCCAAATATTTGAAATAATTAATTTACAATATGATTATTCTGTGCTGTTTTACAATAAAGATTGTACTGTTTTTTATATTACAATGTACTGCTTTACAAATATGACTACTCTGTATTATTCTATTAAATAAAACAGTGTATTGTTTCTATTATTTTGTGTTTTACAGTAAAGACAATATTTTTTCTTTTACTATGTAACATTTTACAATAAAAATTGTGCTGATTTTAAAACTACTATGTACTGATTTGCCATTGACAGAGCTGTCGTATACCTCTGCAAACATAGTAATTATACTGCTTTTAACCTGCATTCAGAGGATTAAATAAATCTAATACAATGGTAGTCAGAATCGATCAGGGACGGATATTCTTAATTTCCTTTTATTTATTAAGGAAAAAATCGCAGTTTCGGTCCCTTAATTATACCCTCGTTACACTTTCAGTCCCATAATTATTGAAACTCGCACTTTCAATCCCCTAACTATCTCTCTTTCGCAGGTTTGGTCCCTCTTACCGGCAAGCTAACAGGTTACCAGTTTCTTGGGGTCAAAATGAAATATTTAAAAAATTTAGAACCTTTTATGTGGATGACCTGAGAAATGTGGTCGACATAAGACCCTCATCCGTGGACGACCTGAGGGGCTGACCTCATCCGTGGACGACCTGAAGTCCAGATTCGCGAATGCGTGATAGGTGGCATAAATGAAGCATGTTAAGATGTAAAGATGATACTGTTGGATATTAGATCAAGGATAACGTGAATTAAGGCTGACGCTGTCATCCATGGACGGGGTGAAGATAAACCGACCCCGTAAGATGTAATTTAGTAAAACCAAATTTCTCGTTTTTTTTTTCTTTATTTTTAACTTTATAATTATTATGTTTTAGCCCAAGTAGTTTTTAAATTTTTTAAAAAGGTCCAAATTATCGTTGACTCTTTCAGTCAAACAATAACTAGCCGGTAAAAGGGACCAAACCTGCGAAAGAGAGATGGTTAGGGGACTAAAAGTGCAAGTTTCAATAATTAGGGGACTAAAAGTGTAACGAGGGTATAATCGAGGGACCAAAACTGCGATTTTCCCTATTTATTAATGCTTTAGTAACTGTTTTGACGAGTCGTCACCTTTGTGTCTCTTAAGAGACCTTTAGTTTGTCACGAACACTTAAGAGAAATAGAAATAACAATTAACTTGTGTAAACTATAGAGAAAGTATTCTAGTATTATGTAATCCACCTTCATCGCATGCATGCAATCACGAATACTTAAGTTGTCTAATTATCCTATACCGGTTAGTTATAGATTACCACTAGCACCTGCTAGTCATAACCCAATTTCTCCTTAACTTCTCGGTAATCTCCGCGAGTCCCAGCTAGTCAAGATTACTTCTCTAACCAATTAATTAATTAAGTCGCGAGTCCCCGCTAGTCACTTAATTAATTATTTAGCAGCATTAAGATCTAGAGAAACCTAACACTAACAACTCCTATCGTCGTAATTCAAGGAATTATTACTCAATTAATAGCACCTCACAGTCGAAGGTTGTCCACTCGAAGGCTCTACCAGATTAAACTAAGGTGATCAGTCTTACAGTAATTAGACTTATGAACACTGATTAATTTAAGAACATAGTTAATTAGACTTAGATTAATTCAAGTTTCATACATGCATGGATTACGGTTTCAATACATAACACTAGAATAATATATTTAGCTACTCATGAATTGAGAATCAAAGCAACAACTTGGAATGGAATTTATGAGGAAAATACGAAATATTTTACTTGAATACTTGGACTGAGCAATCGGGAACTGACGAATAGGATTCCGCAAAGATTAAGTATCTCAAAAGCTAAATTAATCTACTACTATGCTGCGAAATTCAGAGAAAAAACCGAAGCTTAAAACTGTATAAAAGAAAAGGTAAAACTAGATATCAAAAAAACATTTTGAGTATAATTTCAAGCTGCCTATTTATAGGACTTAGCCAATCTAGTAATTGGAATAAAAATCTATCTCCTAATCAAATCAGGAGATTAATCAATCAGCACTTCATATTTGGTAACGAGATCTTTTGCAATTGGAAATTCGATTTTCTTCTTTTCTTCGTGGATTTTCCTTCCTTTTCTGCTTCCTTTATTCGCAAGACATATGTGTCGACTCCCAACTTGACATTGAGCTGGCACGACGTCGGTCTCCACTTTCTGCATCAGTGACTCTGGACTTCAGATTGGCCACTGCCGAGGTCATCTTTTCAGTTCGTCCAGCCGAGGTCATCTCTTCAGGTTGTCCAGCCGAGGTCAACTCTTCAGGTCGTCCAGCCGAGGTCAGCTTTGCAGGTCATCCTGGATCCGGTTGGATGCCTTTGTGCTCCTAAAATCCGCCTTTTAGAACCTCTCTTCTGTACTTAGGCTGCTCTCTTAAATCTGCACAATTAATACAATCATTAGGTAGAAGGCCCATGAGAACTGCCAATTACTCTCTAAATTATTAGGTATAATATCAACGGATCAACCATAAAGAATGTATTATTTGTAAAGAAATCAAAACAGTAAAAAAAAACTTAATTATCTTCATCAAGAGCATTTTCGTCTTTTGGACACTCCGATGTGCCTAGGAGTGGGCATGGTTTAGTCCAATTTTAATTCAGTATTCGAATTAGGTTTGGTTTGAAACCGAATTCGAATTATGAATTCGGTTTTAGAATTGGTTTTCAAATTTGGTATCCAACTCGAAAACCGATTCGAAAATCAAATTGGGATATATGATTTATATTTTTTTAATTTTATACTTCTCATTTTACTCTTCCTATTTCCTTCTTTCATCTTTCTTTCATTTTCTTCTATTAGCCATCAAGTTTTTGGGAGAAGGTTATAGTGGTGTTGATTGTTGTTGTTAGATGGTGGAGGTTGTGGATCTGGGAAGGGGCGGCAATAGTGGATATAGAACTGGACGGTGCTTCTTCTCTTAATCTATTTTCTTTCTTCTCTTCATTATCTTTCTTTCTTTACTCTTCCTATTTCCTTCTCCCATCTCTCTTTCATTTTCTTCAAAGCCTTACTGTGTTAAACTATTAATTCTAGAAATAAATTTGTGAATTTGGTTTCCACGGTCCAAACCGAATTCGAATTACGAATTCGATTTGGTTTCTTCAGTTTTAAAATGAATTAGGTTCAGTTTTCGAATTGGCAAAAAAAATTTAAAATTCGAGAAAACCAATTCGAGGAAACCAATTTGTGCCCACCCCTAGACGTGCCTGGACCGATTCTGGCCAGAAAATGGCTCACTGACTACTAATAATGGTTCCCCAACAACTAATGTACCAATCCGTCGGCAAACATTAACTGCCACGAGTAAAATGCTTCGAATATATCAGCCGTGCCTCCAAAGGTAAAATTAATCTTTGATGTCTCATCCTTTGTCAATTCATGCCAGAAAAAGATTGGTGGGCCAGACTGGAGAGTATGAAATTTCAGAAAATTAAAATAAGGCGGTTCATAAATATTACTCTCTTCCTATAAATAGTTGTGTTTTAAAAAAATTTAAATTTATTCTTATTTCAATGGGAAAGTTGTTTGTTTGTATTGTATACTTTTATTAATATAATATATTAATATGTGGTATATAATTAATTTTTACTTAAAAAATAAAAATGAGTAAAAAATATAGTATCAATTTATTAATTTTATTTTTATATTTTATGATTCAAAAAATGTTATATATTTTTAAAATTGGACTAACTTAGTGTGACGGGTTGATTATTGATGTTCTTATTTAGGGCCTGTTCTTTTTGAACGTTTTAAAAACGGTTTTGAAAATAAGTTTTGGAAAATAGTTTTATAATGTAAAAAGTATATTGAAAATGTAAAAAGTAGATGCTGAATAGTAAAAAGTTATATTAGAAATGATGGAATATGATTAAAATATATTAAATTTACTGTTGAAACCAAAACCGTTTTAAAACGAAACAAAAAGAACAGATACATTATTGGTAGCAAAGCATTCAAAAGCCTCACATTCAGGAACATTAATAATCTATTGAAATTATTTTATAGTATTGTATTGTATGAAGCTGTTTTGAGTTCTGGTGTACGTCTACATTTTTGGGACGTTGGGATATTAAACATTCTTCGTTTGCACCCACTCGATTAGTACAAATCACAATTTCATGATTGTTGTTCTGTCGAAAATTGTGTGAAGCACAATATATCTCGTGAATGATTAAAAAACAAAAACAAAAAATTTCTTTATATATAAATGATTCTTAACAAATATTCGTTCACACAAGTAATGGCGGAGTTAGAAAATTAGTTTAGTGGGGGCACATGTATATTTACAACACATAATAGAAAAATATAAATTAAATATGTATTCTAATCAATTTTAATACATATTTTAAAATATTTTTCATTAAAAAAATAAATTTAAAACAAATCTTCAAAACACATTTTATACCATACAAATATTCTCTCTATTTCTTGCTTTCTTTTCTACTGTTTTAACTAATATTAATGTTTTTAATTTTAAAAAAATTGGTTTATGGGGGCACATATAATGTAAAAACAAAATCCGCCACTGCACACAAGTTGGGCGAAAATTTCAGAATACATGCAATAATACTACGAGTGTATTATTATCAGAAGATATAAATCATATAAATAAATAAAAAGATAGTAAAATGTAAGGACTAGTTTTTTTCCCTTTTTTGTTTTTTCTTTTTTGAGAAAATTAAGATAGGATATTCGATATATACCAAATGGTCAGTGAGGTTATAAATATACATAACTAGCCCTCAAGCCTAAGCTTGTGTCCCTCCCTTAGTCTTTTTCACGCCTACTTCCCTTCACAGTTAGCCATGGCCATGAGCAAGCTTTTGGTTACCCTTTACTATGTTTCTTTCTTTCTTGCCATATTTGTGAGTACCATAGATGAAGCGGATGGTACAATGCATCCTAAGACAAGAGAATTAATCGACAGGGCAAACCGAAATGGCCCTTATCTTGGAGTGGTTATTCCAAACTTGTTTGAAATGAATCCCTTGCTCGAACACCCAAGTTACAAGGCCAGTCCCTTGACTATAGATCATGCAGGTAACTTTTTCTTCTTTTTTTATTTTTTTTTCTCTTGAGTAGTAATTTTCATTCCGTTGTGTCGTCGAGTTAGAAATCGTCCAGTTACGATTAACGATACAAATTTGCATTTCAAAAGGGAGGAGATTCCGGTTTGGAAGCATTGAAGAAAAGCCAGTTATACTTGTTATGACTGGACTAGCAATGGTAAACACTAAACACTCGCTCATTCTCGTTACAATTCAAAACATGACTTTTATATGAGAATATCTCTCTGGTGTCTCATATGAAGAGTCCGTTTTACAATACTATTTTTAGTACTAGTATTAAAAAGTGGACTCGATCTTTTTTACGGGATGGAGGGAGTATTTATGTATAACTAGATTAATGTGGGAGAAATTATAGTTAAATGCAGGGATTACAACGCAGCTTTTGTTGAGTTTGTTTAGTATAGAAGGAGTAGTGCATTATGGCATTGCTGGGAATGCAAACCCTTCTCTTCATATTGGAGATGTTACTATTCCACGCTTTTGGTCTCATTCTGCTCTTTGGAGTTGGCAGGTATATATTATAACTTCTTTTTTTTCTTTTTTTTTTTTCAGTCTTTCTTTGCTTAATTTCATCAGTTCTTGATCAACTTCTCAATCTTAAAGCGCTCAACAAAATGCTAAATTTCGTTATAAAACTTTTTTCCTAGCTAGTTCATGGTGACTTATGAAAATTTCAATGATCGGGAGTAATTATGTTTTTATGAAATTAGTGGCAGATCTGAAACCAAATTAAAGATATATAGTCGGTTCTAGTCTTACTTATAAAACCGGCACTTTCGTTTCCAATTCTTATTTAGTTTTAATTATTTGTATATTTTGTATTTTATATTTCTTTTGTCTCATATAAAAAGCCATGTTTTAAAAAGATAAAAATTGTTCTGACGAATGAGTTTAGATTTTATTTTTTTACCTATTATATGTTCTTAATGATATAATAATAAGTGCTTCTAGATAATTATAAATTGAAATCCATAAGTTTTTGTTTTGAAGGTGTACAATTTCTTTATTGACGTTTTTTTTAAAAATTTTTTATACGTATTTAAATATAATACGTGATTTTTTTGTTTCATAGTAAATTCCATTAATAGATTCTATTGGCTTTTGTTTTATACGTTTACAACAGAATCTATTAATGGAAATCTATTTTGTGTGTACCATATGACTTACTAACAAACTAACTAAAGGATAAAAAAGTTGAAAATGAAATATCTTCTCGAAGGGAATTTTAAAAAACCCTAATTATTATTAAAATAAGTTTACACTTCTTATAATTTATCGATTTTGTTGAAAGAATGTATTAATTTATTCCATGAAATGTATCTCCTGATCTTAATATGTATGTATATATATATATATATATATGTCATTATAACTTCATAGATAGGTTATATTTATATTTATATTTGTATTTATATAAAATGGCTTAAAATAATTGATTTAATCAAATTAATAAAGAGAGTACATAACTAAAATGTATTCTCAATCGTTGCTGCACAATTTTCAGCGTTGTAACTGAATGAATTTTTTCATCCAAAAATTAAAAACTCTTGATTAATTAATTAAATTTAACCAGTAATTAGCCACATAAATGTTTCTTCTTGAAATATATTTGTGCTTTAATTTATTAATCAAACAAAAGCATCATAATTAATACTTATTAACTGATCTTTGTATATAAATAGAGGTATGGACTTGGCCCTAAAGATTTACTACCACTGGAGGCAAGTGGAGACTATACAAGAGAAATTGGATATATAAAGTTTGCAGACTATACAAGCATTAATAAAACAGATGGCTGTGATTCCTCCTCAGCTGATAACTTGCTCAATAACGTGTGGTACCAACCAGAGGAAGTTTTCCCAGTTGATGGTGTTCCTGAGCAAAGGGGCCATGTCTTTTGGGTTCCTGTTGATCCTGCCTACTTCCACATTGCCAAAACCCTTGAGGTATATATATTATCTATCTGTTATATCTATGGATCTATGAATGTTCGTTTTATTGTTTTTGTTGTTTTTTTTTGTGTTTTGATTTTGATTTTTTAGTTTTACCGTAAATTTAATATGTTTTAATCATTTATCATCATTTCCAATATAACTTTTTACTATTTAGTTATATATTTTTACATTATAAACTATTTTTCAAAAGGGCGATGATACACTCGGTGAAAATTTACAGTGGAATTGTAGAGTGACTGGCGTGGCATCCACATGACAAAATTTTATTGGACATTTGAAATTAAATTGCGAAATGTAACTATTACATGAAAGCCATATCAATTATTGTATACTTTTAATCTATAGTTTCACTATCCCAATCATTTTCCTTTTTGAAGATACATTTTTCAAATCCATGATAACAAACAAGCCCTAAAGTACTTTTGGTACGGCACAGGATCTCCGGTCCAATAATTTAGGGTAAGAGGGTGCTCCACTTAAAAACTTGTACAACCAAAGGGATATACATGAAATTTTCACTCTACTCACACCATGAATTATATTGGGTTTCAAGTGGGATCGATATCCTTTGTCTCATTAATTTTGGGACAGGATCCTTCCCCCTTATCGTCAAGAATAATGTACAATTTTTTGTGGATATCAAGGTACAATACTTAAATAGTTAATTTGACACTGTTTATTGCATTCATATTCTTACTTTTTAAGTATATATAGGTTAATTTTTAACTAAGCGTAATTATATTACGCGTAGTTAATTTGACATTGTTTATTGCATTCATATTCTTACTTTCAAGTATATATAGGTTAATTGTTAACTACGCGTAATTATATTAATAAATTCAATAAATTAAGTCTCTCAATATATATGAAATTTTCTGATCATAGATATCAATTTCAGGGATTGGAATTAGAGGCTTGTGTAAATGCAACCACATGTCTGGACCATACTCCAAGGGTAAAAAGGGTACAAAGAGGAACAAGTGCCAGCATTTACTTAGACAACGCCGCTTACAGAAGTTTCATCTTTGACAAGTTTAACATCAGCCCTGTCGAAATGGAAAGCGCCGCCGTGGCCCTCGTCTGCTACCAGCAGAGGGTGCCCTTCATCGTGATTAGGGCGCTCTCAGACTTGGCCGGTGGCGGCTCCGCCGAATCCAACGAGGCTGATACTTTCACCCCTGTTGCTGCTACTAATTCTGTCAAGGTGGTCGTGGAATTCATCAAGAATTTGTCTCACGAATTAAGAGCTCGCTCCTGATCTGGATCTCGAGTTTCGAAGTTTTAATGAAGAATGATGAGTTCTCTCTTAAATCTTTAATAGCCAATTGAGGCAAATAATCTGTGTTTGTGATGAAATAAACTGTTGGGATTGGAGTACGGGATCGATATGGCTCATCCCATGTTTTCTTTTGTGGAATTAATGAACGGGTCTTGTTTGACTTTGAATAAATTTTCACCTTGAATGCATGTTATATATGTTCTTAACTAGGTTTAGAGTGAGGAACTGGAGTTAGACCGTGGCATGGATGGTTTCGAGTCGGTTCATGAAATGTACATATTAAAAAAGGGGAAAACGTTACAGTTTCTTAGAAGGTGGAACCATAATCGCCGTACGTATGCTGGTTTTAAGCATTGCCAGAACTAAGGCCATGTTTACTTGCACAACGTAAGTAAGGTGAGATTCTCATAACTGTACATTGTATACTACTAGAGGAAGTCGAATCCAATGAAGAGAGAGGAATAAGATTACGAGAAAAGGGTCATTAACGACTACATTTCTCGTCGTAGAAAGAGTTTTACGACGACAAGGTCGCGTCCACCTTTGAAAATTGAAGACCTCTTTGACGGTCCTCTTGTTTGATTAATTCCTTTTGAGATTCTGGCCTCTGGTCAGGGTTCGGGCCTCGGGTCGAGGTTCGGGTCTCTGGTGGACTCGGGTTTAACCTGTCGGTTGACGTCAGCTGGAGAGCATCCTAAGCTACCTCGTTGTCGATGATGAAATGGATGAAGGGATTATCCGGGATTGGCTATGGGTTTGAAACCCATGCTCTTTACCTAGGTTTCAGTTCTGGCTTGAAACCAAAACTCAGAACCTTGTTTCTTAAAAATGGGTTGAAACCCATTTGGTCTAAGTTCTGGTTTCAAACCAGAGCTCAATTTTGGGTAAAGAACTAATGTTTTGCTATGAGTTTGCCTTCATCTATTTTTATTATGTTCGGATACTGCAATTTACAAGCACTCCGGGAACTAGTCCCGTTTTAACCCCTCGTCTTCATAAGGAAATTGTGTATGGGCGCATACTGGTTGAGACGCGTGAGGTGAGTATTGGCGGAAGCTTTGCCAGTGGGCATTGCCTGCCACATGGTGCTCTCTTTTGATGATTCAAAAGAGCAACCCGTGATAGTCGGTAATAGAGATGGCATACAAGAAGTGCATCCTTGAGTTGCGATCAGAGCAGAGATCTTAGGAGAGATACCTAGTGAGGAGATGTGATTGAGATGACGGTTTGGATCACATACTCATGGACTTAGGTTGGATTTCAAACGGCCTTTGACGATGGTTGAGCTGATTCAAGGAGAGATACTTGGTCTAAGTGTTTGGCGTGTGATGCTCTTGATGCTTCAGAGGAGGTAGGCCGGTGTTCCAGTGCTGAATGGGCATGATATTGCTCCATTGATTCCACGAATGGATGAAGTGGATGCGCACATGGTCCCAGTTCAGCGATTATTTAAAAAGGGATGTAGCGGCTTTCTGGACCTAGAATGCTAAGCTACAAGTGGCTTTTGAGACATGACGAAAACTCTATGTTGTTGCATGATGATAAGTTCAAGGACAATGGTTCTCCCGAGAGTGGAGTAATCGGTTGCGAAAACTTATGCTTAGATGCAAAGTGCAGTTCCTAAAGAAAAGCTGAAGGGCAATGGTTCTTCCAAGAGTGACATATGCGAAGGCATCATCAAGCCAAAGGGCAATGGTTTTCTAAGAGTGAAGTAATCGACTGCGAAGGCTAAATTTGAGTTGTGCGAGTACAAGAAGAGCGAATGATGGGCAATGGTTGTCCAAAAAAGGAATGCAATCGAGTGCGAAGGCCAAATTGCGGAGAACGACGAGATGATAGGTTGAAGGACAATGATTATTCCATGGCGAGTGTAATCGATTATGAATACCTATTCCGGGTGCAGATGGTGCGCAGAAAAGAGCTCGGCGATTTCTGGGCATAACGATAAGTTTAAGGGCAAACGATTCTTCCATGATGGGGGCAATTTGGTTGCGAAGACTTATCCCTTTATGGTGGTCGAGAACGACCACGTATTCGTTGTAACCAAAGCAGCGGCAACATTATGTATGTGGCAATATTGGGGCTTAACTGGAAAATCCATCAAGCCGATGGTCAACGCCGGAGCTTTGCATGACTACTGTGGTAGGAAGACTTGGTTTCATGTTGAGAAATTATGCTAGCAAGAAAGAAGGTGTAGAACTACAATGCACAGATGGTCATGAGTGTCGCAGGGATGCACAAACATGTTTGCCGTTACCACCACCTAAGCTAATGTCCATGCCGTGTAGACAGAGTTAAATGTGATCATTCGAGGCATTGAGTTCTTCCGGGATATTCAGATTGCTTTTTATTCATATGGCAATGCCTTGTTCCTCATTGAAACAATCATTGTATGAATCAAGCAACTACAGGAGTAACCTGAAGAATATTCAGCCATGCAGTTTGTTGAAGTCCCGAAGAAGGTGAGCCGTCCAGCGCACCTTGGTGGGAGATTTATGAAAGCAGAGCCATATTTGGTCAAACCATTTGTTAAGCAAACAAGGGTAGAGGCCCAAATTGCAAGATTTATGGTGAAACCAAGATAGCTCAAGTACAAGACACCTCATACCCCAGTTTGAGATTGGCTACAAAGGCAAGACTTTCAAATCTTGTTCAGGGAACGCCAGTCATCAAATAGAAGAAACCACCAACTTCGTCCCAATGGAGGTGTGCTCTAATGGAAAACAATGGTGAATTGGGTTAAAATTCAGAGGAGGGAGAAGGTTGTAGCAAAACGAAGTAAGATTGCTCAGACTAGGTAATCACTTCAAATATTTTCCATCTTCCATGGGACATTAGGTAGGAAGAGTGGACAGTTGCAACACCAAACTGTGTGTGAAGCCAACCCAGTAGAACGTCTGGTCTTGCTGGTCATTTAACTCAAACCAAACAAGTAAATGTTCAATGAGCAATTCCTTTCGGATGGTGAAAACACACAAGCAGAATGTGGGCAAAGACGAGCAACCTCGATGCTTTCCAAGCGGTGAAGTGTCAGAAAATTTTGAAGGCACCAAGGACATCTCGCCAAAATTAAATGGGGGATAATGTTATGGGGCGAGTTTCTCACGTTTCCTCCACAACCCCACTGATGCCCACCAGGTCCCAAACTGGTGTGTTGGGCCCATGCCAGCTTAACATCGAAATAGCGCTAGTGTCCAGCATCGCACTAGCTTCGGCACTTTTTAGAAGAAAAAAAAATTATTTTATTTTGAAATAAAGTTATAAATATAAATAGCAATAGCTAATGTATAAAATTATTTTATTTTTTAATTAAATTTACTTATATTTTTAATAAATTTATAAAAAATAGATAATATAACTTTATTTTTATTTTGTAAATATTAGCTATTCCTACTTATATCATCTATTTTTTTTTATAACTTTTTAAAAAATATTAGTAAATTTAATGTAAAAAATAAAATATTTTTTTAATTTTTAATAACTTAGTAAGATTCAGCTTTTATTTTTAGATTTCATACCTCAGTCCTAATTTCCGTTAAATTCGGGCAAAAAATAAGTGATGAGTAGATTACTTATCACTAAATCTGAATTACATAACAAAAAAAATCTATTCCAATTTTATAATTCTTGTCGTCATTATTTAATTCTATTTTATGATTTTAATAAGTTTTTAAATTTTAGCAATTCAAAAATTTTAAAAATAAATTAATTCTATAGCTAGACAAAAATAAAAAAATATTATTATTTAATTATTTTAGCTTTATTAAAAATATATGTAAATTCTATGTTAAAAAGAAAATAAAATATTTTATTTTTGATAACTGAATAAGATTTAGACTTAACTTTTCAAATTTCATACTTTAGATTTCATATTTAAGTTTTCAGACAAGTTTTATTAAATGGAGCTTAAGTTACAACTACTTGTCAATTCCATTAATTAGGAGAATCACGTAAGTCCTACTTTATAAAAGTAGATTAACAGTGCACGTGCGCCACACATAATTATATTAATAAAAGTATGAAAAGTGAAAAAATAAAAAATAACTTTGATTTTGGAATTTGGAACAGAGAAAAATTTAGAAACAAGACTCTACTAAATATTACAACAAAGGCCAATACTGACATGCTCTTGGAATAGCGTCACTTTTACAGTGACATTTAAACACTATATTTCTATGACACCTTCAAGAATAGCAAATTTTGTGATATTTTCTAGTGGGAAAAATCACAATTTCGGTCTCTCAATTATACCCTCGTTACACTTTCAGTCCCTCAATTATTGAAACTCGCACTTTCAATCCCCTAATTATCACTCTTTCGCCGATTTGGTCCCTCTTACTGGCAAATTATCAGGTTACAGGTCATTTGGGGTCAAAATAAAAAATATATAAAATATTTGGGCCAAATCATAATAACTCAAAAATTTTTTAGTGCCTTTTTTAATGCCAAATCATACCTGCTGCTAGGCCGTGCCTTTGTTTTTTATTTAAAGAAAATTTCACTTTTAGTTTATTTTTTAAAAACGTTTTTAGTTATTATGATTTGGCCCAAATATTTTATGAATTTTTCAAAAGGGTCCAAATTACCATTGACTTTGTTAGTCAATCGGTAGCTTGCCGGTAAGAGAGACCAAACCAGCGAAAGAGCGATAGTTAGGGGATTGAAAGTGTGAGTTTCAATAATTGAGGGATTGAAAGTGTAACGAAGGTATAATTGAGGGACCGAAATTACGATTTTCCCTTTTCTAGTGTAACAAAATTTAGTGATATTTTTTATGTAGCTGGTTTAGTTAGTAACATTCTAACTCTAATAAAATCTAGAGTTAGCAATTACTAACACGACATGAACCTGACAAGATAATAACATGCTAAGGTTGAAAGTGTCGACTCAAAAGTATTTAACGGGTAAGGGCAGGATTGAAAATATCAACACGTGAACTCATCAACCCGAATTTGTGAACACGGATACGAGTAATTTCTTACATAACATTTCATGTTAATTAATTAGAATTGAAAATGTTGACACAAATAATGAAAAGGATCAACATAAGAATTCGTCAACTCAAATCCACTAATTCAGACACAACACGAATCGACAAACCCTAAAAAAATTCAATGATATGTAACAAAATTTATGAAATCTCTTAAATTATCACAAAAAAATTTGTTACAATTTGCCACTTTTTATTGTGGCGAAAGTTCAAATAGTGAGAACAACTAATGTACAAATCCGTCAGCATACATTAACTGCCACGAGTAAAATGCTACGAATACGATTATCGTCGTGCTGGCATCTCCAAAGATAAAATTAATTTTCGATGGCTGATCACAAAACATAAGAGAATAGTGTTTATAATATGAAATAATTAAATTCTTACAAAGGTCATGATCACACATACTCACAAACTTGCTGAAAGAAAAATGTTATTATATTGTTGTTAGATCAATTGTCACACTTTCGTAACTAGTTAGAGTTATAAATTTTTTATTTATTTTAAATTCATCATTATATTTCATTCTTGTTATCTATGACATCGAATACATGGGGCTGTGGGGAGGGAAAGAACGAAGTAGGGGAGCCTCCTACAGAGTCCTATCAACTTTGCACTTTAAACAGACAGAACTGACAAATGTACCTAGGAAACGATCTCTCGATCTCTGAGTGGCCCGTTATGCGTCACAACCGTTGGAGCACTAACTCGTTCATGTTAGAGTTACAATTAGTTTTAATTTTATTTGTGTATCAATGTTGTGATTCATGAATTTTGGGTACAAAATCAAAATCTCTTATTTTATATTATCGACAAGCATTCATGCTATTCATGAGTTGAACCCATGGGCCAACGTTTGCTATTTAAAAATTACAGGAGTTGAAGTTGAGCTACTCCACAAACTGGGTATGTTCTTTACTTTTTTTGTTCCGGTTTAAATAATAAATTTAATATATTTATAATTAATTTTTAATATAATTTTTTATTATTTAACTATATTTTATTATATTTTTTATATTATATAACTATTTTTTAAAAATCAATTTTCAAACCTATAAAAAAGAATAGGCCTGAAATATATATTCTAATTTTTTTTTATCATTTAAGATTGTGAAAAAAATCACCTGCAAACTGTTGCAAGATTCACGTGTATTAGGACTTTAGTATGTACAAGAAACATGATTTTGTAAGATTAACCTGTTAATTTCTTTCCTTTATATTTCTTTAATTTTTTGTTTGTTTTTTTTCCTTTTGTCAATGCATGCGACAAATTGATTGGTGGGCCCGCAACCTAGGCGGGAGAGTGGTGTAGATAGACGGTAGATTACGAAATTTAATAAAATTACAATCACTACCCAATAAGGCCGATTATAAAATAGAGGCATATTAAACGCAATAATGGTTTTATTAAACGAAATAACATTTTCTTATAAAAAGTTTGAATTGCTCTTTATGAATAAATTTTTTTTTTTTTTCATTTTTTCACCTATAAGTAAAGTATGAAGTTCAGGATATTTTTTAAACGTTCAGAGTTAGTTATTTTTCATTTACATTAAATTGCAGAAACACTTGTTTTCTATTTCATCACTGACACGTTCATTCAAATATGGCCGGTATACCCGAGTACGATCCATATTACACTGTAAGTAATACTGTATTTATTTTTTTAATTTATAGTAGTTTGCATAAATGTATATACCGCTTCACTTTAATTTTCGGGAAAAAAAATCATTTGGGGGGGATTTTTTTCCCGAATCTGCGACTATTCGGACGTTTTTTGCCGGTTCTACAACATTTCGGATAGGGAAACTGTCTCCCTGTCCGAATTCGCCGGAATACCGCCGGGAAATACCGCTTCCCCCGCCGGCGGTATTTCCGGGGGAAATACCGTCGTTCGCTTGCGGTATTTCTCAGAAGAAATACCGCCGGCGGAATTTCCCGGTCGGAATACAGCCGACCTCAGGAGGTATTTCCCAAAAAATCCGGCGGTATTCCGGCTGGGAAATTCCGCCGGTCGCTGGCGGTATTTCTTTGAAATTCCGCAGGCGACCGCTGGTATTTCATTCCATTCCGGCGACAATCTACCGGATCTACGACTATCTGGGGAAAAAATTATTATTTTCGGGTTCAAAACTAACAAGTTCGGATATATTATAACCTCTAACTAAACTTCGGTATGCCTTTAACTAAATTAATCAAACAAACAAATAATCTCACAAATAAAACAGTACCGAAATAAATATTAAATTGAGGCACTAACCTTTAGTCTATCGTACTCGCAGTAACCGTTTTATCCGATTTAGCTAATTTAGGGTTTCCTTAGCCTAACTTGCATTTCATTTCCTCTGGTTGCGCCTATTTATAGACACAACCAGGAGAAAATGTCCCCCTTTTTTTTTTCTCCCCGGGGTTACTGTTCACCCGTGGGTTCTTTTTCACGCGGGGGGTTACTGTTCACCCACGGGTGAACAGTAACGTAACCCCGTGGGTGAACAGTATGTTTCAGATTTTTTTTTTATTTTTTGTGCTAGGGGCATTTTAGTTTTTTTACATGGGAATGTTACTGCGTTTAGTAAAACCGTTACTGCATTTAACAATTTCGATAAAATATTACTCTCTTAGTTTCATATAAATAGTTAATAGTTTTGTTTCAAAAAATTACATTTGTTTCAATAAAACAGTTTAGTTTCTATTTGTTTATGTAATTAATACTTATTTAGAAGGGTAAAAGACATGTATCTCCCTTGTGGTTTTGGCGTGAGACAAATATCTCTCTTATAGTTTTAAAACTCCCAAATATTCCCTTATAGTTTGGGTTATACTAAGAAATTAACTAGGGAAAATCTCTTTAGATAACGGAAAGTTCACGGAAAAGTGATTTTTATGACCAAAATCGCCCTAAAATAAATCTAAATAATTCACAGCTATTGAAGCTTTCCTCTGTTCTTCCTTCATCGTCGAACCATTGAAGCTTTTGATTCCACCGGTGACCAGTGAAATTTTTTTTGGCAGACCGTTAGATAGATTGCTATCGTATCGAAACAAAATTTCGGATCACCGATTTTGTTTTTGTTTCGTCACGATAGCAATGGTTGAACCCTCCCTGCCCTGCTAATTTTACCACAACCATCGCCAAAATTGCCCTGCTACACCACGATCGACCACCGCCATTTTCCTTTTTCTAATTAGTATGTTTGTTTTAGCACTTATTTGTTGTGGAATTTTATGCTCCAGTTACGGATTACCCCTAAAACGATTCACTCAACTCTTCTAAAACTAGTCTTCAAATGGCCCAGACAAATTCCCAACGTGAGGGGAACTTCAGTGAGTGGGATTAAGCGCAAGGATGACATTTTATTGGCTGCCGATATAGGAGGCTCTTATGGTTCATCCATTGTTACAAGAATATGCAGAAAAATAAGCAAAAAAAAAAAAAAATTCATTGGTGCAAGTGGAGTCAATAATTTACTTAGATATAGTAACCTATCTTGATGATCATACTAAATGACAATCGGTGGGATGAGGCATGGAGACTCTTTGCATCTATTTTTATCCTGGTATTGTATAATCGTTTGTGAAACACACTTGTACTAAATTTCATTGTTGCTTCCGTTGAACAGATTATAAGTGCAGCTTTTTGGCATGAAGGGTTTGCTTTTGGTGAACTGAAATTTGGTACAATAATCTTTTTTCGTACGTTAAAGAGTGTTTCGAAAATAAAGTTATTTCTCCGTTAATTGAATTATTTTCTGTTAGGTTCTTAATATAATCCAAACTATAAGGGGCTATTTGAGAGTTCTAAAACCATAAGGGAGGTATTTGTCTCAAGCCAAAACCACGAGGGAGATACATGTCTTTTGCCCTATTTAGAAAGTAAGAATGTAAGATAATAAATATTGTTCTGCTGTGGAAAGTTTTTCCCTGCATTATGTGAAAGATAATACACACACTACACTAATTGATTAATAAAACAAAATCCATTCTTTTATATATATATATATATATATATATATATACGATTTTTAACTAATATCCGTTCACACAAAATAGGGTAAAGAAAAGCATACCTTCGTGGTTTGATAAAGAAACAATTTACCTTGCAAATTTGTGTGGGAAAATTTATTTTAATTTTAGCCTCACGAAATAGGGCGAAATTTTCAGAATACATGCAATAATATTACGAATATATTATTATCAGAAGAGATTAAAAAAAATTAAAAAATTCAAAAGATGGTAAAATGTAAGGACTAACTTTCTTTTTTTTCTTTTGTTTTTTGTGAAAATTCAGATAGGATATTCGATATACCAAATGGTCAGTGAGAAGTTATCTATACATATATAACTAGTCCTCCTCAAGCCTTGTGTCTCTCTTAAGTTTCTTTCACGCTTTACTTCCCTTCACAGTTAGCCATGAGCATGCTTTTGGTTACCCTTTCTTTCTTTCTTGCCATATTTGTAAGTACCATAGATGAAGCGAATGGTACAATGCATCCTCAGACAAGAGAATTAATCGACAGGGCAAACCGGAATGGCCCTTATCTTGGAGTTGTTATTCCCAACTTATTTGAAATGAATCCCTTGCTCCAACATCCAAGTTACAAGGCCAGTCCCTTGACTATAGATCATGCAGGTAACTTCTTTTTTTCTTCTTTTTTTATTTAGTAAATTTTCATTCATCGCGTCAGAAATCGTCCAATTACGATTAAAAATACAATTATATTTGCGTGGCATTTCAAAAGGGAGGAGATTCCGGTTTGGAAGCATCGAAGGAAAGCCAGTTATACTTGTTATGACTGGACTAGCAATGGTAAACACTAAACACTCTCTCGTTCTCGTTACAATTCAAAACATGACTTTTTTATGGGATGAACGTCTCATATGATATGAAGAGTCCGCTTTATAATACTGCTTTTAATATTACAAAGTGGATTCGATCTTTGAGTGTTATGTGTAACTTGCTTGATTAATGTGGGAGAAATTATAGTTAAATGCAGGGATTACAACGCAGCTTCTGTTGAGTTTGTTTAGTATAGAAGGAGTAGTGCATTATGGCATTGCTGGGAATGCAAACCCTTCTCTTCATATTGGAGATGTTACTATTCCACGCTTTTGGTCTCATTCTGCCCTTTGGAGTTGGCAGGTAAATATTATAACTTCTTCTTTTTTCTTTTTCTTTTTTTTCAGTCTTTCTTTGCTTAATTTGATCTGTTCTTGATCAACTTCTCAATCTTAAAGCCCTCAACAAAATGCTAAATTTCGTTATAAATCTTTTTTCCTAGCTAGTTCATGGTGACTTATGAAAATTTCAGTGATCATGATTAATTACGTTTTTTTGAAATTAGTGACATATTGAAGCCAAATTAAATATATATATATATATATATATATATTCGATTATAGTTTTAATTCTAAAATCGACAGTTTCGTTTCCAATTCTTATTTAGTTTTAATTCTTCTAATAGGAAATATACATACATACATATATATATATATATGTATGGATAAGACTATGGTCCCTTCACGAGACCATTTCATTAATAGATAATGACTTATATAATGAGTTATGCAATTGCATAGTTTTAATTCTAAAATCGACAGTTTCGTTTCCAATTCTTATTTAGTTTTAATTCTTCTAATAGGAAATATACATACATACATATATATATATATATATATGTGGATAAGACTATGGTCCCTTCACGAGACCATTTCATTAATAGATAATGACTTATATAATGAGTTATGCAATTGCATAGTTTTAATTCTAAAATCGACAGTTTCGTTTCCAATTCTTATTTAGTTTTAATTCTTCTAATAGGAAATATACATACATACATATATATATATATATATATATGGATAAGACTATGGTCTCTTCACGAGACCATTTCATTAATGGATAATGACTTATATAATGAGTTATGCAATTGTATCGTTAATACATCCTAGGTCATTATTCACATTATTCACTGAATGAATGGTCTCGAGAAGAGACTATAGTTTTTTTTTTTTTTAAACTATCGTATTTCAATATATATATATATATATTTCTTTATTTATATTCCATTTATATGTGTTATAGCTCATATTTTGATTTTGCTTTGTATTGTATTCCTTCTTGTCACCTATAGTCTTATTTTAAAAAAAGAAAAATTGTTCCAATAAAAGAGTCCACATTTTATTTGTTTACATTACATATTCTTAAGGTGGGGTACCGTCTGCAATTAACCTTGAATTAAAAAGTAATTATAAATTTAAATTTCATTTGTTTTATAGTAAATTCTATTGTGACCCGTCATATATCTTTATCAACGCTCTTTTTTTTTTTTGTTTTAAACGTTCACGGTTCACCTACGACAGAATCTATTGATGGAAATCTATTTTGCGTGTACCATATCTAAAGATAAAAATCAAAACTTGAAAATGAAATATCTTCTCGAATGGAATTTTTAAAAAACCCTAATTATTGTTAAAATAAATTTACTTCTTACAATTTCTCAATTTTGTTTAAAAGAATGTATTAATTTATAACATGAAATGTATCTCCAAATCGTAATATATATATATATATATATATAAATGGCTTAAAATAGTCAATTTAATCAAATTAATAAAGAGAGTACATATGATGTATTTCAACTGCATATATTCGCAATCGCTGTTACACAATTTTTAGCGTCACTGAAAGAATTTTTTTATCCAAAAAACTTAAAAACTCTTGATTAATTAATTAATTAAATTTAATCACTAATTAGCTACACAACTGTTTCTTCTTGAAATATATTTGTACGTGCATTAATTTATTAATCAAACAAAATTAAGCATCACATATATAATTAATATTAATTAATCTTAGTTTGTCTATATAAATAGAGGTATGGACTTGGCCCAGAAGATTTACTACCACTGGAGGCAAGTGGAGACTATACAAGAGAAATTGGATACATAAAGTTTGCAGACTATACAAGCATTAATAAAACAGATGGTTGTGATTCCTCCACAGCTGATAACTTGCTCAATAATGTGTGGTACCAACCAGAGGAAGTTTTCCCAGTTGATGGTGTTCCTGAGCAAAGGGCCCATGTCTTTTGGGTTCCTGTTGATCCTACCTACTTCCACATTGCCAAAACCCTTGAGGTATATCTATTATCTATCTTTTATATCTATGGATCTATGAATGTTAGTTTTTATTGTTTTGTTTTGGTTTTGATTTTTTTTTTAAATTTAAATTTAATGTATTATAATCGGTTATCATCATTTTCAATACAACTTTTTACTATTCAGTTATACATTTTTACATTTTAAAATTATTTTTCAAAAGAGCGATGATACACTCGGTGAAAAGTTACAGTGGAATTGTAGAGTGACTGACGTGGCATCTACATAACAAAATGTTATTGGACATTTCAAATTAAATTGCGAAATGTAACTATTAGGTGAAGGCATATCATTTACTCTATATTTTCGCTCTCTCAATTATTTTCCTTCCCGAAAATATGTTTTCAAATCCATGATAACAGACAAGCCCTAAAGTACGTACTTCTCGTACGACACAGGATCTCTGGTCCAATAATTTTGGGTAAGAGGGTGTTCCACTCAACCAAAGGGGTAGAAATGAAATTTTCACTCTACTCACACCTAAATTATATTGGGTTGGGGATCGATATCCTTTGTCTCAATAATTTTGGGACAGGATCCTTCCTCCTTATGGTAACTTTGCAAAAATAACGTCAAAATAATATTCAATTTTGTATGGATGTCAATGTACAACACTTGAAATAGTTATTTTAACATCATTTGTTGCATTCATATTCTTACTTTTAAGTATATGTAGGTTAATTGTTAATCACACTTAATTATATTAATAAATTCAGTAAATTAAGTCTCTCAATATATATGAAATTTTCTGATCATAGATATTGATTTCAGGGATTGGAATTAGAGGCTTGTGTAAATGCAACCACATGTCTAGGACCATACTCCAAGGGTAAAAAGGGTACAAAGAGGAACAAGTGCCAGCATTTACTTAGACAACGCCGCTTACAGAAGTTTCATCTTCGACAAGTTTAACATCAGCCCTGTCGAAATGGAAAGCGCCGCCGTGGCCCTCGTCTGCTACCAGCAAAGGGTGCCCTTCATCGTGATTAGGGCGCTCTCAGACTTGGCCGGTGGCGGCTCCGCCGAATCCAACGAGGCTGATACTTTCACCCCTGTTGCGGCTACTAATTCTGTCAAGGTGGTCGTGGAATTCATCAAGAATTTGTCTCACGAAATTAAGAGCTCGCTCCTGAGCTCTCAAGTTTCGATGTTGATGAAGAATGATGAGTTCTCTTTGAATCTTTAATAGCCAATTGAGGCGAATAATGTGTTTGTGATGAAATAAACTGTTGGGATTGGAGTACGGGATCGATATTGGCTCATCCCATGTTTTCTTTTCTGACGAATTAATGAACGGTTCTTGTTTGATTTTGAATAAAATTTTCACCTTGAATGCATGTTATATATGTTCTTAACTAGGTTTAGGGTGGGGAAATGGAGTTTGACTGTGGCGTGGACGGTTTCGAGTCGGTTCATGAAATGTATATATTTAAAAAGGGGAAAACATTCTCTAGTTTCTTAGAAGGTAGAGCATAATCGCCCCACCCATGCCGGTTTTAAGCATCGCGGGAAGTAAGGCCATGTTTACTCGCACAACATAAGTGAGATGAGATTCTCGTAACACAAATAGTGTACATTGTATCATAGAGGAAGTTGACCTTAAATGAGGAGAGAGGAACAAGATTACAAGAGGGGTCATTTACGTCGATTTTTCTAGAAAAAAAAATATTTCTGTTTCGTCGTAAAAAGAGTCTTGATGACAAGCTTGCGTCCACATAGGTCGTTCTTGGACGTAAGAGATCTTACGATGGGATGGCTGAAACGAGGATTTACGACGAGTATGTAGTTTTGCAAGAAATATTCATTTTATTATTATTATTTTTTTCTGAATCAAACTATTCTATTACAACGAGGGGTCACTAGGGAAGGGGATAATTGCATTGGGGGGATTCCCTATTGCGCACCTTGCTCCTTCCTTCCACTGGCAAACCTGAGATTTGATCCCAAGACTTCCTCGTCTCCTTGCTCTTAGGCAAGGGAGTGTACCAACGGTACTTTGCAAGAAATACTAATTACAACCGCTTTCCTCGTCATAAATAGTCCTGATGAGTTTTGAGACAAAGTGCTTTGAAAGTTTTTGATTAACTCTTGTTCCTTTGTATGGATCTAGTTTGCTCATAATTGACAGAGTTTACATGATGCGCGCAATTAAGCTAGAGTGTAATTAAATTTTTTTTTTTTTTTTTTCACTAGAAACACTACAAAGATGTCTATGATTAAAGTAGAGAAGAATTTTAGAAAATCAATTAATGAAATACTTTGATTAAAATTTGTATAGATTGGAGGAAGCTCACTTCAAACACAAGCTCAGTCAGTTGATTTAAAACACATAAAAAACTCACACTTAATTTCCATTTGGGACGGGTGTCCATTTACGCTGCAATGCCCAAAGCCAATTTGAGAGTTGGGCATGGGCACTGCCACGGCCACGGTTCTGGAGGCCCATGGGTGGGAAGATTCAGGCCCAATTCAAGAACAGACAATTCCGGTTTCAATTTTCATCGATCTTTTCCAAGCTCATAATTATTGTCCCAATTAAGGAGGGCAAAAACATCTAGTTTTTTTGCAATAGTTACTAGTAGATTTTTTTCCTTCTTTTTTGTTCTACAGTGGAGATAGCCGCACGGAATGACAAATCACGGCCATATTATTAAAAGCTTGTGGTAAGAATGGGTTTCGTTCCAGTGCTCGAGAATAATATTCCAAAGATTTCGTATGTTATCCGTTACTTGTGTATGGTTAATCGCTTATGGTACAAGGCCTGAAACTGACACCTGAAAAAACTCTATAAGAAGATGCTTCGAAAAGGAAAACAATACGACGACCTACAACAAGAACCTCTCCTTCTGATACACAGCCTGGGGAAGCCACCAAGCAACAAAATTTGCATCAGAGAACTTCCCCAGGACAGGGAGCTTACAGGAATCAATAACATATAACTTGAAATTCTTCGACCCGATGAAGCCCACAGAAATGGGGGAAATTGAGTAGATGTAACACTTAGCTAGAGGCAGGGCGCAACGCTGTTTTCTTTAACAGGACTGAGATACATTCGGGGGTAAAGAATCGCTCTTACTGCATAAGAGTAACATCTGGAAAGCTACCTGTCATAGAGCAACTCAGTAAATCAGTAAGGCAATAGCTGCGAAGAAGTCAATATCATCCAGGCAGACATTGTCGCAAGCAAAAGAAACGGTTGCTAGCTATTTCTTTCTTCCAAAGTTCAAAGTACAACTCATAACTAACAGATACACCAGTAATGCCCAAAAATATGTCTGAAACTGTTCTCAACTAGCATTCCATCAACTACTACTTTGCAGTGATATGCTGCTATCCGAGAAGTAAAGCAAAATCTTTTTCTTTAAAGCAATAGATGACATATATTCAGGATCATGCTAATCATTTTTCTACTGCCCAAAATAATCCCCCAGTAACAACATTCTACTACTTGAACTGGTAAGGAAACATTTAAAAAGCATTAGACTAATTAAAAAACTAACAACTAAGGTAGCATATCTCAACTGGAACTGGAAAGATTAAATGATATGATGCAGTTCACTAACAGATGAGTATAAACAACAAAATGTTCAAATTCAATCAGTATGAGTATAATGCCTTTTACATAAATATCATATCTTTCAGAATTTCCACTTCAATCATTCACAACACAATCATCAAAGATTAATAGCCAAAAAGAAAATGTACCAGAAAGAACTCTTTCTAGTTGTTAGTAACTTCACCCATGTCTGAGTTGGGAGCTGGTAAGGCAGCCCCATTCTTGGGCAGCTTCAACAATACCGGCCTCCTCGTCTCCTCTCCCACCTCATCATCAAACATCTGTCTCCTTAATTCTTCGTGTAGATGCCCAAACAATTCCTTCTTCAAACTCTGGAATGCTACATCCAACCTCTCTAGTTGCTCCATTGCATTCTTATTATACATAAACAGCCCATAGTACAAATCAAAGCTATCACTCGCTGTATTCTCCACCAAATTCAACAATGTCTCGTATCCTTTGGTATTAATAGGTGTAGTAGCCAATTGCAATTTCTCCAACACCCTCCCCATTGTGTGAGTAATAAATTGTGATTCAGCAGCATGCTTATCATGTTCTGCACAGCTCATTTCCACCATCCTACACCCTTCTTTCTCGAAAATTTTCAAAAAATTCTCAAGCCTTACTTCTCTAGATTCCTCAGATCCTATTCTAACTTTATCAAACACAAAAGGGAGATCCTTCCAACTGTGCTTACCACTCTCAGGCCCAAACATTGGGTGGATGCAGAGTATGTCAAAATGATTAGGGAGGATTCGGAGAAAAACTTTCTTGGGAACCTCTTTTACAGACAAAACATCAACGAAAAGAGTGTTTCGCTTGAGGCGCTGAATGGGAAGTGATTTGAGGACATTCTCAAAGTGAAGGATGGTGGTGGAGATTAAGATGATGTCAGGATGTTGTTCACAGAGGTCATGCGGATCGGAGTAAAATGATACGCCCATTGATTGGGCGATGGAGCTGTGATTGGTTCGGGAGGTGGCCAGAACTGTGTGGCCTTGACGGACGAAAGCTTTTGCAAGGAATTGGCCGAAATTGCCGAATCCAACAATGGCAATTTTGAGTTTTTCAGACTGCTGAAACTGGTCAGAAAGCCGGGTTTCATAATCGTAAGGTTGAGCTGCGTCGATCGCTCGGATGCGAAGAGTAGCAGATTGGTGTTGGCGTTGGCTGTGGCAGTGGCGCAGGAGTAAAAGGCCATTTTGGTTGAGAGAAGATTGGTGATGATTGCAGTAGAGAGGCAGGTGGCGGAGGTGGATTTTTGAGGAGGTGGTGGGTTGTACAGAAGAGAAAGAAAGCATGGTGATTGTGATGAAGGGAAGCAGTGTCACCGATCAATGTTGAAAATGTCCTGAGGGAGGCAGTGAAAACCAGCTTTAATCATAAGTTATCAATCTCAGCTAGATCCAAAGCTAAACAAAACAGTATAGTACTCTGTCACTTTTTGCTGTTCTATTTTCCTTTGAAAAACGTTAGGCATAATTGTATTATTTTCCCATCCCAATACATGTTCAAAAATCCCCTCCAGCAATCCCTTATAGAGATCAGAGTAACAAGTAGAAGGGGGAAATGACGAAGAGTGAGAATACATTATCACCAGCGAAAATGCAGGAAGCAAGATCAATTTGAAGGCCAAAAAAAGAAACACAAAAAGGAATACCAAGCTGCTCAAACAACTTGAGTAATAAGTCAACTAGCGGTACACTTAAAATATATAACGTCAACTATAAGAATATACTAAATCAGTTTGAAAAATAGCATACCAGGGTAGTCACACAAAACTGGTCACTAGCTCCTTCACAATCTGAAGCTGTGATGATAGGACTGGAGAGCCAGACAAAGCCGTTAACATGAAAAAACTTGTGATTGGCATAAGCCAAAGAATTCCTTACCCTCGCAACCTAAAAAAAACCAAACAAAAAATTTGGTAATTTCCAAGGCAATGTCCATAAGTACACTAAGACAGTCCATAGAAAGAAAGTACATTAACGTTCTACATGAATGAGCAATATAAACACAAACAATGAAAAATGGGGACTGCTACGAAAAGAGCACGTGTCCTCCTAAAGAGACAGTGGAAATTAATCAATTGGACGGTTCATTCAATAAGCCCTACCTTACACCACCAACACAATAACCAAGAATCAATAAGACTATCACAAAATACATATGCCATGGAAAATTAGCTTGACTTAAAAAGAAATTTCGTTATTGTAAAGCAATGGTTTTTTTCAGCCATTAAGAAAACTTAAAATTTCTGATTGGCCTATATCAATTTTTTCCTTTTCTTTGTAAAATTACTGACATCTCTGCAATATTAGACAAACATGATACAAAGGGAAACAGGAAACAGTTTTATAGAACTCCACTTTTCTTTTTTCAGTTTCCACCATTAGTGTTTCTTCTACAAATCTCTAACTTCTACCACGACAAACACTGTTCTTAATAATACAAGATACTACAAGGAAAAGCACCAATTCAAAGTCATCCTAACTAGTGAGATTATGGAATGAACCTGAAATTTTAACAAACACATGTCAGGCATCTCAATAGGGAATTTGCAGCTTATAGCTTTAATTTACTTAGTCTACTTCAAATTTTACACTGATTCGCAAATAATATGATCAGCAACAAAAATGTAATTATTCGCCATCAATACTACTGCAAGAGCAATTTGCGTCCATAAAATTACCTCAGTACTGATAGAATAGCCAAGAACTGAAAGCAGTTTTGGTAGCCGAATGGAGACTTGATGCTTACTATAGCAGGCAGCTAAACATCCCTGAAAGAAACCAAAAAAAAAAAATTTGGGTGACCAATTGATTGTGTCAAAACCAGAGAATGAGATCATGGCTTCTACATCTCCATCTCCGGTAGTGTTCCGAAAAGAGAGCTGAAGAAATTACGAATCTTACGCAGAGGAGCGAAAATGCAGAAAAGATAGCTGGAGCAAAAATGCAGAGAATCAGAAACTATTTAGGGTGGTGCGGCGGCGGATGGTCTGGCGTCGGATGTGCGGTGGCGTTGGGTGGCGAGGGATTTGAGTGCGACCAAAATTCTCCTATAGGTTTTATCGTGTTGAATTATTTAGGGTGAATTCCTAAAATTCTCCTCAATTTTGTTTAAATTACCAAATAAACTATAAAATTTTAAAAATTACCAAAGTAAACCCTGCAATGTTAGTTTAACAAAAGGGTGAAATACAGTTTCCCCCCTGTGGTTTCGTGTTTTGGACAGTTTCCCCCTTATGCTTTCAAAACTGACAGTTTCCCCCTCATAGTTTTGGACTGAAGTGTCCACTTAACGGAAAATGCCTTCTCTAACGGCGCGTGAAGCGAACGCGCTCAAGACGAGAGTGGGGGTAAACAAATTGATGATGTCATTAATTTTGTTCCCAAAATAACCCTAACTTAAAAAAAAAAAAAGAAAAAAAAAAAGAAAAGAAGAGAGGTTGCGGGAGGCTCTCCCGCAACAGAAAGGCTCTCCCGCAAAACCCATTTCTGTTGCAGCTTGCTGCAACAGAAATGGAACCCATTTTGATGGGTTCCATTTCTGTTGCAGCAGAAATGGAACCCATTTTGATGGGTTCCATTTCTGTTGCAGCAAGCTGCAACTGAAATGGAACCCATCAAAATGGGTTCCATTTCTCCATCAAAATGGGTTCCATTTCTGTCTGCAATGGAACCCATCAAAATGGGTTCCATTTCTGTCTGCAACAGAAATGGAACCCATTTTGATGGGTTCCATTTCTGTTGCAGCTAGGTTTAGGAGAAAAAAAAAAAAAAAAAAAAAAGAGTAAAGGAAGAAGGAAGAAGACGATGAACAGTGCCATCGTCTTCTTCCTTCTTTCAATTTTTTTTTTTTAAAGTTTTTTTTAAGAGGGGTAATTTAGTCATTTTTTTTAACACCGTTAGAGAAGGCATTTTCCGTTAAGTGGACAATTCAGTCCAAAACCATGAGGGGGAAACTGTCAGTTTTGAAAGTATAGGGGGGAAACTGTCCAAAACACGAAACCACATGGGGTAAATTGTATTTCACCCTTAACAAAATGAATTTTGAGATTTCAGTTCATTCTAGCATTAGATTTAGCATTAGACAATCTCACTTTTCCTCTTTTGTAATTTACCCTTATTTTGAATGTGTCACTGAAAAATATTACTCTCTTCGTTACAGATAAAAAATCATATTATTAAAAAAAATAGCTAATAAAAAAGTCCATTCATTTTTTATATTGTATGTTATATTAATATAATGATATGTGGTTCACAATACTTAAAACCTTATAATATAAGTAAAACATATTATATCAAATTATCTATTTTTATGTGTTGTATCTTAACATGCATAATAATTTGGATATTTTTTTAATTGAGCTCTTTTGACTGAACTCTTCTATTAGGACGAGAAATTATTGAGCACATAACTGTATACGCATCAGCAGCGAATGTGCTACAACTATCCAGTAACCTTTGGACACATCGGTCACCCAATCAATCTAGTGTTTACCTCGGTTAAATATAATGTGGCCATCACCAGTTTGGCTACCCAAGTTTCTTTCATTTCCTTGTGAAAATGCAGAATAAGCATCACCTAACTATGTCCCAGTAATCGCGATAAGACAGATGGTGCAAGCGTTAACCAGAATGATTGGGTAAAGCGTATATGGGTGATTTTTCCTGGACAGACGATGGAAATTACCAAGCCGGAATTTTCTAACAAAAGTTTTGATGAGATGTTGACACAAAGAGGAGTATATACCATAATCTGAAAGAAATTTTGAGGATATTCTTTTCCCTCTTATGATTTTTTAAGATCCCGACGATGTGTTTATCAAAAGCCGCCGATTTTGGAAAGGAAAATTGGAGGGGAAAAAATTTATATTGATAAATAATGAAAGATGCATGTCCAAAAGTAGCTGGATGATTGTACCACATCAGCTGCTGTAAAGTTAATGCACTCAATAATTTCTCTAGTAGGACGATAACATAAGTTATAACCACAGAAGCAGTGTAAATCTTCTCATTAATTATTGTCCTGTATCTATATGCCGTGGCTTTGCTAATTACATTTAACCAAGTATACAATGTTCTATTTAGGAATTAATACATTTGACATATTTGTCTCCCTTACTACAATAGATCAGCTCCTTCTTCTTCATCACCATTTTCCTTTCCCTTTTGATCACTTCCACAAGGGCCATAAGTCCAGCAACAGATCAAGAAATACATCATATTCACCATACTCAATCCTGAAAGAACCCAATAATAGTAGTCATAATGACCTCTGTTGATGTCGCTCGAAATCCAGCTCTCCTGCCCCACTCTTTTCGACAGATCATCGATGCCGCTCATCAGCAGGCTCGCCAGCAAGCTCGCCACGGACATCCCAACCCCACACAGGGTGGAGGCCAGGCTCGACATGCTTTTCGGGAGCTCAGAGATGTAGAATTCATTTTGCGCGATCGCGTTGAAGCCCTCGGCAACGCCCAGCAAGCAATACTGGGGGAGAAGCCACAGCGCCGACATCTGAGCTGTCGCCTGAGGATTATTTGCGATGCTTCGCCGGGAAAACTCTACGGCTGCTGTCACTACCATGGCTAGGAAGGAGAGGAATGTTCCTATTCCCATTCTTTGCCCGGTGGTTAAGTGAACAGGCTTCCCTTTGATTCTTGATGCAATGGGAATAAGTGCTTGATCATAAAGAGCTACCCATAATATCAAAGAAACAACTGTGAAAATGCCGAAAGAACCTGCTGGAATTTCAAAGTTCCCGGCAATCTTATGATTCATGGAACTTGCTTGAAGAACTGAAAAGGATCCCTGGCTGATGTTTATAAATGTAATCATCCCTGTTGACCAAATAGGTATAACCTTAACAAGTGCTTTGAAATCCTCAACTTGATCCACTGTACACAGAATCCATGGATTCCTAGCCATTCCATCAGGAGTTAAATCTTGTCCAAGATCTCTAATAATGCAAGCTTTATTCAGAAACCTAAAGATCAGTCAATCAATGAATCAATCATAGTTCTTCAAAAATCTGAAGAGAATTAACTGTCAAGAAAAGGTTGCGATAAGATAATCTTACCGCAGTTTTTTGCTTGGAAAAACCAGTGCTGAACCTCTCCTGTGATGGAACAAAGTATCTGCGCCCCTCGGCGACAACTTGAGAGTTCGATTTCTATAACAGGCAACAATGACTTGAATAATTTCAGTGAATAAGCTCGCTTTCGCTTTCACTTTAATATAGAAAGGCGAAGCAAGAAAAAAAGACAGAGTGGAGAAGAACATTAGTATTGCAGATACTCCAAAACCAAATGCCCATCCCAAATTGTCTTGAATGTACACAAGACAGGTCAAAGCTATGAGAAGGGAGGATGTGAATGAAGCATAGTACCAACTGAAATATCTCTCCAGCATGCCTACATTTTGGCGAAGATCGCTGTTCTCCAGTTGATCTGCGCCAAAGGCTAGGGAAGAGGACCTGAGACCCCCGCCTCCAATGGAAATGAGGCCGAAAGAAGTGAATAAAAGGAAGAGTTGGAAAGCTGTTGTTGAGGTACAATTTGGGAAGGATTCATCACAGGGAGGAGGCCTTGCTTGTGGAATCATAGTTGTTGACCATAGAAGAATCATCCCCTTTCAGAAATAAAACTCAGATGGTATTCGAAAGTTTATACTCTCTCCATCCAATGGAAGTGTCATGTTTGGAGTTGTACCCCATGACTCTTTCATTGGGACAGAGGGAGTACTATTTTTAGTTTCAAACCACTGCTCAAAAAATTTAGCACAACTTCAACACAAGAAAAGGGGAAAAAAAAAAAAACACTTTATTCTTCAATAGTCATATTACTTTTGTATCCAGGAATAACTCACACAGAGTAGGCATAAAATCAAAAGAATGTGAACAACTAATAAATAATTGATTCAGCTAAACACCAAAATACTTCAAAATCAATGGGCCTCGTCATAATACACCCGATCCTTCGTCCAATTTTCTCTATCTTATTTTATCCAACAATGGTAAAACAAACTTATTTTGTCACTGATTTGTATTTTGACAGCAAGTGAATTGTTATTGGAAAAAATAAAAGAGAGAAAATTGGACCTACAAAGACAGAATAAGCTAGATGATTGATAAAATCTCCTTTCTTCCTTGGAAAATGACAATTTAGTAAGAACCAAAGAAGAGACTTTGATAGCCTTATTGTCGGTTGTAATTTATTTAGGAGTGGGCCCAACAGTAGTAGAGTCTGCGCGTGAAAGGAAACTATAGCAAGAAAAATCATCAAATAAACCAAAAAATAAATAAAGCTTGGTGCGATAAGCCATTCACCATCCAAAGCAAATTGTATCTAAAAATATACATATTTGGCCGGGCAATAAGCCATTTAGCAAATAATTACCCTGTCAATAGCATTAGACGAAAAAATAAACAACCGCATGAATAATGGTGTATCACTTTCCTACTATTTGTCTATTTATGGTTAATTATGAAACTCCTACGGAAGTTTAACTCGAAACCAATTCTTAATCTAAGGCCCTGTTCATTCTGACATATTTCTGAAAACATGTAATTGAATAATAAAAGTTGTATTAGAAATGATAAAAAAATATTTTAGAAATTAAATTGATCTTAGAATCCCAAAACAAAACCAAAATACAAACAGAAATGATGAAAACTAACATGTAGTCATAGCTGGAAGTGTTAAAAAAGAAATTTACCAGAAGGCTAACAACAGAACCAAATCCAATCATGCGAAACCTGCCCACATAAGAATCTGCAACAATTGCTCCAAGAACCGGCAGGAAATTACTTGCTGCGGACCAGTAAAACAGAGCATTGGATGCATCCGCCATCTCCATACGATATTGCTCCATCAAATACAGAGTCATATTTGGCGTCAGACCAAAACTCGCCACTTTCTCCAGCATCCCATTTGCTTTAAAAAAAAAAACAAAGCACAACAAAATCAACGATAAAGATCAAATCTTTGAACTACAATTAATCAATCAAAAACACAAAACTGCTTACCTATGATGAATGGCATGGTTCTGAAACCCCCTTTGGGCGGCGGAGGCGGAGGCGAATTAGCGTCGTTCAGCAGAGGCTCTTCCGCCATAACTCCGGTTTCCTCCATTCTTTCAACTCGTGTTTCTTGAAAGTGAAATTCTAGCGTTCAAGCCTTCTAAAATTCCATGATTTTTTTAGAGTAGCCCACTTCAGAATTGCAAAAAAGACTTGATTTTTTTTTGCTTGAAAACAGTACAGAGTGATCAAAGGGTGATTTTTTGGGGTGATTCATGAAGAAGAGGAAACCGAGAAATTGCCGGCTTATAGGCTCTGACGTTGTTGGCCCCGACTGGGATTGTGACGGGGACAACAGAGAGCTGACATGAAGATGGAGGATGCTGGAATGAAATGGAAGGATCCCATAATACTACTTTCGGACGTGGCAGACGAAGAAGAAGCGTCGTGTCCAATGTTGAACATTTTTTGTGGCTTTTTCATTTGTTTTCAGCTAGGAGAAAAACTTCTTCTTTTTATTTTTATTTTCTTTCTGTCTTTCTTTAGATTAATTATTAGAAGAATACAAAAATAAAGTTTGTATTGGTGATGTTTTACTTTTGACTTTACGTTTAAAATGTCTTTGAAAGTCATAAAGTTTGTATTGGTGATGTTTTACTTTTATGTTTAAAATGTATTTGAAAGTCATGTTGAAACTATACAATACTGTATCATTATTAAAATATATAGGGTTAAATACCAATAACTTCTCGTGGTTTTAGAAATTTATCAGTTACCCTCCTATACTTTAAAAAGCTATCATTAATCCTTTTAGGGTTTGTCCAAATAGGTAAATATTAAGGCCTGCCATGCAGCTCATTTGAAAATGTATTTTGGACTCCTTTTGATGTGCCCAATGTGCAAAATGTGTTTGGCAAACATTTTCTCCCAACTCATTTTAAAAGGTATTTGCAAATGTTGTATGGTTACTATTGGTGAGAGTTGGCCAAAAAAAAAAAAAAACTCCAAATCCACTTCCACTCACCTTCAGCCTTCTTCATTTACGCCCAAATTGAGAAATCACTAGGCAGCAGAAAACCCTACCCGTTCTCTCGCCCACCTCCTCGTCGTCGCTTCCGGTGCCATTCCTTCGGAGCTGCTATCAACGATGGTTGATACCACCTGGTCCCTTCTTCCTCCTATTCCAGTTGAGTTCCTACTTTATCATTCTTCGATAACGGCGATAAACTCGCGGGCGAAGGGGTCACCGTGTAACCGGCGGTTGCGAACCTCCAAAGTATTTTCTTCATCTCAGCCCCTGCTACCGATTGACCAAGTAATTGCTGCTCGTAGGCATCGATTTCGACTGCGAAAAGTCGAAAGTTTCGACCAGTACCTAGGAACTGTGCCATTTTTTGAGGGAGGGATGGCGACATAGCTGCTTGCATTTATAAATGGTAAGAGATTCTTAGGCAATCTTCATGTTTTTTTCGTTTGTTAACTCTATTTTGTCCCAATCTCCCATCTTCCGTTTTCTATTATGTAGGACTAAATCAATAATGTAGGGATGGTTTACATTTGCAGTGTCCGACACAGTAATTATGTATGCTAATCGTATGGTCAACGTTGACATGCTGTTTTGTTTTTCAGACCCTGTTTTGCTAGATTACTGTGAAAACTATATATACTTGTAGGAAAACAGAGAGGTCTCAATTCTCTAGTTTTTTTGGTTCTGTTTAGTGGTTCTAAAGGAAGCCTGTAATCGATCTATCTACGATTTGGTTTTGTAGCTTCCCTTGTGGTGAGATGTAACAACTATCTCTAAAAATGCATCGGATTTTATTTGTTTGATTCCGTGTATTTTTTTTCTTTTTTCTATTTTTCCTGCAAAATTTCTCTTCCTTTATGTGGTCTTTCATTGCTCTATGATTTTTTATTCCTGGAGTCAAACCATTACTGTATCCCTACACATAAGTTTGTGAATTTGATTGTTTCTATGTGAGTGAGTTCGATTATGTAGCATTAAATGTTGCTTTTATTGTAGGGCGTCCATTATTCACGATTTTAGCTTCCATTCATGAGGCCGTTTCAAATCATCTCCTAGTCCCGTCCATTTGAGATACATTGTTGATACCTCAACTTAAGAAAAATTGCTAAGGGCTATTATTATGTCGGAATCAAAACATTTTACTGAGAACGGTATGTCTTATCAATGTCCAGTATATTATTTTGATTAAAGAGTATGATTGTCAAAAAACAACTCTAACCATGTAAGTTCTTACCTAACATCTTCATTCTGCAATAAGGGTGGGGGTACTAGTTCTTACACTATATTCTACCTTATTGATTAATGGTTTTTCAGATATTGAACCTAAGGAGTCGTCAACACACTCTTCGCACGCCGAGAACGATCTAGAGGAGTGTATCCGAAGCAGCCAGGAACAGGTATTACCTTTATATAATTCCACTTGTGTTTTTATTTTCTTGCTCTTGTAATCATATTATTGTGCTGCTGTTTGTTGCTACGTTACGTGCTATACTGGATTTGGGAGTTAAGAAATCAGTTTGATTGAGTGTGTGATATTTTGCATCAGTTTAGTAAATTTTTTTCAGTTCACAGTCTTTCTATTTGGAACTGTCTGATAAATCATTTAGTTCTGAAATGGTTGTGGTGTATTTGTTCTGTACCTAATATGGTGATTTAACTTTGGATAGTTCTATTTCATGATCATGATTCTTATATAATTTGTGAAAAATCTGAACTTGAATATATTTCATTTCACAAAAATCAAAATCAATGTAGTTTCATATTGTCATATGAACTAATCATATTAGTGTGTTTTGAAATTTAAAATTTTGGGCTTATTTGGTAGAGTATGGACAAACCTGGATCGACCTCAAGTGATCCGCACCATCCGAAAGCCGAATGGGACGATATGCTTGTTGAAACTTTGCTGAACATCATGGTTAACAAGAAACGAAGCTTAGAGATAACCAATGGTAACTTCAAAGGAGCACAATGGACTGCAATTGCTGCAGAGTTTAACTCGTCCACCAAAAAGAATTGGATCAAGAAAAAGTTGAGCACCAAGGCAGAAAGATTGAAAGGTGAATGGAGAAAATGGTATTAAATCAAGGAGAGTACAGGTGTTGGGACAGACCCTAAAACAAAAGTTTTCACCTGTCGCGATTAGGAAGTGCTTGAAAGTGTATGTAAATATATACTTGTTTGATATGTTTTCCTGTTTTGCTTTCACTTTGACATTGTATTAGATATGGAACATTGTGCTAGTGTATCTGTTATATTTGTTTGTAGGCTATTACAGGAGCAAAGAAGTGGAAGAATACTCCACCGCCTCCCTATTTTGATATGCTAGATGAATTGTATTCACACCAAACTGCTACGAATCAGTTTGGTATGACATCGACTTATATGCCAATTGATGAGGAGGATGGTGTGGGATTGGAGTCCGAAGATGATATTGTGAGTTTGGAGGGTGACTATGGTGTTAGTCCCCCTATCGTTGATAAGGGAAAGGGCAAGAGATCTGCTGAGCCAACGCCTGATTGGGTTGGGAAAATATTGTCACGTGGTTCAAAGAAAAGTAAAGGGGACGAACCATCCATTGCAGCAAGCATTCAAAGTTTCAATAACTTGGTCGAAAAACGCATGAGTTCTTCTGACAAAGTTACATATGCAATGGCTCATCTAGAGATAACGAGTCTTGAAGAACCTGATTGGTTAAAAGCCTGCGTTTGGATGAATGGTGATCCAAATAAGGCATCCATGCTATTAGCAATGGATAGAAAGAAACTCCTTTGTTTTCTTGCCGGGAAGCCATGAAGTCTTGGAGGCTTCAAGCCTTGAAGCCTTAGCTTATCTTTCATGTTTTAAGTGTGTGTGTTTGTTTTTTAATTTCCTGTTGTAGTAGTTTGTTGTAGAAGAAATTTGGATACCTTTTCCTAGTTAATGTGTTAAGGCGTACAACTGTTGGCAATGTGTAAACGTTTGGTTTAATTCATGTTATTGTAGGGGAAACCATTGTAATATTATTGGCGTAAAATTGATTATAGATATGATGAAATGTGGTTGCTGGAGCAAGCTTTGGGAGCATATTTTTTTAGACATTATTTTTGGTACTATTCGAATTTAGATACAATTATGCTTCATATATTTAGGTACCCTTTCATCCTCCAAATGTATGTGCTAAAGTAAGCCTGACAAAGCCTGTGACAAAGCTAAGTAAACCAAAAAGCATATCACATTTATTGAAGCCAAAATAACACAATAATTTGGTAGTCAAATACACTGTATAGGTCAAAAATATTGTTCAATGGTCAAAAAGCAATGCAGAACTGAAGACAACAGAGCATCAAATATTTGTGGAAATTATGCATATATTGTGTTGTGAATAACATGGAGACGTCTAATCATACCTACAGTAGAAATTTATAACAATGACAATGAATGATATATTAAAGAATGATAAATAAGCTGCAAGGGAAGAGAGAAAATGGTCGAATAACAATCTAAGAAGCTACAAAAAGAAGAGAGCAATTTAGATGACCTAAGGAGGAAGATAGGAGTAATCCACCAGTCCGAACATAACCGCTTATTCTCTGTTCCGTCTTCGATTTTCACCCTCAGGTAATACTTTTACCTCCTCTGTTGCTGTTAGATTTTTATGTAAAGTATGAAGTAGATAAAACATTCCGTATTAATTACGAACACTTTGTTAATATTATTCTTTTGCTCTTAATATATTCCTTGCTATTTTAGACTAATGTTTATATAGTTATTTTGATTTTAACTCGAATGATTTTGGGATAAAATATGTGGAATCTTTTTATAAAAAATGGAAGAAGGAAAAAATTGACACTGAAAAAAAAATTAGAGGAAAAAAAAAATAAAAATACTCGCCCACCTCACATATATGCATTCGGTGGGTCAAGTAGAATAATTTATACCAATGCTAATTCATATGAATATGGAAAGCTAATAAAAAAGAAAAAATAACATAAGGTGTATGGCTGAAGAAAAATGATAGCATAGAGCATAATTGATTATGTGGACAAAACAGAGAGCTATGTGAGGTGTTTGTTTTCTCCATTGCATTAATTATAAATATACACAAATTACTTTTATTTTGTTTAAAATATACATGAAATCAGCATGTAAATTGATGTAACTACAGTGTATACAAATGCTTTGTGATAATTGTATATTATATAATGTATTTTATACTTTTTTTAAATATTAATGTTAAATTATTGTAATAAAACTGGTTTAATATTATTGTTAAATTATTGTATTAAAATTGCATAGGTTCTAATGGATGACAATGGACATCCGACCGCATTTGATTATATTGGCGATGTTGTAGACGGTTAGATAAACGAATCATGGGATGAGATTGACTTGGCCTTTTTAAAACTTCTCGTCAAGTGGGAGCAGTACAATATTGGACTATGTACAATTAGGCAACCACAACGAAATTGCGAACTAACAGGTGCACAGTACACAGAATTCATACTGAATAGTCACCCACAAAATTTATATGAAACTACAAGGCTAAACTTGGAAACATTTGAGGTGCTTCGTGATGCCATAAGGGAGAGTGGATATTATAAAATTGGGAATAAGGGTATCGATTATGATGAGGCATTGCTTATGTTCCTTCACTTGATTGCACATGATAAATGCATTCGTGATGTATGTGATCGATTCCAACACTCTCCAGAGACAGTGTGTCGAACTGTTAAAAAGGTTCGTCAAGCAATTTGTCGAATGAGCAAGTACATAATATGTCCTCGTGATCAAAATCAAGTTTATCCAAACATTCAGAATAATGCAAAATTTTTCCCGTACTTCGAGGTAAGACTATATTTTGTAAAGCCATTTTATGTACGGTATGACACCGCATTTACTATTACACATTAACATGTTATGTAGGATTGCATTGGTGCAATTGACGGAACGCATATTGAGGCATTAGTTAGTGGACAGCTAAGGGACCAGTTTCGTAATAGACATGGTATAATCAGTCAAAATGTGCTGGCCGTCGTAGACCATGATATGCGCTTCACGTTCATGTACGCCGGATATGGAGGAAGTGCACATGATGCAACAGTACTTCATGAAGTAATCAGTAATGAAAGGTATGATTTTCCAATTCCACCAGAAGGCAAATATTATACCGTAGATTCTGCCTATAAAAATATGCCGGGATTTCTTGCACCATTTAGGGGACATAATTATCATCATAATGAAAACCATCAAAATGGGACTAATTTTCACTCAATGGAAGAGAAGTTTAATCATAGACATGCATTTGTGCAAAATGTGGTTGAGAGAGCATTCGGAGTTTTGAAAAGAAGATTTCACATATTAAGGGGCCCAATGTACGCATATAAGATGGAAGCACGAGTAGAATTTTTCATTGCTTGTTGTGCAATAAACAATCTCATTAAGGATTACAATCCCAATGATCCAATTTTTCGTGAATTTGAGGGGATTGACGAATCAGGGAGCAATGGCGATATGCAATTCACAGAGGTCGACTACTCACGACGTGCAGGTTTGGACTGGAATGCATATTGATTTGCCATTGCGCAAGCGATATGGAATGGTCCGTAGAGCATATTGCCAAAGTATGCATTACACCCTTACTTATAGGCTTGTCCAGCCATTTTATTTTGCTTATTGTATGTTTACATTTGATCATGAAAATGAGGATTGGTGGAGTAGTACAACTTTTTTTTCGATTATAAGTATGTTGGTGTAGTAGTAGTTTTTAATTTTCAATTATAAGTATGATTGTAACGTTGTTTTTTGGATTTAGGTGAACATTTATATAAGTACAAATGTTGATCAGTCCATAGAAGTCAGCAAAATAATAAACATAAACAAATAATGAAATAATTATGTTGTTACTATTACTGAATAACTTTTGTGATGTGATTCTAGAGTATTGGTATTAATAATTAATTCATGTTATAAATAATAAGGAACATAGAAGGAAAAATCAGAAGTTCGTTTAATCACCAATGAAATTAATAATTTAAAAGTCATTTTCAATTAAAAAAATAAAAAAACAAAAAAATATCTCGTGAACAGTAATTATGGGGTATTATTCACGAGTATCGGTATTAATCAATTCAGATTTAGAAATATATAATGACATAGAAGGAAAATAATCTCAAGTTTGCATTATCACCAATAATCTTGTGTAACTTAAAAGTATACACGAGTAATTTAAAAAAAAACCATGAACAGTTATTATGTGGTACTATTACCGAGGGTCAGGAAACATTTAATTCAAGTTTAGAAATAATTGATTAACCTATAAATAAAGGACTCAAGTTCATGTAATCACCAATGATGATAGCAATGTAAAAGTAACTTTGATGTGGGGAAGGAAAAAAAAAAGGTGAATAGTAATTATGTGGTATTATTCACGAGAATTTGGTATTAATCAAATTTAGTTATAGAAATAAATCATGAACTGCGTTGGAAAGATTCTCACTTTTGTATCATCACCAATGATGTTAGTAATTTAAACGTATATTTGATGGGATTTTTTTTTTATATTAGTAAAAATAAAATTAAAAATTTAAATAAACTCATAGAATATAATTATGTCGTATTATTCACAAGTAACATCAATAATTTGATAGAAAAGCCAATTCAGGAAAAAGAAATGAAAATTTAGCAATGCCATACAATATCTTGAAACATATCTTAAAACACATTTTAAAATATATTTTAAGATGAGCTTCCAAACAATATTTCAAAACAATTTTTAAAATACCTTTCAAAATATCTTTCAAAACATGTTGCAAAAGGTGATACCATACAGGACGTAAGCTTTGTGTCAAGTTTAACAGTCAAATGCAAAAGTCAACTCTTTTATTGTAAGAAAATTGTAAAATGACATATAACCTTATTACAAATAAATCAATCTAAACATTTTCTCTACTTTCCCCTTTTCAGTTTTATCTTCATGGCACACCGCCGGCACCACCAACACCATCCATAGCTCACCATCATCATCTCCACCACCCCCATCCACCAAAACGACCATTTTTAGACGAATGAAATACAAAACCAAGAGCCAATTCCTAACAACCAAGCAACATTTAGGCCCTGTGTGGAATGCATCTCAAAACATGATTTTTAGACGAATGAAATACAAAACCAAGAGCCAATTCCTAACAACCAAGCAATATTTAGGCCCTATGTGGAATGCATCTCAAAACCATGTTTTGAAATACATGTGAAAATTAAATGTAAAATAAAATAGATGGCATGGATATCTTCATATGATTTTAAAAGGTTGACTAGTGGTCAAGGGGAAAAAAGATGTATTTAAGAAACAAGGGGCCCATGCCAACCAAACTAACAAACACAGGGTGGCATAAAGAATTTAAGCCTATTTTATACATAAAATTAAAAATTAGTGACTTTGGATATAATTACGAATCTATCTTTACTGTTTTGAAAAACACAAATAACTTATTGGACTCACCGAACAACAAAATGAAACTGTAATAGTTGTAAGGGGCCAAAAAGCTAAAAAATAAGATCATGGAAGGTGCTTTAAAAAATAATTCAAAACAGTAAGGAGTTATTTGTATTTTGTTGGGTTTGACTTTGTTGTCTGATGAGCTCATAACGTTATTTGTATTTTCAAAAATGGTAGACATCGAGTCATAGTTATGTCTAAAATTGATTAAAATAAATGTAATTCGCCCTATAAAATAATGAGTGGATTGCATCAGTAGTTCCCTGCCTTGAACCTTCTACTCCCCTAGTTCTTTAAACTGAAAAGATACTCATTTTATTTTATGGTTTATGGCCGGTGGGTTAGAACGTTTTAAGAGAGATTTTATATAATACATTTTAAAAATATATTTTCATAAACATACAAATAAATAGATGAGTAAAATAATATTTTCAAAAATTACGTTTAATAGTAGAAATTTTGAGAATCGGCTTCTTCAAAATTTTGTTTGGTAAAGTAGTATGTCGTAAATAAGATTTTCTCACAAAATTTGGGTTCAAAGAAAAAAAAATTTTGAACTAAGTTCATCGAATAAATTTTAAACTCATACCAAACAAGATTTAAATTTTAAGGCAGTTTATGAAACTAGAGTCAAATCAAACCCGCAGCCGTACGCGTTTAAATTTAAGTTTATATCTTTTTTTGGGTATTTAACACTATTTAATCGAACGAATAAAGCAGTAGTCAGCAAGCAATGCAAGGACGTGGGGGCATTTTTATATAATGAAAAATTGCAGATACCTTCAATTGATTCTACAGATACATTTTCTCTTTCTCTTTAATAAAGCATGAGTTGCAAACTTCCCACTAATGAAAAATGATTATAACACACCAAAGTTTGCAAGTTTATATCGAATCGTAAGATTTTACAAAAAAATTGTGCATACATAAAATCACAGAAAAATTATAAAAGTGAATCGTATTTAGGAAATTTTAGTAAATTTTGTATTAATCATATAGAATTGGAATTGGGATTGATTTTGTATTTTGTCATAGAAGAATCTTACACTTTACAAATCGTGATTCTGCAAACTATGTAACATAGAAAAAGTGAAGTGTTCCTAGATCTTTGCATCAAACTAGGCTATGAGCATGAAAGAATAACAGAAGAAAAAGAAACCAAAGAACCTTTGTGTTTATAGAAGAAAAATGGGGAACGCCTAATAGTTCAGTGGAATGACGCAAAAGAGTTTTCCCACGGCACTTGAGGTCGAATTCCATGGGGAGGAAAAAGTTCATCAACAAATTACAATAGTGATGAAAGGCTACTGCTCTAAATCCTCTTTGGCAGGACCATAAGCCTTACTACAGAAGAGGAAATAAATGAAGTTTACCACACTCAAACCAACAAGAATCCAGAAGTAATAATCATAGTGTCCCTTGTTGATATTACTTGAGATCCAACTCTCATTTCCTCCACTTTTAGTGACACTATCAACTGTACTAGTAAACAAACTTGCAACCAAATTCCCCACTGACATTCCAAGTGAGGGCAGAGAGGTAGCTATGCTTGACATGCTTCTGGGAAACTCAGAATAGTAGAATTGGTTCTGTGCCATTACATTTAGAGCATCAGCGAACCCGGAGAGGCAGGTTTGTGGAACCAGCCAAAATGCCGATAACTCCACCACTGCGTCAGGATCATCCGTGTATCCTTCCTTGATGGCGAGGCTGCGCCGGGCAGTCTCAACAGTAGCTGTAGCTACCATCCACAGAATGGAAACCAGTATTCCTAATCCCATTCTTCGCTTTGTAGAGACATGAGCCGGCCTTCCCTTGATTCTTGACGCGATAGGCAAAAATACGCAATCATAGAAGACAATCCATATTAAGACGCTAATAACTGTAAACATGCCAAAAGAACCTGCAGGGATTGCAAAGCTTGAGCCAATTTTTCGGTTCATGGATTTCGCTTGAAGTACAGCAATTAAGTTACCCCCACTGGAATTTACTGACATTATCATTCCTGTAGACCACAAAGGAAACACTTTGAGAAGTGCTTTCAATTCTTCCACTTGATCTACACTGCATAGACTCCAAGGGTCCGCAGCTCTTCCATCTGCTGCTAACTCTTTGTCAGGATCTACGACGATGCAAGCTTTATTTAAAAACCTGGAAGACATTCATTCGGTTTTCTAAAGAATCAATACATAAAATACTTTCTCCGTCTCACTAAAAGAGTCGCATCATGTATTAAAAACAGCGCTGACAGCAGAACAAATCTCATGTGACTGAGATAATCTATAAGAATGGATACAATAAATAATACAAATTTTGAAATTTACTTGCCTCATTTTCTCACTTGGAAGGATTGATAAGCCCTTCCTGCTTTGGTACAACATGTGTGAGCTCTCTAGTGATAACTCTGCACGACGTTTTCTGTAAGAGGCTACGACAACTTGAAGCAGTTCAACGATAAAGCTTGATTTAGACTTCGCCTTGACATACAAGGGAGAACCCAGGGAGAATAACAGAGTTGAGACCAACATGAGCGAAAAGGGAATGCCAAAACCAACTTTCCATCCCATGTTTTCTTGAACATAGACAATGCAAGTAAAAGCAACTACAACGCCTACGGTGGTTGAAGCATAATGCCAGCTGATATAGCGTTCCAGGACCCGTGGATTTTTCTTACTACTACTACCTCTTGTCAACTGATCAGCACCGAAAGCTAGGGTCGAAGATCTGATGCCTCCAGCTCCAATAGACATAAGTCCAAAAGATGTGCACAAAAAGAGCAATTGTAAAGTTGTTGCAGAGCCACAGATATAATTGGATTCATTACATGGAGGAGGCCTTGATTCTGGAATTACGGTTGTTAGCCACAAAACAGCCATTCCCTAGAGGAGCATAAATTAGCTTTTAGCTAATCAACAATCTAGTACTCTCCCGTTCCATTAGAAGAGTCAACTTTCACAAATGTACAACTTTTTATGAATATTAAGGTACAACATCTAAAATAGTTAATTTGATACTCCTATTTATTTCATTCAGACATGAACAAGAGCCAACAATTAAAGTACAGAGGAACCTGTAAAACTGATTCCTAATGTCAATACTTTCAAAACCTATGATTGTGTATGTTGTCAAACCATTGAAGTTCCCAAATAGTCATCAAAAAGTCTGGAACAGCCAACTCAGAAGAACATAGGTCCTTTACAGAATAACAAAATTGAGGCAAAGTAGCTAGCGTTTCAATTCAAAGTGTGCTTGGTTCATTATCAACAAGTGTATAGGAAATGTACAACAGTATAGTTGAATAGTAAAAATTTGTATTGAAAATGATTAAAAAGTATTATAATACATTAAATTCAAAACACAAACAAAAACATTGAAGACGAACACGAAGGCAACTTTACCAGAAGGCTAAAAAGGGATCCAAATAGGATCGAACGATATCGACCCAGAAAAGAATCGGCAACAATAGCCCCAAGAAGAGGCATGAACAGTGTCGCCGCCGACCAGAAAAAGATGATATTGGTAGCGGTGGGCATATCCAAGTTATAGTCTCCGGTCAAGTACACTATCATGTTGGCCTGAAGTGCATAGCTCCCCAGTTGATCAAAAGACGCAAGCGCTGTCTCAACAAAAAACGAACATTCAATCCAAAGGAAAACGAAACAAAAACAAAGATTTTTCAATTCAATTTTCAAGAATTCATAATCAAATCAAACAGCTTTACCTAAAATAAATGGCATGGTTTTTAAACCACCCTTTTCTGTACCATCTTCATCCTCGTCTAGTAAAAGCGGCGTCGTATTATTCCTCTCATCTTCCATTGCAGAACCCTTTTCTTCTTCTCTGTTTTTCTTAACTTGCAAACAAAAATATAAAATAAAAATCAGCACATTCAGGGAAATTAATGCCCTATTTAGTACGTACGATTATGGTCATCCTTAAATTATTTTAGATGCGTGAAAATCAGTGACAAAGACTCTCCTCTGTTTCGGTCCCCACTGATGACAATTGATAATGAATGCTGAGTGGGACTTTTCTGAGAGTTTAGTCCAACCAATTTTACTCTTCATCGTATCTCCCCTCCTCTGGTTTTGGAAACTGATAAAAATCATCCTAGGTTTCTATCTTTAAAATGGATAAAAGTTAAAAACATCTTTCTCTTCCATTGGATTTGCAGCAATTGATGGATTTTGAAGGACCAATCTTTCTGTAGATTCAAGTAAAAATCTGGGTCCATCCTTATTGTTTGATTTGACTTGAATTCCAAGTAAATTTGCAGAGCCACTGTGATCGTCGTCGTTGGCGCTTCGTTCCGTATCTAAGATCTGATTGGGTGTCTGTTTTTGGTTATTATATGCTGCACCGTTTTTCTTGGTTCTAGATGTTAATTCTTTGATGGTTCTGACTTTCTGAGATTTGTTTGTGGTTTTATAACTTTTATTAGGAAAATTATTGGTGCATCAGTTGTTGCATTCTACGTAACAAAAAAATAATACTAATAATAATAATAATAATAATAATGCACCAAATCTATGGTAAACGACAATTCAGATTTATATTGATTTATGGTTATTTTACTTGTACATCAGTTTCCCTCAAAATGGCATTATTTCCTCTTATTGTATCTGACGGTACCATCTTACGTGGTGCAATGAATACACCAAATAATCTTTCTTTTAGTTGTGGCAAAAAATATTTTTTCAAAACATAATGACAAGAGGAACACATAAACCGAATGTTATTTTTTTAGTAGTTGCTATTAGAGTTGGCAATTTCTAACACAACACATAAATACGATATGAACCCGACACGATATAAACCGGTTCACGGTTATATGGGTCAACCGAATAACATAAAGAATTAAATTGGTAAGGTTTGTGATTGAGAATATATACACATAAATCCGTCAACCCGAACCCGAGACGAGTAATTTATCTACAATATTAAAACACGACACGAACCCGGTGTTCCCAAGTTAAATGGGTCGACATGAATAATTAAACGACTAATGTTAGGCTTGAGGGTGTCGACAAGGCGGAGCCACCTTAAGAGCGAATGGGGCAATTGTCCCACCAGCACTCTTAAATTATTATTTTTACACTACACAAAATTTGAAAAAATTTATATTTTGCCTCCAAAATTAAAATGTTTGGAACAAATATTTATAACAAATAGTTTTGCCCTTCCAAACCTTTAGGTCTTGGCTCCGTCACTGGATATTGACACTAAAAACTCGTCAACCCGAACCCGATACAAATTGTAGGCCCTACTATCATTTGTTGTTTAACTTTTACACGCTAGAAAATCCATGACAAGCTCAACTCAACCAATCCATCCCATCACATTCCACCGTCCAAGTCTCCTCAAATAATCAATTCAGCTCCTGTGCCGGACCCTTTCATGGAATCTCTCCGTTAGTCCAACCAACAACACTCCTCACCGTTTTCCCCCTCTTCTGGTTTTGGAAACGTATAAAAATCATCCTCTGTTTTTTCTATTTTAAAAGAAAGGGCTAAGAAATTAGGCCCTGTTTGGTAAAGTCTGATTTTAATTTTATAATAATTTTTCGTAATTTTTATTAATTTTTTTATATTTTTGATACATTTTTTATATTTTTAATGTAATTTTAATATTATAAAATTAAAATAAAACTCAAATCATAGGGTGAGTTTCTTTACCAAACAAACTAAACGTCTCTCTCTTCCACTGCAGCAATTGAGGGATTTTAGAGTACCAATCTTTCTGTAGATTCTAGCAAGATTGTAGGTGCATCCTTGTTTTACTATGAATTGCAGCCAGCGTCACGTCATAGTCGACCTTAGCGCTTGGTCATATTCTGATTTTCTTTATCAAATGCACTTAATACTAACACGTAAGGAGTTTCAAACTAGATTAAAAGTTTCTTTTCTTTCTTATTTGGTACATGTCACATTAAAAGAAAGTTGTAATGAATTAGTTAATATATCTATAATTATTTTACTAATATTTGTGAATCGTAGTGTTAGTTAAGATTAGCTCAATTATTAGCGAAATTTGAGTTTGAAACTATTTAAAAATTACTCATATTTGTTTTTTACAGCTAAGAAAATGAATTTTTTTATAGATTGAGTGACAAGGAAGACAATCACTCAAAATAAGGAGGAATTGATTGATTTAACCTTAACATTTCAATTAGTCTCTTCATGATCGGATATTTCAAATTTTGATGGAAATGGACGTAGCATAAAAAATGCATCCGCAGACAATAATGCCCCTCGTTTGAGTGCTTCTATTGTCTTTCTTTAATTTTTCAACCTCATTTTACAGTAATTAAATGGTAATTTTGCAATAATTTCTCAAAATTTCAAGAAATGTTCTGTATAGGTTCATAAAATCTCACTAAGTGAATCTCTAATCTACTCCTTTTGGCACATTAGGTATTTTATGCATCTCATACTTTAGGCCTGGTTTATTTTCATCGTTTTTGTTTTTCATTTTTACCGTAATTTATATATACTATAAATATTTTTTTAAAGCATTTTTAAATATAACTATTTAATATTCAACCATTTTTTTAAAAAATCTTTTCAATACATTTTTATATTAAAATATTATTTTAAAAAAATATGTTTTCACAACCTTGTTGATAACGTGTCCTTAATAGTATCATACCACACTAATTATTATTGATACAATGTATACAAAGAATAACTTTTACACGCAAGAAAATTCATGAGAAGACTTATTACTCAACCCAACCAACCCATCTCATATGTCTCTATCTCCCTAATATCCCCATGGATTTTGCTTCTTACCAAAAGTAACGAAATTTTGTATACAATTAAGTTAGTGGCACTCGGAGAGTTTAGTACCAAAAGACTGAAATAGGAGCATACGGGACCGCAAAGAAAAAATAAAGAAAATATCGTACCACTAGTTTCAAGAAATCCATAAATTAGTTAGTACTTCAACAGTTGTGACGTATAATAGGTTTGACGATTGTTAACTCACAACACCATTAAGTAATATATATGGGTTTTCAGCTAATAGTTAGTGAAAAACTTAAACTATATTATAATGCGCATTTATATAAAATTGGCCTCTGAAACATTTGGCCCCTAGACTATTGTCCATGTTCGTCATACTTCAGGACTGGGCCTGATGATTAATTGTTGTAGTTAAATTATCTCTGTTTTCTTCACTCATTTATAAAATTGTACGACCATATTCATTTGTGTTTTTTCTAATACACTTTACTTTTCCTTCTTGTGCCATTTTCATTGTTTATTCACAATGGATCTCATTCTACAGATCATCAGTTCTAACTTGAGCTTGATCAGTTTAAGGATATATAACTATGGCTTTTTGAATAATCTCTTCTGTATCTAAAAAGTCTCTCTCTTTTTTCTTTTTCTTTTTTAAAGGAACTTAATTCTCATTAAATTAAATAACTGATACATGTAAGAGTAGACTCTCTATAAGCATTTGCAGTCATTAATTGTAATTCATTCACAAGTAATTTGTCAACTTTCTTAAGTAATAAATCTGAAAATACGCTAACATAAATATATAGCTCAATAACCTTAGTAAAAGAAACATCATTAAATTTAAAATTGATCAAACCAATTATATGCATGTTCCACATGCTAAAACCAACATGCATACAATGCAAAGTTCATCAACCAAATTACATTTATTAGAGATCATGAACACTATCATAAATATATTCTATAATCTATATCCTCCTTGTAGCACCATATGCCCTACTACAAATGAGGAAATAGATGAAGTTTAGGGCATTCAATCCAGCAAGAATCCAGAAGAAATAATCAAAGTGACCCTTATTGATATTAGTTGAAATCCAACTCTCATTTCCTCCTCTTTTAGTGACCTTATCAATGGTACTCATAAGGCCACTTGAAACCAAATTCCCCACCGCAACTCCAACCAAGGTCAGAGAGGAAGCTATGCTCGACATGCTTCTCGGAAGCTCAGAATAATACAACTCATTCTGCGCAATTTCACTCAGACCGACCCCCACCCCGGCGAGGCACGCCGGCAAAACCAGCCAAAACACCGAAAACTCCACAACCGCATCGGGACTTCTCGTCTCTTGATCGCGAGCTTCCGCCTTTTAGTCTCGACTATTGCCGAAAGCACCATATACAGTCAAGAGACGATTATTCCTAGTCCAATTCTTAGCTTTGGGGAGAAATGAGCAGGTTCTCCCTTGATTCTTGATGCGATAGGCAAAAGTATACGATCATAGAACGTAACCCATGTTATAATGGCGACAATTGTGAAGATGGGGAAAGAACCTGCGGGGATTTCGAAACTTGAGCCGATTTTTCGGTTTATGAACTTTGCTTGAAGTACACTGAAAGATCCCAAGCTTGTGTTAATGGACATGATCATTCCTGTGGACCACAAAGGAAGCACTTTGAGAAGTGCTTTAAGTTCTTCAACTTGATCCACTGTGCATAGTCTCCAAGGGTTTGCTGCTTTTCCATCTGCTGTCAATTCTTTGTCTTGATCTATTATGATGCAAGCTTTATTTAAAAACCTACAAGAAAAGAAAATCAATTTTAATTTCTCAAAATATCAATTATTATTATATAAATATATATATATATATAAGGTAAGGTTGAATATTTAATGTCACATTTGAGAAAAAAATGGATCAAATTGGGGTGCACAAATTCCAAAACCTAATCCGATTCGGAACCAACCTGAATAGGGCTTTTGGTTCGGCCGATTTTGGATTGGGTACGGTGGGTCAAAATTGAACAAACCTAAGACAGGGAACCAAATCAAACTGACCCGAACCAAACAAGGACTTTTGGTTCAAGTCAGTTTTTGGACTACGGGAGCTGTTCGGGTCAGGTCCAAAGTCAAATATGGCTTTGATTGGATACCTGTGAGTTCGAATCGAACAAAACCGAGACAAGGGCCTGAACCAAGTTGGCTTGAACCGAAATTTTGGTTCGGAACGGTTCAGATTGGTGAGTTAACTTGGCATATCCCCATAAATACTTTTATCTTGTTAAAAGAGTCATATATCAAATTACTTGCCTGAGTTTCTCAGTTGGTAGAATTGATGAGCCCTTCTTGTTATGGTACAAAATGTGCGCAGTGCTCTGCGATGATAGTTCTAAATGACGTTTCTTATAAGAGGCAACAACGACTTGAAGCATTTGAACCACTAAGTTGGATTCAGACTTCACCTTGAAATACAAGCAAGATGGCAAGGAGAATAAAAGAGTCGAAACCAACATAAGTAAAAAGGGATCCCCAAAGCCCACTTTCCATCCCATGTTGTCTTGAACGTATACAATCCCCGTCAGAGAAAACAAAACCGAGACCATCCCGACATCGTAATGCCAGCTCACATAGCGTTCTAGGACACTACTCGAGCTACGCGAACTCGGACTTTTCAACTGATGAGCGGCAAATGCGAATGATAAAGATCTGTAGCTTCCACCTCCAATGGACATAACCCCAAAAGACGCGCACAGAAATAGCAATTGCAAAGTTGTTGCAGAGCCACAATGTCGATCCTTGCATGGAGGAGGCTTCAATTCCTGAATCACGGTCGTCAGCCACAAAAGTGCCATCCCCTGGGAAAAGAAAAAAAAAACAAAACAAATCAACATAAATTAATGCTCGAGTTTGAGTTCAAGTTCGAAAATAACACTATTCGGCATATAACGTGAGATTACCAGAAGGTTTGAACCACAAGCAACTAGGATAGTCCAGCATACCCAAAAGAGTATCTGCAACTATAGCTCCAAGAAGAGGGGTAAAATGGCAAGCCGCCGACCAAAAAAACAAGATGTTTGAACTCATCGCCATATCCAAGTGATACTCTCGAGTCAAGTAAAGTATCATGTTTGCCGGAATTCCAGAGTCTGCCATTTGCTCAAAAAACACACTTCCTGTTTCAAATTAAACATACCCAAAACACCAGAAAAATAAAAATATTAAGATTAGTTATATTTTTAGCCATTTTCAAGAAGTCATTTATTCATTCATGATTACCTAAAATGAATGGCAAGGTTTTAAAACCACCCTTTCTTTGACCATCTTCCATTGCAGAGGCCTCCATTTAATGTGACCTTTGAGAGAAAAAAAAAAAAAAAAGGTCAAATTGGGGGTGCACAATTTCCAAAACCCAATCCGATTTGGATCCAACCCGAATAGGACTATTGGTTCAAGATAGTTTTTGAACTAGGGGAGCTGTTCAGGGTCGAGTTGGGTTGGGTCAGTTCCAAACTCATGGCTTGGATTGGGTACCCACGAGTCCGAATCAAACCAACCCGAGACAGGGGATCGAATCACAAGCACTTTTGGTTCAAGTCAGTTTTTTGAACTACGGGAGCTATAAGGGTCGGGTCCGGTCGGTCAATTCCAAACTCACGGCTTGGATCGGATACCCGCGAGTCGGAATCGAACCAACCCGAGATAGGCCCCTAACCAAGGTTGCCTCAACCGAAAATTTTGTTCAAATTGGTTTGGACTGGCCAGTCAAACTGATATGTCCGTAACCCTAAATAATTTCATCTCGCTAAAAAAGAGTCATGTATTATGTATAGAAAAAGAGATAGCAATTAAAAGTATTCAAATAAATGTGAGGAGAGGATGAAATTACTTGCCTCAATTTCTCAGTTGGAACAATCGATGAACCCTTCTTGTTATGGTACAAAATGTGTATTGACGATATATAGTTGTAAATGGCGTTCCTTATAAGAGGCAACAATGACTTGAAGCATTTGAACCACTAAGGGCATCTCCAGCAGTTTTGCACTATTCCAGTCATCTCCACCTCTAAATTTCAGTTTCTACAGGAAATTTGCCCCAACAGAAAAGTCTACCTTCCAGTTTTTCAAGAATATTCTTATTTGATTCCTCCATACACATAATTTTAAATTCAATTTAATTACTTTTGTACTATTCAAATTATTTATACAAAAACCCCAACTAATTGTTTTATTTTGCAATTTCATCTAATATGATAAATTCATTTAGTTAATAATTAAACGATAATTATATTAATATCACAATGAAAATTGATAAAATGCAAACTAAATATAAAAGTAGTCTCGACAAGTGAAACTTAATAATACTAAAAAAACTTACATAATTATTTAGAAAATAAAATGTAAACTACTAAACTAATATTACTAATTCGAGTCGTCTACAGCATTCTAATGACACTCCCACAAGTGCTCTATAAGTGCGTCGCGAAGCTCAAAGTGAGTATTTCTATCTAGAATTCGTCTATATCGAGCAAGATAGCTTTGAAATCGGGTATTTTCATCTTGGCTAGTTTCAACTTTATATTTTACATAATGTCTTTTCATATTATGTTCTTTTTAATATTAAGTAATTTTATAAATATGAATGTTCGAATTACTCTATTTTTAATTTTTGAACTTTGAAATGTCTTTTTTCATAATTATATTATGCAAAATTTTAAAATTCTCTTTATAATTAATTAGAGTTGACTATAATTATTTATATTTTAATCACATATGAAATAACAAGTAAATAAATTAAACTCTTAAATTTATAATAATAACAAAGTTTGTTTTTTAATTAATCAATGGGTTCAAATAATAGAAAATAAATTTGGGGTTTAAAGTGTAAATAAATAAATAATAAAAAAAATTTAAAAAAGGGGGAGAGTTGTGAACAGTGGACCTCGGGGAGCCGAGGCCCACTGTTCACACCTCTGCACAAAACGCAGAGGTGGAGGTGGGCTGGAAGCCCACCTCTTGCTGTCCAACGCTCCAGCAGCGGCCAAACGCCGCTGCTGGAGATGCCCTAAGTTTGATTCAAACTTCACCTTGAAATACAAGCAAGAAGAATACCAGAGTAGAAACCAACATGAGAAAAAAGTGAAGCCCAAACCAACTTTCCATCCCATGTTGTCTTGAACGTACACAATCACTGTCAGAGAAAACAGTTTCGCCATTACCTTAATGCCAGCTCACATAGCGCTCCAGTAACCTGCTCGAACTACTCGAGCTGCTCGGACTCGGATTTTTCTCAGGTATTTTCAGCTGATCAATCAGCGCCGAATGCGAACGATAAAGATCTGTAGCTTCCACTTCCCGTGGACATAATCCCAAAAGATGCGCACAGATAGAGCAATTGCAAAGTTGTTGCAGAGTCGCAATGATGATCCTGGCATGGAGGAGTCCTTAATTCCGTCGTCAGCCATATCATGTTTGCCAGAATTCTGGAGTTTGCCATTTGCTCAAAAAACACATGATAGGTGTCCTTTAGCTGCTGAATTTTAGAGCATATTTGTGTCAAATCTCACGGGTATATGCAAGTTTTTGTAAGATAAATGCAGGTTTTAGGAAGAAGAACAATTAGAGAAGGCAGGAAGTAAAAGAGGATGAAAATGGCTCAATGGCCCAAAGAGGCAATGAAGGGAGGCATTATTCATGTTCATGCATGCAAGAGGAACAAGTAGGCCAAAGTTGCAGGAGCCCAATAACAATGAACAAGTCCAGCCCAATGAAGAAAATCTCTCTGTTTCCTAATTAATAGAGGATGCGCAAAGAGCAATTAGAATGGAATTTTTGATTCTTTAATTATCAGCATGGGTGATGCGCATGGAGCTGTTTCCTAATATATTTATCCTTCTTTGTTTTGGAGATTAATTTTAGTAGTGTCCTACATGGAAAAGAATTTTAGTAGTTTACTATTTTTGAATTAGTTTCTACTCTCCATTCTACACCTATTTATAGGAATAGAAGGGAGAGGAGAAAAGGACGTTATTTTTAGTAGACTTGTTATCCCATATTTTCATAGCTAGTGCAAGGAAAATAGCTGTAGGTTTCGTTTTCTGCAATTGGAGAATTTCTGCCCAGAAGAGGTCCCGTTTGCCCTAACGGGCTGTAGCTTACTCTGAGATTATTTTCATATCATAAATCAAGTATTTCTTTCTTATTTATTTTATTCTTTTCAACTATTTTCAGTATGAATCATATAATAATTATGTGCGTAGTTAGTTTGATTATGAGTAGCTAAATCATATATTCCAGCATAATGTAATAGCAATTAATCCGGGCATGTTATGAAACCGAATTGTTCTTAAATTGAATTGCATGTGTTCCTTCTTATTCTCTGCTCATAACTTTGATTACTGATATTTAATTGAGACTGATCACCTTAGTTGAATTAGGTAGAGCCAATTAATTCCCAATTAAATAACATAATATTTATTGGGCAAGATTAATTAGTGGTAAAGTTACCTTCAGATAATAGAGAATAAGGGGTTAGTAATTCTTAGATGTTAATTCAATAAGAATAACTAAAATCGGGTTTCCCTAAATCTTAAGGCTGTTAACTTGGTTAATAGGTGTCGATGCCTTACGGCCTGTTCCTTGTTAATTAGAGTAGCAATTATGTCTCTGCGGATTCACGGTAATTGTCGATAAAGTAAGGGGAGATTGGGTTATGTCTGTGCGGATTCACGGTAATCTATAACTGATTGATGACATGCTATTTAATATATTATTGAGTTGATGATTAACATGCACGTGATTATTGTGATTTACATATTGCTGGAATACTTTATTACATTGATTAAACTCTCTTTCTTGCTTTAAGTTTGTTATTTAGTTTTCACTAATAATTTACAAAGCCTCTCTGAGCACAAAAGGTGGTTGCAAACCAAAACTGTTTGGGATTTAATAGGTTTTGTGATTTTAAGCAGTCCGTTCCCTGTGGGATCGACCCTGTTATCATTGTGCTACTTATTTGATAAGGCTAACGACCAGGTTTATTTGTCGCAGGTTTATACAGTACTTTTACTGTATTTGATAGGGCTAACGACGGTCCTATCAACACACTTCCAGTTTCAAAAAATAATACTCCCTCCGTCTCACTCAAAGCGTCCACTTTCAAAATAAAATTTTGTCCCATTTAAAGAGTCAACTTTGAATTTATTTACATTACATTACATACCCTTACTAAAATAAAAATATGTGGTTCACAATTAACCCTTATTTTTAAAGTAAGGATATAAGTGAAAAATATAGTGGTACCTCACAACCCATAATAAGTTTTACATATTTCAAAGTGAACTCTTTGAATGAGACGGAATGAGTAATATTATTAATTCTATTTTTAGCTATTTTAAAGAATTAATTAATTCATAATTACCTAAAATGAATGGCAAGGTTATAAAACCTCCCTTTCTTTGACTATCTTCCATTGCAGAGCCCTCCATGATCGTCTGCTCCATTTCTTCTTCTTCTTCAGCCTCGGTTTACAACAAATACTCTGTTAAGTTTAAACCCTTAATTTTATATGTTAAAAAAAAAAAATGGATATTGATTTTCACCTCTAGTCTTTTTTACAAAATCAAGTCTCAATCTTTTCCAGTTCTTTTGCACGAATGCCATCTTTGACTGCAAATGATGAATGTGGTGATTTCTAGGAATTTAGCATATTATATATATATATATATTTTAAGGCAAGTATCAAATTTAATCTCAAAAGTATCAATAATAAATAATAAATAAGGATACTCGTATTTATATAATATTGAGTGCAAACTTTACGGAAAGAATTTATAATTCAAAAGGATCTAGTTTGAATTATATTCATATTCACACCTTAACTGATGGTAGTTCCAATATATTTAACTTAAAATAAATCAACTCTTATATACTCCTTCCGTTTTCAAATAAGTGGCCATTATAAAAATAAAAAAAGATTTGTTCACAAATAAGTGTCCATTTACCCATCTCAATGCAAAAAATTAAAAAAGTTCCAATATTACCCCTTAATTAATTAATCTCATTTAATGAATGTCATTTTCAATGCGCATACATCACACACATTCCCACTCAAAATGTAGTTAAACAAAGAAAGCATAAATAAGGATAAAAGAATAAATTTACCTATCTCCTTAATTTGTGTAATTTTTTTTATAGTAGATACTTATTTGAAAACAGAGGGAGTAGTAAAGAAGCTACCTTCGAAATTCCCATTTGAAGGGAGAATCTGAGAAAAGAAGCTACCTTTGACTAATTCATCCAACAAAGTCAACCTAGTAAATGCTGGAGTTTCCTAACAACTATTGACAAGATAAGCTGTAGCAAAATAAGGGAAAGTAGATGCAATTTTTTTATTTTTACTCTTAACTGAGGTGAGTTGTGACATCTTAGTATGATCACTCTGCATATAAGTTGGGGAAGTTGACTGTGATGCCTGTCTAGTTCGCATCGGCCCGAATGTAGTACAAAACAAACTAATACTACGTCATTACTACAACCCCGAATAATATTACATATAATCCTTTCATAAGTTAGAAGCGAATTTAAATATAAAAAAAAGTTAGAAGCGAAATCACTACTATTACTCGTTGTCACAAAAACCCTAGCCAACTATTGCACAAATCTAGCTTAAGCTAGATCCTGATTTAGTATTGATAGTAAAGTCATTCTCATAAGGAATACGGAGAAAAAAGATTTTGAAAGAAAGACAACAAGCAAAACTATGGAATAATTAAGCCTATCTATGTTAAGTAAGGTCACACCGTTTTAGTAAATATTTACCTAGTTGTAAATTATCCATACAAATAATTTAATATAAATCATTCAAAATTTATAACAAACTGAAATTGGAATTGGAATTGAGTTTAACTGCAAAAGTATGCATATCACTTATAACTTATGATATTTTGCATGTTTCTTAAAAAATATATATATAGTCTATAGTGCGAAAAGTGTATCAATTTTAAGAGTTAAAATATCAAGTATCGATATAGTTTCTGATGTATCACGTATTGCGTATAATTTCTGATATATCAAATTTAGATGTTGATGTATTGTCCGTTTCTTTAAAAAAAAAAAAAAAAATCCGCATGTAAAGAAGAAAAAAGAAGGATTGATTTTAAGAGCTAAAATATCGAAGTATCGCGTATAGCATATGATGTTTCACGTATCGCTCATAATATCTGATATATCGAGTTTAGCAGCTGATGTATCGTATGTTTCTTAAGAAAATATATATGTAAACAATATCAATTTTAAGGGTAGTTGAGATAGTGTGTATCATGTATAAACTCTGATGTAGCGTTCATCCCATATAGTCTCTAATGTATTAAATTTAGCAAGTGAATATCGCCTATTACTGAAAAAGGAAGAAACAAAAATCGCTTGTAAAAGTGATGAACATGCAGAGAATCTAGAAATAAAAATACTTATTTTTTTTATTAATTATTGATTTATTGTACTATTTTTAAATAAATTTTTTTTTAATGGTGTAATAAAATTTGAAATTCTTAACAACCATAAAATTTTCTATGGTGTTGCTTCAATGGTATATTTTTTCAACTACCTTCTACCTCATTTGGAAATACTACTATTTCATTGATATCATACAAACCCTTGACAATGACAATAATTTCAAAGATATAAAGAACTATTACCCAAGTACCACCAAAAGACCGATATTTATCGAATTCTATAGATAGAGTATTTTGTAAGTACTAATTGGCCTACGGAAAGACCATTACTATTCCAATTCATCTTTGCATGAACCATAAGTCCCACAATTCTCATCCAAACCCTCTTTGGTAGGACCATAAGCCGTACTACAAATAAGGAAATAAATGAAGTTTACCACATTCAAGCCAGCAAGAATCCAGAAGTAATAATATAGTGTCCCTTATTGATATTAGTTGAAATCCAACTCTCATTCCCTCCTCTTTTTGTGACTCTGTCAATACTACTCATAATGAAACTTGCAGCCAAATTTCCCATTGCCATCCCAAGTGAGGTCAGAGAGGAAGCTATGCTTGACATGCTTCTGGGAAACTCGGAATAGTAGAACTCATTTTGCGCGATCACATTCAGCGCTTCAGATAATCCGGTGAGGCACGCTTGTGGAACCAGCCATAGTGCTGAAATGTCCACTACTGCTGCAGGATCATCTGAGTATCCTTCCTTGATGGCGAGGTTGCGCCGGGCAGTCTCAACAGTTGCTGCAACTACCATATTTAGAACAGAAACCAGTATTCCAAGTCCCATTCTTTGCTTTGTGGAGAGATAAGCAGGTCTTCCCATGATTCTTGATGCGATGGGTAGAAGTACACGGTCATAGAAAGCAATCCATACTATAACACTGACTACAGAAAACATGCCGAAAGAACCTGCAGGAATTTCAAAGCTGGAGCCGATTTTTCGGTTCATGGACTTCGCTTGAAGTACACCAAAAGACCCTCCACTGATATTTACTGACATTATCATTCCTGTGGACCACAAAGGAAGCACTCTGAGAAGTGCTTTCAGTTCTTCCACTTGATCTACACTGCATAGAGTCCAAGTATCTGCTGCTCTTCCATCTGCTGCTAACTCTTTGTCAGGATCTAAGATGATGCAAGCTTTATTTAAGAACCTGGAAGAAATTCAGTTGTCTCAAGAATCAATACATATAAGTACTAAATGACACACATCACATACTTCCCCGTCCTACTTAAAGAGTCATGTATTAAAAACAGCGCTGACAGCAAAACAACTCAAATGTGTCTGAGATAGACTAAGAATTGAAACAATAATACAGATGTTGAAAATACTTGCCTCAGTTTCTCACTTGGAAGGATTGAAGAGTCCGTCTTGTTATGATACAACGGGTATGAGCTCTCTGATGATAATTTTATATGACGCTTTCTATTAGAGGCTACAGCAACTTGAAGCATTTCAAGTATTAAGCTCGATTTAGAGATCAACTTGACATACAAGGAAGAAGCCAGGGAGAATGACAGAGTTGAGAAGAACATGAGCAAAAATGGAATGCCAAAACCAACTTGCCATCCCATCTTTTCTTGAACATAGACAATGCAAGTAATAGCAACCAAAATTGACAGTGTGCAGCTAGCATAGTACCAGCTGAAATAGCGTTCCAGGACCCATGAATTCTTCTGACTACCACCCCTTTTCAGCTGATCAGCACCGAAAGCCAAGGATGAAGATCTGATGCCTCCAGCTCCAATAGACATAAGCCCAAACGATGCGCACAAAAATAGCAACTGTAGAGTTGTTGCAGAGCCACAGAGATAATTGGACTCATTGCATGGAGGAGGCCTTGATTCTGGAATTACGGTTGTTAGCCACAAAAGACCCATTCCCTGGAGAGTATAAATTAGCTTGCAGACAATTCACATAAAAGTATATATCAGGTGATGGAAATGAATTCAGTATTCATGTCTTCTGAGTTCAACCAAAAGAGTCGTGTTTCTAATGGACACAATGATGTTATATATGTGTTATGTGTTTAGAAACAGAACTCTTTTAATGGTACGGAGGGAGTATCATATACTCACAGGAAACAATGAACAAGACCAGCCAACAATTCAAGTGCAGAGGAGCCAGAAAAACTGATTCCTAATGTCCATATTTTCAAAACCAATGATGAAGTATGTTTTCAAACCATTGAACTTTCCAAAGAGTCATCAATTGGGAACATCAAGAATTCATGATTTATACTGCAACGAAAACGAATACTCTATAACTGGAGTTGGGCAAAATGGCATCCTTAATTTTCAGAATTTCAATAGATAGAATTCGCATCTTCTGATAGAAAGATGATCAAGGAATCCCAAAAGTCTGGAACAACTAACGTAAAAGAACACAAGTACTTTGCAGAATGACAAAAAATGATGTGAAGTAGAACAAAGAAAAGTTGAAAATATTTTGTCATCAAATGTTTATCTGGGGAAACATTTCCTACACCCTGAAATAGTTTGTTTACAGCAAAACTTTGATTCCACGACTCGAATTTTCAATCGTGTCACTGTTCATGCCTCCATATTTCCAACAGATAGTACTTCTCCCTAATATATTTTCTGGCTCAACCCAAACCAAACATTAGTTTAGATTTCAGATTAAATTCCAGTGAAGATGATCAAAATGCAACAAAAACTAGAGGAAAGGGCTCAAAAGGGTCGAATGATAGCAACTTTCGGAGTGGAAATTTACCAGAAGGCTGAAAACGCATCCGAAAAGGATAGTCCGAAATCGACCCAGAAAAGCATCGGCAACCATAGCCCCAAGAAGAGGCATGAAGTTGGTGGCCGCCGACCAAAAAAAGAGGATATTTGAACTGGCGGAAACCTCCAAGTGATACTCCCTCGTCAAGTACAGTATCATGTTGGGCTGAAGTCCATAGCTCGCCAGTTGCTCAAAAGACTCATTTGCTGTCTCAATTTCAAAGCCAAAAAAAGAACAGTTAAATTAAATCCAAAGGAAATTAAACAAAGATTTCAAGAAGTCATAATCAATCACCTAAAATGAACGGCATGGTTCTTAAACCACCCTTTCTTGAACCACCATCGTCGTCGTCGTCGTCTAGTAAAAGGGGCGTCGCCTCTGTGATGATCCTCTCATCATCTTCCATTGCAGAACCCTCCATGGTATGCGCCTTTCTGCTGCTGTTCTCTGTTTGCTTTTGACACTATGATTTCATATTCAAGAAAATCCATGACCACGATCCTTGGAGAGTGGAGAGTCACGTTGATTTGGACAATATTGTTTAATATTCTGCGTGACTTATTAAAATATTTAGAGCCATAACACAAATGTTACGGTTTCATTAGAAGATTTTTGACCATATTTTAAACGAAAAAAAAGAAGTAATTAATTAAGATTTGCAACTTATCAAAGTCACATATTCTTAACAAAGTTAGTACATAATTACATTCTTTTGAGTCTCATTTGCGTTTCAGCTAAGTAGAAAACAGAAATCCCAGCAAAGCAAATAAATAAATTGAATTTTCTTTTTTTTAATTAAGGGCCTTTTTTAATAAACGGACAAACTTTGTTTACTTATACACGAGATTAGCGAGGAAAAGGTCAAAAAATAGATTATATTTAAAAACATTTCAAAGTGAAGAAACATCTGCGGGGATAGCTCAGTTGGGAGAGCGTCAGACTGAAGATCTGAAGGTCACGTGTTCGATCCACGTTCACCGCATTTTTCTTACTTTATTTTTGGAAAAATAGCAGTTTTGGTTCCTTATTAGTGGCGATTTTAGTCATTTTTCTTTTTCTCTCAGCAATTTTGGTCCTTATGTTTTCTTCTTTGACAGTTTTAGTCCTTTTATCAGGAGTTGAAGGTAAAACAGGTAATTTGAACAGTTTAAATAATTTTTCACATTTCTGGGGCAAATCGATAAAATCTAAAACTACCCCTCTCCTTCTTTCTTCTTCCTCCCCCTTCCTTCTCTCCTTCTGAGTTCTGCCTCCACCGAAACTTCTCTTCTTCATCGTTTACTTAATTTCCAGTTCATCCTCTGGTGACAAACAAACCGACGGCAGCTGCATTTGCTACTTTCTGAAATTCCGGAAACAAATAATGATTCGAATTTGGTACTTTTGTTTTTAATTCTTTCTCCGGTCAAGATAAAATTAGAGTTATCTTGATGTGTTTTTTTTTTTTTTTTTTTCGAGATGCAGTCCAGCCAAATAAATTTTGCATTTGGTTGTTAATCAACAAGCATTCTCAACCAAAATCAAAACATAAATCTTAAACAACCCCAGAAATTAAAGAAAAACCTGGAACTGGAGTACCAATTCTGACTGAAAGCCGAGACAGAACCGATGCTGCAACAGCCGAGCAGCTACCTACGGCAAATTGCCCAGCAAACAGCCCAGAGTATAATTGAAAAGAAAGCAGCCAATTCCAAGCTACGGGATTCCATCACCCGTTGATTAAGTCATAACCCAGTACTTCCCAAATTTGGAAAAAACAGGAATGCCCAGGAATGGAGTTCAGAGCGTCCAAATCACCAAATTTAGAGGTTGTAGGCAGCAGGGAATTTCTACACAAAACCAAAACCAAAATAGGCCAGAAACACCAATTTCCAGTCGCGGATGAACAGTATATCGCCGATGAACAGTACCCGCGGTGGGAGGGAGCTTTCAAAACCTTCTCTGGCTCATAAAATTCCCAAAATATATCATTTAGGGGCGCTTGGTTGGTAGGGGGAATGTGAATGGGAATGGAAATTATAGTATTGGAGAATGATAGTAGAACTAATCATTGTATTCGTGTTGTTTGGTTTGTGATAGGGAATAACTATGATTAGGTATTTTGTTCACAAATAAAATTTTTGATAGTAATTTTTATTTTTATTTTTTTACATTAAACTTTTAATATATTATGAAATATTTATGTTCAAATATATTATAATGATAATTTTTGCTAATTAAAATATTTTAAAAGTAAAAATATACACAAATAGTTTATTTTATGTAGAAATGATTCTCATTCCCCTCAAAATGGAGGGGAATGGATGATTGGACAAAAGTTGAATTTAGGAGTGGAGTCCGGGGAATGAAACCTCGTAACCAAACACCTCATTTCATTCCTATTCTTATTCCCCACTCCCAAAACCTCCAACCAAATACACCCTTAGAAGCTTTTTGTGAAAACTTCTTGTGCCTCGCGGTTGACTGCTCTTACTTGTGAAAACTTCTTGTGCCTCACGGTTGACTGCTCTTGATTCATTAATTGAGTTGCTGTAAGAGCAGTCAACCGTGAGGCACAAGAAGTTTTCACAAGGAAAGCTTCAAGCGAGAGTTTCTCCCTCTATTTTAAGTATTTTAAGCTTCCTTTTTTTTATAAAAAATTTCAATGGTTGAATAAGTATTTTCAAAGCTGCCAGAAGTAATTCAATGGAGTAGTTTCGGTGGAGGCAGGAGAGAAGGAAGTGAGAGGAAGAAGAAAGAAAGAGAAGGGTAGTTTTAGATTTTATCGATTTGTCCCAAAAAATTTGAAAAATTATTTAAACGCTTCAAATTACTTGTTTGACCTCAAATTCCCGGTAAAATGACCAAAACTGCCAAAGAGGAAAACATAAGGGACCAAAACTGCTGAGAGAAAAATGAAAGGGACTAAAATCGCCACTAACCCAAACGTAAGGGACCAAAACTGCCATTTTTCCCTTTATTTTTCCTAACTAACCTCTTCGCTGGTTTTTTGCGTTTTTCTTTCAAAAAGGTAAATTACAATTACCTCTTTCAACCATTTTTTTTAGGTTCTGTTCTTTTTCATTTAATTTTAGGAAAATCATCACTTTTTTCTCAAAAATTTTACACAAAGAAATAACATCATTCTTTTACTAAATTCACAATTTAAAATTTAAAATTTCCTCTAAATCTCCATGCACATAAATTCAAAAAATAACATAATCATTACATTTTTCTTTTCTTTCTTACACAAATTTCCAAAAGAAATTCACTTCGAAACAAATTTCTTCCATAAACAAAAAATTTCCCATTTCAGATCACTAAAAAAACAGAGCTTAAAGGGTGAATTAATTTTACTCCGTCAAGTTTTCCTAAAACTACCACTACCCTCTTTTGTGTATAATCCTTTCATTAGCAAACTAAGCGGGAATAGTTATTATGCTAAGAGAGGTGACTGTAATTTCTTTAACTTTCTAGGATTAATAATAATATTTTTGAACATTTCAAGGGTAAAAATGTAATTTTAAACTTAATATTATTTACATTATATGTTTTGACGTATAATAAAATGTGGATGTTATTGTCAAAATAATTTGTATGTAAATTAATATAAATGAGGTAGTCTTGCGTGAATATTCTACCATTGTTCACATGAACAGTAAGTGCGTTATTTTCATTAAATTGATACTTGAACAAATAAAACTGATATTTGCGAACACTACTGCTAGTAGTGTTCACGAGTATCAGTAGTACTTTGTTAAAGTATTATTTTAAGAATTAAAAAAAACTTAACAAAAAAAAAAAGAAAAAAGAATATTGAAACTTGTGAGTAGTACAAGGTTTAAGTTTTAAAAGAGTTTATGAAACTCATAATTAAACAAAAACAACCTGCAAAAACTCCAAACAAACATGTCCTAAATGTTATATTGTACCATGAACCTTATAAAATTAAGTTGAAGATAAAGTTTTCTTTTATTTTCTAAATTGAGGGTTGGCAACTTCTACTTGATGCGAACCTAATACACTATAAACAGATTTGCGCGAATTGACTTATCACATTTAACAAACAATTATTGACAGCTTTTCCTACGATACATGAATTCAAAATAAATTTAACACGCCTTAAAGTGATCCACCAACTCAAACAAGGCCTTTTTTAGGAACGAAAACAATCATGAACGTACGTGGCTATGTTTGTATTGTGAGTTGGATAAGAAAATTTTATTTTAGGAGTAATAAATATTATGGGGAGGAATAAATTTTTGATTGAGATTTTACAAGTAATTTTATATTTTAAAATTTGAATTTAGTAATATTGAAAGTATTGGGATACAAAAAAATTTCATAGAAAAACTTGCTTATGTTACTCTAAAAATAACTACGAAATCATCTATATTATTTTTAAAATCAGAAATAACTCCACGAATTCACCAGACGGCAAAGTCAAAATCGGTGAAATACAAATAAGTTCCCGTTGTTTCGATTTATTTTTCTAAATACATTGCAGGAATTTTCTAACTCTTTTGGTCTTTTACAACTTTTCTGGTCTTGATTTAGCATTCCAATGAGTCAAAGGAGTTATTTGTATTTTTCAGAACAGCAAAGATGAATTTCGTAATTATACCAAATGTTCAGGGAGGTAAGTGTAATTCACAAAAAATAATAGCCTTTAGTATAAATATAGCATACGCCGCCGATTCGTGCTGCAATTAAAGAGTGCCTGAACTGAAAGTCTGAAACCCCCTCATCACCAAACCCAGAAAAAGTAAACAGTTGAGTTTGGGGAAAAAAAGTCAAAGTCAAAGTCAAAATCCATATCCGTATCCAAATTCATTTGCTTGAATAATCCATTCTCCTCTATATCTCTGTCCCTTGCGTTCTTCTCAATTCTCCAATTTCATCTCAAAGCTCTTTTCAAAATTTTTTTTTTTCTTCCTGTTTTTAATTCAAATTTCTGCTGTTCAAATTACTGAGAAAACAAGAACAATCAAGCAAATTCATCCCCCAATCGTTTCATCCAGCTTTGAATCAATCATAAATAGTTGTATATACATACATATATGGAGAGGATAATCGGGGAGAAGTACAAGTTAGGGCGCAAGATCGGCGGCGGCTCCTTCGGCGTAATCTATCTCGGTATAATCTTATTGGTTGTTTGCTTCTTTCCAGCTGTTTTTGTGATTTTTCTGTTAATTTTTTTAATTTTTGGTTCTGTGTTTTTCAATTCAGCTACTCATATCGATACTGGTGAAATTCTTGCGATTAAAATCGTAAGTCAAGTTTTTTTATTTATCTGTTTAATTATTTCAATGTTTTACTTGTTTAGAAACTGATCATAATTGGGAAATTCAGCTGAAGTTGAGTTTGGTTGGTTGATATATGCCTTAGGGGACACAAAGTTCAATAAATTTGGACCTTTATTCGATTTTTTTTTTTACATTTTGTTGTGGGATTGCAGGAAAATAAGCAGACAAAACATCCACAGCTACAGTATGAGGCGAAATTGTATAATGTCCTTCAGGGCGGAAGTAAGTATGCCGTGGTAGCCTTTTTACACCTGTTATGGAAGTGTAGAATATGGGATGTCTAAATTATGGTTTTTCTTTGTTGTTTTATTTTTGGCGTTCAGGTGGGGTTCCTATTATTAAGTGGCATGGGATGGATGGAGAAGACAATGCTCTTGTTATGGAGCTCCTTGGTCCTAGCCTTGAAGACCTTTTTGTTTATTGCGGGAGAAAGCTTTCATTGAAAACTGTCCTCATGTTGGCTGATCAGATGGTAAATGCAATTTTACCGTTATTTTTCTCTTTTTCTTCTTTTTCTCCGCTTGGTATATGATTTTATCTGCAGTTTGACACAGTACTTATGATCGATGATGTGGTTGTTTATATTGGTTTTTGTTATCATTTGCAGATTACGAGAATCGAATTTGTGCATTCCAAAGGGTTCCTGCATAGAGATATCAAACCAGATAATTTTCTAATGGGACTGGGAAGAAGAGCAAATCAGGTATTGGTAATCATTTTGTTCGTACATTCAGTTAAATTGAAGCGTCCCCTGTATGTAAATTAAATTTTGATAATAGTATTTGTGGTTATTATTTTTTATATTTTTGCATTCAAAATTTTCAGTCTTCCCATATTTCCTTTTCTCACCTTTCCTTTATGTTCTTAGGTATACATTATTGATTTTGGACTTGCCAAAAGATATCGTGATCCTGCCACAAATCGTCATATTCCTTACAGGTGTGTACTTTATAATTTTTGGCTCACCATCTTACTTTCAGTATAGTGCTTGAAGATATTGTTTTGGATATGCCTTACTGTTGACATCTATATTTATTTCCGCTTGTACTTGTTAGATTACTCTTTCATGAGTGAAGCCATCTGTGTGAATGATTTTCATTCTGTATGTCCATCCTAAATCTAAGTATTTCATTAAACCTACAGTACAAAAACAAAATTTGCTGGCAGGTTGAGAAATTTTTATAGTTACTCTTTCTATTATTCAGCATTAGATTTAAAATTGATGTTGCGGATGCAAAATTTTTGAATAGCCTATGGAACTTTGGTGCTAATCCTACTCTCATGGTTCATAAGCATTTACTGTATCTTTGCAATAACATATTCCAGCTCATACTCTTCACTTGTATATTGATCTCATGTGCTCTGCGTGACCTAATACCAGTTATAGAGCTGTCTGGGTATGTTGCTCAATTTTTATACTTTCACCTCTTTATCCTACTCAACATTAGTGGCCTGGCTACTTTAGTCTTTTAAAGAGCTGTATATTTTGAATAAGTTTATGTTCTAAATTTTCATTGTCACAGGGAGCATAAAAACTTAACAGGAACAGCTCGATATGCAAGCTGTAATACTCACTTGGGAATCGGTAAGGGCTATTATTTGGATATTTTTTGTACACATTTGCACCTTTCTTCTTGGGTCATATGGTTGCTTCCTGCAGAGCAAAGTCGACGAGATGATTTGGAGGCTCTTGGCTATGTTCTGTTGTACTTCTTGAGAGGAAGGTATGTGGATTAGCTTTAGGTTTTTCTTTCTGAGTATATAAATTTGCTTGACTTCTTTTTCTTTTTTCATGTGCTTATTGGGTAATGTTGGACTAATATTCTGGTATTTTCATTCAGCTTGCCATGGCAGGGTCTGAAAGCTGCAACAAAGAAGCAAAAATATGATAAAATATGTGAGAAGAAGGTTTCAACGCCCATTGAGGTATTAATGATGGTTATTAGCTTCTTTTAATTCTACACATTTTGCATGGGGTGATGACTTTTTAAATAATTAAGGGATTTGAACAATGTTCTGGTATATAATAATGTTTCGAAGGGGTGAGCTTCGGTGTCATGGTGGAGTTAGACATGTACAGATGGAAACATCCTTACTCCTTTGGTCTCGGTTTGACCTTCCTGAATCCTGAACTATGAAAGACTTAATAGTTGACTTTTTGCTTTTTATATTGTTTTCGTGCAGCTACCTAGCAATCATTTAGTGCAGAAGTGAACAAAATTTTCAGATTTTCATTTCTAAGTCTTGTAAAGCAATAATAAAGAGGCATTGGTTATGGTTTTTGAAAGTACTGAACTGATTTTGAAACCTTCTTCTTGGTTTATGAAAATTGATTCCTTATGTGGAGGGAAGACTTTTTATATTGTTTTCCTACAGCTAACAAACATTCATTTAGTGCAGAAATGAACAAAATTTTAGATTTTCATTTCTATGTCTTGTAAAGCTTTATTAAAGAGCTCTTGGTTATGGTTTTTGAAAGTACTGAACTGATCTTATTGGTTTATGAAAATTGATGCATTCTGTAGAGGGAAGTAGTCATCTGTTTGGTAGAAAGTTAATGATGACGCTCCTGCGGTGCCCCCACCCCTCCCCTTAGCGTGCAAGGAGGAAAAAAAAAGAAAGTAAAAGAGATAAGATGTTGAATGTTGAATGATTGAAAATTTGATTGTTTACAGGTCTTATGCAAGTCTTATCCAGTGGAATTTGCCTCCTACCTTAATTATTGCCGCACATTAACATTTGATCAAAGGCCTGACTATGGGTATTTGAAGCGTTTATTCCGTGAATTATTTGCTCGTGAAGGTATGGGATATTTGTTCAAGTCACTTTGCTTGATATCTTTACTACTAGCCTTTGTTTTCATATTCTTCTCATTCCGACAGGGTATGTGTTTGATTATGTCTTTGACTGGACTATTATGAAGTATCAACAGTCGCAAAGGTCAAAGCCATATCTACAACTACATGTTAGTATTCATGTCCTTGATTTTCTCATAGCAATTTCTTACCCACTGCTTGCACAAGCTTCGTAGTAAATATTCATTTTGTGTTGTACCCCTATACCCATAGATCTTAGTTGAAAACTTCCAACCACATTTTCGGTTGCTTCCATTATATCTAACTTGTATTCTTCCACTGACTTGATTTTTCAGAGTCGGCAGCCTGTTCCTGGGGTGACCAGCTCTAGGGAATTACAACAAGGTAACTTTTATAAGTGTGCACTTGATGTGGAAGATGATTCTAGTTAAGTCAAATGGCTGCTTTTATGTGCTAGTGGAATTCTTGAAATCGAGGAATCAAAATCAAGAAATTAGCCTTTTCGAAGTTTTTGAGAGGTTGGGTGGTTGGGAGCTAGGTTCCTCTTACCTCTAAGTAACTCTTCCTTACCATGCCTTTCCCTCCGTTCCCCCCAAAAAGAGCATCAAGCTACGTTTCTGTCATCATGCATACAAGTTGTCGCTTTTAGAATTACATGAGAAAGAAAGGATGTCTTTCCTTATTTATAGGAAAGAATTCCCAGAAGAACCAGGATATCCTATATGAACTTGGGCATGGATACTTAATAGGAACGGATCTCATTCTCATGTAAAGCTGATGAGGAGATTCAGATCTCATGTGTTTTGGGGAATTGGAATCTCTGTAGCAGTGAGTTTTTTCTTTCTGGGCTGTCTACTTGAAGAGGTGGGTGAGATTTTCCTGTTAGTGCCCATTGCCCAACCTGTTTCCTTTTTCTATTTTATTTACTGGTTATATTTTACAAATGCTCGCTGGCTATGTCAATTAAATCTAGTTGGGTTTCCTTATTCTCAGCGAAAACGTGGTGAATACCCTAAGAAGTTTGTGGTCTCTGTAATTTGCCTGTTCCATTGCTTATGTGGTTACTCAGAAACTTTAAATGTATTCACATGTTTGGGTCTATTTGTTGAATCAGGTAATGGTGCTTTGTATACCAAGGCTTCATTGCACAGAGAATCAAGTGATCTTGCACAATATGATGGTCGCCTATCTTCTCGTTCGGGAGTTCCATATGACATAAATGCTAACCATATAGCAGAGAAACTGGTCAGTAACTCATCTCAAAGTTTTTCGAAAATTTTGTTGCTTATGTAAATCAAGTATTTAAAATGATTGGGTGCTCTGGTACTTACTTTAAAATACGTATTAAATTTATATACTTCTCTATCCTCTTATAAATTGTGTGACGAGTAAATAGAAACTGTTCAAATGAGGTATTTGAATTCTGCTTGCAGACAATAAGCAAGGAATCCGTCCCTTCATCTTCATTTTCCCTGGCTAATGCGTTCAAAAGGAATATTCAAAAACGCGAAGAGCAGGCTGAAGCTGCTAAAAGTGGACATAGGAATAATGGTAAAGGTGTTTCATCAAGCAGCTGGATGCCGTCGTTACACCACATTTCCTCTGCTAAGTAAATTGGTAATAGTTATTGTACTTGATTTCTTTGTGTTTTATGAAGATGGAAATCAGTGCTGTCCTAAAGATTGAAGAGTCTAATTCATTATCAAAAATGATCTTTTGCAGAAATGTGAGCTTAAGGACAGCACTTCCTGAAGGCAGCAACTCATTTGTCAACTTCTGAAGTTGCATTTGCTTGAATCCTGTACCAGATTGCTAATTTGTTTCTCTTAAGGTGACTACAGTTGTGTTTGACCAGTGTTAGAACATTTAGGTTACAATGGGGAAGCAGTCTAAAACAGGGTGCATGTTTTACTTTCCCATTGATAATCTACCAACTGTACTTTCTTCACCTCTGTTGGAAGATTGCATATGTTTCATCTGGTTTATTGGTTTCATTGTGTACATTGTACAAGCTTGATTCAGACTCTATGGTTTCACTTTGTAATTACTTCATTGATTTTTGTGGAAGCCTTGGATCTTCACCTGTATCAGTTTTACCTAGGTACCGAAGTTATTCAGGGTTCGAATTCAAATAATATGAGATTGAGGTACTTAAGATACATGCAATACTACTAGTATCATTGAAATTATCATGGAGACTTTTCTCACCAGATCTTCTCTGGTTGTAGCTTATTGTCAGTTTTGTCTCTTTCAGCTTTTGACATGTATGATGGCCGTGCCTGACAACCTGCCGCCTCAGTCTAGATACTCAACTTCTGAGCAATTGGTTTTGAGGATGGGAAGCTCAATACTTTCTGTTCACCAGTAAGTATTTGTGAATATGCAAAGCTAATGTCCATGTTTGAGTGAACTCACCAAAATTTTTCTATAGCTGAGGTTACGGTGTTAGTTCTTTGATCCCGGTCTTTGTGTCTTTGGTTTGTGCAAGAAGGCATTGTTTCAAGTAGCCATTTATCTATCTACAATTTCGCAACCGTCTTTACATGTAACAGGAACCTTGGCTTCACAACCAAAGGCATAAAATGAAACCAGCATGAACATGCAAAGTGATCACTCTTTAGTTTTCTGCAAGCTTGCGTATTAGCTCCAGCTCTCATTGTGAACGTAGGAGCTGAAAATACCAGTTGTCCATATCCATCCTTAAAAAAAAAACGCGACTATCAACCCTCTTTTTGATTAAATTTCCAGTGACTTAACTGGTCCTCTCTTTGTGCAAACCCTTATTCTGTGAGGAAAATCAGTGGAAATTCACAATAGTGTTGAATATTTTCAGCTCAAAGCAGGTAAGGGAAGAGTTGAATATTGTTTGCTAAGTTGCCACACAACATATAACTTCACACCCTACAAAATAACAAAAAAGAGGCATGTGTTATAAGAATATAATGTCTCTCTCTTCTCAAGCATGTTCTGAACCGTAAGACTGCAGGTATCTCGCTGTCTTTGTTCTAGAAGAAGAAATACAAAATCTTCTTACAATACCTGTTTTCAGTTGTAAGAACGATGTTTCCTTTATCATTCCAAGTGTTCATTAGCTTAACTATTTTTCCCAGAGATGAATTGCAGGAGAAAATGAAGAAGAATCGTCCAGGCGAGAGTATCATTGGAGCTCAACAGAGCTAAGGGATCGTTGTGGTATTTTAACAAAATTATGATTGGAGCCTAACCTTTCGTTTTCGCTTTTAGCTTTATACATATTCTATTCCTGGAATGCATGCTTGTTTGGGGGGCGGGGCGGCGGGTGCATTCTAGGCTATGGAACCTTCTCCTAGAGCTGGAATTGCTGCATTTAGAAGTGAGTGAATGAGAGTGATTTGTGGTGGGATTATGGGGAAATATGCAAGAGGGGGATAATCTAGTTAAATGAGCAGCAATGATAATAGAATGGGGGGACCTTAGGAAGGAAGATTAGTGCAGCATTTCAATCTTGTGATGAATGATTAGGGTCTTAGCAATGATGGAAGAGTGAACAAAAAGAACAACTCGTGGGGGGGTGGATGTGGATTTGAGGCGAAAGTACTACTAACTCCCTCAGTCACATTCAAAGAGTTCACTTTGTATTACTAAAAACAACAATACAAAATGAACTTTTTGAGTAGGATGTAAGGGTAGTATTTCGGCTTTTCTAAATTATGGTCTATTTTAATGGCTTTCTTGGGGTGACAAACGATGTGATGGTGATGGTGGTGATGATGATGATGATATATTATAAAGCTAAAATGAATTCCACATCCAATATGGCAAACTGGTGGTGGGGTGCACAGCACCCTTTTGTATGATGATCATTTTGATCTACGGTCCACATTATTTTTAATTCAAGCAACCGTGCGTCTCATGTCTAGGTACCTACCTTCGACTCGGTCTCGAACTAGGACTCGAACTCCAATTTTAACCTAAACTGCAGGCGCAAGTTGCATTATATACAGGATGAATATGATTGATGATTTGGGAATGTTGACACACGAATATATGCTAATTTTTGACAATATGTTGAGAAGTTATCTTATGTTACAGGATAGTCTCTTGTGAAACGAGTTTTATGGGAGATTACCGCAGACTTTTTTTCTATTATTAGTGATTTTTTTGATGAAATTACAAAAATAGTGTTTTCTCTGACTTTAGGAAGTAGAGAATGCGAAAGCGAAGCTACCTTCTTTTGAAAGTTTGCCGAAATCTTTTTGTGTAAAGAAAAGTTACCAATATCACTTTATTGGAAAGTTGTTCGAAACATGTTTTTGTAAATGGGCGAAGTTATCAAATTCGTTTTCTTTGACAGTCATTCAGAACAATTTTTTTTTTTTTTGGTAAAGAAATCGAAACTACCAATTTCAGAGTCTTTGAAAGTTATTCAAAAAAACCTTTTTGTAAATAAAGTGAAGTTATGAATACAAATTACAATTGGAACAAAGTTGTTTAGACAAATATTTTTCACCAAGCTTTTGTAATTGTAGTATGTAGCCTTGAGTTATGAAGTTTTATTTTTTACATAAAGCAAAGGTAACACCTTTCAAAGAATGTTGGTCACTTCATTTTCTTTACAAACAATCGGTTTGGTAAACTTTTAAAAAAGTGAAGTTGATAACTTACAAATACTTGTTTCGGGCTACTTTCAAAAACAGTGAAGTTGGTAACTTTGATATATTTTTTCTTTCCATAAAAAAAAAGTTTCAGTCTTCAGTAAAAGCAAAATTATGAGCTTCGTTTTCTCTACTTATCGAAGTTAGAGAAAATAGTCCCTTTTTTTTCTTTTTTTTTTTAGTTTTGACGGAAAAAGTAACAATAATAGGAAAAAAACTTGATTTTCACGAGTTTCGCTTTTTCTTTTGAAAGTAAGACTTCAAAACTTAACAAGTATCAAAAATGTTACTTTGCATAATTTAGTCTTTATTTTATTTTACGAGTATTACTTTCTTAGTTAAAATAATACCATTGTCACTAAACCTTAAACGATAATGGAGGAAGAAAATCAATGAGATGTTTGTTGAAACATGTGGGTTATATATGGATTAGAAGGTTTTTCCCAATCGTCACTACCACTAAGAATTGAAAGATTATCGCTATATTAACTGTGTGAGGAGAAAATGACAACTGTTGGAATATTTAAGTATCACAAATAACATCTTAAACATGATAGTCTCAACACCACAATTGATGTGAAGAGAGGTGGGTGTGGACGCTTGTTATTAGCTTTGTTACATATATAACCTTGTGTACAGGACTTTTTTTTGTGCATATTGAAAACTAAAATTTAACAACTTCCTACTTAACATACAAATTTCAAATGATTAAGCAACTCATATATTATCTGAAATCGCAACTAAATATGACACCCTCGTCAATCATAATAAGGGATCTAACTCTAAAGAATGAACAATTATGAACATTCATTATTCTGTGATTAGTTGTCAAGAAATCAAGATTTTTCTTTGAACCAAACATGTCTAGCCTAACTGGCAAAAACATGTGAGGTACCATTTACCGCAGCGGGAGGTCCTGGGTTCGAGTCCGGCGGACAACAACTTAAGGGGACTTTCCCTGCAAATTTAAGGGGTTGACGGGGTTCGAATCTGGGCTTCCCGTTAGCACCCTTTTTAGCCCCCAGGGGCTTAGCTCAGTTGGTAACTTGGCAGCAGATTGCAGCCAAGGACGCAGGATCGAGCCCTGGCAGCCGCAGTGTGGGATTTTCATCCCCCCAATGTGGGGGGTGGATCCTTGTGGGCACCAGGCACTGGTCCTCCTGCCAATGTTATCGCTGAGTCACCCTGATTTACCCCTCACACGAGGCTCATGGGGCTGGGCGGTGTGGGCCCTGCGGGCGAGGGATATCGCCTTTTAGCCAAGATTTTTCTTTGAAGTACTTGCGCTACCCCAACAAACCCCCCCCCCCCCCCCCCCTGCCAAAAAACCCCCAGGGCCTTCTATTTTTCTCACAAAAGCTCACATTGAACATCATGGGAGGACGTGCGGGAGAATCAAAGGGAAAGCAAGAGTTTAAAATGGAACCCAACACAAATAGTTCTTTTTGCAGATTACAATACGGAGAAAATGCAGAAATGGAGGGTCCCCATTTCTTCACTTTGGGCAGTAATCTTTAATAGTGGTGTCATGTATATTCCTTGACTCCTTTGGTCATCATTTGTCCCGCCGTTCGAAAAAATTCATCCTTTTTCTTTTTTCTTTCTTCTTCATTTTTTGGCCTTAAAACCGGAAAGAAAGAGTGGCAAAGGAGAGGAAAGGCAGCACTCACTTAGTTGGAGACAAAGTTTCTACAACTTTTAATTCGGACATTGACATAGTCAATTATTACCTGTACTCCCACTTCATATTTAGTCAAAGTTTTTTTTTTTTTTTTAACCAATATTTAGTCAATTTGTTACTATGAAACAATATGACTTCTTTTTTTAATTTTTTAAAATTTAAATTAAACTATTTTATTAGATCGGTCTTTTGGGGTTTGGGGAGGGCATAACTTCATTGGAAGAACTTCTCGTGCATGCTGCTACCCTGCTTATGGAGAATTCCACTGATAGTTTTGGGATTTGATCACAATATCATATTCTTTTGTTCATAGACAAGGGAGGTGTATCAATTGGACTAAAACTAAGATATGTAACAATCTAACTTGTTCCATTACAATTGGACTTTGGTGGAGGGAAAGGGGAAGTCATGCCAACCTATACATTAACATTGTAAAGTTCGGAAAAGATAAAGAGTCAAAATTCGGACTTTTAAATCGTTCGACAGATATTTTACCTATTCAAACACTAACATTGTAATACTCCATCAAGTAAAATTTTCGACTTCTGAATGGCTTAGCAAGCATTTTACTATTCGAACACGGACTCTTTTCATGATTTAAGCTCCTACATTAATAGGACAAAGCACAATCTTGATTCTAACTTTGTCTCTCTTACATACATTGGATAACTCATCTTAAACTTCAAGAACTACTTTTCGAAAGAATCAGTTTCCTTTTCTTTCTTTTTTGTTCTCTGTGTAGATTCTTACTTGCACTACTTATATATTATATTCTCCGGATTCATTTCATCATGTATATAAGTATAGGCTTTTCCAATCCAAAGCTATCCTTCTAGTTCTAGCTTGAGATGCTAAGGAAAGGCAGCAAATTCTACACCTTTAGCAGTAAGATCCTCATCCACATTACCTTTTTATGCAGCAAACTATATATTTTAACTGCTTAATTATAAGTTGCATTTTATTTTTTTTATAATGTTTTTCAGTGAGTTCTTGTGGCTCCAAGTGCATGCCTGACAGGCTTCAAGGCATTAAGGAAGACAGTGAAGCGAATTGGCTGCCGGCAAACTGTCCTCAGCCCGAAACCCCGACCGAGTCCATGGAGTTCCTCGCCCGGTCCTGGAGTTTATCCGCCATGGAACTCTCCAAGGCTCTCACTTATACTAATAACAATGGTGGCACAAACCATGTTGAAGCTTCTCCTTTGTCTTCCCTTGGAGACATTAAAGTTCAAGATGGGACTGCAGTGAGTTTTTTGTGTTTTTCTTGAACTCTTTTATAAGGCTGAATAAGGAAACTGACTGCTGGTGTATGTGTTTCAGTTGAAGTGATACTTTATTGGTAGTTAGTAATACTTTGTTTAAATTGGCATTTTGCAGCAGACTCAACCAGCTTCAGATAGTCCTCCAGCTTCTCCAAGAGGAAGTAATGATCATACAAAGGTAGTAGTAGTATTCTCACTCTATTTTCCATTAGTATTGTTTAGTATGAGAAACACGACTATTTTAGTGGGACGAAAAGAGTACAACCGAAAGGAGACATGATGCGTTATGCCAAACTGAATTACATAATCTGAATGTTGCAATGCATGTTTAAAGAAGAAAAATTAGAAGCCCAATAGATACAGTGTGCTTTGATAGAATCCACTAGACTTCTTCGTTCTTGCTCAATCATTATGCCTCCATTTTTAGAGCCACTTGATCTCAGAAACATTCATGTGTTCCTGCATAATCATCACTAAAACTGTCTACTTTTTATCCCTTTAATCATTAATTAGGAATGAGCAAGAACAGCATAAATTATAAAAGTTGATAGAGCTATTGATTTCTGCAGGAATTATTTCTGCTTCATCAAGCACTCAATCCAGACGTCATTTACAGTCAGCAGTTACTGAAAAATGGGGTAAATATACATTCCATTCAACTTAATCACCATCTTTTACATACTCCCTCTCTTATACTACAAGAGTCCAGTTTGGAGTTGTATATTGTGACTCATAAACAATTTTACCACTATTCTAGTGGAACGGGGGAAGTACTAAATAACCACTGTCTTCAATCTTCATAGCATAATTAAGATTTATTGTATCCAAACAGCTCTGTAGAAACAACATGAGAAGTAAGACAATGGGTAGATGGATAAAAGACCAAAGGGAAAGGAAAAAGCAAGAACTCAGAACACACAATGCCCAACTCCATGCTGCAGTTTCAGTTGCAGGGGTTGCTGCTGCAGTAGCTGCTGTTGCAGCATCAGCGGTGACATCCCCCGAGAAGTCCGCGAATCACCACAAGAAACCTTCAAAGATGTCAACTGCAATCGCATTGGCTGCAGCTCTGGTTGCATCCCACTGCATTGAAATTGCTGAGGATTTGGGGGCCGATCACGACCAGATACTATCGGCTGTCAGCTCGGCCATTAGTGTAAAGACTAATGGCGATGTGATGACGCTAACTGCAGGAGCTGCAACAGGTATCTAACTAAGCGCTTGCTTTTTTTTTTTCCCCATAGTATTAGAAACACGACTCTTTTAGTGGGACGGATGGAGTATTTCTTTTCATTCTTATGAAACTATAATGCAGCATTGAGGGCTGCTGCCACACTGAGGGCAAGGCTGCAAAAGGGCTATCCAGCTGCAGCGATTACTCTGCCCGATGAACACGACGAAGAAAACAAAGAGCCAAATGTGTTGACTGCTATGGATTTTGTATCAAAAGGGGGAGAACTTCTTAAAAGGACAAGAAAAGGTAATGTTTTCGGAATACATGAGCTTAGATAGAGCTGTTCAAGGGATATATTGGAACTAATAATTCTGCTGTCAAAAAAATGATTCATGCAGGGGATCTCCACTGGAAACTAGTCTCCATCAACATCAACTCAAGTTTTCAGGTATACCTAAATCCTTGGAAGATCAGATTGTATACCGAGCTCCCTCCATCCCTCTAAAAGAGTATTGTTTTTAATACTGAAAGAGTCACGTTTGTAATGTTGTTTTCAGTATTAGAAACATGACTCTTTTAGTGAGACGGATAGAGTATCATTTAGATAGCGCCCTATTATTGGCTGAGCAACATATTAGACTGGTGGGCTGATCATCCCACCTTACTTTTTTGAAAGTATATATCTCTAGTGCTATTTAAAAATCACAAAAATTAACTAATTTTTCCCCACCAAAATTAATAAAAGTAGGGATCTGGCTAATTTTTGAATATCTTACCCCACCAGACGTTAGGGATCTGGCTATGCCACTGCGCCCTATATATCTACCTATTCATGCTTCATCTTTCCGAATTCTGGTTTTATCTCTGTTCTTATCATTCTCACACATAAGAATAACTATTTGATCTTGAATCAAACAGGTAGTATCTAAAATGAAGAGCAAGCACATGGCAGGAACATTCACAAAGAAAAAGAAGTGTATGCAAAATTACTACAAGAAAACACACTTGATAAACTTCCTTTGATCCCTGTAACTTCTTATAACATGAATTGGTTTGTTAATTTGTTCTGTCCAGTTATAATCTCTGGAGTCTACTCTGACATCCCGGCGTGGCCGGGGCGCGAGAGGGAGGAAAGCAACGAGCAAAAGGCCTACTTCGGGATACAAACCGATGACAGGATGGTCGAATTCGAATGCAGAAACAAAGGGGAAAAACAGATGTGGATTGATGGCATCCATCATATGCTGCATTCTCGCGTAAACAATTAAAAACAAGACATGATCATCATGTGTTAATGTGTTGTGTTGAAGTTAACAAGAATCGTGGTTTGTCTGAAGAAATATAGAAATCAAATGTATCCTTCCTTAATTTGTACAACGTGGTTGCCATTGTAGTTTCATTGAACTTTCCAAGAAGGGGTTCACATAATGATTAGTAGGGTTGACGAACAATAGGTAATTTATTGTGAATTCAAAACTATGAATTGATAATTTTATGATTGTTGAAGTAGGGCGCGATTTATCGGTTCAGTTTTCGGATTTTTCAGGGTTTTTTTTGTCCGATTTACTCAGTTTGGGAATTTTTGAGTCCACATCATAAATATAACCGAATTCGAATTGAGGCGAAAAAAAAAAGAAAAAGAATTACAGTTTTGCTAAGTAACTATGTGTTCAGATCATTGACATTAGATGGATCACAAATACAATTGAGTAATAACCCAAATCCAATTTGAATGAATGATTTTTTTAACGAAATTGGTGTCCCGTCCTATAATTGATTAGTATTTTATCAAATCAATAATTGATTATAATAGTGCAAGATACGTCATAGAGATGAATTTTTTTGTATGTTTTGATCAAAGTCAACAGTTTGACATCGAACATGAAACGAATTTCATTAGCGGACCTGTTTGTATCTCATTTTTTACTCCGCAATTAGGACATGACAGACAGCCAAACAAACACATCTCAACATTTTTTTTAATAAGTAAATAAATAAAAGAAAGAACAAAATATTGGCCAATGGTTTTCTTTTTATTTTTTTAAAGAAAAAACTGCACGTCCCCATCCAACTAATGCGCATGTCTTGTGGCGCAATTGAAAAAAATGCAAATTGAATATCGATCCTATGTTTAGGATTTTCAATCTCCCAAGTTCCTTTGTTCGGATCCATATTTTTCAATCTTCTTCTCCATATTCGGAGAGGATGCGGTAAATTACTTTCTTTTCTTTCTTTCTTTATGGAAGTTTTTCGTTATTTCATAATAATTGTAAGAAATCTTGTGTTTTTGAATAAGTCGGAGTTTCTTACCATATATATACAAATAAGTGTTTTAATATAGTATATTTTTATTTGAGGAAATTGTCACTTAAGAGACTTTCATCAAAATGTTAGTAACAAATCCAAAACCGAATTCATATTTCGGTACGAGATTTGTATAAGTCAGTTCATATCTATATAGAATGATTCAACGTATTTTTAACTATTTTTATATGATTCTCATCCGGGAAGGGTGATAGAGTACATCGTCGTGACTCTAGACTTGTTCTGGTTTCAAAGGAATAAAATAGTGCATGGAGAGCCGAGTCAGAAACCGCTTGGGGTAATGTAGGCAGCGGCGGCTTCCCTGCGGAATTACAAAACGGTGAAGTCTTGTCCAGAGTGGTAGGATCCCTCTTTGGCTTTTGGCTCCCTGCTGGAGCGGTGCCACCTAACATTCAGGTTTTCTTTGATGTGGCGTAACCGGTGGAGCTGCAGGGGGGGTATTTGGATGTGACGTAGAGGCACAATGGCTAGCAGGCATGGGTAGACAACCCTTGTGGCCATAGACTTACTCGATCATATGCATGAACTGTCACCAAATGCAAGATTAATTTATTAATAACCCTCATAAAATAAAACTTGTATTATTTTGTCTTGTCCGGCGTAGTTTACTCTTTGCTTTTAATTCATAATTTATTGTTGTATTATCGGAGGGTTCAACTTACCTAACCACGTTGTAGGGCATGTTCTTTTGATTTTTGTTTTGAAAACGATTTTAATTTTAACAGTAAATTTAATATATTTTAATTATATTTCATCACTTTTAATATAATTTTTTACTATTCAGCATCTACTTTTTATATTTTCAATACACTTTTTACATTATAAAACTATTTTTCAAAATATGTTTTCAAAATCGTTTTCAAACTAATAAAAAAGAATAGGCCCGTAGTCTTTTAGATTGATGTTAAAAAATGTTAAATTAATTAGTTACAACCGTTATAGTTTGTAAGATCGGAATCTCACGTGAAATCGATTTTAATGTAGGATTGGATCGGATAGTAGGATAAGATCAATTTCGGTGTAGGATCAGAATTTTGCAAACTATGATAACAATTACAAAATGAAAGGTTGTCCAGTTAATTATGTGCACAAAATTGGAATGAGATAAAAGGAATTATCTCATATTTAAAGTTGAAATAATTTTTCATTGACAGAATTTTAAATTAATTTTGTACCACTTGATCGAGATTTACTGTCATAAAATAGAGACAACATTACAACTTAAGAAACCAATCAAGTGATTTAGGTTTCATTTGATAAAATTTAAGTCTGACGTCTGGAATATGAATTCATTAAGTTACCATGCTTGATACAATTTAAAATTCAAGATATGAAATTAGGACTGAAGTTTGAAATCTGAAAACTGAACTCTGAATTATATTAAGTTATTAAAATAAAAATTATTTTATTTTTAACATTAAATTTAATTATGTTTTTAATAAAGTTGTAGAAGAAATATAATATATTTTTTAAATTTTTTGCAGTTATAAAATTATTTTTTTTTTGAATTGATAAACTTTAAAATCATAAACTAAAATAAACAATGAAACCAAAAATGAGAAAATTGAAAAATAAAAAAATTCATTCAATTCATTTTTTACGCTGGAATTATACTTTTTTTCAGACCCACTTCATTAATTAGGTGTTTAATTTCAGAATCACTTAATTTATTAAGATTTATGACGGATAGTTATCAAACACACTTAATTTGATTAAACTCTTAATCATTAATTTTAAGTGCTGAATTTGGTTATCAAACGAAACTTGAACCAAACTATTATTATTATTATAAAATATCAATTATGCTTCAAATCTCAGTTTCAACACTCAGCAATAACAACTAAGAACATGTGAGTAGTGGCTTCCTTCTTACAACAAATATCCAGTTTTTATGAGTAAGTGGAGGACAAATGATAACACCTCAGCTTTGTACTTTTTTAAAAAATTTTTATTTCCTTTTTTTTTTTTCTAATATAAAGTGCCCTTAATTTTTATCAAAATATGGCTACCTTCTTTCTTTAATTTTTCTTTATAATCTCTATTTAACTATTATTTAATGAATTTAACTTTTAAGTGAAATTGAGAACACAGTTGAAAATTATCATTAATTTAATTTAGTGGTTGGAATTACAAATTAACACTTCTAACAATTATTAGAGTGATTTATCAAAAAATATTTATTATTATTATTTTATTTTTTCTACTATAAGTGTTAGAAAAAGTAAAATAAAATAACTTTTTGAGAAAAAAAGAGTAGAAGAGTAGAAGTGTCTAGTCGTGCACCAATATTAAATTGAAAATGTTGGGCTGATGTTTTCACAATTAATCCTTCAATTAATTAAACTGATTTTCCTTAGTGTAATAATAATACTTCTCCCGTTTTAGTAGAAGTGTCTAGTTTCAAATTTTTTGCTCCTCTTATTCATACTAATATAATCGAGTGTGATATACAATTAATTCATATTTCAAAAGTAAGGATGTAAATGAAATAAATAACGTCAAACTAGTTATTTTAATTGTTGTACTTACATTTATAATAAGTTGTACGTTTGTCAAAGTAGACTAGACTCTTCTAGTTGAATGGGGAAATATTATCTAATGTTTCCATTACAAGTCACGACACATGGGTACGTGATGAATATGATCTGTGTCATTCGGAATCAAAGAGAATCTATGGTCCATCATGTAACTTAATTATTGTTCTTATTTTATATATGCTCCATTCATTTTATTGAAAATTTAAAATTTAAAATTTAAAATACATTAATACTTCAGAAAATTATTTTCTGTTATTAATGAAAATTTAATCTTTTTATTAGAATATATATAGAGTTCGGTTTCAAAAAAACAAAAAAATTTATTCCAATAAAAAAGTCTAATTTTTATTTGTTTTGCATATTCTTACTAATATATTTATAATGTATGATCCATACTTGACCTTTTTTTTGGAAAGTACTCCATTTGTTTCGTTAGAATAGTCAACTTTGTAATATTATTTTTAGTAATACAAAGTGGACTCTTCTAATAGAACGGATGGAATAATAATATAAGTGAAAAATATAATGTCAAATTACTTATTTTACGTGTTGTATTGTTACAACTCATACTCTCTTTGTTTCATTAGGAGAGTTTAATTTAAAATTATAATTTATAACTCATAAATAACTATACTACTGAATTCTCTTAATAATTAAAAAAGAAAGTAATAAATTATATATTTTTCAAACTAAATTTTTTTAGTAAAACGGAAGGAGTAATACCGTTAGTGGGGAAAAAAGAAAGTAATATGTTTATAAATTTTCAAAATTCAGTTAATTATTGAAGTGGGAAACAGCTGAGAACACTTTTGTGAAAACATATTACCGTTAGTGGAACACTTTTGTGTAATATTAATATTTTTTTATAAAAATTTCTTATAATTTGATACTGTATCTTTTATTCTTTAGAATTTACTAATTATTTGTTAGGTTTTATTTAACTTTAAAAAAAACCTGAATAATTAATCAAAGAGATAGTTATCGTATTTGGTCTAATCATTATATGTGTAATTTATAATTATGATATTATATAAAGTATTTTGGTTTAAGACATTAATGTCCTAACTAAACAAAGTTGTCAAGGGGGTGTTTGGCAAATGGAAACGGACCGGTTTAGGATTCTCTGTTACATTCCTTGTTATATATCTTAATAACTCATCGTAAATATTATTTTTTTTTTACCAATGAATTCATTAGTATTCTAATAAATTTCGTGAGTAAGTATTCACTTATTTTGGTATATGGTATATTTATTTTAATTTATCGAGATTAAAAAGTTAAAAAAATACTATAAAAGTATAATAAAATACAAGACTAATGTAAAAACAAAAAAATTTATATTAAAATAAGGTAAAATGTAAATGAATATCATTGGTAAAAAGAATTAATACAAAAAATAATATTTATGATTATTTATTAAAATATATTACAGAGATTATAACATGAAAGTGTAGCAAATGATTTGAGTAATGAAAATGCTTGAATGATTGATTTGAAACTACAAAGAAACAGTATATCCAGTGAAGTGGAAAGAACATGTTCTTTTTTACCTACGATTCAAACGTCGTATGTAGACAAACTAGTACCAACAAACGGACAATAACTTGAAGTGATGGCATCCACCACGATAGAGGGGATAATGACTAGTTCCGATTATTTGAGACGGGGAAACAACCTAAACCATTGTAATTAGGGTGCGTTTATCGCGCGAGAATAAAAATTTAAATGAGAGAGAGACATTTTATATCTGGTAATGAGATAATTTTTTATTAAAAGAATTTTAAATTACCTTTTAGATAATATAACCATTTAAACGATTAAATTCCTATGCAAATCAAATACAAGAATTTTAATATCAGAAATTACTTTCTTATTCCCTCATTCTCATTCTTTTGCGCCGAAAGCACTCTCGAAATTTGTCCAAATTACCGAGCGGATTCTTACTTTACAAAATTAACAGGCGGACCCAAATTTCCATTTAGCGATCGACATTTATTCCATTGAATTCCGTCTGTGACAAAAGCAAAAAATATGAGTGCAGACAAATCATTTCTAATCTATAATTTTGTTACAACTCGAACTTTTTTTTTTTTTCTTTTTTTCTTCAATTTTCAAATGAGAAATCATCATCTTTATAGCTAGCTTTAATGATTAAAGCCTAGAAAAAGGCAAGAACCACACCCAAAAAAAAAAAAAAAAAAAATTAAGAAAAAAAAATTGGTCATTTGATGATCGAAGAATGGCAGAGTAAAGAATTAGAGTGAAGGTCAACGAACATGTTTTGTCATTGCAGCCCTCAATAATTCCTGCCAACCTTACAACAGGAATTACTTAGTCAGTTCAAAACATTTGGAATCTTTAAAATCTTACTCCAAAATGACCTAAAACCAAAAAAACAAAAAGAAAAAAAAAAAACTCTTGTACGACAATTTGATAGGTGATAATTCAGCAATTAAATTCGATACACATGTTTTATTTCGATATATGTCATACCTATTAATTTAACATAATTGTGGTATTTAAAGAGTTAAACTCAATACTTTAGAGATAAAATTTAACAATCTAGTATTTAACAACGTTATTTCAGCACCTAAACTCAATATATAACGCACACGGGATCGATACTCTAGACCGGCAAAGTTCGATACATGCATTGTTGGACTGTCAGAAGCGTCAAATACAAATTTTATAAATAAAAAAAAATGTAAAAGAGAACTCTACTCTTTCCCTATATATAATCCTCCATTGTGGTTCTATTTTCTCACAGAAAAACCAATTGCAACTTTGCAATATTCCATCAAATCCCACGTTGCAATTGGTCACTTCTAGCTAGCTAACCTTAGCTCTCCATTTTCTAAATTCCGATCATGGCCAAAATCGCCCTCGGAACCTGCCGGGAGGCTTTCCAGCCGGACTGCCTCCGAGCTCTCGTCGTTGAGTTCATTTCCACCTTTCTCTTTGTCTTTGCAGGCGTCGGATCCGCCATGGCTGCCGGTAACTAATCTAACCCTTGCCATATAAATATTTAGTTATTTAGGTACTTTTTATTTCATTAAGCCTTGCATGTATGAATATTAATGATTTATTTTGTGTTATAAATAAAATAGATAAGCTGAACGGGAACCCTCTAGTGGGGTTGTTTTTCGTGGCCATGGCACATGCCTTGGTGGTGGCTGTGATGATATCCGCCGGTTTCCGCATCTCCGGCGGCCATCTTAACCCGGCCGTCACCCTTGGCCTTTTAGCCGGCGGTTACATTACTGTTGTCCGATCAATTCTGTATTGGATTGACCAGTGCTTGGCTTCCGTTGCTGCCTGTGCTCTCCTATCTTATCTTACCGGTGGACTTGTAAGTATATATATACCTTTCAATTTTATGATCAATATATATATAACAAAATAAATAAATATAGGACACTTTTGCCAAATATTAAGGAAAAATACTAATCAATGCCATTATTTTTTTTCTTAAATATAATTTATTTTCCTAGATATTACTTTTAAATTGAGTGGCTAAAAACTTCTTTGATGAGACATTAGAGTTTCAAAATGTTTATTTTCATTTGGAAGAAACTAAAATGTTCGTTTAACAATATGTCATGGATGATTTTTACAAGTCTTAATTACAGTTCACCCCTGAATTATCAGTATTTTACAGTTTGTTTACGCCCGTTTTAAAAATATATCGTTTGTCCAATTTTCAGACAATTTTACTCCCTTCAAAATATTACTGATATTTAGCATAAGGAAGGGAAAGAGTATATTCTGCAAGTACAAAGGTACAGAATATATATAAGTGACAATAATTGAGGGACACAATGGTAATTGAGCCTTTTTGTAACTACCTATTTGAAACAACAGTAACAACTAAACTTTTATCCCCTACATAGAGGTTGTTATATTGATCATATCTTACTATTATGTACGGTTGTGCCTTATCTTTGAAATATGGAGATAAAAAAAAATTCACCAATAGTACAATCTCTGTCTCATATAAAGAATCATGTTTTGAGTTATATTTGTGATTCAGAAACAGTTTTTACACGAGATTATTTTAAAGAGTAGACAATATAAACTTGAACATCATCTTTTTGGTTGCATCATCTTACATTTTCCAGACCTTAATACTTTTAGCAATGTCAAATCTCCACTATAGTATATAAAATCCTAATTCAGTTCATAGGTTTAGCAAAAAGTAACAAAACAACTTAATAATCTTATAATAATCATCATCAAATTAACTTTTTTGCATTAAAAAAATCTGTACTTTTTTCCTTTTTATTTTAAAGCTTCATAATTATTATATGTAAATTAACTATGTTAATTGATTTACTCGCAGACCACACCTCCACACACACTGGCCGTCGGAGTGGGCTACGCACAGGGAGTCATCATGGAGATCGTCTTAACATTTTCCCTTTTATTTACTGTTTACACCACCATTGTGGACCCCAAGAAGGGGAATCTCGCCGGAATAGGCCCACTTCTAACTGGGCTTGTCGTTGGGGCCAACATCATGGCTGGTGGGCCTTTCTCTGGGGCTTCCATGAACCCGGCGAGATCTTTTGGGCCGGCTTTGGTCAGCGGAATCTGGACCGATCACTGGGTTTATTGGGTTGGGCCATTGATTGGAGGTGGGCTTGCTGGGCTCATCTGTGAAAATTTCTTCACTGAGAAAAATTCACATGTTCCACTTAGCACTGAGGAATTCTGATATTTATCTTTAATTTCTCATTATAATTCTGTAATTTGCTGTATTAGGCCTTTCAATCAAACTTTTTTACTGTTCGGTCCTAAATCTCTTTAATTATATATTGCCCTTGATGAGGCATAGATGTCCATTAATGTACCAATTATATATGCGCGTCTCAATCGGAAGATTCGTGTTTTATGTTTTGGAAATGTGTAAGTTTTTAAAAATATGGAAATACAAAAGTTAAATTAACTAATTAGCCATTTTTGCACTCATGTCTTTTTACTTTTTAAGGATGCGTTATTATATACCATACATTACATTCGTAAGAGTATGTAAAATAAAACAAATCATCAGAACTCCTAATTTAAACGTGGGGGGAGGATTGAGGTGGTGGATAAAGGGAGGGTTTTAGGGTGGTGGGAGTCATAAATCCAGAAAAACAGGTTTATCACGCCACATCAAAAGCAAAAACTCACCCACTTTTATAAACCTATCCCCAGCAACAATAAACCAGAAAAGCAATTTCATCATTGGTCTCACTAATAAACAATTCTATACACATTCATTTATACTTTTTTAATTATAATTTATCAACTATGTTTAATTATAAATTTATTTTAATTTATTAAAATATTTAATTTCGTAAATTACATAATTAAATAAATCACAAGAAAAAAATTAGATAATTAGTAAAATATTATATAAAGTACGTTACATTAAATAAATAAAAAGTTATGAAAAAAATACACTATTTCCGAAATAAAAAAAGCACATCAAACAAACACAACATTACAGTAATAAAAAGGGTTATCTTATACTAATTGCCGAATTGATAGGTATTTATAGAAAAAAATACACTATTGCCGAAATAAAAAAAGCACATCAAACAAACACAACATTACAGTAATAAAAAGGGTTATCTTGTACTAATTGCCGAATTGATAGGTATTTATAAAAAAAGAATTTAAAACAAATAAATAAAATAGATCCAATGGAAGGCAAAAAAAAAAGAAGGAAAAAATTGTAATAAAAAAAAAAAACTAAGCCTTAACGGCTCTTTAAGTAAAAAAAAAAAAAAAAAATTTATTGCTGGTGGCAGACAACTCACCAGAGGTGGAGCCCACCGTGAGTCAAAAACCCAACTTCTAAAATCAAAAGCTGGGTTTATGACATGGAGGGAGGGAGTGGTGGGTTTGGATTTTTGTGGGTTTTTGCTGGGTTAATCCACCACTCCCACCACCCTTATAACCATGAGATCATAGTGTCAATTGAATTTGATCAAATTCGATTTTTGAACAAAATCGAGTTGACTATGATCAAATATCGATGGCTAGTTGGATCCACCCGGATTTAACAACATTGCTTTTTAATCGGGAAGAAAATTGAATTTGGACACACGAGTGAATAGCATACAACGTCATGCATGCAGGTAGTGTATAAATTGGGTAGGCAAAGTATCGATCGGAATAAATGTTGGTAGTTTGAGAGCACTTATGTACCCAATTAAGTACAACTGGTCCATTCAAGTGGTACAAATGCATTAACGTCAATCGATCGGACTACAGCGACCACTTTTTAATTAGTAGTGAAAATACTTTATCATGCTTTGAGCTGTTGTAGGTTGTAGGTTGTCGCTCCACAACAACTTGTCAATTTAAAGCGAGATCATATTTTCTGTTTGCTCAACTCCTGTGTTCCTTGTTTACTTTTTCATAACGGAAAACACGAGGCAGAGATTTCTCGTGAAATCTAAAACGTATAATGTATGAGAGAATGGAACATTGTATTTTAAAACCATATATATATTCGTGATTTCTTAAAATAAACCATGGCGAAATAGGTGTCATTTGTAAAAACTTTTTTCTCAAGCTTTTCCACTATAATATTTTGCTTCCCAGCATTACGACAAAAGAGCTTGTAGTCACACGTTTTTTTAAAAAATATCACGTGTATGAAATTGTGAGTTTAGTCGTTAATGTATTTCCGAAAAGAAGAGAAAAAAAAAAATCGTGTATAGTCTATATGTATCAAGTATTAATTTTAAGGTAGAACTAGTGCCTATAAAATAAAAGGTTTCGATAGTAAGGGAAGAAGTAATGCTTGTTTAAAAAAATTGCGACTATAAAATATAAAGTAATATATACTTTTTAAGAAAAAAAGTAGCGCATGTAATATAAAAAGTCATGTTTATTTCTAAAAAAATACACACACATCGATTTTAATGGTAGAAGTAATAACAGTAAAAAAAAGGAAAAAAATAGTGATTATAAGGGTAAAAAGAAAGAAAAAAAGGTATTACATGTGCCTGTTTAAAAAAAAGAAAAAAAGAAAAAAAAAAAGACGAAGTTAGTGATGCGCGCACGTGCGTGTGGGTCTCTTGTCGGACGGTATATTTGTATGACATGAGACTCTCCTGAATAATTCCGTGACGAAACTATAATATATTCTCAACACTAATTAAAAAATCCACGGCGAATGTTCCGCCACCACACACGGCGGTGAATGGCCATTTTTTGCCATCTATATGTGGTCAAGTCTCTTTATCACAAAAGGAAATGGTCCTTATCTATTAAGTTTCCTAAAGAAGATCGAGAAGCACAACCATCCTTTGTCTTTCCACATTCATTCTTCTCATAAGCAACGCACTGAAAAAGTATATAAATCCACAATTAATAAAATAATAATCATGAAGGTATACGTCCCTCTCACCGAAAGCCGACTTTGGTGTTCCGGTTTTGAGTTTTCTTACCCAATTCCTCCTTCCAATCCATCTAAAAATATAGAGTACTAATTAGTATATATATCGGCCCGTGATGTATTATTTTCTAGCTCCGCTATTGATCGCAGTGACAATTGGTTTATCTTTGAGATCTCAACAGGGGTGACAAAAAAATTCACTAACCCAAAAACCGTCTAAACTCATTGGGTATTAACCTAATAAAACCCACTTTAAAAAATAATAGGTTGGGTGAGTTTGGGCTAAATATGTAATAGGCGAATTTAGGGTAGCCCATTGGGTACCCTAAAAGCCACCCATCATGGGTATCAAAAATACTCATCCATAATTACCCTTAAAAGTATAAAAAAAAAAAAACCAACAACTCACATATTTTAGTGGGCTCATTTTATTTTTTTCTTCAAACTTATTTTTTCTTTTTTTTTATTTTTCGTGTCCTATAATTACTTTACGTTTTTTTTCCATTTATTTTTTAATAATATTTTTAAATTACCTACTTATAATATTAATTCAAAATTCGTTTGGGTTTAGGGCCGGGTTTGGGTTTGGGCTGGGCCGGCCCAGTTCGAGCCCAGTTTTTGACTGATTTCGGGCGGGCCCAGTTTTAGACCGGGCCCAGTTTTGGGCCTCGGAATCAGATTTGGGCATCGGGCCCAATTTCGGGCCTTGGGCCCAGTTTCGGTGTCGGGGCATGCACGAGTTTATATAAATATAAAAAAAATTAAAAATTGTGTTTCGACAAAAAAATTACATACAATTAAATATAAAAGTATATAAAATTTAATATTTCAAATTTTAGAATATATTCAAAGAATTAAAATTCACTTTAAAAAAATTAAAATGAAATTAAAAAAAAAATTTAATTTTTTTTATTAATAAACTATTAAATAAGCCTTATATTTTTGTATAATGGGTATTATGGGTACCCATGAGTACCCATAGCTACCCATTACCCATTTGAGTTAAAACCATTAATTGAGTGGATAATAAGTACCCATTACCCATTAACTTAACACCCATTTAATACCCGCCCAATACCCGTCCGTTTGACACTCCTAGATCGCAATCATGCAGTGGACTACATGTCGATCTGCAAGCTATGCATACCAAGGGGAGATATGGACAGGTACTAAATATAGTTGCTATTGAATTGAAGGCAGTAGCGACCACAATTTAATGCATTAATAATAATATAATAATATTACTTCTTCTCTTCAAAACCATTTTATTTATTTTATTTTTAATTTTATTTTTCATTGAATTCATAATATAAATATAGCCAGCTACCTCATTCACTACTTCTTTAACTCCAATTTTGCATTCAAAACTGTGAGTTTTCATATGTCATGTGTTATATTTTTAGCTAGCTAGCTACCACCATCCAACTATAGTATATATATATATATATAATATATATATATATATATATATATAGGAGGTGATGGTCCCTACAAAATTTTAATTTTATTTACTAATATGTTTATATATTAATAAACATATATAATCATTAATTTTGGCCACTGCAATTAAAATATATTAGTATATCTGATAAGTTTTACCTTATAAAAAAAAAAATTAAAACTCCTTAATTTGAATATCAAGTGTATAAACTTGTATAGTCTATTTTGTGCATTATTTTTGTTATTTTCTAAACTCTAGAGTTAGTTTTGTGTGCATTCATGAAACTTACCGGTTTTCGATTATTATTTTACATTTATTTTTATAATAATTATTAGTTGACTTTCATTTAAATAATACACTATCAAATAAGATTTTTTTTGTAAAAAAAACCTTCAATAATTTAATTTAAACTCTGCCATTGAATAATTTAATTGTTTACTCTGTCTTATTAAATGAATCATTTTTATTTTTTATTATCTTACATGCCTTTACTCATATGATAATGTTCAGTTCACAACTAACCTATACTTAGATAGTAAGGATATTATAAGTAGAAAACATTATATTAAATAACTTTATTTTAGATGTTATACCTTACCACCTATACAAATTCTTCTTTTGAAAAATATGACTCTTTATATTATACAGAGAGACTATCTATTAGTACTACGTACTCTCTCCGTCGCATTAATTAGAAAACCTACTTCCAAAATTGCACAACGATGATGGGTTTCAAGATACAACATTTCACTTATATCTTTATTTTCCAAATGTTAGTTAATTTTATCTGCACATAATTACATTAGTAAGGCTATAGAAAGAAAAGAAATTAAAAAGGGTATTGGCCGTCATTTCTGTCTGCAATCTAGTCACTTTCTTGAGCTAGCGATGGGAATATATTGAAGGTGACAAGAATTCGTGTCATGACACTACCACAATAAATATTTTGATTTTCTATGAAGATTTCATCATCTCTTACGTGCCATATGTAATATACATTAATATTAATTCTAAGTTAAAAAAAAAAAATTCTAAGTTGTGGGTGCTTAATATTTTTAATATTTAAACTAAATCATTAGTAATTTACAAATTCAAAATTTAATTTATACACAAAGGACTCTTTTATATATTTAATCAATTATAAAATAATTTGGCCTTCACTATATATTTTAGATTAAATGTTGATTAGATATTTTTTTTTCTTTATTCATATATGTATATTTATATTCTTATTTCCTATTATTACCGTATTAATAAAACTAGAATAATTCTTTCGAATAAAATAAATTTTGAGAAACATGAATATTAATTTTTTTACCTCTGCACCACCCTGTGCAGATGCCATTCCTTCGAATCTGGTAATTGTCGATGAACTGAATAATTTCTCAAATGAAACCTTTTACTTTCAATAATAAATAATTTTTTGTTATTGCGATGGAAATAATAATAATACTCTCATATTTATTTTAATGGAAGAGTTGGATTTAAAAATGTAATTTGCGACACTCATAAAAGTTATATTGTTGAACCCAGGGCCGGTCTAAGCTTTGTGAAAACGTAGCATTTGCACATAGTCTTTCAATTTTTGAGGGCCCCCACTTCTTTTCAAAATGATTTTCTAGGCAACAAAAATATAATTTTTAAAATTTTTTGTTATAATTTCTCTAATTTCACATTAAATTTATAAAATTATCAAAGTTCAAATTCATTAATTATACATATTTTTATTTTAAGGGTCCAATTTTTATATCATGAATACTTGTATCAGACCTGCCAGATGGTCCGGCAGGCATTTTTTCAAATTTTAGAATAGACAATACTTTTTTTTGTAAATGTGAGTATTGAATTTAACTTTAAAAGTATTGCGTGTAAGTTTTAAAATATTACATATATAACCTCTAGTGTATCGCATATTACTTATAGCAGCATCTTATGTATCGAGTACGTCTATTGATGTATCACATGTCTCTAAAAAAAAAATAAATAAATATAACGCTTAGTGAAAAAAAAAAGTATTAATTTTAAGGGTTGAAATATTGAATATAGCGAGTGTAGTTATCGATGTATCGCCTGTTTCTATATTAAAAAAATGAGTGATAAAATCTTCTGTAATAAAACGCAAATATCTATTTTAATAGCTGAAATATCACTTGTTTAAAAATGTAATCGCCTAGAGAAAAAAAAAAAAAAAAACATAACAAAGAATGTCCACAAGTTGTACGGAAGACTGCCTGATTTATAATTAGGACAAGGTCCTAAAAGGTTTAAAACGGCCATGACTCCTTTTTATTGGGACAGAGAGTAATTGTGTGTATATACTCAACAAAATTTCACCAGTATTAATATATATAGAGAGGCTTAATTAATTAGTTACATATGAACCAAATATATAAATATAAAAAAAAAAAAAACTTTAATTATATAGATAATTGACCAGAAATTAATTACGACTATGATTATGATATATTCAATATTATTCTTCTTCTTCTTCTTCCATGTCAAGTCCTTTTTCTTGTCTGTAATCACAAAGGAAATTAAAATCACGTCTGTTTAATTACCTTGCCTCTTCTTCTCAACCCACGAAGGAGACAAAACCGGACTCATCTCGTACTCTCCATACGACGTCTTCTTCTTCTTCAATTCCGATCCTTCCAACATCTTCTCGTCCGGCAAAATCTTCACTCTCCAAACTTTAAAAGTCTGGTCCAACCCTGCGCTGTAAACCAAGAATCCCATCACCATTAACTTATCAACCTCCATGGAAGCCGCCAAACTCCTTACCGGCCCTCGGTGCGCATCCAGCACGGCGAGGCACTCGTGGTAAAAGCTCCCTTCCTCCCTTCTCCAAACCCGGATCGTCGTGTCCTCGGAGCCACTAAAGATTAGGTTCTCGATCGAAACGAGACAAAGAACCGCGAACCGGTGGCCCTGGAGGAACCCGCCGTGGTTATACCGGCCGGAGAATCGTTCTTTTTCCCAGAAATTTATGAACCCGTCGGAAGATCCGGAGTAAAGGATGCAGGAATTCAACTGCGATGTGCTTAGTGCTAAAGCGTTAATGGGGGACGGTTGAAATTTTAACGTCATTGTGAGAGTGTGGGACCCGTGGCCGTAAACCCTTCTCCAGATTTTGATCGTCCCGTCGGAGGAGCAAGTGAAAACGCAGCCGTCTTCTTGATTAATCACGATACCGTTTACGTTATCGTCGTGCGCGGCGAACGAGTCCACGCACTTGCCGTCGGAGATTCGCCACGCTTTAATAGTACGATCCCACGACCCCGAATACAGGAGCCCTTCTGCATGGTAGTATCCCATGCAGGAGACGCAATCCCTGTGTTGTTTCTGGGAGGAGTTTGACCGTTGGAAGAATGAGATCGGGTTGTTTTTCCGGGGCATGGTTGTGATCTTTTTGGCCCGGAAATTTTCCGAGTCGGAGGCGACCACGTTCCACATCCGGACTTTGAAGTCCTTGTGGGAAGTGAAAAGCGTGTTCCCGTAAGCTAAAATCGCGCGGACTTCGCCCGACCTCGCTTTGATGTAGCCTCTCTCGGTGCAATCGGGTTGGCGCCACGCCCGAACCCGGCTACTATCCGAACCCGTGTAGACCAACCCGCGCGAAACCGCGATGGAGTAAATAATGCCTTCCTGCCGATGGAGTGACGCGATGCAGTGGTAAAGCAAAGAAGGAGACGGAGTTTGAAGCGGCGAAAGCGTCCACGGCGAGTCGGGACTCGGCGGGGGCATCAACGAATACATGGCGGTAGCCGCCGCCGGCTGCGACCGCGACGGGCTGAAGTTGACGTCGTGATCGGCAAATTGCTCGAATGATTTGAAAGAGAGACGGGGCGGGGACTGAGCGGCGGATTTCTTCTCTTCGTCCATGAAGGTGGAGAGGGTTTTTTTGGTGTAATGTTCCATAATGGTCCCTGAATCTGATCGACGATAAGAGGAAAAATGTGATAGGGATGGAACGGAATGGGAAGGGTAGATGGGAATTTAATTAAGTGGAAATGGAGGGGGGGATCGATTTACGCAGGGTGAAAGAGAGAGCGATCGATCGATGGGTACAAGATTTATTACGTTACAACTTAATATATTTGAGGGCTTCATGCATGGGGTGGTTGGTTTCATCATTAATACACATGCAATATTGCAACATTAATATATCAATATATCAAGAACTTGTTAACGATAAGAGTTAATAAATTCGGTGCCTGGCCTTTTCCATTGATTGCAAAACTATATATCATGAAGAGGGAAGAGAAGACAGCTAGCTATATACACACACAGGTGAATAACCCGATTAAAATCTGTCACTCAATTTGAAAATATTTCGGCCCTGTATGGTATCATGTTTTGAGAATGTGTTTTAAAATATGTTTTGAGATGTTGTTTACTATATTACATCTTCAAATATATTTTGAGATGTATTCCAAACTATATTTTGAGACATGCATGGTACTATTCATAAGTGGCGGCATGCGGCGGTGCAGTGGTGGCCCGACGGCGGTCCGGCGGTGGTCCGGTGGTGTCTTGTGGAGGTCCGGTGGTGGTCCAGCCCAATACTTTTTAAGAAATTATTTTTCAAAATATCTCAAACACATTGACAAACAACATTTTAAAACACATTCTAAAGTAAGATATTCCAAAACACATTCCAAACATATTTTGGACTTAGAGCTCACCATTTTCATTTCAAAACATATCGCAAAAGGAGCTTCCATACAGTGCCTTCATTTTCGTTCGTTGAACTATTTTTTTGCCTAACACGAGAGATTCATACACATTAGTAAATACAACAAATTAATAAAAGAAGAAATGTTAAATCTCTTTGTCCGCCTCGTATCTTGGCTTAAAGAGCTCATGAGGGCGGAAATAAGTCGGATATTGTCCCAATTTGAGTTTGAGATAATTTAAAAACTATTTTTAAAATGGTTAAATGACTTAGTTGGTCTCTTAAGTTGGGATGCTATGTCTATTTGGTCCCTTCACTTGAAATTATTTGATTTTGATCTCTTAACTTGAAATTTTGTTTCAAAATGATTCCCAAACCCAAATTATGATATATTTGAGCTATTTTCGACTAACACATGAGTTGTTTCAAACTAAATTAAGGGTGAACAAAATGATTTAACATTTATTTTTTTTTTGGGTATTAATGAGTGTGAATTTTATATGTTAACCGAAAATAGTTTAGAGATTGTCGGAATTTAGATTTGGGGACCATTTTGAAACAAATTTTCAAGTTAAGGGACCAAAATAAATCAATTTCAAGTTAACGGACCAAATGAATACTACCCAACTTAAGGGACCAATGTAGTGGTTTAATCTTTTAAAATTAAGGAGTCAAAATAAAAAAGATTTCAAATTAAAGGATAAAAATAACATAACTGCCCATATATTTGTGTGTGTAGAGAATTCTATATATATTACTCAGATCTACTAGCAACTGGGAAATGAGTTAGGCAAAAATTTAATGGGAATTGAATGAACAAATCAAATCGTATATTGGATTAATTAGTTTCATTTAATATTATCTGTTCATTGGTCATGAAGGATTAATTTGTTGTTGGTTCATTAATTTTGGAAGACCTTTTGTTTTACTATTTCATAATTAATTAACTTCCAACTGTACGTACACCTAATATAAACGGCTATAATTTCTCTCCTTAATTTCTAATTGAATATAGTATGTAATCATATCTGACTAAAGCCAATTTAGTTTATTGAGAGGGCAATACAAGAGCTGAATACCTCATGGGAAAAGCCATTAGCGCTTCTTTCATGTTAATAATTTTATAATTAATTTAGAATCCCTGATAAATTGTTTATAGCTCTTAAGATAAAGTATATATGAGTAAAACTACAGTCTCGTTACTCGAAGCAAATGCGCTTCGCTATCGAGTGCATAACTTTGTTTCTCTTACTCCTGATGGGGGCATCCCCAGTCCGTCGACAAGTCCAAGCAGAGAGGATCAACAAGTAGATGCAAAGGACTCGAGAAAGGAAGCAGAGCCTGTTCGTGTGCTACACCGAGGCCCAGTTATGCTACAGGACCCGAGCCCATTCCAGAGAGATCCATTTGTAGATATCATTGGGCCAATGACACGCAGAAAGACAAGGAAATTCAAGGCCGACCTTGAAAACCTAGTCCAAGAATGTTTCCGACAAGCCCAGATGGTATCCGGCGCACAAACCCCTGAAGATAAAGCCCAGAAGGGTCAGAAGGGTAAAATGGTCATTTTACTCACCATTTCCGAAAAGGGGTCTGAATTGAAGAATCATGAAGAAATGAAGAATTTGTAAAATTTGAGTTTCAGAAATGATTCCGGAAGCTTCTACACTTTTCACAGACACGCTATTGAGTTTTGGGCCGAATTCCCTTGCAGCCCATTGTATAAATTCTGCCATCCCAGACCCAAAGGAAGGAGAGGAATCCGAAATTGGAAGCCCAATTGAGCAGCCCACATCCGAATTTGAGTTAGGGTTTTAAAGGAGTTAGTTTGAGTTTACAACTCCAATTAATTCTAGTAGTTTATTTCATTTTTACTTCTAATTAATTTTATAAATTTCGACTGCCATTATCCCTTAATACAACCGAAATATTATTACTTAAACAAACCTAGTTCCTTTAGGTTTGTTTCTTTTCAAGAGATCAATCTCTTGATTGATTTCTACTTCTTAGTTTTGATTCATTTATACTTCTTTATTTAGCTAGGAATTTCGGTTAGATACATTAGTGAGAAAACTGAATTCAGCATTTTAACTAAAACCTAGTTCTTTTAGGTTTCAGTTTGTAAGGAATCAATCTCTTGATTGAGTTCCAATTTCAGTTGATTTCTACCTACTTGTACTGAAGAATTCGACTGCCTATAACTATAAATAGGGGTCCTCTTCTTCATTTTTCAACACACAATTTTGATTCAAGTAATAGAATAGTATAGTTTTATACTTTTTGAATCATTCTCTTATTTTGAGCTTTCGTAATTTGCATGTTTTGTGAATTGCCATAAGTTTAGAAACTATAGGCTATTAGGTAATTGCTCTGCCTAATTGCATGCTTTGTTTCGACTCTTTATATTCTTGATCTTGGTTCGATTTGCGTGTTTAAAATTAGCTTAGGTTAATTTTAGTAGACTGCCGAATCCGATGTAGGGATTCTAGATGTTAAGAGCTGCGTCTCGCAATTTCCAGACTTTCCTTGGCAAGTATTCCGCATCGTGAACTCCGGTCCACATCAACTCCTCTTCTGAGTTTTGGTTAATTATGTCATTACCAAGTTTCAGCGGCCACCCTTGACCTAAGAAAAACGATTATCCCAGCCTTGTGACCAAACAAGAATTCAGCCATTCCCATTCCAAGTCTTCCCCCAACAACTTTCGTCTTTTTTGGGGTTAAGATCTTCCTTCAAATGCTCTTATTGGATTCTCGCTACGGAATCATATTCAATCATTGAATAATAATGATCCGTAGAGTGGTATTGATAATGCATTATAGGTCATTATTTGATAATTGAATGGTTTTGTAACGAATACTCTAGTATTTCCATGTTGTTGTTCCTAGAATTTGTGTCAAAATATATATAACTATATATTATCGTCTCTCTGGTTTTGAAAATTCCCAAATAGCCGGCCATTTGTGGGATCGATATGTTTTGCTTCTTTTATAAACTGCAGACCGGGATGGGATGTTCTTTCATGGGTGTTTAGACTCTGTTTGTTTTCATATTTATTTTGCAAAAATTTCAATTTTTTTGATTAAAAAAAAAAAAAGGTCTATAATCAAACACTTTCATTTTTCATTAAATTTATAATTTAAAAATTGAATTTTCTCTAATATTATTACTCACATTATTTCAAAAATAACATCATTAACTACATCCTTCAAATTTTTCCTCAAAAAAAAATTTCATCCACAAAAAAAGTCCCCTATTTAAATTACAATCCAAACATAGCCTTAATTTTGTATTTTTTTTTACACCTAGCTAAGAGGACTGAGATGTAATTTGACAAAATCTTAAGAACTTTGATTTATTGTAAATTTGTCCTACGTTTTGGAATATAATTTTGGGACAAAGGAGTAATTCTAATATGTGCACAAGCGTTGAGTTCCACCAGACCGGGGAATGGATTGCTTCTGCATGAGCACCGAGTCCAGCGGACTAGCAATGAGTGAAAATACGACACAAACCTAACACATTAACAATAATATACCAACCCATGATTTATGACTCCAAGTGTCCGATACGAATTCAAAGTTGATCATGTACGATGGACAGATTAGGTGAACTAGTTCGGCTTATTTTTAGGTGTTAGGAGTTGGGTGCTAGGATTTACTGGCTTAGTGGTCCCACATTATAGACTCTAATTTACTTTCCTTATTTGTTCTTACTAGTCATTTTATTTATTATAAATAGTTAATTGTACGTAGGAGGAGATATCAATGAAAATACAAAACAATTATTACTTTTTTCCTGTCTTATTCTAACTTTCTTCCTTTCCCAAAATTCCAACCGTAACAACTCATATCTAGAGTGTTACTTAATTACAAGAATAATCAATCACCTTCAAACTGTTTAGCTGACATTTGTATCTATTCTTAAACTTCATTATCATTTGAACCTATTAGAATCTTTTAATGAGTTATAAGTTTCAATAACGTTACACGTATCGTTACAAAGACTTCCTCCCAACCATAGGGGACTATGATTAATTTGTGCCGCATTTAGTAGAATACATATATACATAAAATCCAAAAGCACAAAAACAAAATAGTATCATCTATTGTTTGTGTGCGCGTGTCATACATATAATATATGCTACCGCTATTGATTCGGTCAATAGAAGTCCATCCTGAAGGTTTGACTTAGCGGTATTTCACCCTGTCCTTCAATAAAACCGGATATTCATCCCTTATTGATTGACAAAATGACACTCTCTGCTCTTCTCTTCTCAGTTCTTTTCTTCCATGTCAAAGCACAAGATGATAATGATCCCAATCAGCATCCTTCTCGCAAATCCCTCCGGGCAAACCTCGGCATCACAATTGGTATTTTCTCCACCATTTTCTCAGTATCATTTCTCTTGCTGGTGTACGCCAAATTGTGCCACTCGGCCCTTTTCCACATCTCCGAAGAAGGGGAAACAGAGGAAGAAGAAATTCCAGGCGGTTTTCGTAGATCGTCATCCGGGCTCGAGAGAAGCGTAATCGAATCGCTCCCTTTCTTTACCTTTTCGTCGTTAAAGGGCTCAAAACAGGGCCTGGAATGCGCGGTTTGCCTGTCGAAATTCGAGGATTCCGAGGTCCTTCGGTTGTTGCCTCAGTGTAGGCACGCGTTTCACTTAAATTGTATCGATAAATGGCTCGAAACTCACTCCAGTTGCCCTCTCTGCAGGTGCAAATTCGATTCCGGGGACCTGAAGAATCTTTCTCTTAGTAATAGTTTTTGTTTCCCTGGATTTCGAAACTCTTCCTCCGTTGATCTTTCCGGGGAGCCTCCGGTTCTTGAACTCTTCGTTGAAAGAGAGCAGAGATTTCAAAAGTTCGGGTTCGAGTTCTGGCATAAAGTGAAACACAGGATCACCGTCTCCGACCTGATTTACAAAAACCGATGGAGCGATGCAAACTCCTCCGACTTAATGTTCTTGAATGCCCAAATGATCAAGTCCGGCGGGGGTCGCCGGAGATTGAGCGACGAGGAATTTGTCATCAACGAAGACGTGTTCAAGATTAAGGATGACCTGGAGCGGAAACGATGGTGTGATTCGAAGGTTACTAAATTTCCAGGGAACCGTTCTGTTTCAGGATCAACCTCGGCAACTTCGAAACTACTTGTTGAATCTGCTGAGAAGAGATCAATGTCGGAAATCATAAACGTCCCGAGAAACAGAACCGATTCATCCACATTAACGTTGTCCAGGAGTGGAAGAAAGGATGAGATAATCAGGAAGCTGTGGCTGCCGATAGCTACAAGAACTGTTCAGTGGTTTGCCGGCAGGGAAAAAGGTCTAGACTGGAAAAGATCCCCCTGGAATGTTTGATCTCTGGGGCTCAGATCCTATATCCATTTCTTCTCTGTCTTGTCTTGTCCACTGAAAGCAAAGTAACCTTACTTTGCCACTCATTATATCTGAACAACAAATGATTATGAATTACCGCAGTGGACAGGACAAGACAGAGAAAAATGGATAGAGGATCCGGACTCCTTTATGGTGCCAATCGTAGACGTGTGATCCTCAGAGGCTAACATTACCCCCAAAAACCGATATCAACTTTGTTCGCCTCCCACCCGGTGTGACAAAATAACAGACTATCGCTCCAAAGCGCAAGCGTAAGAGGATTAATTACCATCTATCGGCATCCATGAGTGATGCCGATTACTCTATATTAATGATGTAGTTATTTTGCCGTTGAGATACTGGTACAGAATAGACGGTACAGAGAATTTGATCACGTTGTACAAAATTTTGGTACCAGGTTGAATTTTTAGTTGCAGAAAATGGAGTATTAATGTGTATTAGATGTCATCAAGATTTGCATGAACTGTAAGGTTCGATTTAGCGTACGTCTTCTTATTTTTCCATATTTCTTGAACTGAATTATTCTTCCAAGAGTGATGGATGAAAGTGACTTCCTACACGATGGAAAATCGGCATATCGGTCCATTTTCCTTGATGAAATTGACCATTTTTTGGAATAAATTCCAGGGACGGTTCTGAGCGTCTGTTTTTGCTTGGTGGTTGGTTATCTTATCTTCTGATCATTTTTCGTCAACATCACATTGAAAAACGCGATGAACTATATGACAATAACCTGTATATGACGGGATGAATTCTCTAATTGTACGTGCGCATAGTCCCAAAACAATCGTGTCTATGTTATAAGAACCCTATGATTGTGCGCGTATCGATTTTAATATAAAAAATAAAAAATAACATGTCTATGCTATAAGAGCACACATATTAATTTTAATCTCTGATGTATCATCTATTGAGTTTATGTTCTAATATATTGAGCTTATTATTGATGTATAGCGCAATGAATTTAGTTTCTGATGTATCATGTATTGAATAGTGTATCATATGATGTATTGCGTATTGAGTTTAACCTATTGTGATTATGTTAAAACAACAAGTATCGCTTGTACACAATGCAAGTATTAATTTTAATGGCAGTGCTGCAAAAGTATAGTCTATAATAAAAGAAAGACATGCATATTAATTTTAATTTTTAATATATTATTTATTAATAAAAATATGCATATCAAATATTAAATTTAGTTGGTGAAATATCGTTGTGAGACTGACACGGTACTCCCTAATGTATATAGACGTGTATGTGGAAGGATAAACATTTCCTAAAATATGCAAAGGTATAGAAATGAGAAAGAAGAAGGCAAAGAAAAGATCCATAGTTCACGAGGATTCCTTAAGGGTGCATTTGACGCGTGGAAATGAGAATGGAATGTGGGTGTATCTCACATCCGAGAATAGATAAATCTTTCATTAAAAAAATCTTAGATTGCCTTTTAGATTGTACAATAGTTTAAATAATTAGATTATCGTAAGTACCAAACATAACAATTTTAATTATAGGAATCAAATGTCCATTTCTCCATTTTTCATTCTCAGAATCGGTTTTCAATTAATCAATTCGTGATAGATAACATCGTCAATTAATCTATTCCTTTTCATTTGTGTACTTTTGTGTTTTAGTTTCTGCATGACGCCAACAAATTGTCCTGTTTATCGCTAATATCCAAATTTTCAAGGATGAAAAAACAAGTACAGACCGAATTTTAGGTTACAAGAAAAGGAAGAAGTTATAACTTATAATCTAAGCATAGTGCATTCTTTTGTATGTGTTGTAAATGTGAAGGACAAATGACATGACAAGGATTTGTAGGATATAAAATGATTTGTAGGATATTAAAAAATATCTAATATATATATTTTAATAATAGAGATTATCGTTCACAACAAAATTTTTATTTGACGAACCAAATCAAAGCAACACAACAATGGCAGTATGAAATCCTATAATATAGTTACACTAATTAAGTCAGTAAATTTTGACACTATTTTAACTAATTAACAGATCACTGAAGTCATGTGAAACTAATTTTTTAGGACTTGAAAGTAACTGTATATATATTATTCTTCCTGCCTTTAAAAATTAATGTCCGCAAAGATGAAATATTCAAGGCATGACTTGGCACGCGTGGCTTCAATCCGAGACCTGGCAATCAAGGTCGTAGGCAGTGGCGGAGCCAGAACTAAAAACCAGGGGGGGCTCAACAATACAAGCAAAAGAATAAAATTATATCATTAAATAAATATATGTTTAAAATGTCATTATATAAGCACTGATTAAATAACTATTTTTTGACATTTGAACTACTACAATCTAGCGTGGGAATCAGAGGAGACAATTGTATCCTACGCTCCTTCATATGTTGAAAATATTGCAAAATTGGTTCATTTGCAAGCTGCATAAAAATCCCTTTCTCGGTGTATACTACCAAATTGTCATTCATCCATTCATCTCCCATGCTATTACGCAAATCAGTCTTAATAATCAAATCAGTCTAACTGAAACATCAAATTCCTTCATTGGCTTCCGTAGGCCGGGGTCACTAACAACATCATTCTGATTGAACTCCACACGAGAAGGTCTTTCCCTACTATTCTCTTGACTAGAGATATTAGATGACTCAATCTTCCGTTTTAAAAATTTATCCATAGCCTCCTAACATAATTGATCAAGATGACATAAATTAATAATTCTTCAAAAAATATATAAATCCAATTATCCAATTATAACAATCATATAGTATACATTTAATGAAAAAAAATGTAAATCACTATCTAAAAGAAGAGCACACTCACTTTAAAGAAATCAGGAAATTGAATTGATTAGGCTTTGATGCTGAACTGCCTGGACTAGACTGGTCCAACTCACTGAGTCACTAAATTATCAAAAACCAGAAAAGAAACAGAGCAACGAAATTCAGCCAATAAATGAAACTCATCATTTTAATTTCATGTATTCAATCAACTCAAAAACCCATAACATCAAAGGAATTCAAAAATAAATTGCAAACAGAGAACACAGCAAAGCTATACATACAAACACAAAAGCCATACAAACACAGCAAAGAACCATCAGAAAACCAAACAGGTACCAAAAAATTAAGAAAACTTAAGTTCCAATTCCACATTAATAATAAAGATCCATATAAATTCACAAAAATTGTATCATTCAATCAGAATTCACAATTCATATGAAATTAAAAATAATTGAATACACATCTAACCTAAAATTTTAAAATCTCTATTGTCGACTATAAATTCACCCTAACAATAAAATAAATTTCAAATAAACTCAAACACTTCAAATCTGATTAATTGATATAATTTAGACACACAGTTTAAATCCCTAAAATACTAGAAATAAAAATTCAAAAATATAATCTAACGATTCTAACCTCTAAATAGAAGAATTATTGGTTGAGTTGAGAATAAATAGACTCATGGACTCCATAGAAAATTCAAAGATCAAGCTGCACCTGCACATGAAAAAGAGAAAAAAGTAAAGTTAGTGTTTCAATATAAAAAGATAATGAAAGAAAAAAAAAATAACAAACCATGGTGAAAATGGAGCTTCGCTCGCGGGGCGGCGCTACTGGGGAGTCAGGGAGAAGTGGAGAAGAAGCAGTGGGGAAGGATGGAATAAGGGTTTGGGTTTGTTTTAAAATTTCTTTTCATTTTTTAATGAATATATGGGCCCTGATGTTTTTTTTTTTTTTTGTAAAGAGTTAAGTGGAACGATTTGGGTTGGTTTTAAATTTTCTTTTCTTTTTTTAATGAATATGGGCCCTTCGTTCCACTTAACTCTTATTAACAAAAAAAAAGAAAAAAACAGAGGCTTTCTTTCTAGTTTCTTCTCCAGTTCTCTGACTGCAGAAAGGAAAACAGAGGCTTCTCTTCTCTGCATTTTCCGACAGCAACAGCATCGAAGGGGCGGTGGTTGTTGGGGGGGGGGGGGGGGGGGGGCGCCCCAAAGGAATTTTTTTTTTTTTATACAGGTACTACCTATGCTTACCGGAGGAAGGGGAGGCGCCAGCACCCCCTCGCCCCCCCTAGCTCCGCCAGTGGTCGTAGGTGGCAATCTTCTATACCAAAAATTGGAGGGTATTGACTGTAATAATCTATTCCGAAGATTTGCGGTTGTAAGGAAGGAAGAAGATCCAAGGAATTAGTTTTAGTTCCGACCTAGTTTTTCCATGTATCTAACCTCATTTGAAATTTATGCCCCTTAAGTCATTTTTATAGACTATCGAGAATTCCAAAACTTATAAGAATACAAATTACTCAATTCTATACAAAACAACTTTTTAAGATTAAATAGGAAACAAACCGTATAAATAATTATTAAACTCTATTATAAATAAGTATAATTTTTATAAAAAAAATAAAGTTTGGTTTAATCTTTAACGAGATTGCTACAGACTGCATTTTGTGAACTAGTGTCTAAAGCTTTAATGAAACACATGGAGTACTTGAGGACTTGTTCGTTATAGTGTTTTAAGGTAGATTATAGAGGATATATTTTAAAAAACATACAAACGAGTATATAGAAAAAAAAAATTTGTCAAACACTATATTTAATTAGTAAAGAAGTATTGAGAAATTGTTTCTCCAAAATCTTATTTGGTAAGGGAGAATACCGCAAACAAGATTTTCCTTCAAAGTTTGGGTTTAGATAAAAATAGTTTTTGATGTCTTAAAAATAAAATAAAATGGGAGAACAAATTTTTCATCTCATACCAAACAAACTCTGGGTTTTAAAATAATTTTTAAAACTACAAATAAAGTATAAAACTTTCAAACCAACATGCCCATTTGTGTTAAATTGCTTCTAATGTAGTTAGTTAGCTAGCTAACTAATCTAGTGACCTTCAATATTGAGAACTCAAAAGTACACACTTTAATTATAAAAAAATAAATTAAAAAATGGATTTTTTTGGCCCGAAACTTATATTTCGGTAGCTAAACGTACTAAATACGCATATTTTCATCAACGCGAAACATCATAAGCTAAACTCAATATATAATACATGAGGCTAAACTCATTAAAGTGTATAGTCTAAAAGCTAAAGTCATGAATTCATGATACTTTTAAAATCAATATGCGTGTTTTCATAACATTGATCCGATAAACTCGATACACAAACCGTTAGATGCGTTGGATACACGTTTTTATGAAAAAAATTAGAAATAGATCGAACTGATAAAAGTTGAAACTTTATATACACATAAAAGACAAATGGAATAACTAACTAAGCTATTTCTGTCTAAGAAGAAGGAAAAAAGAAAAACCTAATCTATTGCAATATACACTTAATTCATCTCACTTTGCAGAGACCGTTGATCAACTTGCTAAGAGAAAAGCTCCATGAAATCCATAAGGCACTCTAGTTGGAAGAGTAATTTTAGCTATAGGCTCACTAGAAACCTTCTTGGCATCAACTATAAACACCTGCAAAAGAAACAAACCATGTGCCACAATATTACAATTTTGCTACAGGTTCAAATTCAGTAACATAACACAACTTATTTATCGAGTTTATAAAATATGTTATATCACTAAATATGTACTAATCGTGTATTATAATTTTAAAAAAAGTGAGTACAACTTGCCTGCGATGTGTTAGTCCTTTCGTCGTGCACGAATGCGATAATCCAACCGTCGTCCTCTTCCACTCCTCCAGATTTCGGGACAAAGGAAGCTCCTGTACAAAATGTGTCCTCTGGGAACTTGTGATATTCAACCTTTATCAGCTCTTGATCATCTGCTTCCTTATCCACCTAGTTAATTAATTATAAACAATTTGAGTTTTGTTTTTCTTCAAAAAAAAAACCACAAATTAAAGAACAAATTGAGGATATAAAAACTATCGAAGGACACAATTAATACCGGAGGAAGTAGTTCAGATTTTCTCTTCTCAAAATGAAGCTTGGCTAGTCCCCCATATTTTGCCATTCCTGATCAGAAGTTAACAATATAATCACTTCGGAATCTCTGTTCAATTTATCGTGTCTTAAGTGAGCGAGCTTATAACTTTGTTGTATGTTACTGGATGGAATAAGACGAGACAAATTGAACATAATATCTGAACTATTACCCGAGATTGAGCTTGCTGCGGAATCTACAATCTGTGTGTATCCATATCTATTTTTTCCGCCATTAAAGCTGTCGTTTATAAATGGAAAGTCCATGGAGAATTCTGTTCCGGTGAGATATCTTCCGTTTACTTCTCCAGATTGAGTGTTCAATCTCCACTCGTAAACACGAGAGAAAAATGCTCCCTCTTGTGAGTCTTGATGATCATGTGATTTATCTACTGAATTGATATGCTTAAAGCCTCTGGAAAACCAGTCGAATTTATCAGAGCCAAATTCCGGTCCTGGAAGAACCGATCCACGAGCTTTGCAAGCCATCACTACAACCTGTAAAGTTAAGGAGAGATCGTGCTCGGGAATTACTAAATATGCGGTTGTCGAAATGCAGTCAATTGTCGAAAAGGAAGATTTGATTGAGTATGAGGAGTTAAGGAATTTAAGTCAAAATCCCAAATGCAAGTAGAAAGAATATTTCAGACTCAACGAGGAAAAGAGAACCTAGACAACGACTACAATTAAGCTTTTTCTTTGATTACATATCTCGCTAGTGTATGGTCGACACAAATTTTTTTTTTTTTGTAAGAGTCTTTCCTTTCCCTTTTAATATTAGCTATTGCGCCTATGTAATCTATCCATCAAGCTGCGATTATATGATCCATACCATAAAATTTGAGAAAAATGTCTTACTCTGACTGTCAGCCTAAAGCAACCTCGGCGGCCTCTTTGACTCAGTTCTAAGGCCGAAAACTCTTGAGTTGGGACAGACTACTTACGCGTTACGACTCAAAACACGAAGAAATCGGATACACATTAGCAGGATGGTAGATGAAATGTCAATAATGAATTACCTCATCGCAATCCTCAAAACAATTGATCAAATGAAATGCAGTGCATGGTTCCACGTCAAACCACTTCACAGAATCTCCATCGCCATAACGAGGCATAACTCCAATCCTTGCATATTCTTTCTCTTCATATCTTATCAGTCTAGGAAGTTGAAATCAATGCAAGATATGAGGACTTACGTCCTAATTAAAGAGTCACGAGGTATAAGAAAGAATACTTACGGGCCACCGTTTATAAGTCGATTTATATCTATCGTCAAAGGAAAGTCCATGATCACATTGTACCTATAAGTGTGATTAAAATTTGTGATGAGCAAGATTAAATCATTTCCGCCATGGACAGGAATAATGTTATATGTACAATAGAGATACCTTTCTGTAATGCCTATGTCATGGCATAAGGTGCATCTCTTTAGTTTTACATCCACACTATGAATCATGTTCTTCCCATCAGCTGAAAACAGAAAGGAAAATTGCATATGTAATTAGAATATGCATCCATTTCAAGTCGAATTTATGAAGGCGTATCAGATCATCTGCACCGCCTACTTTGTGCTAGCTGAGATCGATACAGGGTTGGTACGGATTAATGATACCGTGATTTAGCCTCCAATTGAAGGATTATGTAAATGCTAAATAGCAATATATAATTGTTTAAAAATTTTGACATATATTTCTGTAAATTCAACAAAGTTTTGAAAGAAAAGAGTACCTGATATGACTCCCAGTTCAAAATAAGGTTTTACAGCAGAAATCCCAAACACAACTAACTCTCCAGTGGATGGAACTTTCTGCAACGCAAAAAACATTAAGAATCATATGAATTTGTTGGTGCTTTATTTAAATCCCTTTTAGCTAACTGAAATACTCTTCCCGCCCTACTAAAAGAGTAGTATTTTCAAAGTTTTTGCCCGGTAATTAAAAAAGTTGTGGTTCCTTTATACATCTAATGGCCTTATTAATACAATCATACGTGGTTCACAATTAATTTATCTTTATAATTATAAGTGAAAAAAAAAAAGTGTGACAAATTAATTATTTTAAGTTCGACGTTTATGAAAATAATTCATACCTTGGGATGGCTGGTAAAGGGTCGAGTCCACTTTCCATCAAGATCCCATTTCCCATAAGTTTCGAGCGTTAATATATCAATTTCTTGAGGTTCATGGTTCTCTGCTGTTGCAAAATACCTCCCAGAATGCTCGAAGACATTAGTATTGCTAAGGTGTTTGTCTGGTGTACCAAATCTCAGCTGGAAATTAAGAACCACGAATACATATTATAAAAAGTTGCCAAAAGTGGGTAGTTCGGATCTTCTGCCCAATTTGCCTCATCTAATTGGACGACAAAATAAGATAAGACAAATTGGTCCGATGATCGTTAGTGGCGGGTCAAATTAAGTTATATGTCATCCTACCAAATTTAGCAAGTGAGCAGAAAAGACAGCAAATGGATCCCCTTCAATGGCGGGGAGGAAAGCAGGCTTGGCTCTTTGGAACTCATGGTTGAAAGTTTCGGATCGGACATATTTGTTTTTGTATCGGAGGATCCATTTACCAGTGTGGGTGTGTTTGCTGAAGTAGACAGCATGAAGCATTCCTTCTCCTTCTATCCATGTGTGGCTTGACTTTCCAAATATAGAAACTGCCGATTTATATCCTCCAAACAGTGGATTTGGCCCTGTTTAAATAAGTTCTTAAGTTAATGATCTTTTCGCCTTACTTACTCTATTTTTCCCCCTCTTTTTTGGAACTAATTAGTAAAACTGCATATAATTTAACTTTGTATTCCATATTTGGAGAATTCAATATGGGTGTTGTCCGACCGCCTAATGATCCGACGCAAGATAATTTAGTAGCAAAATTCAATATGGGTGTTGTCTTAATACTTGTGCTTTTACATATCTGTGATACATCAGAGATTAAATTCGATATATCAGAAACTAGATTTATTAATACACGATGTGCTAGATGTGTTTTAACATATATATATATATATATATATTTGTTGATACGTGATATTTCAGCAGTTAACTTATAAACGCAATACATCATTAGCTAAATTCTAATTCAACACGCGTTAGTGCAACATTTAGTAGTTAAACTCATAACCGCAATATACAAAAAAGTAAACTTGATATAGCAGAGGTTAAACTCAATATGTTATACATCGGATACTAAACTTATTGCGCGATAGTTTAGTAACTAATTAAAATCAATATAAAAGAAGAAAACCAAATGGAGACAATCAATATTCTTTCTCTTCTGCCATTTGATATGGCGATCTATGATAATCTTCAGATCATTTTGAATTTGAATTGAATAAGATATAGCCTAGTGGTTTCCAGAAATTAATAATTAATCATGGAATAGAATAATTGCCAAGCCCGACAACCCCTACTTGATTTGCGAGATACCTCTTTCTGTTTTTTTTTTTTCTTTTAATACTTTTTTTTAATTAAAAAATATATATAAATAATTTTCACTCTATGTCTAAAATTTAGTTTTTCCTATATTTTATTGACATTTAACAACCTAGCAAATTAATTAATGCTTCGGAAAATATACATTAAGCATTTCTTGTCATTCGTCAACGGTCAACACCCACAAGCGTAAATCAATAGTAATATTCTTAATTAAGCAAATTAAATATTAATTATCACACCAGTGTTGATCAAAGTGAAAAGAGAATATTAATAGTACCAAGTATATATCATCAATATCATATTCATGATTATAATTAGTGATGAAAATCAAGGGCAATGTTATAGTATTGATTTAGCTGGGGAATCTTAAATTAAAACAGGTGGAAAATTTTCCTCCTTATCAATGAAGATTTAGGTTTGGAGCTTTCATATTAGGGTATTAGAATAAGATTCGGGATCAAATCTGTTGGTACGAGATTTGTTCAACGTAATAGTACATTGTTTGTGTTTCAGGTTTGACTCTAATCAAATCTTGTTGCTTCTTCCAATGTATTTCGCAATATGCAATTATTGATTAAAGAAGTGATAATGTGTGATTCACAATTGAAATGGTAAACGTATATATAAGTGAAAAAAAAATGCCGACAAACTACTTAATTTAAATGTTGTATTTTAAGATTTTCAAAAGATATAATAAGTTAAAAAATATAATATTATATTATTATGTGTTACTTTTAAATATAAAGCAAAATTAGCATTATATGTAAGAAAAAAAATTATAACTGAATGGTTCATTAACAACCGATGGTGGATGACTTATCCATAATATGTCTATCAAATGTTGTCTAAGTTAGTGAACCAATGTAGTTTTTAACGTAAAATATTTAGGGAAATGACATAATTCACCTTAAAATTACGATATTTCACTAATTTAGAAAAGATAATAGAATATTATGAATTAGTGAAAAGATAATATATATTTGGCCACTCTAAAAATGCATTTTAGCTCGCATGAGTAACGTCCTTTTCATATGCACAACTACAATACAATATAAGGTCTTGCATCTTTAAAATAGTGATGATGCTGATTTCTATTTTCAAGGGATATTAATAAACTAAAAAGACTTATTTATATATATATATATATATATATATATATATATGTTGCGCGTACCGTTTCTGACGTAAACACCTTGTGGGAAATCATGTGGAATTTGGCCTTCAATTTCTGCCAAACAAATTGCCTCTTTCAACTCTTCTACTGGGCCAAAATTGCTCTGCATTTACATATATATGCAACACAAAGAAACTCAATATGGGGAAAAAACTGTTTTGAAAAAATTATTGATAAAATATTTTCCTTGTTTAATTCATGAATATATATATATATATATATAAGAAAAATGGTTGTTTTAGGCCCATATGTAAGATTATGTACAATTTATAATGGTTTGTGAGGAACAACATCTAAAATAAGTAATTTTAGCATCATATTTTTCACTTATATCTTTATTTTATAAGTAAGAGTTAATTATTGACCATACATTATTATATTAGTAAGAGTATGTAATGCAAACAAATTCAAACTAGACTCTTCTAATGGGATAATATTTTTTTTTAAAAAAATTGACTTTTGGAGTGAAACGGCTATTCTTGATTTATCACTTGTTTGACCGCTGATTACTGTAAAATGCAAAAGTACTATGCAAATTAACACAAAGGAATTAAAACTACATTACTGCCTAATATATTATATAACCACGAAAATTAAAAGGAAGAAAAAGAGTAGTAAATACCTGAGATGGGAGCAATGGGTGATCAATGAAATCGAAGGCGGAATCAACAAAGGTGTCCAATAATTTGGCAGCGCTGTTCTTGACTGTTTGAGCGATTTCATGATTTATAATTTGGAGCTTTTGGATCATCACCATTGGCTGTAACGACGGATGTTGTGTAATATTATGAATCGGCCGTAAACAAGAACACAATTGTACGTAGGAATTCATAGAAAAACAACAAAAAACAGCATAAACAAAACGGAGAAAAGATACCAATTTGTAAGAAGAAGAAGATGAGCCGGTTCGGCCGGTACCGGTAGCGCTGCTGCCGGAGACATGATCGTGATGTTTGTTCGGAAGAAAAGGTCTCCTCGCCGGACTACCACTGGACCTACACACCGGCACCGGTGATGTATTATTAATATTGCAACTAGGGTATTTCATAAGTTAATATGAGAGAGAGAGAGAGAGAGAGAGGGGTGTGGTGTGGGGTGTTGAGAAAGTGAGAAGGAAATGAGGGTTTTATAAGTTTATTTATAGAGAGATATATGGGTGATTGGGTTGATGAATTTGTTTGTACACATGCGTATGACTCACTACGTAAGTGCCATTATAATACATGCATAATTGGAGTTTGTCTTATATATTGTCTCTCTTTTCCTTTTAGATACTTCGTAAGTGCCATTATAATTCTGTTCGTGAACGAATTAAGTATGAGGAGTCTTTTGTGCGATTATTTGGTATCAATAATTCAATATGCGATACAACAGAAATTAAGAGTGCATGGGGTTAATAGAGAGGAATGTGAGTACAAACAAGAATAATAATAATGAATAACGATAACATGACGTGCGAGTGCTTTTGATTAAACAGTGTTAAATATGTGTTTCTATACACACAACACTTTTGAAATTAGACTTTATACGTGAATTATTGAACAATCAACACGTCAAATACAAATTTTGGCGACTGAACATTATACATTGTGGCTATGGAACTCTTTTAATTAGACATTGGGATGAACAATTTCACATTCCAAGGTTGGCACATTAATTTTTACTTTTAGCACCAGATAGTATAGTATAGCTCACCTACGCCAACGAATGTAGCCGACAATAGTAAATGTCGAACACCAACAATACCTAATTCCTTTAACAAATAAAAGTATTTCTTTTTTCCTTTTCTTTGTCAATTCAATTAATACAAAATTAATAATTTTACCGTTTAATTTTGCTTTGGTTATAGCCTATATGATCTAGAACTACAAAAGGAAGCAGGTTAACCGAACGTACTTTTTTATTTCACATTTGAGAATATTGATTTATGTTTAAATAAATAAGATAATTAATCGTAATTTATCTTATGAAAAAAAAATAAAAACTACCACTTATAAAGTATACGACAGCAGTTTCTTTCAAATACGATGATTTAAACCTTTAAAACTGCGTGAGTCAATTAACAAACATTAGTATTTTCAAAAGCATTGTGCATAAATAAAATAAGTTGATCAGATGATTAATTTAGGTTATCTAAAGGCGCAGGTTTTGGCTATATTCAGCTCCCATTTAAGTTCATCCCCAATTTGGAATATTCTCGCAGAACACATGGTTATTTGAAAATGTCAACTTGGAAAAACATCCGGAGTATACTACTTTCTTTGTCTTATTTAACGAGTTCACTTTGTATTACTTTCCGTCTCATTCAACGAATCTACTTGTATTACTTATAATTGTTTTAAATTAAGGTCAAACTTCCTGGAGTGACATAGGGAGGAACGTGTGAATTTTGTGGCAGAAGATAAGGCAGAATTTTGCGGCGTAATTGCTTAGAAGTTCAGGGGTTTTTCAGATAATTCTGTACTTGTTTGGGGTGTTTGCTGCAGATTATTTAATGAAGGAGCAGGTAACGCACGTGAGGAGCAGTTTGCTGAAGTAGGGGTCTCTAAGAGTCAGAATCGGAGCAGAAGTGGGAGACAATCTCTCTCACTCGAAAGAGAGTAACAAGCAGTTATTTGAGAGCAGCAGACCGAGTAGGTATTTGTAACTCCGTCGTGAGTAGCATTCAAATCAAAGAGCCGGGCGTCCGAGCAGAATGTGCACGCCTCCATCGGAAGTACATCACATAAAACTTCACTTTCAAACTTCCTATAACGTAAGGAACCTTTACCTGCTTGTTGACCCTATTGCCTTTCGAGCTATCGAGCCATTGTAGCCGATAAGGGTGTGGATGGTTGACGATAGGGAGGTTAAGTTAGCGACCAATATATATTCACTGGTCACGTTTGTGCAAGTACCCGATCAACTACCAGAATGCCATTAAATGATGAACTAAACCAATCGAGTTCTTCTTCTTATTTTATTTTATTTTCTAACTTAAGACTCCCTCTATTCTTAAATAAATGTCATTTAACTCTATTTTTTTCTTATTAGAAAAATGTCATTTTACAAATTTCAATGCGAAAATACGAAAGTCAAATCATTATCCCTATAGTAATAAATCGAGAGAGAAAATTTTCATTAATCAAAGGTAATAAGTTAAAAGTGAAAAAAGAACAACATTTAATAGTACTTTATATGTTTCATTAGAAGAGTTTTAGTCAAAAAATGTACTAATTTTAATAAATTTCAAGATACAATACTTAAAATAAGTACTTTGCCACTATTTTTTTCATTTACGTCCTTAATTTTTAAGGGTAGATTAATTAAGAACTATATTCGCAATTTATTTACATACCCGAAAAATAAATAAAAACAGGAAACCAAAAAAATAATAATAAACAATAACATAAAAATTGAAACGAAACTCTTCAAAGAGAATAATAACTTAGGGTAAAGATAATAATTCAGTTCTTTCCTTAATAAGAGTGAATTTCTCAAGAAAACGACCTTCTGAAAGTACATTTTTGTTGACTGATTGAAAAGTATGCGTCTATATGTTTGGTTTCAATTGTCTAGAGTTTGGCTCTTTGGCTGCAGATATAATGCCTAAGGGATGAAAGCAGCACCCAAAAGTGCCATTAAAGAATGCTAAAGTATACCTAAAACTGCAAATTCACAGTACACAGAAACGTAATGATCTTTATTCTTTGTACAGATTGAATCAACTTTACAAGTACAACAAATGTTGCAACGATTAATCTTGTCTAAATGCATGCCAAAAATTTGAGAAGGAAATCTGAGCATATGATTCAATTCAGAAGCCAAACCTGCAACAGAAACCGAAGATGCAAATCATCAAACACCAGTTCCTAACAATGGAGTACGTAATATGGCCGATTCAATTAGGTGAAAAGAGTGGATATATAACCTGTATTTTGCCATCAGAGGAACCGGCGAAAAACATTTGTCCATCCTTATCAGAAGCCACTGATGACAGTTTCGTAGTGTTTCCCCCGGACATTTTGATGCAGCCGATCCTCACTACTCTTTCTTTCAGCCATACTTCTATGATTCCACATTTTGAGGCCGTGAATATGAAGTCATTGTTGGAAGTTATACTCTGTATGTCAAAACTAGTTGAGAGTGTTCCCAGGACTGCTTTGCTGGCCATAGAGAACACCTTCACATGAAAAGTATTTGACGTGTTAAAGATTTGAAGAATATGCATATCATAAAGAAGAACATCAAACTTAAAAAGATTTTTACCTTTCCAGCAATTCCATCGACTGAGGAGCCACCAGCGATGAGTAGATCGCCGTTTATTTCAACTGAGAATATGGCTTGTTTCCCCAGCAACTTCCTTGCACCAGTGTACAATATGGTTGATGAAAGTGTTCCTATGTCCACCTCCTGAAAAACAAATTCCATCTTCAATTTTGAACAGATTCATACGTTTCATATGTATTAATCAGTATGTAGTATGTATTACGCAGCGTTAGACGATTAGTCGGGTCATGAAACTAATGTATGTTACCTGTAGGCTATAACTGGTGCACCCACAGTAAAGTTTATCACCCATCAAGGATACACATTTCACATTTTTGTTGAAGTTCACATGCCTGGGAGCCCCTGACCAATTGTATACCTGCAAAAAGTCAATACTGATGATCAGCGAAGGGACCTTTGTGTTTTCGGGGAAAATGAAAAGTTTGCTGAATTCACCTTAACTCCAGTTGCTTGAGAAGAAAAACACGCGAAGCTACTATTGGCAGACAATCCCAGTACTGGTTCTTTTACATCATGGATTTGTATACAGTGAATTTGTTCCTGCTTGATTGCCCATATCTAGAAACAAGACGGAGATCCAATTTCGTTATATGAATGCAATGATTGCTTGTAAGGAACTTGAACAACATTCACCGGAATTGGGACAAATGCATACGAAGATCTCGAAGTCTTACCCGAATTGTTTTATCCAGAGAGCCGCTGAACAATTTGGTACCAGATGGTGAAAGGCATAAACAGGTAACTGCTTTGTTGTGCTGCCTAACTTCTTGGATTAATCGAGGACTCTTTTTTCCTGTATCCCACACCTGATTAAGTCAGAATCATCAGAAAACAAGAAAAAAATTTCTTAGTTCGTAGAGAGAGATGAAATGTGCAAATTCACAAACAAGCCATAGAATCAGGGCTATACTTTGATTGTTCCATCAGAATGGCTGCTTATCAATCGACCTCTGATATGAAGCATGGAAAGAACTTCACCGTTCATGGATGCATCTAACTCGGGTCCATCAGCATAGCACCATAACTCAGCCTGAAAATCACCTTATTAGGCATAGTCAAAGGCAAAATAGATAACGTTCAGTTGTTCAAAGTTACAGCTTGAATAAATCATACTCACTGCATCAACTGATGGCAAGTTTATTAAAGCTTTCAAGAAATCGTCTACCAATATGGAGCTACGCTTAAGCTTCCTCAACGTCTTGTACATACTTTTTGCATGTACCCCCATATCATTTAGTGCACCTTAAGGAATTGAATTGAAGGTTGGTGTAAGCAACATAGTTATCAATTACAAACTCATTTTATAGCAGTGAATCATCAGCCAATGCCGGGATTTTTTTATTTTACCTGGATCATTAAGAAAGCTCCTTAATGCGAGTGTAGCCAGAATCCTGTCATCCAGGCTCTTTGATGATTGTAGTACAATAATAAACTGCTCAAGCAAGCATTCTCGAGCAACATCTCTTGTCCCAGTGTCAGGAAATTTGAATACCATGTGTACGAGCCATGTCCCAATGACAAGACAATATTTTGCTATCTCTAAGGAATTGCTCTTTAGACATTCCTCCAAGGCTTTGAAAATTGATCCCTTCTCGTAGTTGCAAAGCACAAGCGCCACTCTTCTCTCCCAAGATCTTGCAGCTTTTCGTTCGTCCTCCTGTGGAGGTTTACAATTGTATTGACATTAAGTGAAAGTGAGAATGAAAGCTAAAGAGGAAATCTAGTGAACTTCCAAAGCAATCAGACTGAGAAGGCAGTGTACGAAATTATGTACCACAGATTCAGTGAAATCACTTTCAAAAGTTTTTATCTTCTCTCCCTTAACCAATGCATTGTAGGGCTGATCAAACCCTGCAAGCTTAAGTAACCAGGCTTCAATGTAGGACTTCCCTGAGGTGCATAGATGGCCTGGAAGAGATGATAAGACATCTAAAGCTTCAATCTGTAAAGCAGGAAATTCCTTTCTACGAAGTGCTTCTATCAATGCTTCAATTGCTTCTTCTCTGTAGATACTCATCTTCCGAGGTTCATCCTAAGTACATTGGTTGTTAGAACAATTTGATACTTCTGGTCATAAGAGAACATAATCAGACTGTCGTTGACATCATTTATGCAAGATCTGAGAAGACATACCAGGAGATCCAACTGTACAAGTAAGGAAGCAATGGTAGGTTTCTGTTCCATCGGAGCCATTTGTAGATAGACAAGAAGAGTGTGCATGGTGCTAAATGCTCCTTCATCTTTAATCATTTGCAGAATCCTGTTGCATAATGTTCTCCTGTAGCATGGAAAGAAGTTTACTTACATTCTTAGCCATCTATACATAAAAGTGTAGAGGAACTATAATCCCTTTTCCTTTGTGCGAAGGTAGAATAAAAATCTACTTAGTAAAGTTTCAAAACTAGTGCAGTTTTTTCTTCTTCTCTTGCAAAACTTGTTGAAGTCATTTAATACAATCTCGAAAACTTTTCAAGATATTTTCTTACAGAACACTAGTGATTTAGAAAACTCAAAGGGACGTCACAGACTTGATTCTCTAATAAAGCACATACACTAAGCTCAAAAGGTCTGAGTAACAGCACTGGTCATCAGTTCCAGGAAGCTAATAACTTGAAATAATTCATCTATGATGGTGGTTTATAAAAGACAGCCAGATTAGTTCTGTCCTTCAGCAGATGCAACCTATTCTATTTCAACATTTTGGTCTCCAAACGCTAGTTGTGATGCTATCCAAGATGACTTATTTTATAAGTGACGTACTCATGAAATGGGATGGAGGGAGATCCTCTGAAAAGCAAGCATGGAGCTGAAGCAAAATTGAACTCAAATACAAAAAGTACACAAAGTAAAGATATACCTGCTTAGTTGCACTAATTCATAAATGAACTCTATGCACGTGCCTCTCATGCTATCATTTCCAGCATGAAACAATTCAAGAACAGGAGACAACTCAATTCTGCTTGCCACAAGATTCTTGCATTTGTTATCAGCTTGAATGCAGCTTAACAGAATTAACATACAGGATTGTCTTCCATCCACCCGATCCAGGCACTTGATCAAGGTAGGAATTGAACCAGATGAGATGATCTCCATACTACTTGTCAAAATGCCACTCTCATCCCCTCCTGTTATAATCTGCTCAAGCAAAACTAGTGCAGCATCCTTCGGTGCTATTACAAATTGAAGGTCGTTGCGATCCTCACTCTTGCTGGAGATTAGCTGAATGAGAGATGGTACAAGGTTTTGAGTTGAGAGTTGAGCGAATGATGGCCTTAGGAGGTACATAAGTATCGCTGCCTCAGCTAGACCATTTTTCAACAAAGTGGCAAGGCAATCAAAGTCCGTATCCACACTGTTAAGGATTTCTCCAACACTATCATCAGTACACATTAGCTGTGAGAAGATGTATATGGTAGTTCTAAGGACTTCCCTGTTTAAAGAGGCCGACAATATCTCAACAAGGCCATTCACTATTGTTGGAGAAGACAAATAAGAATGGATGCCTGATTCAACCTTTGAGTCAATCCATATCCTAGCTATTGCTAGGACTGCTGCTTCACATTCTTGCAGATCCTCTGAATCACTAAGACATGAAATGTAAGGTTTCAACGCATTTATAACTGCTTCAACAGCAGCTTGAGATGATCCACTCTTTGGGTTTGTTGACACTGAAGCTCGTATAAACCTTCGGGATCTATTTTCTGTGTCATTCTCCGTTGTCCTGTGATTTGGATAGCTTGACACATGGGACTGAGGGGACTCTAGTGACCTCTCTTTTAATGATGGTGTCCTTAAGTTGCTTCTTGGAGTTTCAGCATAGGACATTTCTTGAGCAAGGTCAGGATGCTGTTCTTTCCAAGAGGTGATTAATCTTTTCAGGACATAGTTTGTCTTGGGCAACTCAGCGGCAGAGAGAGGCTGCCGCGTAATGGGGCAGGTTAGATTACCTCTATCTATCCACTCCTGAATGGCTCTTCTTTCATAGGTTTGTCCAGTTTCAAGGGTAACTGGATCATAGAAAATCTGGCCAGTTATTGGGCAGACAAAATCTTTTGGTGGCCTTGACTGAGGAGTCAGCTTTTGGGACAATGGCAGAGAGATGCAGCTCTGGTTACCATCATCACTTTCATTAGAGAAGCTGCCATTGTACAAACAGAGAAGAAATATATATCAGTTGAGAGTCGAATAGATCCAAAAAACTTCGCAAAGCATACAATTTTTCAACAGTTTTTTCTACTAAAGAATACCTTTTGTCTAAAACTTGACTGTCCCTTGGACTGCTAAATCTCTCATAATTTTGCAGCTCCTGGAATTTTCATGCACAGTTCAGCAAAATTCCCATAAATAACGTTTGGTCGCATGGAAAACTGAAATATAAGAAAACTGGTAAGTAAACTGAGGGTCTAAATCATACTTCCATTTCATCGCCCATATATGATGAATTGATGTTTTCATCCCTAAATGAACGTGGGGAACCAGAGAAAGAAGTAGGGACTGCAGCATCCCTGGATCGGGAGGAAACCAACCGCAATAAAGATGTAGCTTCCTGTCTACCATGTTTTTCTGGCTTGGGAGATGATTCCTTCTTTCTAGGAGAATCAACTGGGGAGAACCCTGAAGGCGTTTGGCTTTTACTCCTCACTCCGGTTTTCTGCATTTTGGGACTTTCTACATCATCCTTATTTGATACAAGGCTGCTACAAGAAGATGCAGCTTTCACATTTCTGATCTGCTTGGATCCCACATATGATTCAGGCCGGTAATCATCATATTCGTCTTCAGCTTCCTCAGGAATTCCTTGCTGACAATGAAAACACAGTGAGAAGTATATATCGATCAGTAGAGAACACTCAATTCTGTGGTACAAGCAAAAAGTTTTAAGTACGAATTCAAAATCATACAGTTGCATCCCAGACAGCATAGTCATCCATGTTCTCCGAGCACGAAGAAGTTGAGTTTAATCTGCTTTAAGTAAAGAACAATTGGTAACACATTTCATTTTGTTGTGCCAAAACTTATTGTAGAATAAAATAAGCAGTTCCTGTAAGATGGAAAACTATAAGATTATATCCCTGTGGACATAAGCTCACCTTGATGCTTCATTTGAATCATCTTGAGCTTTCAGAACCAGCGAAAATCCCGCACTCTTTGGCAATATTGGTCCAAATTTGACATAATCAGGAATCTTTCGGCTCACCTCATGCAAAGGAGTCATAGGAGGCTCCACAATTGGCAGCATAGGAATAGTCTTCTTGGCAGTGGCAGAATCATAGTTGATGCAGTCCTTGTAATACCTAGCATAAAGCCTCGTATTCTCATCCAAAGATTGCCCATAAAGATACTCCAATTGTTGCATTTTCTCAGCTTGATCAGGCCTCACAGACATAATAAGCGATTCATTAAAGTAGTTCTCAAAATCAACCGTCAATGATAAGTCATTAGAATCAGGAATCACATCCATCACTATCCTACGCCTCTCCTCAGAATACCATCCAACAATGGAGCCCATATGAGGAAGAAACACCGATTTCCACAACTCCGGGGCGAAATCAATCCGGGAGAAAAAAGGGTCTATAGTAAACATATCCAATATATGAATCACAGCAATTTGAACATTGTTTCTCAATTTCCACAAATAGGAAAGATTCAAGTGCGCCCAAGCAGACAAATAGAAATTAGGAACACCAGCAGTTGTGTGACTAGAATTCAACATGGCACAAACCTGTAACATCTTCTCAGCATAGTCTAGCCTCGCCATCTTAGTCTCCATGTTTGATGTGCTGATTGCCTCTTCAAGAGCCTCAATTCCCCAATCAAGATTAGCCAGAACTGCTTGATCAGAGTACCTAACTTCAGTATCTTTATCAGTGCTTCCATCCCCAGCTGCTAGCCTCTCTGCACAGTGATCTTTCTGTAAAGTCCTCTCTTCTTTGTTAATTAGCCTATCTTGAATAAAACTCCCCACAGCAGTAGTCAATGATCTCACCATGTCTTTCTGATCCATTTGAAACCCATAATTTCCAGCCATTTTTGAGTCTTAAACCACACTCAAAATCAAAAACCCTTTACTCAGCCCTCATCTGGCATCCGACAATACAGTGTACAGTTCACCAAATTCTTCCTATCAGCAAGAAAATATCCAAATTAACTACAGCAGTACACCATGAATGAAGACTAGTTCGTTCCTTTGGTTCAAATTGCAACACAAACATATGTACAAAACAGGGAAAAACTAACCAGTCAAACCAAGCAAAGATGATATTGCCGTCTTCCTTCTTTTTTTTTCTTTTCTGGGACAGGGTTGATTTGCCGTCTTCTTCATCTTCATTTTTTTTATGCATTGATTTGCCGGCTTTGTTCGAATGGAAAAACAAAAGAATTTGAGACTGATGACTATTCAGCGGAGGAAAACGAAAAGGTCTCTACTGTTCGCTCGCCCCGTTTACTTACTACTCCTACTATTTATTAATTTATTTTTTATAATAATAATAAAGAAATAAAAAGGCTTTTTTTTTTTTTTTTTGGTTGTTGTTGTTGAGTGCAGACATACAAGAGAACTTGAAAACTAAGGGTGCGCTTGGTTGGTTCATAGAGGGGGATGAGAACGAAAATGATAACGATGAAGAATAATTGTAAAGGTAATTATTACAATTGTGTTGTTTGATCTGTAGTGAGAAATGACTATCATTAATATGAATAATATTTGGTTTACCAAAATGTTTAAGAATAAAAAAAATTGAACTGCATTTTTGCATTACTATTTCTATATTTTAACTTAAATACAATTGAATATATTATATTATTATTGTTATTTTTAATTAATTTTTCAATAAAAAATTGCATAAATAAGCTAATTATTAGGGAATGGGTTTCATTCCTCCCAATATTGAGAGGATGGATCATTGCCCAATTTTGGGATTTGAGAGTGAGGCCTAGGGAATGAAACTTTCCATCCAAAGGTATATTTTCATTCACATTCTCATTTCTATCCCCAAAACCTCCAACCAAACACACCGTAAGTTATATTAGATAAATAGCTATAGGCTGCTAAGTGAGTCTTATGAACTACCTTCTCAGACACTTTAAAGATTTTGATCAGTAAACTTATCCATTTAACACTTATGATTTCTTGTGATATTGATTGTACCTCATTCACTGCTATTAAATTCCTTACATATCTTTCACTAGTTCTACACAATCAATGAGAATGATCATCTAACGGTAACCTGCTTCCAAGGAGGCCTTTACTGCATTTAGGCAAGCCCTAAATTCTGTTTGTGCAACAGTGGTTGCCCGATTAGTATTTACTCCTTCTCTTACCTTATTACCATTGTGTTCCTTTAAGATCCATGTTGCTGCCCTGTCATTCTTCCCTATACGAACCATCAATTAAGGTTGTGATAGAATTAGAGATTTGAAGGGGCATACTATTTGCAGTGACAATTTTACTATTTTCAGTAACATTTTTAGGTAAAATGTCTAAATTGCTCTTTAGGCTTAAAAAAAATAATAATAAAAAAATAAAAAACTTTATATATTCTACTGCAAAGAAGTGGGCTGTAGAAACATTTTCTCTCCCATTTCTCTGCTATGTTGTGTGGAGACGGTGCAAACACAAAATCAGCCAAATCGGATAAAAGTCCAAAAAAATCGGATAGGCAAAGGTGAGTTACTAAAATTAATAATTGTTTCTTTCATATTTTGTTCGTTGTTTTGATAAATTAATGTATAATTTGTCTGGATTTGTTATGTTTTTGCCCGAATCTGCGATTAACCGGCCATTTTATGGCCGGATCTGTGAAATGTCGTCCGAGGAGACACCCGACTCGACCGGAAAGCCCCCGGAATACCGCCGGTTTTTTCCGGAAAAAAACCGCCGGCTGCCGGCGGTATTTCTTTTGTATGGAATACTGCCGGGCGGTATTCCGGCTGACTACCGCCGGAAACCGGCGATAGTCAAAAACCGCCAGTGACCGGCGATATTTCTTGTCTGGCGGTATTCCGGCTGACTACCGCCGATTTCACCGCTTACGCGGTATTTGTTTCAGAAAGACTGCCGCAGGCCGGCGGCCTTTTTGGAAAATACTACCGCCGGAGGCCGGCGATAGTATTTGTGGGACTACCACCGACCGCCCACGGTAGTCTTTATGGGACTACCGTCGGCAGTAGTGTTTTTGGAGAAGACCGGGCGGTTTTTTTCCCTTTTTTTGGCGATTTTTCGCCGACAATATTTTTACTTTTTTAATCTTCAATTGTGTTATTGCTCCTTATATATTATCAATTATTTTTGTTTTTATAATTGCGTCTGCAATTGTATATTATCAATTTTTTTTTGGCCGATTTTTCGCCGACAATATTTTTAATTTTTCAATTATCAATTATGTTATTGTTCCTTATATATTATCAATTATTTTTGAATTTATAATTGTTTTTGTTCGTTATATATTTTTAATTTTTTAATCTTCAATTGTGCTTTGTAAATAGCATAAACGTTTAAAAATTAAAATTAAAATTAATCAGAAGCAAAAATGATGAAAATTTGCAAATTAATGAAGCCAATGAGGCAACAACTTCGCCTCTGAGGAAATAATTGACCGAATACCTCCCACTGCATCCGAACGCCAGAGAAGGGTGCTAGGAAGAGCGCATGGTTCTTCTCGATTTTCAAATGCGGCGGCGGTGGCAAGTAACAGTGATTACGGTGAAGCGGAATTTGCACCACAATACATTGGAGATGCGGAGGAGGAGGAAGCTAGGAAAAATGCTGAACGACATGAGAGGGAAATATCTCTGTCGCAGGGGTAAATAGAATTTAATTCGGGGCGAATGGAGGATGAAAACGAATGGGCAAATGACCCAACCAACGAAAGCGGAGTGGAAAAAGCTTAATGCTCTCCTCACGTAGGTCAGTTTCAGGGACCGGGAGGGATGCTGGGTGGAATGAATACTAGCCTCTGAATGGTCTGATTGACGGTAGGCCTTCAAATCCATAGTTGTTAAAGAGTTTTAAGGGTCATATTGCCTACTACATATGGCATCGATAGGTATCTTATTATTCTTTATTATTTATTGCTAAATACTTATTATTTATTGTTTAGATTTATGCTTAATAACTTGGTGCCTAAAATGTGTTAATTTATTTATTAAATTACATAGGAACGTGATATATTGACATGCCATAATGGGCACGAGCAGCTGCAAATGTGGGATTTAGTCGACGGAGAAATGAAAAGTATAGTGGAACGGTCAGGGTTGGGACATTTGGTCTGGTGCATGCATCCAGAGTTAGACTTCACACTCTTTAGTGCCTTTGTTGAGAGATGGTATCCGGAGACTAATTCATTCCACATGCCGTTCGGAGATATGAGTATCATTCTCACGATGTGGCCTACATATTGGGAATTTCGATTGACGAATTTCCCATTCATTGGAAAATTAAGCTGTCGAAAATGAAGAAATTGCTTTTAGAAATGCTGGGGATAGAGGAACAAGAGTTCGGGGAGCGAGATATTGCAAGTGTGAAAATGTCCCTCTTTCGTGATCATTATGTCAGTGGACATATGGCCCCTGCCAATTATACCGCAGGGTATTTGTTATGGTTAGTTGGAAACACCCTATTCGTTGATAAAAAGAAAACCCATGTGCTTGGGCATTTTCAGCCTTTCCTCCGCGACGTAGATAAAATAAGCGGACTTTCTTGGGGAGCAGCTTGCTTGGCGAACATTTATCGCAATCTTGGAAGGGTCTCTAGAGGGGACGGTGCCCAATTAGGCGGGTGTCTAACATTATTGCATGTTTGTTCGAATCAATTATAAATTATTTCCATACTTTATACTGGTTCATTAAAATTCTTAAATTTTTTTTCTTAATACAAAAAGAGTTGGATATACGAGTACTTCCCCATGTTTAGTCCTCCAAAGATGAGATCATGGGATGTTTCCTTGCCTGCTGCAACGAACTGGCACATCGGAACCGGGAGGCCTCCTAGGAAGCAAGAGCCTAAACGGGATTTGTTGTCCTACCGCCGCGCACTAGATAGATTAAAATCTGGTGAGGTAATAATCCGTATTTTTATATCTTTAAATGTTGTACAGTTAATTAATGTCATATCCTAATTGGTCGATTAATCACTAACGTTCTTGCAAATAAACTAGGTAAATTGGCTTTCTTTCGGGCAAAATCCTGCACGAGTGCACCCAATAATATTGTTAAGGGGTCTTATTTATTCTCATTTGATCATAGAGCCCTATATGCCTAATCGGTTCTTGCAACAATTTGGATACGCGCAGTTGATCCCAAATAAAGTTTTTGAGCCAAAGAACTGTAACATATGCAATGAAATTCGTAAGTATTTGTGCGTGTACGATACAAATTTTATGGCTTGGCAAATATACAAGAGTAGAATGTTAAAGGGGTTGCAGAAGGCTAAATAGGCCGGTCAGGTGTGCCCTGAGTACCTCGACTACTTCCAGACGCGATCGTACGTTCGTGTTAGTCCGGACGACATGGAAGTGGAAGAGACATCGGATCCCAGACAGCTACCAGCGGTTGGGGTAAGTACATGTGATTCCTGTGTATTTATGTCCATTTATTATTTTTATGTCAATGTTTATTTACATAACTTGCATTTTTCTGTCAAATGCAGCGTCTGCAATATATAGCTAGTAAAATGTATCTAGTTCATCCCCGGACAAGGCATTCCGTCCCCAACGACGTGACGGGAGAGGGCCATAGAGGAGGTGGCTATACATTTGGAGGATTTGATGCCCGCACTAGAATAACTTGCGGCGAAATCACCTGTGCTATGTTATTGGCTCTTTATATTGAGTAATATTATAAAAAATTTATGCATAACCATTTCTAAATTATTGTAATGTAGTATATATACTTTTTTATGCAGTGTATTAAGTACTACATCATTTGGGATGCTATATATGTATTATATGTGCATTCAATAATGTTAAAATTAATTGCAAATGAAACTTACATATAAGATACTTATATTGGGAAACTAGTGGATAAGAAAAACATCTAATACTAACACTCAACAGTCGATTTATTCCTAAATTCAACAAATCGGTGATCCAAGTGAGTTTTCCAACTCTGCATTTGTCCTGAGGCCCTGTTTTTCCACGTCATATAGATTGGGGGTAGTAAGACCTCCCATGTCGTTAACAAAGTAATGAAATGATTTTTTCTTATAAGACCCATATTGATGAAACTGATCGGATCATTAGATACGCCGGCCCCCCGCCACTCAATAGGAAGGAAAGTATTACTCTACGGGCCATATAATGTAACAATCCTCTGATACTTCGTGGCGACAAGTAATCCAAAAAGATAAGAATCAAACCAAAATTCATCTAAGGACGGAACTACATAACATTCTGTCACCCTGCATGCTAACTCGTAGTCGACTGGTCCAAGAACGTGTCGCCAAAAGGTAGATTGATCCTGCAGTTCTTGGTGTAGGTCTCTGCGCACTTGATGCCAATATTCCTCATCTGCATCATGTACGAAATAAGAAATTACTCTAAAACCACAATGTCCATCGGCCTTTACATTAACGTGCTCTGTAATGTAGTGAACACGAACTGCTTCAAAAATAGGGGCATGTTGAAAGGCCATTCAGAAGCGTGGGGCCTCACAACCCTTCTTCTCTTCTGTCCACCTGTGGATCTCCGACCTGCGATTGCAACTCATATTAAATTTAGTATATCGATAGGTAATTAATCATAATGATCTGTACAGGAAAATTAATATAGGCACCTCGTTGTAATGCATTCCTATCGGCATGCTCGTACCCTGATAGATCTTGCTGGGTCGGATTGTGTCTCGGCCGTCCCCTGTGTGGCCTACTTACCGACTTAGCTAAATCAACAGTTTCCAGATGAAGAGCTGCATGCACTGCACCCATCACCCTGTATATCTCAGCACTTGGACGTGTAATGGTCTCAACAAACATTTCATGCAGTCGCCCTTCAGCGCTTTGCCTTGCCTCTGTGCAGTTTTCGGAATATCATTATCTCCCAACTGCAGCGTCTTCCAGAAGGGGTCCACATCCACAGGATTAATTGGACGATATGCTCGCACCAACTGTTGCATTTCACATGCACATGGCAAGCCGCAACTTGTTCGGAGTTCGCAACCACACAACGAACCATCTTCCCCGATGATGCCAACTCTTTTTGTATATTCTTTTTCTACCATTGTAATAGCAGTAGAAGATAGTCTACCATTCAGCCTAATATATAGTAAGTAGTCGCTCTTCCTGTATGTTTTACTGCGAGAAGATTCCATTGCAGTCCGAATTTTATTAAAGTGCGCCTCTATTATAATATTAATCTCTTGAAAAAGACCTGAAAATGCCTTTCTATCCATCCCAATTGCCTTTTTTAACTGTGCATGTGCACTCTCAACCTTGAAAGCCAATTAACATTGAAAATCAAACTTTCACATAAAGCATTATATAAAGTATCATATAATTATACAACATAAACCACTATAAATTAAAGCTATAATTAACTTACATGTTCGTTGTGCGCCCTCCATAATGCTTTATATATTTCGTCCAACAAGATACAAACTTGTCTGCTTGGGGATCCAACCATGTGTTTTTCAAATATGGAATCACATTTCTAAATTTAGATTTATTTTCATATCTAGTATCAATATATTCCACAGCTTCCGTGAACTGTTCATATGTCAAGGCTTTCACCACTTGCCCCCAACGATATAAAAACACATCCGTTGTAGTTTTGTCTTATTAGCCTCTACTACATGTTTCTTTACATCCATTTCAATGTGCCTCCTGCACAGTAGTTGGGTAGCATGTGAGAATACTATTTCCACAGCGTTCATTACGGCAATCTCTCGATCAGTGATGACCACATGTGGGTATTTGTTGCCCTCGAATAAATTCCTCAATTGAGTCATGGCCCACAAATAGCTCGGGGTAATCTCATCCCTCATGAAAACGAAAGCAATATGAACATACTGAGATGTGGGTACATGAGCCACTATCTGCAGAAGAGGCATGTCATACCTGTTTGTCCTGTATGTTGTATTCATAAACAAAACGTACAAAAACAAACCAAGTAGAGAAGGCACCTTCTTGTGTGCGAAGAAGATGTGCCCGACTGCATTACTATCATCTTCAGCTGTGTGCACATAGAAGTATTCGTGATCGTGCAAAAGTTTGAAGAAATACTGCATGTTAGTCATATCTCCCCTTGCCTCCCTTATACTTTTTTCTGCTTCATTGTACACCTGTCTTATGTGGCTGACATTTTGCGGATTATCCGCTTGCAACTGGGCCAATATATGCTTCGGCTGATGTTAATACTTGACATTTCTGCAACCTTCTTCTTCTCTGCTTCCATTAGCCGTGAGTGCAATGAATACCAATTTCGAACTTCCTGTAATTCATGATTGTGATTACCATTTTTTATCTCTAACTTTCAATTTCCCCCAGCAATTTCGCGTCCCACAAGGTGAAATGGACATTTTGTCAATTTGCTGCTTGTATTGTTCCGCCTGCTCTTCCCTTTAGGTAGGGGTGGCTTATCTCTAACTGTTTATGATCTATCGCACCCTATCTCAACTCGACATTTTCTCCCTCTTATAAGGAAAAGACCCAACGCTTTCAAATAAGATGTAATTTTTGCATTCATATTGTTTTTAGATGCTGTAGCTTTGACACATCCAACCAAATCTTCCTTACTTCTAAACTCTTCATCCATTTGAAATACATTTGTGTGGTCAGAAAATATGTCATCCCTCTCCAAACGGATATCCTGTTAATACAAAATGATGGGTCAGCATACTTAAACCCTAATTTTAGCGGGAACCATTAAATTTTAGAATAATCTCATCTACGAGAGGTGAGAATGTGACAAAATTCTATATACATAGGGGGGATATTTTATAAATCTCTCCCCCTGGGGGATATCTGGCCCTTTTTGGCGGAGAAATCGAAAAAATTACAGCCGGCAGCCGATAAAAAAAGCAAGCAACCGACGGTTTTTTCAAGCAGACCACCGAACCGGAAATACCGCCGGAATCCGGCGGCGGTATTTAGCCGGAAAAATACGCCGGACTCCGGCGGTAGTTTGTCGGAAAATACCGCCTTGGTGGCTTTTTTCGGTGAAAGACCGCCTGCTTCCGGCTGCACTTCTGGTCAGAACACCGCCGGCAGTGGTCAGCCTGAAAAATACCAAGCTTCACCGCGCGGTATTTCGCATGCCACTAACGCCGATCTCAGGCGTTAGTTTCGTAGGAAATACCGGCGGTGCTACCGCTGGTCTCCGGCAGTACTTTCGCCGGAAATACCGCCAGTCAAAATCTGGCCGAGGATACAGTCTCCTCGGTCGGATTTTACAGTTCCGGCCAAAAACGACAGGATAATCGCAGATCCGGGTCTAAATCAAAGAGTAGACATATATTTTTTTATGAAGAAAAAATAAATTTCACGTAAAAAATTATTGCAGTTATTACTTATCGTGTAATATGAATCGTTCTTTTATCTGTCGGTCATATTTGAATACACGTGTGAATAAAAAATGAATTACTGAAGGTGAATAGTGAAAATAGGGAAAAAATAACATACAGGCTGAAGGTATTCATCCTTGTCTTTTATAAAGACTTTAATATGATTTTTTTTTTAAGTCTTAAGGGCAATTTAGACAATTCACCTAAAAATATTACTGCGAATAACTATTCCGTTTGAAAATTGGGATATTGTTCTTTTTGTAGATCTTCAAATACTTGGGCCCTGTTTGGAACCTCATTTTGAGATGTCTTTTGGGAGATAATTGGTGAGCTCATAGCCCAAAAGCTGTTTGGTATTGCGTCTTGGAATTTCTCAACTTGGAAGGTGTTTTGGAACCTGTTTGGAAATAATTTTGAGATAACTTTTAAAGTGGCCCAATACTCATCTTGCTAGTGGTTTTCATAACCGGGTTGAGTCTGTCATTTTCTTCATCGCTCCATTTTCTTCAGCAGGCCAAATCGTGTGGAAAAACCAGGGCCGGCCCTGGGCACGTTCGAGGTGCGCACGCGCTCAGGGCCCCCAATTTTAAAGGGTCCTAATTTTGTTTAAAAATTGATTTTTTAAAAAATTAAATAATATTTAGAATTGATACTTTTAAAGAGCCAATAAATCTACTCTTAAAATAAATACGTAAAATATATTGTCTCTTTAAAAAAGTCAAGCATGTAATATAAAAAGTAATACTTAATTTTAAAAAAATTTGACGTGTAAAATAAAAAGTATCGAATTTAAGGGTAAAAATAGTGTCTTTTTAAAAAAAGAGTAGCACATGTAATATTAAAAGTAATACCTACTTCTTAAAAAAAATAATAATAATAAAATTTACTTTACGGGTATAAATAGTGCATGTAAAGTAAAATGTACCAAATTTGAAGGGTGAAAGTAGTGCCTCTTTAAAAATGTACTACATGTAATCAAAATAGTAGTGCCTACTTCTAGAAAATTATAATAATAGTAATAATAAGAAGTTTTGATTTTTAAGGGTATAATTAAGTAGTGTGTAAGATAAACAGTACGTAGTACATATTTCTAATAATAGTGTTGTGCGTATGCACACAATACAGTTGCATGTCGAACAGTTAGACTGTTTGATATGAATGGCTCTTAATCTGGTAATTCTATTTTGTATTTACGATAATATAAAAGATGTCATATTTTAATTTTAAAACATGACCATTATTTATGTAAGAACGGCCATGAGAAAACCCTAACCAAATCAGATAACTATGCCACCGTCTCTGCTCTTACTCCATTTTTTGACATAATTCTCTTCTCTATTAGTGTTTCTATTTTCCCACCTTTCTTTTCCCTTGCCATCCGTCTACTCAGTATCTATTTGAAGGTCTCAGCAGCATAAAATTTTGGGTTACCATCCATCGCTGGAGGGAGGAGGTATAGTTTGCAACTCGAGTTTTATTTCAGTATTTGTCACAGTACATCTTATATTATATAATCATTACACTGAATAATCTCCCATGAAATAAAGTTTCTCGACGTTAGTTGGCATTCATAAAAATAAAAAAAATAATATTATAGAGCATGGAGATGTGGCGTGGGCATAAAGGCTCCGTGAAAACCATATGGCACTCTATATGGTAGCTTGATTTTTGCAATTGGCTCACTCCAAATCTTCTTGGCATCAATTATATAAGCCTGCAGTGCACCAAAATTAAGTTAGCGATATAATAAATCACAAATTAATCACTAATAATCTAATTAATTTTCTGAGGAAATTGTATGTAATATATAGTGGGTAAGATTGCATTCCTGTAAAGAAATTAACCAGACTGTCATCAGACAATGGCATATGAGCGCACCCCGATATTAGTAATACATCAAAAACCAAATCGAGTGATCGAATGGTTTCTTAATGAGACTATTATTCTTTCGTATAATATTAAGCAAGCGAAAATTAATGTAATACGCACCCCAGAAGTATTGGCGATTTCATCATGAACATATGCAATAATCCAGACATCATCCTCTTCATCAAAGCTTGGAGATTTAGGAACAAATGAAGCTCCTGAGCAATATGTGCCTTGAGAGAATTTGTGGTACTCCACTTTTATTACATCTTCCATTTGCTCCTCCCCCTACTTAAATCACACAAATTCAGCTAATTAATATCCACAAACACTTGTGTTTAATTTCTCTTTTCAAAAGAAATACTTTTTGCCTTAATTAATGTATTTTGGGATATACAGTTTCGACTTTGCGCCTTAATTAATGTTTAAAATACATTATTTGTCCTCTATAGTGTCACTACAGACGTCACTATTGTCTTTACTTTTGCTGGTCTCAGTAGTACTTTTTTAGTTTTATAATTTCTCAAATTCAATTCAACTCTCTAGTATACTTGCGACGCACACTTTCGATGTCAAAAGTAAGCTGAAATTACATCTCAATATTATAAGCCCTATAAAAACTCCAACACGAAGCACAAACACGAGAGGTAAAAAGTAACTTACGAAGGAGACTAGATCTCTTTTGTCTACTATTTGTCATGTTTTTTATGTCTATTCTTTTATAATGGAGTGGTGGGTCCATAATTATAAAAAAGTAGACAGGAAAGACAAGGCAATAGTAGACAGAAGATATCAAAGGCTAACCTATATTACAGTACCTTGTGAAGTTCGATTGCCCTCACTTCATCAAAATGAAGCTTGGCTAGTCCCCCATATTTTCCCATTCCTGCATGCATGGCTTGCACTAGTTAATCATCTAGAAAAGACTATTTTAAAACGGAAAAAAAAAAAGAGTATAAATAAATTGAACCTCTTTTGAAAAAAAAAAGAAAGGTCTGAGTAGTTAATACTAGTTTTATTTTTAGGGTGAGATTACAGTCTCGTTAAACGAATTATTCATTCATTAGATTTAGTCTATGTAATTGCGTATGCAATTGAGAATTAATAATGCATCAAATGAGAAATTCAATAACTAAATAAATTTTTAACGGGATTTTAGTTTTTCTTTTATTTAGTACAAACCTGAAATGGAGCTTGCGGTAGAATCCACAACTTGGGCATATGCATATTTATTTTTGACGCCGGTGAAAGCTTCGTTTATAACAGGGAAGTCCATAGAGAATTCTGTTCCGGTGAGATATCTTTCCCGGACCTCGCCGGATCGGAGGTTCAATCTCCACTGGTGAACCCGGGTGAAGAATGACCCATCTTGCGGGTCCGTTTTGTCCGCGGATCTTATGTGCTTAAAACCTCTGGAAAACCATTCCAGTTTGTTTATCCCGAATTCGGGTCCTGGGATAATCGACCCGCGAGCTTTGCATGCTATCACTACCACCTGTGGTAAATGAATTAATATCGTAATCACGTTTTATCCGATTCCACAGGGAGTCAGCTTATTTTATCTGATTTCGGAATTTAATGAGAATGATGTATTTTTTCAAAGTTTCTATAAGAAAAGAACCTATGTCCGATTTGTTAGATGGTTGGACGTGCGTTTTTCTTTATTTTGAAAACATGCCATACTTTGTTTTTTTAGAGACGTAAACATCAAGTTTAGTTTTAAAAGTATCACGTAAAGCGTACAACTTCTGATATATTGCGTATCACTTATAGCATTTAATGTATCGAGTTTAGCAATTGATGTATTAATATTTTTTTTATAAAATAAAATAAAAACATACATCGCATGTGGTGAAAAAAAAGATTAAATTACCATGTAGCAGGTATAATTTCTGATATACCTAGTTTGGTTTCGATTCAAAAGGTTAAAATATCATCTGTATAAAAAGTATCACATGTTTCTCCAAAAAAAAAAAAAAAAAAAAAAGCGTCAAATCGTCCAATAAGTCTTACAGAAGACTCCCCCATTAGTTTCCAATATTCAAAGACAACGACAAAAAACTATAACAATCGATTAACTTTATATATAGGCTAATTATCTTAATAACTGATTTTTTTTGTCAAAAATAAAAACGAAGGATACTCACTCTCAATAATATTCTTTATGATTTGACACAGTTCCAATTAATAATTTTAAAAAACTATATACAGTATTAGTTATTTGTTAGAGTTTTGAGATAATTTTTAATAATTAAATAACTAATTAAAAATTGCAAATAAAATTTTAAAAATAATGTTAATTATTTAATTACCTCATCACGGTCCTCATAACAGTTAACAAGATGAAATGCAGCTGCAACTTGGACCTTAAACCACATTACAGAATCAGCATCTCCATATCGAGGCATTACTCCAATCCGAGCTTCTTTTTCATTTTCAAACTTTATTAGCCTGTAAAAATTAATTACTTTAATTAATTAATTGTTGAATATTCAGTAAATTAGCTGCATTTTCTACCTTTTTTTTAATCATTATTAATTTTTTTATCTCCTTTTTTTTTCTCTTTTATTTGGTGATTAATTTGAAAATTTAAGCTATAGAGAATATATTAATTTGTAAAGGAATAAGAATATCGGGTAAGATTGCAATCCTGTTAAATAATTATTCTGTCATTTAAGTAATGCATCTGAAACTAAATTCAATAATAGAATAATTATTTAACGGGACTATACTTTATATATATATATATATATAGGTCCACCAGCGAGGAGACGATTTAAGTCTATCACGAGTGGGAAGTCCATTATTACATTATACCTGCACGGTGCATATACATAATTATTAATTCCACATATATATTTAGATATTTTATTTCCATATAATCAAGAAAATTAATAAAGAAAAAATAACTATATATATGAAGAATTAATCATTACGACTTATTAGAATATTTACTCCGTTTCAATAGAAGAGTACCCATGTTTTTCGAGTCACTAATTAATTGATAAAAAAAATTAAAGTAAAAAGCGTTCAAATTTATCGAACTAACTAATTTAAACAGATAATAACTTTGCTGGTTCTCAAACTTAATATCGTATCACACTTTAGTTTATGAACTTGAAATTGTTTCTCTTTAGTTCTCAAACTTTGGTTTTCTACACCCATATACAGCGGCGAACGCAGAACTAAATTCCAGGGGGGGCGAGCGTAATAGGACCTCTAACCAAATACTCTCTTCGAACTTGATCTCTAATACACATATCATATTCTATGATTGGTTTCCGTAGGCCTGGGTCCATGACAATATCATTTACATTGAATTCCACACGAGAATGTTTTTCCTTACTTTCATCCTCATGAGAGTTTTTAGAAACTTCTATACCTCGTTTCAAAAATTTATCCATAACCTATCAAAATTTACCAAACAAAGGATTAAAGGCCAAAGGCAGCGGCAACCGGAGAAAGAGGTGGACGCGGCGGAGGAGTTGCGCGGTGGACGCGGCTGACGGGCTGAGCGCTGGCGGCTGCTGCAGCGAGCTGCTGCTCTGTTTTCCAACAGAAAACAAAGAGAAGAGAGGAACAACCGAACAAGGAAATGTTAGGTATAAATTGGGGGAGGGATTAATTTGCAAAATTCAATTCAGTCAGGCCCTTAATGTTATTTTTGTTTTTGCTTTTTCCCCCTTATTAAAACGACGTCGTTTTACTAAGGGGGAATTTTAAAAAAAAAAAAAAAAAAGGAAAAGAACAAAAGCTGAACAGCCTGAACTTCATCTTCTTCAGCACTCAGCTCAGCAGGCGGGGCAGCTGAACAACTTCATCTTCTTCAGCGCTGCAGCCGCTGCCGGGGCGCCGGGGGCGGAGTATACTACTACCCTTCGCTCCCGGATAAAGGAGGGGCGGTGGCACCCCCTCGCCCCCCCCCCCCCCCCCCCCCCCCTCTCTCCGCCGCTGCCCATATAGTCCATCGCTCAAATTTTGACCAAAACTAATCGAACGCCGATAAAATTGAGATTTTCGATTTGTCAAGATTTTCATTCAACTCAGTCACCACATCCATTATTCTCTCATATTTCAGTATTTAGGTGCTCTGTTCATCACGTGTCTGCATGCGTTAGTTGGTTTTGGTCGAAATGTTAATGGACTAATTGGAGATGAAAAAATCAAATTTAAAGATTGAAAAAAAAAAATTAAGTTTAGAGGTAAAAGTGCGACACTATATCAAGTTTGAAAACCAAATAAAAATTAGATCAAACATATTAAAATACACTAATTAATCACACAAATCCTATATATAGTTTATTTAAAATATTAAGAGTCGTCCTACGCACTTCTCTGTTATCCCAATGTCATGGCTAAGGGTACATCTCTTGAATTTGAGATCAACTTTGTGAGTGAATCTTTTACCATCAGCTGAAAAAAAAAACACAAAAATAATATATATATATATATATATATAATGGCTCTTTAAACAAAAAGAAAAGAAAAGAGTTATAACTAGGGGTGGCAAAAAAACCCACTAACCCAAAAACCGCCCAAACCCATTGGGTATTAACCCAATAAAACCCACTTTAAAAAATAATGGGCTGAGTGGGCTTGGGTTAAATATGTAATGGGCGGATTTAGGGTAACACATTGGGTACCCTAAAACCCGCCCATCATGGGTATCAAAAATATCCATCCACAATTACCCTTAAAAGTATAAAAAAATAAAAATAAAAAAATACACCAACAACTCACATACTTTAGTGTGCCCATTTTATTTTTTTTTCTTCAAACTTATTTTTTCTTTTTCTTTATTTTTCGTGTCCTACAATTACTTTACGTTTTTTTTCCATTTATTTTTTTATAATATTTTTAAATTACCTACTTATAATACTAATTCAAAATTCGTTCGGGTTTAGGGCCGGGTTTGGGTTTGGGCCGGGCCGGGCCGGCCCAGTTCGGGCTCAGTTTTTTACCGATTTTCAGGGCGGGCCCAGTTTCAGCCCGGGCCCAGTTTTGGGCCTCGGGATCAGTTTTGGGCCTCGGGCCCAGTTTCGGTGTCGGAGCATGCACGGGTTTATATAAATATAAAAAAATTAAAAATTGTGTTTCGACAAAAAAATTACATACAATTAAATATAAAAGTAATTTTAGAATATATTCAAAGAATTAAAATTCACTTTAAAAAAAATTAAAATGAAATTTAAAAAAATTTTAAAACTTTTTTTATTAATAAACTATTAAATAAGCCTTACATTTTTGTATAATGGGTATTATGGGTACCCATAGCTACCCATTACCCATTTGAGTTAAAACCATTAATTGAGTGGATAATGGGTACCCATTACCCATTAACTTAACACCCATTTAATACCCGTCCAACCCGCCCATTTGACACCCCTAGTTATAACCATAATTTCTTAATTCAATATTTACCCGAGAGAATTCCAAGTTCATAATAAGGTAATTGGGGATAAAAGCCGAATATAACAAGCTCACCACTGGATCGAACTCTCTACATTAAAAAAAAAAAAAAAAATTAAAAACAAAAAAAAATCCCTGATGCATTAAACTCAAAACTTAGACTAAGTTGTTTTATTAGTCCTTAAATTTGGATCTCAAATTCAATTTGATCCCTAATTTGAAATTTACTCGTCTATGTTTTGAAACGGCCAAACGGTACGTTGGTAGCTAGGTTTGACTGTCCTTTATTCAAAAATTCTTACACCGATACACAAAATAAGAGGCGACCTCTTATAAGTTCAGAGACGAACGAAGTGATTTGCTCTTAAACTCGCCTTTAAAAAAGTTTAGGGTTGGTTTGGGTTACCTTAGGATGGCTAGTAAATGGTCTCTTCCAGGTACCGTCGACATCCCATTTCGCCAAAGTTTGTAGAGTCTTAATATCAATTTCAAAGGGAACATGATTCTCTGCGGTTACAAAAAACCTCCCACCATGCTCTATCACATTTGTGTTGCTTAGGTATTTGTCTACCATGCCGAATCTCATCTGAAATATATTAATCAATATCATAAACAATAAACACAAACATATAAATAGTTAGTGCTATCGCAAAAACAACACGAGTTAATAAGATATTCTATCCAAATTATTATATCTTATCGTGTTCAGATTGTTAAAATTAGGGTTGGTTAAACAATCAGCCACCAAAAACTCAATTCGATCGGTTCAGAAAAAGTTTAGGGTTGGTTTGGGTTCGAATTTTATACATGTTAGGCATATACTTTTTATTTTAAAAGGGAAATCATGTTTTGCTAAACTATCGGATCGGCTTTTCCTACTTGTGCTCTCATAATTAAAAGGTCGCCTTGCCCCAGCCGCTAAAATGACTGTTGCTTGAAAGAAAAACGATGATTTTGAGTAGGCCGATTTTCGTAACAGATTCAGTAAATGAGCCAAGAAAAGGGCAGGTGAATCCCCTTCGGCTGGCGCTGGAAGAAATGCCAATTTTTTCCTTCGGCTTTCGAATTTGTATGACTCAGACTCAACGTATCTGTTATTGTAAACAACGGTCCAGCCGCCATTAGATTTACTGAAATACAAAGCATGAAGCATTCCTTCTCCTTCAACCCAAGTGTGGCTTGATTTTCCGAACATTGAAACCGCTGTTTTGTATCCTCCAAAAAGAGGGTTTGGCCCTACAAAAAGATTTAAATTTCTTTCAGAAAAGTTTGAAATTACAAACTGTATACGTAGTTGAAATTTAGCCAGATCGTTCGTATGTACCGTTAATTTTGTACCAACTGTATACTATAACGAAAATACTAATTAGTAAAAACAAGTGTGCTTCAGTTGGTACAAAATTAGTCCGACAAAAAATCTAGACTTATTAGATGAAAAGTGTTACTATTCTTTCCCAAACTAAGTGTCATTTTAAAGTTTCCACACAAATTAAGAAAATGAATGAAATTACGAGTATAACCATGTGTTTGTGTTGACGAGATAATAAATATATAGAGTTTCAAGATATAATAACTACAAGCAATAGTAATAGTTGCATTGAAAATATGAAAGAACATTTAATTATATAAATATATATATATATGTGTGTATGTGTGTATATGTGTATATATTACCGTTTCTAATATAGACTCCCTCAGGAAAATCATTTGGAATTGTCCCTTCAATATGAGTGACTTGAAATGCCTGTCCAACCTCTTGTACCGGACCAAAATTACTCTGCATGCATGTAAAATTATTCAGAACTATACATCAATTTACATGTTTTAATCTTCATATATGTATATATAAGAAATTATTATGTACCTGAGGTGGAAGCAAAGGCTGATCAACAATTTCAAAAGCTAAATCCACAAAGGCATCCACTAACTTTACCGGAATTTTCTTAATATTTTCCGGTACTACGACCTTTAGAACATGCTCCACCTTTCCCAGCCATGGCTGAAACTGAAAAAATAACCTTATTATTACGTAGATTATAAGAAGAAGGGGGTTGTTTCAAGTTATCACATTTTGCAACGAGTGAGGTTTGAACGTAATTATAAGTAGCTAGATGTTAAATAATACTTTAGCTGATCAAGAATACCTGAAAAGGGAAGGAGAGGCCGGAGTTCTTGGGCATGGCTAAAGAAGGCCCTTTTAAGTGGCCGGAGCCGGAGCCGGAGCATAGCTGCACCTGGAATGCACTACAAGAAGGCATATATAATATTTAATTTGTTTATGACTCAATATATTTAATCTCTTTAAGTTTCTTCCATTTTGGAAACAGCTTACATCTTATATATATCTAGCAGTTGTGTGTTATAATCTTCTGGTTGGAAACCTGTGAAGAAGCCATGGAGATGAAAATGAAGGAAAATATAAATTATTCCGTGCATTCGAGATTTATATAATTCATTTTAATAATATAACTTTCTCGTGAAACTGTGAGCTTTTTTATGAACCAATTATCAGATAGGAAACTTTCTAAGATCGATTCTTATCAAGATGATTTTGGCTCTATTATATGAGAAACGTGGATGGTGGGATTCCAAATTTTGGAATATTCTTCACGGCATATTAGGTGGGTTACAATTTGTGATACTATATATATATTGCCAATTTGTCACTATTTAGCTGTTGAGATGCAAAGAGAATCAAACAAAAATTAACTATTAATTAATGAGTTGTTTTGTAAGGTTAAAAAAAATTGTTTTGTTTTCAAATTTTCTTTTTCTTGAAAAGACTCATATATTTATACTTGATTTTTTTCATCCACTATTTCAAGCGATGATATAAATAATGTTATATATGTTTAATTTTTATTTTATTTTAAAAGTACTACAACCCTAATTTTTGAGAAGAATGTATAATTATCCACAAGAAAATCAACCATCTTCTCTCAAATTTATTTCGTTCACCTTTTTGATGTAACAGACTAATAGAAACAAATAATTAATAAATAAATAATGATCTCATATTCACCTATAGTTTTACAAAATATTTACACTCATACCATGCATTTATACTGTTTGCATTACTCAATTATGTACTGCAAATGTATAGAATAATTTCTTCTTTCTGAGCCATTTCCTATCTATGTATTATATTGATTGGCAAAAATTTGTAAAATCAGGATATGTAACTTCCAACTTCTGAATAATCAGTCTTGCATTCTATCGCTTGAGCATTGAGTGGTCCTTTGCTACGAAATTCATAAATAACAACAGAAAAGACAATGGAAAAATAAATAAATTTTTAATTATTTCTTAAGAAATAGAAAGTTTTTAACAAATTCACTTCTTTATGACTTTTATGAATTTCAACTGAATTTACTCAAATATACAATGATATTTATAATGTTGAATTTACTCAAATATATATATATATATATACATATAAAATAAATAATGAGAAATCTCAAAGAATATATTTGTATCCTGGAACCTTTTTCTTTGGCTGTTTTTTTCTTATATTTAATTTAAAATTTACCTTCCAAATATAAATGTGCATTTTTTATTCTTTATTTTTGGATTTTGGTAATAGTACTTGTCTTTGTGCATACCAAAAATTGGACAGTTATTGAATAAATTGAAGAATATAATATGTGATTGTTATATATATATATATATAGGTATTATACGTTAATACAACTTGAAAGTACACTTTGACCCAGGACAGCATCTATGATTTGGAAACACTTCAAGTCTAATGCTCCAAAGAAACATCCTTAGTTTGTCTGCTTCCATTTTGTGTGATTGATCCACCTATAGATATAGGTTTCTATAAGCAGGCAGATGTTGGCTTTTTGAGTTTTTGTCTTGTTGTGGCTGACAAGGCAAAACTGACAGCAGTTGAGAATTACATTTGATAAAACAAAAATTTTAAATAAAAAAATACAATTGGTCAAAATAAAATATAGAGAGGAATTATTTTATTTTTTAAATGCTTGTAACCCACAAGTTCAAACTCATAAATTAAGGGTTACAAAGCCCCTCCCCTAACCCACCCCAACCCACCCCAACCCAAATGTAAAGAGAAGTCGAGCTACTATAGTGATAACTAACTCATGTAATGCGGAGGTGCTGAACATATTCATTAATAGTGAAAAGGAGAGTCGAACACACACGAATTATGTGTGATTGTGTGACAAGTATTACTAGAAAATAGTTTCTCCATTTGCATGGAAGAGTTCTGTTTTGAAATATACTAAATTTTTTTTTTTAATAGATTTTGTGGAGTTACGCCTGTTTAGGGGTAATTCGTTTGCCTTTAAATAGCCTGTCCCAACCCAAGGTAAAGGAGGAGGGTTGTGTTAGGTTGACAGCCAGCGTAAAACCCATTTGTCAAACCTCATTATATGGATCATATAAGAAATCATGTAAATGCTAGGAGACTCCCCTCTTTATGGAGCACGTCCCAGAGTCAGACTCCAGTTTCCCGTCGCATCCCATCATCTTCTGCGAGGACTTCCAGTCGCCGACGCCATCCTCTCGCTGCCGACTTTCCATCTTCTCTTCCCCGAAGCTGTTCTTCCGCCGGCGTTGATAGCTAGACCCGCCGTCACCCAACTCAGGCTATGGTGTCTTAATCGGCCATCATCCACCATTTGGATATCTTTTTCCCAACCAGAATTTCGCCACAATCGGTCATTGTTGTGGGTTTCAAATCATAAAAAAGATTATACCGAATAGTTTCAAGTTTAGTTTAGCGAAACAGGGGAAGGGAACAAATTTTGCCTCAAAATTCAAACACCTTCATTGAATTTTATCAATATGACCCGACCCACCCACATAAGTTTCTATGGCGGGTTTTCCTAAAACCGCCGTAGAAACCCACTTTCTACGCGCTGTTTCAATTTAAACAGTCGTAATAAATTGGTTTTCTACGGCGGTTTATGTTAAACAGCCTTAGAAAGTGTCCAAAAAAATTGAGAGAATTCCTGCACGCGCCCTTATTCCTATTAATTTGTAGTTTTCTTTTTTGTAAATTAACCCCAAAATTTTTTAAAATTTAATATTAAATATGCAATTTAACATTGATCAATTTTTATAGTAAAATGCATTATATTTATTAATTATATACAAACTCCAACCTTTATGTTATGATAAACAATAAATAATTAAATTTCAAATTTTTAGTTAACCAATCCATTATTTTAGGCCCTCAAAAATTTTTGAAGTATTGTTACGTAATAATTATAGGAAAACCTCAAAAATAGCAATTTTCATTGAATTACTAGTAAGATTTTTACTATTGAATTTCTATCTACTTATCTCTATTTAAATAAAGTAAATCAAGAAATTCAATTATGTTAAGATAAACATTCATAGCGGCAATTAATACTCTTCACAATTGGTTGCAAGTGTAACTCAATGTCGTATCCATGTAAAGTCTTAATTAATTGTCGATCGTTTCTGTAGCTCTCATATATAGGCTAGTTAGATCTTCCTTTTGCATCTATACCTTCTTTTATTAAAATTAAGAGTCGAAAAAATATAAAGAGGTGGACGTGTGTATGTAATGCGCCTTACCCCTGTAGACAAATTTCAGATGATGCAGATAATATGTTTAAATTTGAATATTACAATTAAACCTCGATAAAGTAATAACCTCGATGATGTGGACCGGAGTTCACGTTGCGGAATACTTGCCAATGAAAGTCTGGAAATTGCGAGACGTAGCTCTTAACCTCTAGAATCCCTACCTCGGATTCGGCAGTCTACTAAAATTAACCTAAGCTAATTTTAAACACGAAAATCGAACCAAGTATATGAATTAAAGAGTCGAAACAAAAGCATGCAATCTAGGCAGAGCAATTACCTAGAAAACTATAGTTTCTAAACCTATAGTAATTCACAAATCATTCAAACTATGAAAGCTCAATAAATGAGAGTGATTTAAGGGTATAAACTAATACTTTCTTCAACTTAAATCGACTGTCGAATAATGGAGAAATTGAACCCCTATTTATAGTTATAGGAGGTTCTAGTTTTGTGTACAAAGAAGTAGAAAACAATTAAAATTAGAACTCAATCAAGAGATTGATCCCTTACAATAACCAAATCCTAAATGAACTAGGATTGGTGTAGGAAAAGAATTTCGGTTGCACTATATTTGAATATAGCCGAAATTGTAAACGAAATACGAATCCTAATTGGATAAAATTCCTTACACGATAAAACCGAATCAATTTGAATCCGCACGGAGCACTTTATTAATCCGACCAACAAATTTCCAATGAGATCATTCTCGGCCATGCATGTAAATAATTAATTGATCAAATCGATTTTGCATCAAATTAATTATTTGCTGCTTAAATATTTGGGCCATCCTCCTTGAATTAATTGAGCCTTGATTTAATTAAATTAAATGGGCTTAATCAAATCAATTCTCATTAACCCATTTAATTTAATTTTGGCAAGTTTGAGCTTGGATCCCCATTTGGCCTAATAGACTTGACTTTGATGTTGACTCTGGATTTTCGCATCACTCGATTATATAATAATTTCTTCCGGTCCCAACTTGGGCCAACGGGTTAAAGTAATAACCTCGCTAAATACATTAAGTAATAAAGAAAAAAACTGAATCTTTAAGGGCCCAATAAAAACATAAAGTAATAATTACTGGATTTCATTTGCTATATATATGTACGTACATAAACTTATTTTTTTTGAGACATTAAGTTTCAATAAAACTTTTGAGCTTCCCTAGATTCAAATAATTTTCACTAAAACTATATTGAAGAACTCTATCTAAAATAATAAATATTTATTTATCAACCTCGCTAAATGAATTTTTTTCCGATCCCGAGGGTATTAGTTTATTGAGGTTTAACTGTACAAACATAAATATTAGAGTTTTAAACAACTCTAAACAAAAAAAAAAATCCAATTTTACTGAAAATTCGACAGAATCTCCATTATGAATGTCACAAAACTCCCTATCACATTAACATAAATAGTAAAGTTTTACGCAACTTCAAATAATAGGAAACTCAGTTTTACTTCAATTTTGACAGAGCCTCCCCTGTAAATTTAACCAAAACTCCCTGTTAAATAAACAGTGAAGCTTTAAACAACTCTAAACAACAAGAAATTCAATTTTATAGAAAATTCGACAGAGTCTCCCCTATAAATATAACAAAACTCCCTGTCAAATAAACATAAATAGTGAAGATTCCAACAACTATAAATAATAGCCAATTCAGTTTTATATTACTTTCGACAGAGCCTCCCCTGTAAATTTAACCAAAACTCCTATTATCCAAACATCAAGGGAAAAGTTTTACACAATTTTCAGCAATAACAAATTCACAACTTCATTATTTTGCTATCTTCTGATCCTTGTAAATTTTATCCCATAATTCGCGACTTCATCCAAGTGTGAGACCTGTTTCAGTCAAATAATAAAAAAGATAAAAATACATGTTGTTATAAAATTATGTCCACATAGTTTGATTAAAATCAAATATACATATCTAAAAACACGCACACACATACACACACACACACAATATACCTGAACATGATATCAAGATTTTCTCTTTCTTTTATTGGACATTGGATCATCGAACCATAGGCCTTCATTATGGTAATCACGAAGTATGTATTTATATAGTTTCCTATCTTTTTTAACTGCTGTCAATTCTGGTAACCCACTGGAGAATGGGGCCGCATCATAAAGCCCTTCTTCAGTATCAATCCCTTCCACTCTGTGATGTTGTTTGCCATGAAGAACAACGGACCACTGTTCGTCACAAGGATCGGGGATATACAAAACTTGTTTCGCCTGCGATGCAAGTATAAATGGTTCCCCCTTGAAACCCTCTCGATTAAGGTTTACCAAGGTTAATCCCAATGGATCCCCAGTTCTGACCCCATTATTGTTATCAACCCATTTGCATCAAAATACAGTTACTTTGAAACAAACATAGTCAAGCTCCCAAATATCTTCAACTACCCCGTAATATGACATGTTTGCATACAATGGATTTTTATCCTTTCTGCTAGAAACATGCAAAGCCTCCGAGATTAATGTAACACCACTGTTTTGTGCCGTGCTCTTCTCACATTGTCTCTTGGTAGCAAATGAATATCCATTTATGCCATAGCTTGAAAATGCTCGTACAACATAGCTGGGCTTAAATGCCAACCATTTTAATGTCTCCGAAACGTCTTTGCCCATGATAGCATTACGAAGCCAATTGACAAATGTCCGATTATATTCCTTGAGCACATTTTGATCTGTCTAAGCAGGATAAGATTTTCTTATTCAACTAATATGGGCTGTCACATAGGGCTCAACTTCTTCAGAATTGCGTAGTATGTAGAGATGCGCCTTCATCAATTCAACATTAGAAGGCGCAAACAATCTTCCTCCCTTGTGCCCATACCTGTAATTTTCCCATCGTGCCGATTCTTAGGTATTCCAATTGATGTTGTATCCGCCAAGTACCCAGTGCAAAAATCAATTACCTCCTCAGCTATATAATCTTCAACAATATTAGCATCAGGACGATAATGATTCTTAACATACCCCTTAAAGACTTTCATATATCGCTCGAATGGGTACATCCATCGCAAATGAACAAGCCCACAGATTTCTATCTCTCTAACCAAATGAATCACCAAATGCACCATAATATCAAAAATGTGGGTGGGAAATACATTACCAATTGACACAAGACAACAATTATTTCATCTTGTAACTGATCAAGTCTTTCGCGAACGATTACCTTGCTACATATAGCATTTAAGAAGAAACAAAGTCTTATTATAATGTACTTAACATGCTTGGGCAATATCGAGCGAATAGCTACAGGCAACAATTGTTGCATTAAGGAATGACAATCATGAGACTTTAAACCAACAAGTTTCAAATCTTTTACGAAAACAAGTCTACTTATATTTGAAGAATATCTGGATGGAACTTTGATGCTACTCAGACTTAAACACAATTGTTTCTTCTGTTTTCTAGACAAAGTATGATAGGCAGGTGGTAGAGGGAAAAAAATTATTGCCCGCCGTTTTTCCCAATGCTTGGGGGTATATTCTTATGAAATTTTTTTACTTATATTTGAGAGTGTGATGTCAGCATTCCAGAAGGGTATTTTTGTCTTTTCATAAATTTTTATATTTTGACTAGTAAGAGATAGACAAACAGTTAGTTTTAAAAACACAGGAGGAGAGCAAATAGTGAAAAGCCAATAACACAGGGTGTAAATAGTTATTAAGCCTTTTAAAAATTCAACACCCTTTCTTAGAATTTTGAATTCTATTACGGCCTTAATGAGAATTTTACTAAAAAAAAGAAAAGAAGAAGGTTTGTTGTGTGTAATTTCTATCTTTATAATTATCTCCCATGTAGAATAATTTTTTGAGTTTGATGAGCAAAATTGACATCAATGAGATGATGATTAAAACAAACCTTATAATTACCGTGATCTAAAGAAACAGCGACTATTATAAGATAATTATGAATTCGAAGTTTTTATTTAAGATATGTTATTGATGATAAGAACGCTCGTTTACATGAGTTTTTTTTTTTTTTTTTTCCTTTTATAAATTTGAGGGTATTTATGTCTACATAAATTTATTTTTATTTTTTGTTTTTTAACTAATACTTTATTGTCCTTATTAGTATTATGTAAAAAAATAATGATATACTCAGCAACAAATTACACATTACTTACTAATTTTAAAAATTCCACTATCTCTTATGAAAATTTTCCCAAGATGAATATATTATTTCATAAATATTTTTAACTAAAATAGTTGACTTCTGACCATAAACCTCACAAAATTTTTATAATGTCACAAATTTTTGAAACACATGAGGAGGTGTCTTAGCTTCTTTTACCATTAGAAATAATACGTAACTTTCGTAAAACACAAGAGTGTATTGTATACTCAGTGGCGGACACAGGACGGTGCCGATGCCCCGCCTCCCACCGGGAGAACTCCACCCGGCCGTCTCTGCAGCTGGAATCTAGCGCCCCGCCGCTGCTTGTGAAGAATACGCACCCAAAAAAAAAAAATACTAATCCGCCCAAATATATGGTCAGCAGACCCAATTGAATTATTCTGTCCCAAAACAAAATCTAGACGGCCCAATAATAGTCACGTTTTGGCCCAAAATGATAGTCAAAACATACACAAATTAAATCTAATCCCAGTATAATTTAAATAGGGCCCAATTAATCTTACACGCTAAAACATTTCTATTTTTCTTTTTCACAAGTAACAAACAAACCGTAAAAAAGAAGAAAAATGATACTTTTGGGTCTATGGTAATTTTAGTCTATTTTCTTTTTCTGTTAGTAGTTTTGTCAAGTTTAAATCTTGAAATTAAGAATTTGAGAAAAAAGAATTAATTGGGAGGGAGAATTCAGATGAAGAATTGAGGGAGAATTTTAGAGAAGAACGAGAGAGAAGAAGGGAAGTCGAGGGAAGAGATTTCAGACTTTTCTATTCATCAAAAATATGCCCCTTCTTTACCTGTAAAATACTATTTATACTAATAGCCCTCAACAATTACATATTACAAAAGTCTCTACTACTTTCTAACTATCACTGTTTAATCCCTAAAGTCATGACAAGTTTTAATCCTTTACGTTTGCCCATTTGACACTTCTGGTAAAACATGTAATTTGGGTGTGTTCAAAAATTTTCTAAAGTTTTTGGGGGCAAACGGTGAAATCGAAAACTTTCAATAAAGGAAATAAGCCAACAAAAACGATACTTTGCCGGTCTCTTCTCCATCGGAAGTGGAGGAAAAATATCGTTTACGTTGGCTTCTTTCCTTTAGGAAACGTTTTTATTTCACTGTTTGCCCCAAAAATTTTAGAGAATTTTTAATCATACCCAAATTACATATTTTACCTACAACTCCTAGTAAAATGACTATAAGTGCCAAATGTGCAAACGTAAAGGATTAAAACTAGTGCGAAAAAAAGAAAATGAACTAAAACTGCTGTAAGAGCAAACATAAGGGGTCAAACTACCTTTTTTTCGTACGGCGCAACACAAATTAAATCTATTACAAGCAATTATCTCTATTACAAACTTGTTTTTATCTCCTTCGCCGTCATTATTTTGAACTTTGTAAACTGGACGATAATAATCAGTTAAGATTTGTAAAATCTCTCCAAATGCTAGAGGTACTCATTCTGCACACTTTATGAAAATTATCGGCATAAAACTAATTAATCTAGAACGAAAATTTTCAATAATCGGAATACCTTGGACAGACCAAGGAAATAAAACAAGTAAATGGAGGGGTATTTTATCATTAAGGATTTTTTTTTCTTTTTTCTTTTTTGGAAAGATATCATTATGAATTTTTGGATACTTTAATATTATGTATCTTATTTAATGACACCAGAAAAAAGAAATTTGGCATTAAAGTCGTCTTATCTACTTTACACACATATATACTATTGTTCATTAGCCTTGGAATTTTTTATTTTTTGAAGTTACTAAAAAATTCATTAATAACTCTGGAAATCGTTCAGTAACGACTGAGAAACGAAAATAGTCCCATATAGAGCTAATTATCCATGCGCTAGAACGTATAATCAAAAAATAAGTCTTGTTTCTAAAGTTTAATTCAGAACAAAAAATAAAATTTTGTCTGTATCAACATCAAAAACATAAGTCTTGATTACCCTTATTTATCCATTTTCAAATTAAATATCTTTCGATCACTTTTTCAATGCAACTTTTACTATTACTTTTAGTTAAGAGTTGCAATTTGAACTATGACTCGTTAACCCAACCCAGCCCGCCTACCAGTTTAACTAGTCGGGTTGGGTTGAACGGATTACTGGTCAACTTGTAACCCACATTTAACGGATTGGGTTGGGTTGGATTGAGTCACCGTGAGTTTATCTTTTTATTGAATAGCCAAATGGTAGTAAATCTGAACGGCTATTGTGATTTTGTATATACTGCCCTATTACTTTTGTATAAACTATTTGTTTCTTACATAGCTGGACGAAATTTCATCACCTTTAATAGTATATTTCCAACAAAAAAAAAACTATATGTTTCTTACATAGCATGATCACTTGTGTGTTTTTCTGTTAGCCTTGTAGTCTCAATCTTAGTTTTGATGATTAATTAACAAATATATGATTTTATTTAATGCTTTGCACTTGAAGTTATTTGTAGAAAAGATGTAAAAAAAGTGCAGCAAAGCAAAGTTCAAAGCCAATCTCGAAGTCGAGTATCGACAGCCTCTCAAAGTCGAAGCTAAACCCAGAAACCTTCGAGCTCAAGTATCGACAGCCTTTCGAAGTCGAAGGATGCCCAGAAAGCTTCGAACTCGAGCATCGACAGGCCCTCAACGTCGAGACACCTTCGAAGTTGAAGTCTCGATATGCAAACGACACCCTTTTAGCTCTCGGGTTTGGAATTAATTCAAAATGCATGAAACAAGTAAAGTATCGACACCAAGTGTCGACAGGCCTTTGACATCGAATCTTGCCCAGAAAGTGTCGACCTCGACAAGGACGACAGACAGTCGATAGCAGTCAAGCTCTTGGGTTGAAATTAATTGAAGCTTCGAACCCGACGTCGACAGAGTATCGACTTCGAAGCTGCTGAAACGACAAAAACAGATCTAACCGTTGAAGCCAAGAATTCAAATTTTACAAAGGTTCTAACTCGACCTTCGACGTCGAACCCGCTTTCAAAGCACTGCAACGGGCAAAATAATAGAGCCGTTAGAGAGCCGTTGGGAGCCATTTCGACACTTCTAAATACCCCAATCTACAAAAAGATGGGTAATAATCCCTTTTAAGTCTCCTACACTTAAACAACATCTTCAAGCTCCATTTCAATCATTTGTATGTCAAAATAGCTTGTTAAGGTATGATTGGAAAGAGGCCTTTGTGCCCATTTTTGTGTCATGTTGTAAACTACATTGTGGAGCTATTTTATCTTTGTGAACTCATTTAGAAAAGTCCTAACTCAAGAGTTTGAGTGTAGGCAATTTGTATTAGGGAAAGTCCAACTCTTGAGTAAAGAGCTAGGCAAGGAGAAAGGGGGAGCAAGAAGAGAAGGAGAGACCCAACTCAAGAGGTTGAGTTAGGGCATTTGTACAAGTCCCAATTTGAGGTAAGTTGGGCATTGGGGTTAAAGACCTATCCAAGAGTTTGGATTAGGCAAAGGGTAGAAGTCCTAGTTTAGAGCTAAATTAGGCAAAGGGGGAGAAAGTCTTAATCAAGAGTTTGATTGAGCAAAAGTCCTTTGGTAAGGCAAGAGGAGTCTTGAGTAAGACCTAAAATCCTTGAGGAAGGATAAGGGCAAAAGATCCAATTGCTAGCTTTAGGCAAAGGAGTCTTAATCTAGAGCTAGATTAAGCAATAGGAAAGTCTTAAAATTAAGAGTTTAATCTTAAGCAATTGTAAGGGATTGAAACACTCCATTAAGTGTTTCTTAGTTGATTAGAGAACAAAGTTGTAGAACTTGGAAAGTGGACTAGGATTCAAGGGGAATTCGAACCACTATAAATTTGGTGTGTTCTTGCTTTGATTATTTATTTGCTTCCATGATTTGCAAATCATTATTCACACACCTCACTTTGTAAAACTGTTTTTACACTTGTCTTTGAAAAAGGTTTTTCAAAGTTATCTTCTTTGTAGAAAAAATATTTTTAAAAGGTCAAGAACCTAATTCACCCCCTCCCGCTCTTAGGTTGCTATTGATTGATTGGGATTTCAATTGATATCAGAGCTAGTGCTCAAATTTGTAGGTTTAACAACCTTGAGTTTAAGATCAATTTTTGCAACCGTTTTGATTTTTAGTGTCTTACTTGCCTACTTGAGTATTTGTGCTCTGTTTTTCTGATTTTGCTCTAAATGGCTAACGGTAAGAAAGCCACCAAGAAGGTGACCAAGCTTGCAAAGACTTGGGATGATTCCTCAAGTGAGGAAGAGAATGAAACCACTCAAAGATGCCTTGTTGGGAATAAACTACAAGAGGTAACTAATTTTTCCCAATCTTTTTCATGTGGTAGTGAAATGCATGAAAGTGATAGTGATAGTGACAATGATAATGCTAGCAATGCTAAAGTATATAAGTATGTCACTTTATTGCATAAAAAATGTATGATTGCCATGAAAATGAATGTTATGCATGAAAAGTAAATTAACTCTTTAGAATTGCATGTGGAATCATTAAAAGAGGAAAATTCCATTTTAAATTGTGAAAATGAAGAGTTTAGGAATGAAGTCAAGGAATTGACTTCTTTAGTCGAAAAAAAAGACATTGAAATTAAAATTTTGAAAGTGTCCAATTTGGATATTGTAAATGAAAATGTCAAATTGCATGAAAAGGCTAGTTCATATGATTTATTGAAAAATGAGTATGAATGCATGAAAAAGAAAATTGAAGACTTGAGTGCAAGTCTTGAAAAATTGACTCTAGGAAGAGATAACCTAGAAAAACTGTTAGGCAAACAAAAGGTAGGAAATAATAAAGATGGCTTAGGTTATGAAAGTAACCAAGATTATAATATGCCTTCTCCTTCTACTAACTTTGTTAAGGCTTCAAATAGTAATGTTAAACTTGCCTATCCATCTATTGAAACTAAAAAGAAGACTAATCATGCATGGTTGTATGAAAATAAAAAGAAGTCTTTTAAAATTAAAAATGATGTGAATTTGATTGATTCCTCATTCAATTTGCCTAGAAAAATGCATGTTCCCCATAGGCATAGTGAAAATTGTTGTCAATTTCATGATTTTGCCTTATGTGCCCCAAAGAGGGATATATGTTTTTTAAATGCTCATGCATCTCATCATCCTCCTAGATATATGAATGTGCATAGTTCATTTAGTAATGAACCTGAGAGATATCATGATAGAAAGAATGATTCTAGGAGATATAATGATTTCCATTCTAGAAAGAACATTGTGTTCATATGCCATTAAGTAGGCATAATGTAGTTAACTATAATAGAGTGTTATATGCATATAGAAGAAATGCTAGGACATTTTCTTTAATTGATGCACCAAATTTAAATGCATATAGAAGAAATGGTGGGATTCCAAATTTTGGAATATTCTTCACGGCATATTGGGTAGGATCCAATTCATAATGCTCCCTCCACTTTTAAAAAAAAAAAACTTTTATCTCATTTAAAGAGTTCCGAGCACGGCACATAGTACAGTACTCTACCGCTAGTATTTACACATGGTAGTGTACTCTGCCAATAGTATTTACAAAAACAAAGTTGGGCAGGGCTGACTGGAACAAAGTTGAGAAGGCCTCAGTTGTTGCTTTGATCTTGAATTGAGCTTTACATGTTGAGGAACTATGCATTCTACAAGCTAGTTTGATGGTTCATTTGCTTTCTGTGCATAGAAGAAGAACTTAAAGTTCGGCATCTGACCACCTGAAGCTATGCAGTGAATGGATTGACCCTGCAGGTGGCGAAGCAGATTTTGGGGTGTAGTCAATGCAGCAACTCCTTGAGGACTTATAGTCATTTCCTGAAGAAAACAAGAGCAGCAAGGCAACACATATGACTCTAGCATTAGGAAAGTTTGTCATTAAAATGCTAAAGCACGTTTAGTCGAGGGAAAAGAAGCATCCAAAGGGACTAAGAATGGATGACCAAGTATCTTCATCACCAAATCCCAGGAATTCTTTTGATGGGACAGAAATTTCCAAGGAAAATCAGGAAAGAATCATCAGGTAGAATCTAAATTTCAGTACACCTGTAAACATGTATGATGGCTGCAAAATTTACAGATTTCTAGTTAAGCCTCAGGTTCTAACAAAATGATTCTGTTTTTAAACTGAAATAAATTGACTGGGTTCAATAGAATCAACTAAGAAATTCCAACTTTACATATGATAAGAACTTGAAAAAAAATATTAAAAATAAAAATAAAAAAGAACAAAGGAAAAAAGAGTATACCTGATGAAAATCAGCAAGACCAGCCGCCAAAGCAGATCCCAATGCTTTCTGAGTTTCTGGTGGTCTTCTGAAAAAACACTTCATAACTGCTGCAGTCAGTATGTGCAAACGAACCTGCAGAAGACAGTTGAGTTGTTTTAATTATGTTCCACCAACAACTTCCACTCAATTAAAGTAGAGAATTCCAAAAACAATAGACCTCTGCAGACTGCTCCTCATCCCAGTTTTCAGTAAGACTCTCTAAGATATAGGGAGCATTTAGCATGTCTTGAGCATACTCTCCTAGCATCCAAATCAGAGCAGGCTTTGCCTTAGGTTCCTGAACATTTTTACTGCTAATACTGCCCACAATTGCAATACAATCTTGACTCCATTGGAAGTACTTTCTCAGAAGATCTTTCACAAGAACCTGTAAGGAATCACTTAGATCTTTTAATACAGAGGAATGGAGGATTCCACAATCATAAAATGCGTAGGAAGAACAATACAGTCACCAGTGTATTGGCAGTTACGTAGTCCTTTTCCATTTCCAGAAACTGTAGCAATCTATCCACGATTGCATTTACATCATACCGCTGAAGAGCAATTTTCCCAACAGCCCGGATAGATTCTCTTACAATTGGTAAGTAAACATCAGCAGCATATTCACAAAGTTCCGTAACTGCAACAAGTCCATAATGCTCATAGAAATGTCAGAAAGCAATAATGATAAAACCACAACTAAAGGAACTCCATGTGAGTTCAAACATTAGAAGAAGCAATTTATTATGTAAATAACACCAACCTATCTCATATGTATTGCTTTCATTTGCAACAGCAGTCAACATCTCAAGCTTCAACTTTTTGACATAAAAGGGTTCATTATACTGGCAGAAGTGCTGCTTGTAGTCGGAAGAGAATTGAATTTCACAATTTCTGCAGTTATCATTAATAGACTACGACGTAAATTCAATTGGATTTCAGTATCCATTATCAACTTACTGAAATCCATAAATCCACAAAAATAACAATAAAACCATGAACAAATTAACTCGTTCCCTTCATTTAGTACAAAACAAAAATCCTAATCAATCCATAGCATCAACAGAGAAAACAAAAGGTGATGAATTGGAACCAACTGTTTCTGCTAAAAGAAATTGACAAAGTTCGGTAGAATCAACTAAGAAATTCCAACTTTACATATGGTAAGAAGTTGAAAGAAGATATTAAAAAAAAATAAAAAAGAACAAAGGAAAAAAGAGTATACCTGATGAAAATCAGCAAGAATGGAGCAATTGATATACTTCACTTGAAACAGTGGAGTTGCAGTTTTACCCAAATCTTTTCCACCAGCCGCTGGGTTTTTTCCCCCAATATTTATATTGGGGTCAAAAATTACCAAAATAGAAAAAAAAAATTTTCATTCCCAAGTATAAAAAACGAAGTTGGGAAATTCGTTTTCATTGAAAACGAATTTCCCAACTTCGTTTTCTTCAAGAATAACAAAAATAAAAAAAATTAAAAAATTTAAAAAAATCTTTGAAGAAAACGAATTCATGGAGTTCGTTTTCTTTGAATTCGTTTTCCTTCCTTCTTTTTTTTTTTATTAATTTCAAATTAATTTTTCCTTTTTTTATTATTAATTTCATTAATTCAAAAGAACTCCCATAATTCGTTTTTGAGTTGTTATGAAAAAAACTAAAATATAATTATATAACTAAAATTTTAAATTGTAATTTAATAAAATTTTAGAGGAAGTAATTTACGGCATTTTTTGAAATAGTGGTCAATTACCTTTGTCTTCTTTATTCTCTCCATTTTCTATATTATCGCGCCTGCCTAATCCCACTAGTATTCCCTATGCAAGCTCATTTAAACTAAAAATAATTAAAAATGAAAACATCAATATCGGTCTAATGTTATTTCTCTTTAAGATAAACGAATTTATGAGTTTTGTTTTTAATGGAATTAATTATTTTTAAAACATAAATGTGTGACTAAATTTTTAAAGATAAATAAATTCCCCAAATTCATTTATACGGAGATTTTATGTATTTCAAAAAATGCCGTAAATTACTTCTTCTAAAATTTTATTGAATTACAAATTAAAATTTCAGTTATATAATTATGTTTTACCTTTTTTTTTATTTTTTATAACAACTGAAAAATGATTTACGGGGGTTCATTTCGAAAACCCTAAAATTTATTTTTCATTAAATAATATTTATTTTTTAAAAATGAATAAAAACTTAGAAACATGTTGGTAATTTTAAGGAAAACATGCATGGAATAAAAAAAAATCTTTGAAGGAAAACATGCATGGTAATTTTAAGGAAAACATGCATGGTAATTTCAAAAGAAAACGAATTTCATGCATTCGTTTCCTTCAAGAAATTTTTTTTTTTTTTTTTTGGTTAGTTTTGAAGAAAACGAAGTTGGGAGATTCGTTTTTAAATGAAAACGAATCCCCCAACTTCGTTTTCTATAGTTTGGGAATTTCAATTTTTTTTTGTTTGTTTTGGTAATTTTATGCCCCAAAATTAATATTAAGGTAAAAAAATCCCAGCCGCTACGTACTCAAAACTTGCAAGAGCCTTAAATACATAGAGGAAATGAGGAAACACGAGTAAGGAATTACGGAAGTCTGCCGTTCATGGACCAACGGAAATAAGATGAGAGATCTTTGAATCGATAAAAAGAAAATACATACTGAAATCTGCAATCGCCAGTTCTTCCCAGTGTGTTCTACCATATCATCAATTGCCCAGTGCGAAACCAAATACTCAACAGACAACACCTCCATAACCATCTAAGCCTAAAATCTCTACAACTAAACTAAAAATCTGTAAAACAAAGATTCAAGAGAAAGAAAAAGAAAAAAAAAAAAAAAAAAAAGAGAAGGGGCGGAATCAATGGCGGGCTTCCGCCCGGTGATCTCCTAAGTGGGCTGTGGTTTGAAACACATTCTTGCAAGATTTTTTCCCTTAATATTCATTTTGAAGGGATCTAATTACTAAAATAAGCAAAAAAAAAAAATTCTTCCCATTATGTAGAAAACGAATCCCGCAGATTCGTTTCCAATTGAAAACGAATATGCGTTTTTCCAAAAAAAAAAAATTTAATTTTTTTTAAAAAAATATTAAATTTGCCTAGAAACGAATCTGGTGAATTCGTTTTTTCCTAAAAACGAATCCACCAAATTCGTTTTCAATTTAAATGCATTTACCAAATTTGTTTCTTCCTAAAATTATTTTAATTCTTATTTTTTTTTAAATTTTCAAGTTTTCAATTTTTATTAATTTTTTGATTATGTTCGAGCTCGGCTCAACCCATTACACCTCAGCTCGAGCTCGAGCCCAAAATGTGAGTTCGAGCTCCAGCTCGCTATGTGCATGTAAGCTCGAGCTCGACTCGATTATATGCTCAAGGTCGAGCTCTCAAGCCCAAAATATGAGCTCGAGCTCGATTATATGCTCAAGCTCGAGCTCTCGAGCCCAAAATATGAGCTCGAGCTCGATTCGATTATATGCTCAAGCTCGCTATGTGCATGTAAGCTTGAGTTTGACTCGTCGATTATATGTTCAAGCTCGAGCTCTCGAGCCCAAAATATGAGCTTGAGCTTGACTCGATTTTTTTTTTAAGAAAACGAATTTGGAAATTCGTTAAAAAATAATAATAAAATGAATATTTTTTCATTTGAAAACGAATCTCTGAACTTTGTTTTCTTAAAAAAATTCTTAAAAAAATGAAAATAAATATAATTTCTTATAGAAACGAATTCACCAAATTCATTTTCAATTTTAAAATTATTTTTTAAAAAAAGTAATAATAAAATGAGAAACGAATTAGGTGAATTCGTTTCTACTTAATTTTTTTATTTTTTATTTTAAATTTTTTTTTTTTGAGAAAATGAAGTCTGCAGATTCGTGTTCAATTTGAAAACGAATCTGCAGAATTCGTTTTCTATAAAGGAGGAATTAAAATTTTTTTTTGATTAGTTTGGTAATTATACCCCCCAAAATGAATATTGTGGGAATTAAATCCATTCTTGCAAGTTGTGCATGTGTGGGTAAATTTTCAGTGCACACTCTCGTTGTGCAATTTTAACCCTCCTTCGGTTTTACAATCTTTGTTGTTGCATTTGCGGTGAAAGCAAGGCCAGGCGGTGACCCCGTCCATGGCGGTGGTGACGGTATTGATCGACGACGGCGAGTGAATTAACGGATTATGAAGTATAGAGGATGAAAGGAAAATCAGAAAAGATGAAAGGAAATAAGAGTTGGAATGAGAGAGAGTTGGAACGAGAGAGATAGCAGAGTTGCAAATGCCAAATAGCAAAACTACACAATTCGTAATTTCGTACAACTTTTATATTAGATTGCGCGGCAACTCACGCCGCCTCTCTATGAAAAGTTAGTTCAGTTTTTTTCTTCTTTTTATTTTTTATTTTTAGCGAATGAAGTTATTTTAATTTCTTAAGAAGTATCAAATTTCTAATTTATTCAAACAATAGTATAATAAATAATGAGATATCGATGGCCTATTTGTATCTTGGAACTTCTTTTTAATTTAATTTTTAATTTTAATTTAACAAATATAAATGTGCATTTTAAATTATAAAAAATTAGATTTTTTGTAATAGTAATTATCTTTGTGCAAGGAAAAGATTGGACAATTACTGAATTAAATTGAAGAATATATATCATATGAGTATATTAAAATACTATTTCAATTATATCATTACAAGTGGTACGGATTAAGACAATTAGTGAAGTTGAAAGTGTAGTTAATTTGTAAGTCAATTAAAAAAATAAGAAGTTATAACTTTTTGGATCAAAATGTAATTTACCGCTTATTCTGTTTTATTACCTTTACTATAGGTATAGGTAGGGGTATGCTAGGAAGGGAAGAATGACACCGGAGATTACCATTCTCTGTGTGTACTCATGTCGTCTGCGTTATGCTACATTCAATAAACAATTTGCATATATAACTATACTTTGCATACACAATTATACTTTTGTACCCTTTTACATTTTATACCGTAAATAAATAATTTTAAAATGTGGTGTCAAAATTTTGGAAGTCCTCTAATTTTAATACTCTTTATATTTCATTATAAAAGTTCAGATGTACACCTAACTTATAAAAATTTTAAATATAACACTTGTAATAAATATAACACATCTAATGTAATTAATTGGAGTAGCTATAAAGTAGTTCTACAAAATAATTGTCTTCCCAAAAAAAAACAAAATTTAATTGTTGGTTCCATTGATTTAGTTACTCCAAGGAGTGTGGACTAATCCGAGTAGATCTCATTAATACTTTTCTGTAAATCTTCAAACTTTATTTAAAACAATGCTTACGTGTCACGACAAGAGCCGCGAGAGAGATACGGTTAGAAGAGGATAAAAAGAAGTCAAAGTCAGTCAACCGTCATTTACCCCCAATCACACACGTGTCACTCACTGATCACATTCTTTATAACCATATGTGGGGGCCTTAGGAACACAGGCTCACTGATTTCTCAAAAAATTTCTTTTGCGCGTGTATACTATAAAATAAATTAAGGACATGTTCTTTTTGTTTCGTTTTGAAAACGGTTTTGTTTTTAACAGTAAATTTAATATATTTTAATCATATTCCATCATTTTTAATACAACTTTTTACTATTCAGCATCTACTTTTTACATTTTCAATATACTTTTTACATTATAAAATTATTTTTCAAAACTTATTTTCAAACTTAGTTTGAAAACAAAGATAGAGAACATGCCCTTAGCTGTTACATTTTCTATTTCATAATCCAAAAGCATGATTACACACGCGCGCACACATAAAGCAAATTCAGTTACGTCTTTTTTTCTTCTTTTTTTTTTTCCAATTTCATTTTATAGATAACGATGTTGCCACATTCACCAAACCCTTTAACTTTGTTTTTCCATTTATTTTTCAATATATATATATATATATATATTAGTGACGAATGTAGTTTAAATAGATAATTGGATAATTTAAATTAATATTAAAATTACCTAATAATTATTGCCACATGTATGCTGTATTAGTTATTGTATACATTTATTGAGTTTTTCTATTAAACTTTTATATATATATATATGTGCTCACTATCCAATTGCTTCTATATAATCATTTGGTGCAATTTTTTAGTGACTTGTTATTTTAGACGACACCATTAATTGACTAAAATATAAGGAGTAACAAATGATTTCTTATTAGACTATGCTTTTATGTGTTGTTTTAAATTAGATGGTACTCCCTCCGTTATATTAGAAGAGTCTACTTTCATTAATGTATAATTTATTATATATATATGAATGTACAATATTTAAAATAACTAATTTTACACTTTTTATTTCATTAATGTGCTTACTTTTTATGTGTAGGTTAATTATGTACTACACATAAATATATTAATAAGGTATGAGAAGTAAAATGAAAAAAACAAAAATTAACTTTTTATCGGAACAAAAAAAATATTTCAAAATGGATCATTCTAATAGAAAGATAGAGTAATAAAAAGAAGATTATTTAACTAAATAAAACAGCTAATTAAAACATTCAAAAAACGGCCAGTTGCCACATGGAGGGAAGAGAAGGGCTCGGCTTTGAAGGTCAGTGTCTCCCCTGACCATGATCTCCGGGCAGCTATATTCCAATCCCGCCCTTTTTTTGGTACGTGGCACCTCATATTCCCTCCCTCGCCACTGTATCAGGATTTCCGTTTTATTTTACTTTAGGGGCATGATATTTGCAGCGACGGTTTCGATATTTGTAGCGACATTTTTTTGTAAAAAGACCGAAATATCCCAAACACTCAAAAAAAAAAAAAAAAAAAAAAACCAAAGTTCCGGCGACATTTTGGGCCAAAAGTGTCGCCGGTCGCCTGCGACACTTTTGGGCAATAAGAAAGTGGTTACTTCAAATAAGAAAGTGGGGTTTGGGACCAAAATGTCGCCGGCGATACTTTTGGCCAAAAGTGTCGCCGGGCAACATTTTTGTGCCAAAGTGTCGCCGGCGACCGGCGACACATCCCCCCCCCCCCCCCCCCCCCCCCCACTTTCTTATTGCAGTAACTACCGGGCAGATCTTTCCCATTCTTGTAAAAAATTTCACAATTTTGACAAAACTACTGATAAATTCGGACATAATACAACTAAAATAATTAATAAAACTTTTTTTAAAAATTTTTTTCCCTAAGGGCATTTCAGTCTTTTCATAAGAAAATGTCGCTGCAAATATCGAAACCGTCGCTGCAAATATCAATTCCGTTACTTTATTCTTTTAAAGGGAGTGGTACTATAACTAGACTAGTAGTACTACTATATTTTGTGTTACTCCATATTGTGTTTTCGACCATAAAATATTATAGTTTCACAAATATAAATGTACAAGTTCTTACTAATGTCGATATACAATACTTTAAATAATTAATTTGATATTATTTATTGCATTGATGTTTTTACTATATAATTATATTATTAAAGTGTAAAGAGTGAAAAATTTTATAATTAACTATTCTACTAAAACAAAAAATATTTTTAAAAGTAAAATCGTATAATGGAACAGATGTATGAATGATTAATAACTACCATGTTATTGTCGACACAGAGAGAATTAATTAATTACATGTCTGTTATCACTACCATTGGCGGAGCTATAATGGGGCCATTGGGGACACATGCCCCGCTCGATCTACCAGTTATATATAAGTATACTTATAATTATATATATATATATTAATTTTTAAATTTACAGTTTTAATTCGTGATCCCACTAAATAATGCAATAGATCATCAGTCAAGCTCTTTCAGAACCTCTCTTGTTTTGGCTTCGGGAAGAACAAAATTCAACGGAAACCAAAGACCTAAATAAAGGCTTAAAGAGTTAGTTCTTAATTATTGAGTGATATAAAGTGAACTCTACCAGAGAAATAGTTACGGAAGCAAAAATGGAAATTAACCCATTCAGTGACCTTTGCGGTCGCCCTCACTGAACCAACTTGAATATGAACTACGATTCATATTAAGTCTTACTAAAATTGGATTTTCTTTTTGCGCCATATGTGCTCCTACTTTACATTTTCTCCCTTTTTCTTACCGGTCCAATATTTGTTTTTGAAGGTCTCCGTTTCCGTGTAAAAGCAAACTCTCCAAATATTATGACTTTTTCAGTAATCTTAGAGCGAACGTATGTTTTTCCATTGTAAATTCGTACTAAGCAATCAACGAATTCCAGCAAAATTATTCAGTTTTGTTATATCTTTTATAATAATTTCAATAGTTTTGTACAGATAATAGCTAAATTAATAATTAAATATAAAACTTGGTTCAAAACTTATTATAGAAATTTTAAAATATGATAATTTTTCCACTTTAATTTATGTTTCTCTTAAAAAGTGTGACATAATTTTTTTTATAAACTGTTCAAAGTTTCAATATGTAGTTTTAGCATATCTTAGAACTTCATAATTGTTTATATTCAAATGTAAATGAGGTCATTTTAATCATAAGACATTGCAATGATTATCATTATTTTCATATGTGACTATTGAATGTTTTCTTTATTTTTTTAATGGGCAAAGGTGCAAAATTGCCCCTGATGTGACGCAAAAATTGCAACGAAGGAAACGATGCTTCTTCACGGCCCAATAGACGTTTGTAATGAACAATAACCCAATTTGTATGAAGTTGTGCTGTGAAGGGAATGAACGAAATTGAGATGGATTATGTGATCTAAGTTGCTGAGCTTGGCCAATATGATGAAGCTTGATGATTTTGCACTGCTCCGTTCACCAATTGATGATTAATTCAGAAAAGGAGCGGGGCTTTCCCCCTGTATAGGCTCCGACGATCAAGTCAGTAATATGAAAGAGAATAAACAATATGGAACAAGAATGTTTTCAGCAATTGTAAATGAGAGAACAGCTTTAAGAAAATGCTAGAAATTGCTTATTGAACCTGCCTGAATGAGGCTTGTGCCTGAGTATTTATAAACTTATTCTTGATAGTTCCGTTGAGTAATGGAGACATACGCTCCCACTTATTCCTTGTGTAATGATGTTTTTTGCCTTTCCGGGAAAACTGGCTTTAGCTTTCGGCTCCACTGTCATAATTGCTCTGCATACTAAAATAATGGTCCTACCATGATATATTATTATCTTTATTTTCAGGTCGGCTTAACCGATCTAATCTTACATTACCGACCTAAATAGAGATGAGTTAACAATTGACCAATCTAACTTCATTAAGTTTTTACCGACCTGGGATTCTTGAGTAATACTGACATAATCATACCGATCTGAGCTATAAGGTTTACCAATCTAAGATTAGTTTATTCCGACCTAAACTTTAGTGAGTTTTCTTGTTCAGTTCATGACCAATATAAGATTATATGACCGACCTAAATTTGTAACAGAGACTCGTTTTGTGTGATCTTTCCGACCTGAACATGGATCTGGGCTTCTTATCTTTTACTGTTTCTTAGTTTTTAATTAACTGGGCTAGGCCCAATGGGGATTTCAATTTTATGCACATCAACAAGCCCCCCCAGTATTAGGTTTTACCGATCTAAAACTTAATACTCTTTGGGTTTCCGAGCTAAGACCTAGCATAAAGGATATGTTTTTCTAGATTAATCCGAGCCAATTTTCCGAACTAAGCAATATTCCGTATTTTTATTAAGCCGTATGTGACTTAAAGGCGATTTTCCAGTATTTATCCGACCTATACTTCATATAAAACATGAAATATGAAATCCGACCTATAAAGAATAGTCTCTTCCATCTGTATAATAATAAGTGTAATTCCGATCTAAAGAATTTGAACAGTTTTCGGACAAATAAATATAATCATAAATACGTACCTTTACGTTCCCCTAGGTCAGGATTTTGAAGAGGCGGATCGGTCGGGACACGCCTTTACATCTATCGATACGACTTCCAAGGCCGTTTTGTGTCTTCAAGGTGTCATTAATGAATGCAGCTTTTGGTCTGCCCACGTCTCTTCGATTTCCCGAGGCTCCATTATAAAAACCGTGATAGCAACACACATTTGGCACCTTACTTCATTTCGCTTTCCTGAAAAGAGAGAAATTTGTTCTTACCTTCCTTCTCCTTCCCTTCGCCGGAATTTTTCGAAATTTTGCCGGAGTTCTATCGTTGTGTCCTAATTCCTGCAATCTCCGCTAAGGTTGTTGTCCCACCGCTGTTACCTTCCGTGGTCATTCCTTTCTCTTTCTTTTATCAGTCTTCAATGGCCTCCGAGAGAAGCTCAGGCACCGAAGCATCGCGTCTGGCACCGGCAGCAGGTTAGCGTCCTTGTCTGATGATTTATTTTTCTTTCCAATCTGTCTTGTTTGAGTGATTTGTCCATGATTATTTGCACTGATTGCTGTAGATTCGGCTGCCACACACGAATTTAAACCCGAGGAAATAATTTCACAAATGACTATGGCCGATTTAATAACCCTTAGGTCGACCCATTATATAGATCCTTCTGTTCCTATTCGTTTACCCGAGCCTGAAGAGAGGATAAATACTGTTTCTAAGGGTTGGGTCGGAGTGTATGAATATCATATTAGTTTTGGATTGAGATTTCCGACCCTAGATCTATTAATCGAGATGTGTGATTTTCTGAATATTGGGCTGATAGGGTTCATGTATATGTGTTTTGGGGCTGGAGTTCGACCTACAGTAGACCTGTTTTTTTCAATTTTATACAGTCCGAAAATACCCTTATGGTAAATGGTGGGTGACCTTTCAGAAGCGTAGGAATAGCCCTGTGATTATTACCGACTCCCCTGATACTAATAAACAATGGAGGGCTAGGTTTTTTATGGTAAAAGCTGAGGAAGCAAACCTACCCTACCGTTGGTCCCCATTTATTTTACCAGTTGAACAATCCAGAGATAAGTCCGACCCCAGAGTTCAATCAGACTATAAGGCGTTAAGAAACCATAGTAGCTCGGACAAATACTCGGTTAAATTTCCTTCAGAGGTTCTACTTGTTTCGGCCGGGCTAAGCCAATCCCCTAATGTAGAGAGTAAATACCTGTCCCTTGAACTCTTTATTTATGATATCCTTATCCTTCATAATTTGGTAATTTTTTATTTTTGCATTTTACCTGTTTTCAGGCGGTCTCGGTGGATTTGGAAGGAAGAAAAAAACCACCAAAATTATTGCTGCTTCGGGGTCTTCCAAAAGACCAGCTGAGATCGACCTTACTGAAGAGGTCGAGGTGGCCGATCCTCCTAGCTCGGCGTTGGTGACTCGGGTTACGAAAAAGAGCAAACCAACCCCAGAAGAAATCCAGGCAGCTAAGGCTGCTAAAGCTCCACAACTGTTGACGGGCCCCCCGTGTGATCCCGAGCTGCCGAAACCTGATGATCTTTGGGGCCCTGTGGACCCGTCAACAAAAGAAAGGGTTCTTCTGCTGAAGGACAAGAAAGATAGGCCGATCTCCTTAGCTCGGCCCATTCTTCAAGTGCATTTACCAGAGCCCCTGCCTGAGGATGTAAGGCCTTACCAAGAGCTGGAGGCTGAAACTGAAAGGTCTTTTGAGGAAATGGTACAGGTGGGCAACCAGCTCCGGCAAAACATGGAGCTGATGATGAAGCAGGAGGCTTTTCTTGCTTCACACATAAAGAGGGTGAGTATCAGAAATTTACTAAAGTCCGAAAATAATGATTTACCTCGGCTGACACTTCTGGCTCGGATTTTTTGCAGGTAGCCTATAATTATGCTGCTACGTCAAAAAGGGCAACAGCTTTGGACATCTTGGCCCAAAGTTATGAGCTAGAGAGGTCGAAGAAACCGTCCGAGGCCGTTGAAGATCTAGAGTTTCAGCTGGGGCTCGAGAAAAGCAAACTTTCAAAGCTTGGGGTTGAAAAGACCGAGCTAATGAAGCAGAATCAGAATCTGTGCAAGAAGTCCAGTCAACAGGTGACCAAGATCCAGGGCCTGGAAGCTGAGGTGACGACCCTGAAAGAAGAAAAGTCTCTCTGGGCAAAAGAGAGAGCTGCCCTGGAAAAAGCAGCCGAAGAGGCCAAGAAGACTGCAGAAGAAGCTACAAAAGCTGCAGAAGAGGCTATACAAAAGCTGCGGGGATGGTTAGCTCGGAAGAAGTTGAGGCAGCTCGTCAGACCGAGCTAAAAACTTTCAAGGAAGGGGCCTTGCTGGAGTTAATGAACCGGCGTTTTCTCGAGCTGATCCAGTGCGGATATACTCTGTGCTGGGACGAGCTAAAAGGCTCCAGATCGGCATCCGATGCCCCAGAAGACTCCATAGCCCAGTCTTCTTTGCTTCCGGAGGGACGTGATCCTTTTGACTTAGTAGAAGAAATCAAGCAAGAATGCCGAGACATCGGTGTTCCCATTCCAGAAAAGGTCGAAGAGGATCCGGTGGCCGACCCCCAGGAGATAACGGATGAAGCCTCTTCCCAAGCTCCTCCTTCTTAAGATCGGCCTTCTCTTAGATCGGGCTTGCCCTTCCTTCCAGCTGTGTGTGAGGAATGTAGATTTTTTATACTTTTTTTGATCATCCTTGTAACCGAGCTTGATTATCCAATATAAATGACCTTTTCTGTTTCCTTCAAATTCTTACTTCTTTAACTCGAACTGCTTTACTGATAATATTTCCTTAAGTGTGCTGTATTCCAAGTTCGTGGAATCAATCGTCCTTGCAAGTCTTCCAAAATATAACTTCCGGTAGGTCGAGCTTCGATTACCCGATAAGGCCCTTCCCAATTAGAAAATAGCTTGCCTTGTTCTTGTGGTTTGCTGATAGATCGGTTTCGCAAGACTAAATCTCCTGGTACAAAGGCTCGATGTTTGACCCGAGCATTATAGTGTTGCCGAACTAAATTTTTGTAATTTAGTTGATGTACATAGGCCAAGTCCCGAACTTCTTCTATCAGATCCAGGCTGAGCTCCAAGTTCTTCTGGTTTTGATTTCTTTCGAAGTGCATAACCCGCGGGGCTCTACTTTGTATTTCTGGGGGAATTACAGCATTAACTCCGAAAGCCAACTCAAAAGGGGTCTTCCCTGTGGCCGATTTTGGCGTAGTCCGGTGACACCAGAGCACATGGGGCAATTGTTCTACCCAATTTTTTCCTTTATCTTCTAGTCTGGATTTCAGCCCATGCAACAAAGTTCGGTTTGTGAGTTCTACTTGTCCATTTGCTGGAGGATGAGCTACCGATGCGAAACGCTGGGTAATACCAAGTTTTGAACACAAGGCTGTGAATTCCTTGGATTCGAATTGAGTCCCATTGTCCGAAATAACCGATCTGGGCACACCAAAACGACAGATGACTTGCCTCCAAAGAAACCGAGCTACGGTTCGCCCCGTAATATTTGTAAGTGCCTCTGCTTCTACCACCCACTTTGTGAAATAATCTATGGCCACAACAAGGTAATGGCATGAACCGATCTTAGGAAACGGACCCATAAGATCTATCCCCCATTCTGCGAAAGGCCATGGGGCAATTATCCCCGTAAAGCTGGAGGCCGGCAACTTGTGAATTGTCGCGTGGTGTTGGCAACTGGAACACCGTTGAACATACTCTACTGCTTCTTGGAATAACCGAGGCCAATAAAACCCAGCCCCTATTATTTTTTTAGCCAAATTCCGAGCCCCAATGTGAGACCCGCAATCTCCTTCGTGTACCTCCTTCAGCATGGCCTTTGTTCTCCCGATCCCACACACTTTAGTAAAGGCATCAAGAAACCCTTTTTATATAAGTCCTCCCCGATTATCTGATAGTGTTCAGCCTTCCTTTGTATTCGTTGTGCTTCCTTCCGTGATTCTGGTAGAGTGCCATCTTGTAGGTATTGCCATATAGGAAATCTCCAATCCTGTCCTTCACTTATAGACAAGATTTTTGGTTCGGCTGTACTCCTGGTATGTACTTCTTCTACTAGGACGGTTTTAGTCAGGTGAGAAAAACCGAAGAAGCTAATTTGGACAAGGCATCAGCATTTGTATTTTTGCTTCGCGGGACCCGTCTATAGCCCATTTTTGAAAGAATTTTAGTTGCTGTTGCACCAATGTTAAATACTCCTCCATTTGTCGATCCTTAGCCTTATACTCCCCCAAAATTTGTTTAACCACGAGCTGAGAGTCTGAACAAATTTTTAAATTTTCGACTCCAAATTTCCGAGCTAACTTCAGGCCGGCTATCATAGCTTCGTATTCTGCTTCATTATTTGTGGCTTTGAAGCAGAATCGTAAAGCATACGTGTGAATTTCTCCTCCCGGGCTGGTGAGTACGATCCCTGCACCCGATCCGGACTGGCTTGAGGCCCCATCTACATAGAGGATCCACGCATCGTCACCCTTGGCTATAGCTAAAAGCAGATCGGTTTTTTCTGACGGGCTAGATATGCTCTCTTGGCTGTCTGGTACTCCTTCAGCTATGAAATCCGCCAACACCTGTCCTTTGACCGCTGTGCGTGGGGCAAAGGTGATGTCATAATCTCCTAATTCAATGGCCCATTTGGTGAGTCGACCTGAAACTCCTGCTTTTTGCAAGATGGCTTTGAGGGGTGCATCAGTATAAACGGTGACTCCATGCGAGTTGAAATAAGGTCTAAGACGCCGTGTGGAGTGAACTAGAGCTAGGACTAGCTTTTCTAGGCTAGAATAATTTTCTCTGCGGCCTGCAAAACTTTACTAACAAAATAGATGGGTCTCTGGACCCGGTTATCTTCTCGGAGCAAAACCGAGCTAATGACAGATTTGGTAGTAGCTATATACATGTACAATTGTTCTCCATGAATAGGCATAGTCAAAGATGGCAAAGAAGCTAAGTATTTTTTTAATTGTTCAAAAGCATTTTGACATTCCGGGGTCCACAAAAACTTATCAGTTTTCTTTAAAATGTTAAAAAATGGTAATGCTCGTTCTGCTGATCGGGCTAAAAACCTATTCAAAGCTGCTAATCTACCCGTTAATTGTTGTACTTCCCGAATTGTCCTAGGCGGGTGCATTTTCAATACAGCTTCTATTTTCTTAGGATTAACCGAGATACCCCCCTCAGAAACCATGTATCCTAAGAACTTTCCTGAAGTGGCTCCAAAAACACATTTTTTTGGATTTAACCTTAATTTATATTGGGCTAGTGTTTCAAGGGTTTCACGTAAATCAGATAAGTAAGCAAGTTCATTTTTACTTTTTACAAGTAAATCATCGATATATGCTTCCATATTTCGACCTAACTGTTTTTTGAAAATTTTATTCACTAAACGTTGAAAAGTAGCTCCAGCATTCTTTAAACCAAAAGGCATGGTTATGAAGCAATATGTACCTTTGTCTGTAATAAAAGATGTTTTTTCTTCATCTTCCTTGGCCATAAAAATTTGATGATATCCCTTATATGCATCCAAGAAATTAAGGAATCGAAATCCAGCTATAGCGTCAACCAACACGTCGATCAAAGGCAATGGGAACCAATCTTTGGGGCATGCTTTATTTAAGTCGGTGAAGTCTATGCACATGCGCCATGAACCATCTGGTTTGGAAACTAACACGGGTTAGCCAACCATTCCGGATAATCTACTTCTCGGATGATACGTACTTCCAACAGGGCGTTGACTTCGATCTCCACATATCTATTACGTTCTCCCCCCGAGGTTACGCTTTCGTTGTCGGATCGGCCTATGATTGGGATCAATGGATAACCTGTGTTCAATGATATTTCGAGAAATGCCAGGCATATCCTCCGGTCCCCAAGCAAAAACTTCCACAAATTCACGCAAAAGGTTAAGTAAATCATATTGTAATTGAGGGGGCAAATCAGCCCCAATTTTTATTACCTTGTTTGGATCGGCCGCGAGGGGAATAATTCTTACCTCGGCCCCTGCTTCAATGGACAGGTCCGAGCCACCTGTTAGATCGGTAATATTAACGGAGGTCGACCTGTCGGTAGAAGTAATTTTTGATTTCATATCCAGGGGGTCGGTTCCTTCAAGGAAGCCATGTAGCACTGCTTTGCCTGCAAGACATCACAACGAATAGAAGCTACCCCACCTATAGTGGGAAACTTTAAAAGCATGTGTACAGTAGATGCTATGGCCTGAAACTGATTTAGTCCAGGCCGTCCCAAATATACATTGTATGGTGATGGCTCATCAATGACCACGAAGTCTATGGTTTCCGTACGTTTTAGCTGTCCAGCCAGTAACGTGACGGGAATACTCAAGTGTCCCACAGGTATAACATGGTGATTGCCGAAGCCAATCAATGGTGTCCGAACTGGACTTAACTGTGCCTTGTGTAATTGACAACCAGCCAGTGCCTTGGTTGTAATTATATTGCTAGAACTACCCGTGTCTAACAATGTCCTACGCACTTGGTAATTTGAAATGTAGCAATCGATCACTAGTGGATCGTCACAATTGAAAGACAGAAATGTATCTGTGTCATCGAAAGTAATGCCTGGTGTCATGGTATCTGATTTACGCTTACCTAGAATAGAGTTCCTTTGCCGGTATACCTGTTTCCTCTGGCGGTTAGAGTCGCCTTGGGTTGGTCCTCCTGCTATGGTGTTTACAATCCCTGCTATATTCAGGTCGGTGTTACCCCCAGCATTTGGGGCTCGGGAGTCGGATTGGGGACATTCGCGGGCAAAATGACCGGTCTCTCCACATCGGTAGCATCCGTTAGGTCGTTCACGGATTGCTGAAGTCACCGGTTTAGGTAGAGGTGCTATTTGTGTATATTGTGGTAGTTTCCCAGCTTGAATTAATTTAGCTATTTCTGCAGCTAAATCACGACAGTCATTAGTATTGTGACCAATGTTTTTATGGTAATTACAATACCTGCCCGGATTGAGCCGATCTGTGGGACCCGTCATGGGTCGAGCTGGGGGCAGCAGCCCTTGACTCTGAATGGCAGCATATATGTCAGCTCGAGGGACTGAGAAGGGCTCGGATACCTGCACAGTGTTTACACTTACCCCGCCTTTGGAATGGAATTAGTGGTATTGGCAAAGTTTAATTTCTTATTTCCTCCCGATGTAAGAATTGGGGAAGGAGCTTTCCTCTTACCATATAAATCGGAAAAACTTCTTTCCCTTTCCTGTTTTATAGCTGTAGCGTCTTCAACAACAGCAAAGTTAACAGCAGTAACCATCATTTCAAAATAAGAATGTGGGGGTCGAATGGCCAATTCAGTAGCTAAAGGTCCTGACCGTAACCCGTTAATAAATGATCCCATCATTATTCTATCATCTTTTTCATGACATTGCCTAGACTCTATATTGAACCGATCTATATATGCCTGTAATCCCTCTTCCATTTTTTGTGTTATGTTCATTAAATGTGAAATCGGTTTAGACAATATCTTATTACCCATGAAATTGGCTAAAAACAGGTCACCAAACTGATCTAAAGAATGAATAGAATTTCGGGGCAAAGTACAATACCAATTTATGGCCTGACCTTTAAGTGTCAGATGGAATGTCATGCATCGGTTAGCGTCGGACAGGTTGGCAGCATCCATGACGCTCATGCACTGCATCCAGTGTGCCGTGGGGTCGGTGGTACCATCATACTTGTCGACCTTACCTAGGCCTCTGTATCCAGGGGGAAATTGTGCCATTTGAATCTCCCATCCAAAAGGATGAGACACGCGAGACGTGGGGGCAGTTCGTCCGATCTGAGTATATCCAGATCCGGGTAGGCCGAGCTGGGGATATCCGGACTGACCTAAGGGGTGTCCCCCCAGGCCGAGGTAATAATTTCCTAGGCCGGTCCCGGGATAATAATTTGGATTAAGCAAGGGAATATTTTCTAAGGGCGGCTGTATGGCTCGGTTATTGCCTAAACCATAATGCTGAAACATTGCGGGGTTGGATGTAGTGGTGTATCCGGGGTAATAACAGGGTTGATTCATTTGGCCGATTGGTAGGCCATGGCCAGGTTGATTCAATTGACTCATTTGTTGTCCTAAAGTGGGAAAGGGCAGGCCTGACATTAAAGAACCATTATTAACTGAGCATTGGGGGCCACAAAGGGACCCGGAAAAGTAGGATTAGCCTGAGTATGAGCTACAGTGGTATAAACAGGTGGTGCCACAGAAGGGTCAGGAGGACCAGCAATATGACTGATTGAAGAAAAAATTAACTCTCCCAGGTTGTGGAGGACATATAGTAGTAGATTGTGGGGGGAGACTAGACATTAAAGCAGCAGAGGGGTTGGACACAGGGTTGATGATAGCCTTGGGTGGGGGAACGGTTGGGGACCAGTGTAAACCATAGGAGTGTTCTATGTTAATTGCTTCTGTGGTGGTGGTTGTAAGGGGAGGTTCTGTAGTAAGAGTAGAGATGATAGGAGCAACATGGTTTATTAAGTGAAATAGTTCTGGAAATAAACGGAAGAACCTATCTTTTTCTGCCTGTTCCTGTTCCGGGTGAGAGTTTCAACAAGGGTGGTAGTAGTTGGTGGATCAGATGGAGGATTAGAACTGGTGGCAGAAACAGTAGGGACCAAAGCGGTTGTAACGGTGAGCCCATTGAGGTTGTCAGAAGAAGAAGCACCTTTTCCTGAACGAGTTTGCGTCATGGTTTCAACAAATTTATTTAAATGAGGAAAATTTGATGAAATGATCTGATCAAACGTTCCCCACAGACGGCGCCAGTTGATGTGACGCAAAAATTGCAACGAAGGAAACGATGCTTCTTCACGGCCCAATAGACGTTTGTAATGAACAATAACCCAATTTGTATGAAGTTGTGCTGTGAAGGGAATGAACGAAATTGAGATGGATTATGTGATCTAAGTTGCTGAGCTTGGCCAATATGATGAAGCTTGATGATTTTGCACTGCTCCGTTCACCAATTGATGATTAATTCAGAAAAGGAGCGGGGCTTTCCCCCCTGTATAGGCTCCGACGATCAAGTCAGTAATATGAAAGAGAATAAACAATATGGAACAAGAATGTTTTCAGTAATTGTAAATGAGAGAACAGCTTTAAGAAATGCTAGAAATTGCTTATTCGAACCTGCCTGAATGAGGCTTGTGCCTGAGTATTTATAAACTTATTCTTGATAGTTCCGTTGAGTAATGGAGACATACGCTCCCACTTATTCCTTGTGCAATGATGATTTTTGCCTTTCCGGGAAAACTGGCTTTAGCTTTCGGCTCCACTGTCATAATTGCTCTGCACATACTAAAATAATGGTCCTACCATGATATATTATTATCTTTATTTTCAGGTCGGCTTAACCGATCTAATCTTACATTACCGACCTAAATAGAGATGAGTTAACAATTGACCAATCTAACTTCATTAAGTTTTTACCGACCTGGGATTCTTGAGTAATACTGACATAATCATACCGATCTGAGCTATAAGGTTTACCAATCTAAGATTAGTTTATTCCGACCTAAACTTTAGTGAGTTTTCTTGTTCAGTTCATGACCAATATAAGATTATATGACCGACCTAAATTTGTAACAGAGACTCGTTTTGTGTGATCTTTCCGACCTGAACATGGATCTGGGCTTCTTATCTTTTACTGTTTCTTAGTTTTTAATTAACTGGGCTAGGCCCAATGGGGATTTCAATTTTATGCACATCAGCCCCTAAACATTTTCTGTTAAGGCAATTTGCCACTAACGTTTATTTTTGTGGACAAATTGCCCTAACGTTTTCTGTTTAGGGGCAATTTTGCCACTACGTTTAATTTTGGGGCAAAATTGCCCCTAACTTTTTTCTGTTAGGGCAAATTTACCCTTTAAATTTTTTTCAAATTACATTTACCTTACCTCCTCCCAAGTTTGTTTAAATAACATAGATATTTTAAGTTTAAAAAATAACATTTTAGTTCCTTAACCATCCAACTTAGTAAAATATTTTTCCTAATAAGAAATACATTTTATACGATAATAATAATTATATTGTTTCCAATAACAATATTCATAATATCTAAAACTTTTATAAAAATATTATTAAAATGCATATATTTTTTAAAAACTGAAAAAATATTTTAAAAAAAAAAAAAAGAAAAAGAACAGCCCGGCCGTGGCCTGGGCATGTTTTTTTTCATTTTTTTTCTTGTTTTTAAATTTTTTTTACTTAAATACACTTTTAAAATTAGTTCTCTCTCTCCCCTCCCCCCCCCACCCCAAATGTATTTAAGGATTTTTTTTCCTAATTTTTTTCTTTCTTTCCCTTTATTATGTTTTTTTTCCACATTTTTTTAAAATCCTAAATAAATATATTCATTACTGTCTAAATTAAAAAAAAATAATTAAAAATGTATTTATAAGTAAAAATTTAAAAAGAAAAAAAAAATGAAAAAACATGCCCAGCCACGGCCTGGGCTGTTCTTTTTCTTTTTCTTTTTTTTTAAATATTTTTTCAGTTTTTAAAAATATATATGCATTTTAAATTAATATTTTTAAAAGTTTAGATATTTATAATATTTTTATTTGGAACAATAATAATTAATTATTATTCGTATTAAAATGTATTTTCTTAATTAGATAAAATATTTCTCAAGTTTGGATGGTTAAGGGACTAAAATGTTATTTTTAAAACTTAAATATCTATTTGTTATTTAAACACACTTTGGAGAGGTAAATGTATTTGAAAAATTTAAATGGTAATTTGCCCCTACAAAACGTTAGGGGCAATTTTTGCCCCAAATAAACGTTAGTGGCAAATTGCCCCTAACAGAAAACGTTAGGGGCAATTTTGCTCCAAAATACGTTAGTGGCAAATTGCCCCTAACAGAAAACGTTAGGGGCAATTTTGCACCTTTGCCCTTTTTTTAATAGATTTTATGAAATTATGATATTATTGGAAGGAAATGAGGAAAATCTAACTATGTTCATGAAATGAAATTAATTATTAAAAAGAAGAACTTACTTTATAGGGGGGAATAAACTGATCTCCTATAAATAAAAAAAAAAAATAAAAAAATAAAAGCGGATAATTTGGATCTTGCGAATTTCTTGATTCCCTCTTTTACCCGTATTTGTTATGTCAGTTAGTTAGGTTCACCCTTTTCTTGAACATTTGCAGTTGAATAATTATCTGTTGGCTTGGGTCTAATTTTTTTGGAGGGACTTTGGATTAAGCGGCACGAACACATCAATACTATTATTAAAAGTACTATAAAATGCAAAAATATATAAATAAAAATTTTCTTTAATGTTTAAATGAATGAATTTAAAAAACAAAACTATTTTAATTCTAAAATAAAATACACATCGGTACATTCTCATTAACTATTCCTTGTTTGAGTGGGTGGGAAAGAATCTTACAACCAGGGACGGAGCCAAGTGAGGGGTGGATGGTCACCGAACTCTTCCAATATTCTCTTACACTTTTATTACTAGTGTATATATATATATATATATATATATATATAATTATCAAAATAATTTATATGTATATTAGACCCTTCAAAAATTTTAGAACGTAATTTCTAAGTTCATCACTGCTTAAGACAAATGACAGCGTTAATGAATTGGGTCATCTTAAGTCTTAGCCTTGGAACTTGGTCATATTTTGTTAGTTGATTTGATTGGATCATCTCAGAATATATTGCAAGAAATTAGACAACCATCGATATGATTAGGAAGATGGAAGGTCAATAGACTCTTATACAAGTGATTTTAGTTCGACACTAACACTAATTATGTTGATTAAGGTATGTTATATTTATAAATTATACTTCATTCGTTTCATTAGAATAATTTATTTTATTGTATTTAAACAGTACAATATAGTGGACTCTTCTAATAGCACTCAGAAAGTAACAAAGATCATACCCATTAGTTTAATAATTTTCATCTGGTGATGCTTTGCATACTGCATTAGCAATTGCGATTATAGAATAGGTATAATAGATAAATTGAGAAATTTCTTAACATTTTTGTATTGGTAAATCAATTCAGCATTTAATGGAGGGATAATTTGGTATTTTCAAAGTTTTATTTTGCTTGACTGATTAAGGGGTTTAAGTGTTAAATTTTAAAATACAAATGGCCATATCAATCGTAAAAGTAGGGGGTAAAATATAATCAACCATATTTTAACCCCTAACATATAGAGACTATATTAATTTGTAAATAAAAAAGAACAGGAAAAATGACAATTTTGGTCATTTTTGTTTGGATTTATTCAACTTTTGGTTCCTTACATTTTCACTTTCATAAAAAATGTCTCTTAGGTTTGCATATTGTTGCAGTTTTGGTCCATGTGATCTGCAATGACCAGATTTTAAAAGTCAAATGGGAGAGCAATGGTTTTTGAAAGTCTTTTCAAATGAAAAGATTAAGGGTTTTTTGTAATTTTCATTTTATTCTGTGACCCATGTAACATTTGTTGCCTATTTAGATAAATCGCAGAGTCGCAACGAAATGATTGAGAATGAACCAACTAATATGCAGTTTGGCATGAATATAAGTAGATAAAATTATTACACAAGCCATTAAAAATAGTGAAAAAAACTCCATATGTTTTTTCTTTTGATTTCTCCATTTCAAAAGACTCTTTGTCGACCTTTTGAAATAAACTTTGTGAGTGAATCTCTATGAACATTAGCTGAAAAATACACACAAAAATAATAGTATATTCGAGTATAAATAATGGCTCTTTTAAAGAAAAGGAGAAAAGACGGATAATCATAATTTCTTAATTAAATATTATTTATTTCGCTCCATTAGAAAAGTTCATTAAATTTTTTTTTCCCAATACAAAAGTCAATTTTCAGTTTTTTTACTATTTTCATCCTTACTAATTTATTCCTTATGTTCCATTAGACGGGTCCAATTTTAAGCATATACAACTTATTATGAATTTCAAGGTACAATACATAAATTAACTAATTTGCCACCACTTATTCCATTAATATTCTTACATTCTAAGTGTAAACTAATTATGAATCACACATTATTATATTAGTAAAGATATTAGAAGTAAAAAACTTGAAAGTAGACCCTTCTATTGAAACAAAAAATATTTCTCAAACTGGATCCTTCTAATGGAACGGAAGGAGTATAATAATATGTAATACATAATTAACATACACTTACAAAGTAAGGACATTAGTGAAATAGAATGTAATAAATTAATTATTTTAGGTTTTTTACCCTAAAAATTTATAATAAATTGTACTCTTCTCAAATTGGACTATTTTAATATAAAGGAGTTTGGGGAATTACAAGAGATAATTCCAAGTTGATAATAAGGTAATTGAAATAAAAGCCGCGCGAATTTAACAAGCTCGCCACTGGATCGAACTTTCTACATACAAATTTAAAAAATTAAAAGTTTTACAAAAAAAGAAAATCCATTATGCAGTAAAGTTTAACTCAATATATGCCAATCTGATCACGAGGTTCATGATGCATAAAATGAGGTCATACTATTAATTTAAAACTTGGAGTTAGTTGTTTTACTAATTAGTCTTTAAATTTGGATCTCAATTGTATCCCTAAATTTGAAAATTACATCCCCCATCTATCCCCTCCCCCTCCCCCCCGGTTTTTTTTTTTCTTTTTTTTTCCTTTTTCCAGAAACAACCAAAAGGTGGATAGGTTTGACCATAGTTTGCAAAAATTCGGATTCGTATAGTTGGACCGTAATATCCCAAACTACTAGATCGATTCTAACTCCAATTTTATCTTAACCCAAAAATATGTATTAAAATGGCTTAAATAAGAATAGTTTTTAACAATCTAAAATCCATCTAAACTTTGGATCTGATTTAAAATTTTGGATTGGATTTTTTTTTTTCTCATATAACGTTCGGTTTTGGATCCAAATAATCCAAAATAATCCGAAACCGACCCGAAACAGAAATTCACAACAAAAAAACCTAAAATTAAATCTTTTTTTAAAAAATAATAATAATAAAGAAAAGAGAACCACGAGTTTAGGATCAAAACACGGTTCCAAATAAAAACCCGATCCAATCCGATAAAGAATCACGCCATCGGATTAAAATCTGAACCGATTCGAAGCTTCGGATTTGGATCAGTTTGGAGCGTATTCGAATCGGTTTTTGCTTTTGCTCACCCCTAATTTTTATCATTTGTCTTTAACTTTATACACATGCACATACATATTTTTTATTATAGGATATTACGTTCCTACAATTTGATCCTATCAATTTCAATCCTGCATACAAATCGATCTTATATGGAATTTAGGTCTATCAAACTATGAATTTGACTATCCTTTATTTAATTTTTTAAAATAAACCGTTTGACTTGGATGTACGTGAAACTGAAACAAGTACACGTACAAGTACTCACTTCTGATCCAACTATGATTTGGACCGTATCCAATTCTAACGAGTACTTAGTTTTGTTTGTGATCCAAACAACCAAGTTCAGGCCCTAATTTTCCTTACTTTAAATCGAACTTGGACCGCCCCCGTTGGTTGCCTAAATATATAAAATAAAAAATTTTAAAAAAAAGAAGGATAAATTACATTTCTACATATCCTCTGGCCATAATTTTCAAATCAAATTCGTTGTTTGTTATAATTACATTTACACCCCTTTTGAATATGTAATACTACAAAATGAAGCTTACAGGAGTAAAATACTTCATACGTCTTAATGGAAGAGTCATGTTTCAAAAAATATTTTTGTCCAAAACAGAAGAGTTATGTTTTAATTTTATTTTACTTTTCATACATATCCTTACTAATTGATGAAACACGATATGCCTATAGAAAAATATATAGATGAAGTCTGTTATTGGATAAAGCTCCCATAAGTGACCTTAGGAAAGTGGGGCTATCCTCTCAGACGGTCAAGTCAGTAAACAATTTAAGTATAAAGGTAATTTTAGTAAGTATTTCAAAGCAAAGTTCACTAATATAAGTTTAAGTAAAAATTGTGTACCTTCCAGCGGCGAAAGCAGAACAAAATATTAGAATGGGTGACTTTAGTGCAATTTTTGTTTAGGTGTCATTATTTTCAATGCTAATAAATTTAAAAATAATGAACCTTAATAAAACACAACCTAATAATAAATATTTATTCACAAATAATCAAAACTAAATTATTATAATAAATATTTATCACAAAATATTTAGTAATAAATAACAAGTCTTATAAAAGACATTACAAATATTAATGACAATTAAGAAATGGGCTTGAGATGCTAAATGAAGAAAAAGGGCCAAATGGCCAAGCCCAAATAAAACTGCCTTTTCTGTTTTAACTCTTAAGTGAAACGATGTCGTTTCACTTAAGAGTTAAAAATTAAAAAAATAAAAAAAATAAAGAAAGAAATGGAGACAAAGGATTACTATCCTCACCCCCGGGAGCTAGGCGGGGCATCGGCACCGGCCCGCCCCGGCCTAGTTCTGCCGCTGGTACCTTCTGCAACATATGTCCATGGTTTTTATAGACTTTTTGTTCGTTAGCTTTTGGTTTGTAACCAACATCTAGCATTAACGGAAACTCTTTATTTCAGCCAAGCCTTATAACTCCCAGTAATGGATATGCTATATTAACTTTGTCATGAGGCCGATACTCGGCATTTAATGTCATTTATGCATGTTTGCTCAACAATATAATGTCCCGTTGATTCCTGCTCTTATTTCTAGCACTTATCTGTTCCTGACCATTTGTCATGCATTTATATATCCATTCCTCACTTATTTCCTTGATCCCCTATGATGATGATCGATTAATTCGGCTCTCGATCAATAACCTATAAAAGAGGGGAATGGTTCCTCTTAAAGTTCTGATGCTTAAGTCAGTAAATAGTTATGAGAGTAAGTATAATATAGGGTTGTAGAGTATTTTTGTGCCTCGGTAGTAGGGTTGGACCTTATATTTAAAGTTTTCATACCTTGCGTGCCAAGGTAAGGGAATCCAATCGGATTATACCCCATCGGCTAATAGGAAACTAGAGTCTGAATAGTGTTATAGTGATCATTTCCTTGTTTGATTCTACTTGTCACATTGGCCATATGGGCTTGGGCCCAGGAGTCCTTATCTTAGGCAGATTAGGGTTTCCTCTATTAGTCTCCTGACAGGAGTAGGACGGTAACTTGTGGTGATTGGGCCCAGGTCTACTGTTAGGCCTCGGCCAATCCGTATTTCATCAACTAGCCCTTCAAGTCGGGTTTTGGCTGGCCGATGGCTAGACTTGAGTAATATGATGCCGAGGACTTTGAAGCCTCGCCTGTATAATCTTAACACTTAGTCGTTTTCTGGATAAATAATCTCGCGGGTGAGGGTTATTGAAGCGTCAAAAGTATGTTTTTCCCTAGGCAAGAATTCGAATTCCCATATCCCAAGATTGACGACTGATGTGATTGAATCAAAGCTGGTATGCGTATTTTCAACTGTCCAAGTGATGTCATGCCGACGTATTTCGCACTAACTATTCGCGTCTCCGTGCCCTAGTTAAGGGTTGAAACCCCGTTTCTTCTTCTTTTCTTTCTTTTATTGTGCAAATCCTCTAAAATTTCTGCTTCTTTGTATCATTGTACAATTTAGGCATTCTCTGAGTTTCTTCAGACTTTCTTTTTTCTTCTTTCACTTTCTTGCTTTTTTATTCTTCAAAGTTTCCATTTTTCTTTGCATCGCTGATTTTATGTTCCTTCTCGGCATTTTTGAAGTTTCGTTCATCTTCCGTTCACTGTTCTTCTTCTCCAATCTTTCTCGTTTGCAATGGCTCCTAAGAAAGGTAAATCCATTTTACTTGTTAACTTCTATTCCTATTCCCACACTGAGTTCGATATCCCAGAAATCCAGGTGAAAGAGATGTCTGCATTTGTCTCCAGTGGCGAATACAGAAACTATGTTTTAAAATTTTTGGAGGGGTCCAATATACATATAAAAATTTTTTTTGAGGGGAAGGCTGATGGGTGGAGGAGGTGGTGGTAGTCGATGCTTCGTCAGCGCCGCTGCGAAGTTGAGGCCTGCCGCGGGCAGCCGGCCGACCTCCATGGTGTTTGATTGAAGATGGACTCAGGAGTTTCGATCGCTTCCGACTTCCTCGGAGGAGTTTCGATCACTTAAGTTGATTCTCTCTAGGACTTAATTCGTTCACGATCAGTTATAGTGAGTAGTAATTAAAAAGAAAAGAAAGTATAAGACAAATTAATCCGGCATGTATTATAATGGCACTTCCGAAGTGAGCCATAAGTATGTGTACTACAGCCATTTCTACAAATCCCATTTCCTCATCACCTTTACCCACCCAAATTTCCGACCTTTCTCTCTCTCAAACACATAAAGTTATGAAATACAACTTGCAATATTAATAACACATCACCGGTGCCGTGCCAGTGCCCGTTCCGGTGTGCAGCTCCGGTAGTACTCTGGCATAGAGACCTTTTCTTCCTAACAAATACCCTCGTGATCGTGTCTCCAGCAGTGCTACTGGTACCGGCCGAACCAACTCATCTTCTCCTTACAAATTGATATCCTTTTCCTTTTGTTTATGCTGTTTTTTGTTGTTTTTCTATGAATTCCTACATACCATTGTGTTCTTGTTTACGGCCGATACATAATATTACACCATATATCCATCGTAACAGCCAATGGTGATGATCCAAAAGCTCCAAATTATAAACCATGATTTGGCTCAAACAGTCAAGAACAGCGCGGCCAAATTATTGGACACCTTCGTTGATTCCGCCTTTGATTTCATTGATGATAGGACCGTCGCTAGCCCTATCAAATACAGTAAAAGTACTGTATAAACCTGCAACAAATAGCTATAAGTAGCACAATGATAACAGGGTCGATCCCACAGGGAACGGACTGCTTAAAATCACAAAACCTATTAAATCCCAAACAGTTTTGGTTTGCAACCACCTTTGTTGCTCAGAGAGACTTGGTAAAAGATTAGTGAAAATTAAATAACAAACTTAAATCAAGAAAGAGAGTTTAATCAATGTAATAAAGTATTCAAGCAATATGTAAATCACAATAATCACGTGCATGTTAATCATCAACTCAATAATATATTAAATAGCATGTCATCAACTAGTTATAGATTACCGTGAATCCGCACAGACATAACCCAATCTCCCCTTACTTTATCGACAATTACCGTGAATCCGCACAGACATAATTGCTACTCTAATTAACAAGGAATAATCTGTAAGGCATTGACACCTATTAACCAAGTTAACAGCATTAAGATTTAGGGAAACCCGATTTTAGTTATTCTTATTGAATTAACATCTAAGAATTACTAACCCCTTATTCTCTATTACCTGAAGGTAACTTTACCACTAATTAATCTTGCCTAATAAATATTATATTATTTAACTGGGAATTAATTGGCTCTATCCAATTCAACTAAGGTGATCAATCTCAATTAAATATCAGTAATCAAAGTTATGAGCATAAAATAAAAAGGAACACATGCAATTTGAGTTAAAAGCAATTCGGTTTCATAACATGCCCAGATTAATTGCTATTACATTATGCTGGAATAGATAATTTAGCTACTCATATTTAAACTAACTACGCATATAATTATTTTACGATTCATACTGAAAATAATAGAAAAGAATAAAATAAATAAGGAATAAATACTTGAATTACGATCTGAAAATAATCCCCTGAGTAAGCTACCGCCCGTTAGGGCTAACGGAACCTCTCCTGGACAGAAATCCTCAAATCGCAGAAATAGAAAACTACCGCTACTTGCTCTGAACTAGCTACGAAAATATATGATAAAATTCTACTGAAAAAACTTGTCTTTCTCCTCTCCCTTCCATCCCTATAAATAGATGTAGAATTGGGTGTAGAAAATAAGATATTAATCCAATCAGGAAATTACTAAAACTAAATTCCAAGTGGGAAATTACTAAAAACAATCTCCAAAACAAAAAAGGATTATTGTATCAGGAAACAACTCCTTCTTCCAGCGCACCACACATGTTGGCAATTAAAGAATCCAAATTCCATTCCAATTGCTTTCTACGGTTGATCAATTAATTAGGCAATTGCCTATTTTCATCATTGGGCTTCTCTTCAATGATGGGCTTGTTGTCCTTGGGCTGGATTGTCCACCAGCATAAATAATCTAATCCCTGGCCCAATTACACAATTTGCATGCATGAAACCCGTTCAAAGCCTTCTTTTCACCATTCTGCCTCCTTCATTGCCTCCGCGGCCAAATGGCTCTTATTTTTTACCCTTTTTGCACTCTCTCTTCTCTATTTGTTATCTTTCCAAAACCTGCATTTATCTCACAAAAACTAGCACATACTCGTGAAATTTGCCACAAATAGACTCTAAAATTCAGCAACTAAAGGACACATATCAATTGATCACCCATTGCTCCCTCCTCAGGTATTTACTACTCTTTTTCTTCCCTTTAATTTTCGTGGTTATATAAGATATATAGGAAAATTTATAGTTTGATCTCTTAGGTCTCACCAATTTTTAATCATGCATGTTTTCGCCCTAGTAATTTTGTCTTTTTGGTCATTTTTACTTAAAATAAGCAGTCAAACAACTAATAAACCGACAATAGGAGGTCAAATATGTACTCCCAATGTTCCATTAGAAGAGTCTACTTAGTTATACTGTTTTAGTACAACAAAGTAGATTCTTTTAATGGAACGGAGGAAGTAATTAACATGTAATTGATTTTCTGTTTGATCGCTTATTATAGGTAAACATACCAAAAAGTGTTCAACATACAAATATAATATTAAACACGTGGTCTTACATGATTAAAACTGTCATACATATATATATATATATATACGAATTAAACAAGGAAAATATTTTATCAACAATTTTTTCATAACATTTTTTTCCCATATTGAGTTTCTTTGTGCTGCATATGTAAATGCAGAGTAATTAATTTTGGTGTAGTAGAAGAGTTGAAAGAGGCAATCTGTTTGGCAGAAATTGAAGGTCAAATTCCACACGAGACAAGGTGTTTATGTCAGAAACGGTAAGCGCAACATGATTTTTTAATTTATTAGGCTACATTTACTTTGTTGCCAATGCAAGAAAATTTTCATTTTTTCCTTAAAAAAATTTCGATCCAAACACCTCCATTTTTTTTTTAAAATTCAAAATTTCAAATTAATTTTTTTTTTAATATTCCACTCACTTAATTTATTAATATCCCTTATAATCATTTTTGTCTATTTTAAAGATGCAAGACCTTATACTTGTATTTGTAGTTGTCCACATCAAAAGGGCGTTACTATCCATATCAGAGCTAAAATTCAATTTTTAGAGTAGCCAAATATATATATGCATATATATAATGCTATAATTTTGTTTCATATTTTAAAAGTAACACAAAATAATAGACTATCTATGCCTCACATAAAGAGTCTAATTTTAAAGGAAAATTTTGTCTCAATAAAATAGTCAACCTTTTATTAGTTTACACCGTATATATTACTAATATCATAATGTATAGTACATAATTAACTCTAAATTAAAAAATAATGATATAAGTAAAAAATATGATGTCAAATTAGTAGCATACCTTACAAAACGTAATAAGTTGTATATTTTTTAAAATGGACTCTTATAGTGTTACCGGTTGAGTAATATTATTATACTTAGTTCCAACTTCCACTGCCTAAAAGGGAAAAAAAAAAGATCAATGGATGAAAATATCATCCACTTAAGGAGTAAATATTGGCTGGTTAACAGCCACCACGTCATTGCTGAAGTGGTGGTTATTCATCCATTTAATAAATTTGAGTGGTTTTCCAGAGGCTTTAAGCATATCAATTCAGTAGAAAACTCACATGATCATCAAGACCCACAGGAGGGGGCATTTTTCTCTCGTGTTTACGAGCGGAGATTGAACACTCAATCTGGAGAAGTAAAGGGAAGATATCTCTCTGGAACACGATTCTCCATGGAAATCCCATTCATAAATGACAGACTCAATGCTGTAAAAAGCAAATATGGATACACACAGATTGTAGATTCCGCGGCAAGCTCAATCTCAAGTAATAGTTCAGATATTCTGTTCAACTGTCTCGTGACTCTTGTCTTATTCTATCTATCTCACTGGATAGAAAAATACAAATGATCGTGACAAAGTAGGTTAATTATACTATTGTTTAACAGAATAAGATATGATAAATTAAACAGTGGGTCCGAAGTGATTAAATTGTTAACTTCTGATCAGGAATGGCAAAATTTGGGGGACTAACCAAGCTTCATTTTGAGAAGAGAAAATATGTACTCCTTCCTCCGGTATTAACTGTGTCCTTAGATATTTTTACATCCTCAATTTGTTCTTTTGTTGTTTGTCTGAGAAAAAATAAAACTCAAATTGTTTACAATTAATAAACTAGATGGATAAGGAAACAGATGATCAAGAGCTGATAAAGGTTGAATATCCCAAGTTTCCAGAGGACACATTTTGTACAGGAGCTTCCTTTGTCCCAAAATCTGGAGGAGTTGAAGAGGACCACGGTTGGATTATCGCATTTGTTCACAATGAATTATCTAACATATCGTAGGTAAGTTATTGCACACGATTAGTAACAGAGTTAGATAGTGATACCTACCACATATGTTATAAGTTTTGTTCTGTTACTGAATTTCAATCTGTTGCAAAATTATAACGGGGCATATGCTTTCTCTCTTTGATTTTGCAGGTGTTTATAGTTTATGCCAAGAAGATTTCTAGAGAGCCTATTGCCAAAATTACTCTTCCAGCTAGAGTGCCTTAAGGTTTTCACGGAGCTTTTCTCTTAGCAAGTTGCGATAATGACAAAGTTAACATACTTCACAATTTTTAAATAAGTTATAATTTCGATCAGTTTAAGTCTTTTGAAAATCTACAATATTCATGGAAAGTTTTGATGTTGGGGAGTTCGATTCGGGCACGAGAAAAAGGGTTCAACAAACTAACCTCACCTGAAGAAGATGCTGCTGTTAATAGCCATCCAACTCTTACTCCCATGCATCTCTTACCCTTTGCTTCTGGGAGAGGTAATCTCATACAAATCTCCCTTGTGGAGAGGTGCTCAGATCTTCTGTCAATCCATTCTCTGTCAACCCTATCAATCTATCAATACGAGGTCGTTTTAATAACAAAACCTAATATATATATATATATAATATTATATATATAAATATATATTTCCCCCTTCCCTACTCCCTCACGTTCATCGCTGTAAAATTCAAGCTAATCGCTGTTTGTCTTTAAATTATCTGAACGCATGAGCAGAGGAACCTTAGGCTTTAACTTATTTAAACCCCCAAACTTATCCTTACCGGCGGCAGCTCTCCAGGATTGGTTACTTATTTAAATAAGGGTGGGATTGGTTACTTATTTTATTGATTGTGGAAAAATAAAATAAAAAAGAGGAAGGTTGTAGCGTCCGGAACTTATTTAAACTTTAAACCTTATATTATTGAGAAGAAACAGAGGAAGGTTGTAGTGCTGAAACATTATATTTACAATCAATTATTAAAATGTGTAATAAAGAGTGTAAAAGAAAAATGTGGCTGATGATCCAAGGTCATTTTATTGTCTTTCCGAGGGCATGACAAAATCATCATTGGTGATATTAGATACTCCTTCCGTTTCATTAGAATGGTCAACTTTGACCAATATACAACTTATTATTAATGTTAAGGGACAACATCTAAAATAGCTAATTTGACAATCTTTATTCCATTTATATGAGCTAATTGTGGACCATACATGATCATATTAGTAAGGGTATGAGTAAAAAATTTGATAGTGGATTCTTCTATTGAAACAAAAAATGCTTTTCAAAAACGGATAATTCTAATAGAATGGAGGAAATATTTGCTTATCACATCTAAACTCGAAATTTTAATTACATTTTATAATATTACTTTATTATTTTAACAGCTACTTTTTACTATTAAAGATTGTAATTGCATAATTAGTTGAAACCGCCTATTTTAACTCATTCTGGCTGGACGATTTCCAGCAAAATTAATGCATCGCATTTTGGTTTCAGAAAGAAAAAACAAAAGAAAAAAAATTGGCCTATTTACTTAATTGTTTGTTGAATGTGCGGGTAGGGCTGATAACGAGCCGAGTCGAGCCAAGCTCTGACGTGTTCATTTATTTATCGAGTCTAAAATCTTATTCGTGTTCGTTTATTTATTAATCGAGTCGAGTCGAGCTTGTTCGTAAACATTTGTGTGCATTCTCTCTCGCATTAACTAACAGAAAATTTTAATGTTTAGTTAATTTAATTTACTATATCAACTTACATAAAAATCAAATTTTAATTTAAACTAATATATTGATATTTATGTACATATAAATATATATATAATATATAAAGTTCATTATTTGTATTATTTAAAATTGGGTTAATTAGGCAAAATTCCCCTGTAGTTTGCGAAAGTACAGGTGACCCCGCCTATGCTTTAAAAAGCTACGCAAAACCCCCTTGTAGTTTTAAAACCCCTGTAAAGTAGACGAAATTCTTACTTTGTGACAAAATTGCCCTTATTCAGTCAAATGGTCATCAACTCCATATAAAAGTATAAAAAAATCTCACAAAAATTTCTCAATATAGTTATCGATAGCAATAGTGGAAATAATATGTTTTATACTTTTGGGAATTTTTTTGAGATTTTTTTATACTTTTATATGGAGTTGATGACCCTTTGACTAAATAAGCGTAATTTTGTCACAAATTAATAATTACAAGGGTTTTGAAACCATATGGAGGTTTTGCGTAGCTTTTTAAAGCATAAGGGGGTCATCATGTACTTTCGCAAACCACATGAGAGTTTTGCGTAATTAACCCTTTAAAATTTTAATGTTGTATATACTTATTTCATTTATATTATATTTAGTTAATATTTTAATCGAGCATGTTTACGAACGTTAACGAGCTTTCAATACCTTATTCGTATTTATTTATTTTCGAGGTTAAAAATTGTGTTCGCGATCATTTTTATCGAGCCGAGCTCGAGTTTGTTCTTGAATGTCCGTATTTGTTCTTAGCCCTATGTGCGGGTTCTAAATAAAATATTTACCGAAATTGCTATTTATCAAAGATTGTATCACCAGAATTATAATTTTAATAGTAAAAAATAAGATTTGACAAACATTTGATCGTTAAAACTTATTTATCCCGTTATGATTGTCAAAGTAAAACACTTAAAATAACTAATTTGACACCATTTATATCTTATAAGCAAATTGTGAATTATATATAATTATATTAGTAACGGTATGAAAAGTAAAAAAATTGAAAATGAACTCTTCTATTGAAACAAAAAATAATTTTTAAATAAATTTTTCTAATAAAACAGAGTGAGTATAAAGATTGAAAAAAGCAAAAATGATGATAGTTAATTTTTCAAAAATAAAAAATAAGATCTGAACCTGCTGTTTATGCAAAGATTTTGGGCTAAAATCGCACTTTTTCTGAGAATATGGGGTTTGGGCTGTAGGGGACAATTTCTTTCAATTCCGTAATAACTGGAGTACATAATATAAAGTTATTATAAACTTTTTCTCCGTTGCAAATTATGTACTTAATTTTTTATATCTAACTTCTAAACTATCAATTTGCACAATGGTTGCAAAATCGTGATCCACGTGAGATCGATTTGGTGGAGGATCGATATCGATAAGATCGAATCGTAAGATCATAAGATCATAAGATCCTACACAAAATATACAGGGGTAAAATTAGTGATAAATTATAAAAATTACTCTTATTTGAATCATTTTAGCAAAATTTTATAGTATCGAATAAAATTTGAACAAGAACCAATTTGGTATTTTGGAATCGTTGAATCGTACGATCCTACAATACCTATCGGGATTGTGCAAACTAAGATTTGCACTAATGTAAGAATATATCGATTTTGTACTTCATAAGAAGACATAACTACTTAATCTCTCAATAAACTTACGAAATTTGTATATTACTATTGTTATTATTGAGTAATTAGGTACTTTTATGAATAATTTATAAAACTAAGACCAACACGAACCCTGCATTCTCTTATATTGCAATAAATTGATAATTGAGAGGTTTTCTTGCAATAACTAAAAGTTTTAGAGGCAATTTGCAATCGAGGAAAATTTTGGAGTAGTATTTTGCAATTAAGCCTAATAAATATGCGTAAGTTTGTGGGTGAGAAGTGTAATTTACAACTTTGTTAAAACTACCTCCACAATCTAGGGTTTATTTTCTCCCAATTCAGCAGCTATTTATACAAGACGACACAGCACTCTTGAAGAAGTATCGGAAGCAGTAGGGCTTCTTCTCCAGCCGCTCTTCCGTAGATTTTCATATATCCATTCTATAAGGTTAATTTTGCTCTAAATCTCAATTTCGTTATCGGTAATTCCTTTGTTTTCATGGTTTTTTTGCTCTCCTGCTCGTTTTTGGCGGTGCCGCCGCCGTGGCTGCGGCTGCCTAATATTGCAATTCCTCGATCGTATGCCGCCGTATACGGATGAATGGATCGAGGGATCTATCGTTAGGCAATAGTAAGCTAATTTTCATTAGATACATATTTTCTGCACATGGAAATGTGTAATCTCCCTTTAGCTCCGAATTATTCCTCTTTTTAAGCTAGGGTTTTTCGGTGACAAGGTAGATACATGTGATTGATTAAACATCAATTTCTTTGTGATTTATTTTTGGGTTTTAAATCAAATTTGTTACTTTTTTAATATTATTGAGAAGAAACAGAGGAAGGTTGCAGTGTTTGGATGTGGGTATGATGAATAAATCAGACGGATTCCCACTGATATATAAATGATAAGTTAACCAGCTACTTCTGACCCTTCTTCACTGAGCTTCCTCCATTCTGTCTTGATTCTTGTGTTAAATTTGATTAGGTTTAGGCTTTGTTTGTTGATTCGTGTTAGAACCCTTTTTATTTCATATCTCAAATCTCAATACACTTTTTGGAAATCAAGATTTAAAACGCATATTTTCTTGATGTGTGTTCATATACATAAGTTTTGCCTAGAATATTTTCTGGTGGTGTTTGGATGTGGGGAATGATGAATCAATCAGACGGATTCCCACTGATTATAAATGATAAGTTAACCAGCTACTTCTGACCCTCCACTGAACTTCTTTCATTCTGTTCATTCTATTGCGAAATTGGATAAATTTGTAGGCTTTTTGTTTGTTAATTCATGTTAGAAAACATTTTATTTCAAATCTCAATGCACATTTTGAAAACCAATGTTCAAAGCACATATTTTGTAGATGTGTTTTCCTATGCATAAGTTTTGCCTAGAATTCTTTTGAGGTGGTGTTTGAGAATATGGCCTGTGATGTAAGAAAGATATTTGCTACTCTTGATGGGATGTACATGCCCAGTTGATGATCTTTATCCACCAAGATCTCTGAGGCCCTTTTACAACCATAAAATGTACTGAATGGATTTGAGCATGATTATTTAAAACCAAATTTGCCATTTCTTTACCTTAACCCCTGGAATTCCCATTCTTCTCGTATCATTTAGAATTTCCTTTTGCTTCTCATGAGAATCATTGTATTTTGCTAAACCAATCAGTTAGGATTTGCCTTATTTACAGACGAATATTGCCTTATTTACAAATCATAATGTATGTGTTCTGTCTTCTTTGTTTATTTGGTGTGTGGTGGTTTGATAATTGCCGAGACACATGATGAATATGGATATAAAATCTCACGACGGTCGTCTGAGACACTTGAAAAAGTGTCGATCTTGATGATAAACTATCCACATCTCTGATGTTCTGCTTTCAAATTTTATTTATTTTTTGGTTGATTTCTATTTATGTTTTTTTCTCTATTCTCTCAGTTGATTTATAGCGAGCATTATGAGGATGAATCATAAAATATTCCGATTACCTTCATGAAAAGGAATACCAACCTCCTACTCATTCTGAATGCTTGCTTTCAACTTAGTATTAGTGTTTTTCAGTTCGCTTTTGTAAGTAAAGTTATGTTTTTCTGTTTTTAAAACTGTTTGATTTGGTTTGGCACAATGAGGATTAATTTAGGATTGAGATCGAAAGATCCTTGATTTTCCCAAAACTAAATTTTAGTCCTTTTCATTCTGAGTGCTAAATTGATCAAGTTTTTTAGCACACTTTTTGTTTTGAGTTGCATTTTGTATTTGTGAAGTATGTGTATGGTTTATGTTTGGTTTGAAGGGTCTGGAGTTTGACTCTTTGGCGGCGGAAGCTATGCCTTGGGGATGAATGCAGCACCCAATATTGTTATTCCTTCTGTTGAATTCATTTCGGTTGTTTTTTCAGGTACCGATTTGAACATCTTTGAAGGACACATTTGCAGATTTTCCATTTTCCAGTTCAGTCTTGGGGATGACCCTGTTTTATAGAACAGAAATGAAAAATATGTAGGCTTATAATGGTTCAATACACCGTGATCTGAAAACTATTGTACTATAATAGTACAGAATGAATTAAGAAGAATCTCTTCGTATAAACGATTAGTATAAAGTAATAAATTTTGGGTAAAAGCCATTTTTGAGAAAGAAATATGTCCATATGAATCAGTTTGGAAATAACTTTGAAAATATGAAATTTGTTCTAAACATAAATAAAGAAAAAAAAAACCTAAAGGTTAAGGATTGAAATGTGGAGATCAAATGCAATAGAAAAACTTACTAACAAGTGATATTTACATGTAAATAAATTGAGAATATGTATTGTCTTCCCCAGCCACTTCCGGAGTCGGCCCGTTGTACATCGCAGAATGTGGTTTTATTTTAATACATTAGGAAAAACAAAGGGAGAAGCTTTTTGCAAAAGTTTTGTTAACTTGCCTTCTAAATAATAATCAAAATTGATAGAGATAAGAATCGCTAGTTCCGTCACAATAGGCAAGCAGAGGACAAGTAGTTCATAGAAAAATTATCATCCTTAAAAGAAAACAGAGCGGTTGGGTCCGTTTGGTACATAACCATATGATATGATCATGACGAGTTGTTTGTGGAGTTGAGTGTCATGAATGCTCCATGGGATCCACATGGAACCCTTTTCGGAATCGCAATTTTGGCCACAGGTTCACTCGAAAACTTCTTTGCATCAACAATATGAACCTAACACAGAAATTCAATTAAATATTTTAGTAAAACAGCATATTTTTAAATTGTACCATGTAATTTATAAGATTCAAAACCTCCATTTTCAGTAAGGGTGTCAAACGGGCGGGTTGGACAGGTATTGAACGGGTATTAAATAAGTGTTAAGTTAGTGGGTAATAGATATTTATTACTCATTTAATTAATAGTCTTAACTCAAATGAGTAATGGGTAGTTATGGGTATTCATGGGTATTTATAATACCTATTATATAAAAATATAAGGTTTATTTAATGGTTTATTAATAAATAAAAAAAATTTCAAAATTTTTTTAATTTCATTTTAATTCCTTTTTTTTAAAAAAAACGGATTTTAATTATTTGAATCTATTCTAAAATTTGAAATATTAAATATTGTATACTTTTATATTTAATCGTATGTAGTTTTTTTGTCCAAACATAATTTTTAATTTTTTTATATTTATATAAATATGTGCTTATCCCAAGGCCCAAAACTGGGCCTAGCCCGAAACTGGGCCCGAGACCCAAAATTTGGCCCGACCCCAAACTGGGCCAGACCCAAAATTGGGCCCGGCAAGAAAACCAGTCCAGAACTAGGCCCGAACTGAACCGGCCAGGCCCGAAACCATCCCGAAACCCCAGCCTGAACTCGACTTGGAACCCGAATGAATTTTGAATTAGTATTTATAAATGCGTAATTTAAAAATATTATAAAAGAATAAATGGGAAAAAATGCAAAGTAATTGTAGAACACGAAAAATAAAAAATAAAAATAAAAAAAGTTTGAAGAAAAAAAATAAAATAAGCCTACTAAAATAGGTGAGTTGTTGGGTTTTTGTTTATACTTGGGTAGTTTTGGATGGGTATTTTTGGTACCCATGATGGGCGAGTTTTAGGGTACCCAATGGGTTATCCTAAACCCGCCAATTACATATTTAGCCCAAGTTCACCCAGTCTATTATTTTTTAGGTAGATTTTATTGGGTTAATACCCAATGAGTTTGGGCGGTTTTTGGGTTAATAGTTTTTTTTGGCACCCCTAATTTTTAGGCACAACAGCAGCTCCGCTGCAATATGTGTTGTCCGGAAATTTGAGATGCTCAACTCTAATTGCATCATTTTCAGTTACCTGTCAATTCGATTGAGAAAGATACACTTATTTATGAGTCACACGATACAATTTTAAACTAACACTCTTCTAATAAAACGAGAAGACTACTAGTAAACATGTTTAATTAGAAAGGCGAACTACAGAAGAATCTTGAAGTGCTTCTCTTTCATCAAGACAAATCTTGGCAAGCCCTCCATACTTTGCAATTCCTATAACAACACAATAATAAGCAATAATCATTATTAGTAACTAAATGCGATGGAAATTTCAATTTTTGAATATATTTTCTCGGATCAAACTAAATTAGCTAACGAAAAATGTAAATTACAAAAAAAAAAAAAAAAAACCCTCCGAAAATTGTCCAAGTTTCCTCAAAAATTGCCAATCAAGCCCTAGACAATGCAATTATAAGCATATATACCAAATGAACTCGAAAGTTTTAAACAAAATTATCGACCATACCCTAAATTGGCACCGGTTAATAATTTTTGAATATGCAAGATTCACTCGATATTTTGAACAAATTTATAAAGGAGATTTTTGTACCTAACTAAAAGGATCAATGTATATATATGATACATATACGTACCTGCGATGGAACTTGCGACAGAACTAACAACTTGTAAGTAAGCATATTTGTTCTTGATTCATACGAACAGGTCATTGATCATGGGGAAGTCCATGGAGAACCGGGTCCCCGTTAGATTCGTTTCCAGGACCGCTCCGGTTCGCATGTTCAATCTCCATTCGTGAACGTGAGCGAATAAGGATCCATCGAGTGAGCTCATGTTGTTGACGTCATCATTTTCATGGAGATTGATATTTAAAGGTTTGAAACCTCTGGAAAACCACTCGTACGTGTTTATCATGGCCAAAGTCAGGTCCTGGTATTATTGCTGCACGAGCTTTACATCCTATTAGGGGTGAGCAAAATAATCCAAAAACCGTTCGAATCCTTGATCCGATTCGAATCCGATTGGAAATTTTGGATCGGATTTTTTTTTTCCGGATAATGTTTCGGATTTTTTTCGGATAATCCGAAACCGATCCAAAACAAAAATTCACAAAAAAAAAAGCTAAAATGAAATTAATTAAAAAAAAAAAAAGGAACCACGGATTTCGGATAAAACCCGGTTTCAGATAAAAACCGATCCAAAACCGCGCCATCGGGTTAAAATCCGAAACCGATCCGAAACTTCGGATTCGGATCGGTTTGGAGCGGATTCGGATCGATTTTCCTTTTGCTCACCCTATATCCTATGACCACAACATAGTACATTTTGTAAATTCCTAAACATTAATTAACCACATGGATGTTGCAAAAATCACCTCGAACTTTACTTCGATTATACATCGTCTCTTAAGTTTATAATTTTTGTAATCAAATCGCTGAACTATATATCAACTTATTACAATGTACGAAAATGTTATTCTTAACTAATTATCCACTTAATAACTATCTTAGTGTATAAATTCTATAATTTTGTTGAAAGATTGGGTGAGTGATTACGTATTCTCTTATAAAAAATTTCTTAAATTAAAATAAATATTTTTTTATATTGTAACAAATTCATAGTTCAGGTAGTCATTTGCAGTAAAGTTGCATGCAAGGACAATTTACAATCGAGGAAAAGTTTGATGCGACTTTTTTTTACGCATATAAGATTGACAAACTTTTAATATATATATATATATATATATAATTATAATTATAATTATAATTACCTCATCTCCATCCTCGTAGGAATTGACAAGATGAACAGCGTTGCATGGTTGGACTTGGAACCATTTCACAGAATCACCATCGCCATATCTAGGCATTACTCCAATTCTTGCCAATTCCTTGCTATCATACTTCATCAATCTAGTGTATATATACAATGGGTGAGATTAAAGTCATGTTAAAGATAATATTCCGTCATTAAATCTAACATAGCGCACTAACATTAGTAATGCATCAATGGTCTGACAGTCTGAATAGTTCATCAATGGGATTATATATTTTTTGATTGATTTATAATAAAGAGCATTAAAATGCAGCACTTACGGGCCTCCCATGGCGAATCTAGCCAAGTCTATTGTTAGTGGGAAGTCCAAAATAACATTGTACCTAGTCGGATCACACAAAAGGGTTACTATTATTAATAATATATAATAATATTTCAACAACGGTTCTGTTATAATTGTTTTATAAATTATTTTTCAGCCCTGCATGCTATATTTATAACAGTAACAATTTCATTAGTTTTAATATATATATATATATATTATAGTCTGAAAAATTTTCGAAATACGTTTATAAAACAGTGATATCATTCCTGCCTTGCATAATGTTATCAGAATCGGATTGCGGGAAACACGATTCCACAATTTATTGGTGATATATATATATATATATATATAATAATATATTAAATTCAAAACTATATAATTTTGAAAGTGGAACTACATACCTTGCTGTGACCCCTAGTTCATGACAAACGCTGCATCTTTTGTAATTCAAATCCACTTTATGAATCATTTGCACTCCATCAACTGTACCAAATTAATTCAATGTATTATGGAAAGGGGCATACTATTTGCAGTAACTAAATTGTTATTTGTAGTAATATTTTTCTGTGAATAGTCTATTTTGCCCTTTAGCTAAAAAAAAAAAAAAACCCATTTACACTCTACCTATTTACACTCATTCGTTTTTCACTCACACGTGTATGTATACATTTTTTTACATAAAGTTTGTTTGTTAAAAAAAAAAAAAAAAAACCCTATCTGGCCCGAAATTTTGCCCAAAAAACTACAAAATAAACGAGATTTTTCCAGAATCCCACCTCCTATTTGCAGTAACATTGTTGAAAATACCGCCCGTATTTTCCCGGGCGGTATTTTGGAAGAAAATACCGCCCACTTTGGGCGGTATTTTGGGTTCAAATACAGCCCAACTAGGCGGTATTTTGGGTCTCATGCAAAATGGGTCAAAATACCGCCCCGCCCGGGCGCTATTTTGGGTCAAAATACCGCCCACTTCTTCTAAAAAAATTCCATCTCCAGATCTTCTAAAAAAAAATTTCAAGCCGCTGCCCCGAACCCCGCCAACTCACCGCGGAGTTGGATCCGCGAAAGCTGTATTTGGATTAAGTTGTCTTTGATACCATGTTAGAAATGTCAGAATTTGAGAAGAGAAGAAAAGAACATGAATAAGGAGAAGAGATTATTTATGCAACCAAAGTTAATAATCTCTTTTTGTCTCATTGAAAAACGCATATTTTTAACATGGTTTCTAATATTAAAAGTATAACTTTTCATGTATGGGACGTAGAAAGAAATATATATATATAGATATATAATATATATAGTACAAAATATTTAAGTTTTTAATGCTGAAACATACAAAATAAGACTTATTTGTTCCTAGTATACGTTATAGCACATGGATAAGCTCGATATGGACCATGCATTTGATGTCGAGTTTCATTTCTCATGCGTTACTCTGAACGAATTTTAATGTCATTAATGAAATTTTTACTATCAAGAATTAAAAATTGCAAGGCTAGTGAAAAATAGTAACTATAGGGACATACTATTGTTCTTTTATGGAACTGTTCAATCACTGAATAATGGGCTATGATAGATTACTAATGCTAAGCCAATATTCAGTGATTGAATAGTTACATGAAGGGACTATAGTCGGACTCATAAATATAATTGTTAATTTGTACCTTTGGATGACTGTTTAATGGGCGATTCCATGAAGTAGTGAGAAGATCCCAATCCCCATGAGTTTGCAACGTTAGAATATCAATTTCATGAGGCATATGATTCTCAGCGGTTGAATAGTATTTCCCAGAGTGTTCAAACACATTGGTATTGCTTAGTGCCTTATTAGCCGTCCCAAATCTCAACTACAAAATCAAACATATATTAATTAAATTCATACTCCCGTGTCCCGTTAAAAAAGAAAATGTACAATTTTTTATGGTTGTTCGACATTATTATACTTCATCTGTCTCATATAAAGGTTCAGGTTTTAAAAAAATATTGTCGCAATCAAAGGTTTCGATTTCTATTTGTCTACAATGTAGACCCTTACTAATATAATAATGTTTAGTCCACAACTGACTCTTACTTTAAAAATAAGAATATAAGTAAAAAGTATTGTGTCAAAGTTCTTATTTTAGATGTGTTGTACATTTTTCGAATCAAACTCTTCTAATAGGACAAACATGTCATGCAATGTAAAAAAATAGAACCATAACTCTTCCACCAGGACAATATGTTTTAGAAGCAAGATCTTTTATAAGGGACAAAAGAGAATAATAGTTAGATCTCCAGTTAATTATCTAATTCAATAATTGGTCTTAAACTATATATACTATATCGCTATACAAGTATATATCGATTTTTTATTGGTCACATTCAGTGGTTTCAACTTATATATATAGTGGCTTATTACCTAGTAGATAATCTTAATTAAATTTTTTTTTTTGGGAAAAGTGATAATCTTAATTACTGTTAGCTTGTAAAGACCCCATGAGATATTGTTACATAGGAAAAATGGCACTTTTAGTCCCTTTCGTTTGGGCATGTGGCAATTTTCGTCCCTTACGTTTCAGCGTGGTGAAAATGGTCCATTATGTTTGCAAGTGTGGCGTTTTTAGTCCATATTACCGGTTATAGCAAGTTTTTAATGGTCAAACTTGTGGTCAACGGTTTTTAGGACCTTTTTGAAATAAAAAAAATAATTGGGGCTTTTTTTACAATTTCCATATTCTTTAGTGGTCCAAACATTAATTTCTTTCCCAAATTTACTATTCATCTTCTTCCCCAAATTCATCCCCCTCTCTACTCCCTCCTCCGCTGCAGTCCGCCGCCCCTCCCTTCTCCCTACTCCTCCTCTCATCCTCCCCTACTCCACCGCTAAAACCACCTGAACCCTTTTTTCCAAAACCATTTCTCTCAAAATAAAACTGAAGAAAACGATTTCTTCATAAACTGAAAAAAAGAAAAAGAAAAATGAAGCCTGAAGAAATGGAAGCTCTGCATTTCTGTGTACTCATGGATGGAAGCCTACCCTTTACCCTTTCAGTACTTCCTCTAGAACCATTTCTACTCCATCTTCCTCCATTGACCACATCCAACTCCCACCACTACCAAAAACACCTCTACCATTTTATTTGTGCCAGCCACTTGGCTCAAATATTGAAAACCCACTGGAGCCAAAATCACAATCTGCTTGGTAGGAAATCAAAGAAACAAAAGCTCAATTTCTTGATTCTTAATTCAAGAACCCACCCGAGCCAATATAAGCAATTCAAACCGAAATGAAAAGGAATTTCAATCTTTCACCGTGGAAAAGGAAAACAGAGAAAGAAACCATCCAGTGTCATCACCATCTTTAACCCATCATCGAATACCAAGAAAAAAAAAATCAATCATTCACTAAATAAGAAATTTGAAGAACCCAGCAACAAAATTAGAGATTCAACCCGACAAAAAACCCAGATCCAAAAACAAAATCACCATGAACTGAGATGAAATGCTCTGTTGATTCTTGGCTCCACCGGCGCATCCATGACCCGCGGAGGAAGTGGAAGCAGAGGAGTTTCAATTTGAATGGCCGCGCCAGAAATTGAAGCAGAAAATGGTTTTGGAAGAAAGGGTTGAGGTGGTTTTAGCGGTGGAGGAGGGGAGGATGAGAGGAGGAGTAGGGAGAAGGGAGGGGCGGCGGACTGCAGCGGAGGAGGGAGTAGAAAGGGGGATGAATTTGGGGAAGAAGATGAATAGTAAATTTGGGAAAGAAATTAATGTTTGGACCACTAAAGAATATGAAAATTGTAAGAAAGCCCCAATTATTTTTTTTATTTCACAAAGGTCCTAAAAACCGTTGACTGCAAGTTTGACCATTAAAAACTTGCTATAACCGGTAATATGGACTAAAAACGCCACACTTGCAAACATAATGGATCATTTTCGCCACGCTGAAACGTAAGGGACGAAAATTGCCACATGCCCAAACGAAAGGGACTAAAAGTGCCATTTTTCCTTGTTACATAACTAATTCTGATCCGTAATAAATAATTCCTCGTTTCATCCGTTCCACAAAAAGAGTTAAATTTCACTAATGTACAACTTATTATAGATATGAAATACTCAAAGTACAATACCTAAAATCGTTAGTTTGACACTATTTGTTCAATTCATATATTTACCTTGTATGTATGAACTAACTGTGGATCGCACATAATTATTTTAGTAAATGTATGATGAGTAAAAAAATTGGAAGTGGACTCTTCTATTAAAACAAAAAATATTTTGAAAGTTGACACTTCTAATAAAATAGAGGGAGTAACATTAATAGTACTTCCTTCGTCCTATTTAAAGCGTCCACTTTATTGTGTCATTAAAAGAGTCCATTTTAAATTTGTTTACATTACATACCTTTACTGATATAATAATATGTGATTTGCAACTAACCTTTACTTATAAAGTAAAGATATAAGTGTCAAATATATTGTTAAATTACTTATTTTAAGTATTGTATACCTCACAACTCATAATAAATTATACATTATTTAACGTGGTCTCTTTGAGTGAGACGGAGGAGTATAGGATCATTTATAAAGTAATTGACGTCTTAACATAAGCTAATCTTTTGACTTGATCTTAGAGGTCTTTTTTGTCATTTAAAACAATATTTTTTCGAACAAAATACGAAAAACTTTCAAACGTCGTTAATTTTGGATCGAGAGATATATATGTAAACCTAATTTTTCTTACGATAATAATAATAATAAATTACTGTATTAATGAAAATAGCAGCCATAACAGCAAGTGAGTCGGCTTCAGTTGCAGGAAGGAGTGTGCGTCTGTTCCTTTCCATCTCTATTTGATAAGTTTGGGTTCGAACGTACTTCTTGTTGTACACGGTGTTCCACCTCCATACACCGCCGCCCCACCACCACCGTCGCTGCCGCAGCCGTCTTTGGTGAAATGCAAAGAATGAAGCATTCCCTCGCCTTCCACCCATAGATCATATGTCTTTCCAAGCATCGATTTTGTAGATTTTAGTGATCCAAATAGAGGGTTTGGTCCTTCAATATTAACGGAGTATTATTCTTACTTTTGCTGACGTTAGAATAGTTTGACCATTTTGTAATATTGAAAATAGAATTACAAATTAAGTTGATTATCATATCGGAACCGAAGGAGTGATACTTTTTAGAAGTAAAAGTATCCAGACGAAGGCATAATCAATCCTACTTACCTTTGTGTCGTGAGATATGTTTTTACTTTACTCTCTTAATTTTTATAATGCGTGCATTAGTTGTCACAATATATTAAAGTCTCTAATTCGATTATCATTCTGAAACTCCTTTTTTTTTTTTTTTTTTTGAACATGTTTGTTAATTTATATGATACTCTTTTAATATATCTAGTCGTTCACTAATTTAATTTACATATTCTACATCTTCTCCAATATAATAGATGATTAAACCCATAATATAATTTATCAAATAATTGACGTTATAACAAAGATACTAATTTTTTTCTAAATTTATCATTATTATATAAAAAAAAAATTAACTTATATATGTCAAATTAATGAAGTAATTAAGTACCGTACGTTTGATATCAAAAAAAGAAAAAAAATAAGTACCGTTTCTGATATAAACTCCCTCAGGAAAATCATCTGGAATGCTTCCTTCAATAACGCTGACAGAAACTGCTTCTCCTATTTCTTCCACCGGAGCGGAGTTACTCTGTTTCATTCATTTTAAACAGTTTAGATATAATAATTCAATTGCTCTCGTCTTGTACTTTTGTTCATGAACTTTTAATTGTTTCTGTTTAGTTCTCAAATTTGGGTTATCCAGATCATCATGTATTCTATCCCCCAAATTTTGACACAAATCAATACAACACCGATGAAAACGTGATGAACATAACTCCCAAAGTATTGAAATCTGAAGGCTTTTCGTTATGAGCTATTTTTGGAAACATGTTTTTAGAAGAAAAAAAAAAAAAATTAATGTGAGTGATTATGATAAATAGTCTTGAAAAAACTCTTCTAAAGCACTGACTTCTTCACCTCTTCTTCCTCCGGAATTTTATTCATTTCAACGACCAACTTTTGTAATGTTCGATGGATCATATACCCATTCACCGGCATCATTCTTAATACGATGAACACTTTGCACCCCCCTCCAATAAATAGTTTTTGGAGGCGGGTGCAAAATATCCAATTATCAATTTTTTTTTTTTGGAGGCGGTTTTTCGCCTCCAATATTCTCCAGTACAAAATTTAATTTCATTTTCTTCAATTTATGACTTCGGTAGGAGTCGAACTCGCGCCTGCAGAATCACTTGACTCTTGCACATTAAATTTACCACTAGGCTACATATACTTATGTATTTAAAGTTAAAATCGAAATGATATATTAGTCTTCCCAAGTATATAATGTTTGTGTCATGATTTGATTTTTAAATGGTTCAATTTTATAATCAAAATAGGAGGGTCATTTTGTAATTTATCCAAACTTCAGGGGGAAAAATGTAATTTTCCTACTGGTCAAGGGAGAGTTTTGTTATTTAACCAAACTAGAAGGGTGATTTTGTAATTTACTCAAACTTTGGGGGGAAATTGTAACTCGCTTGCCAATCAAGGGGTTTTTTTTTTGTTATTTAACCAAACAAGGAGGGTGTTTTGTAATTTGGGAAAATGACATTTTTGGTACTACAAGTTTGCGCTATTTGCAATTTTGGTACTAAAAGTTTACTTAGTTCCAAACTTGTGCTTTATGTTTATACTTTGTTGCATTTTTAGTATCAATACCTGCTATAGCCGGTTTTATGTAGTCAAACCAAAAGTCAAATGTAATTTGGAGGTATTTTACAAATTCTACAATTTTGTCGGGGTTGAAAAGATATTTTTCTAATATTATTTCCAAAACATTTTCGCGATTTTTTTTCTCCTCAGTCGACCTACAAGTTTTCTTCCGACTGAGGAAAAAGAAAATCGCGAAAATGTTTTGGAAATTATATTAGAAAAATAATATTTAAAACCCTCAAAAAATTGTAGAATTATAAAATACCCTCAAATTACCGTTGACTTCAGTTTGACTACGTAAAACCTGCTATAGCAGGTACTGGTACTAAAAATGTAAGAAAGTATAAATATAAAGCACAAGTTTGGAACTGAATAAACTTTTAGTACCAAAATTGCAAACAGTCCAAACTTTTAGTACTAAAAATGACATTCTTCCTTTGTAATTTAGCCAAACCTCAGCGGGTAATTCACCCATTATTTTAATAGCTACTTTTTACTATTAAAGATTGTAATTGCCTAATTAGTTACTACTCCCTTCGTTCCGTTCTATTAGAAAAGTCCACAATACAACAAAGTTGACACTTCAAATGGGAAATGTTCCATTAGAGGGAGTATTAGTTACTAAATTGCTTGTTGCATGTGCGGGAGAGAGTATTAGTTTGGCTAATTCACTAACTTGCAGACGTCTCTCAAACGTCTTTCTTAAACACCCCAGACCCCACGCCAACAACACCCCCCCCAAAACCTCTCCAACTTCATTCCTACCATTGATTGTACTAATAGATAAGAACATTTCCCAAACCCCTCCCATATTTTTCTACCATCAATGTAATCGATAGAAAATTTGTACTAGTTAGGATGCTAAAAAAATACACAATAATTGTTAAAATATGGAAATATAATTTTACTGTTTCATTTTCTTTCATTTAGAAAACACTATTAATTCTATCATCTTGTCTAGGTAATTTTGAACCCATATTTCCAAATTTGCTCGTCCTCTTTAGTAACTAATTGGAGGTTGATTATTTGATTTACGAGTCAAAATGATCATTAGATATTACTTTTTTATTTATAATAAATTTCATATTTCATTACTCAAGAGAGAATCAGTGATACAACTGGATCTGATAATAATCAGATAAAAACAGTTGAAAATAAACTAAATCAAACCTACACAGATTTAAATAAGTAATAATCCATATAGATCTATATAGTAGAATAAAAAATCGCCATCGTGCTGGACAAATCACGTGCTGAAATATAAATCCGATCTCGAATCTGCCGCTAATCTTCTGATGAAAGCTCCCAATCAACTGAATATTCACTTGATAATAATAAAATACCCATTTATTAATATGGGAGAGAAACTCCCGTTTATTTGGAGAAACAAGACTATGAGAGAATAGAAAACTCCCATCATTGAAGAAGACAAAAATAAACTAAAAAGAAAATAACATAAAAGAAATCTCTTTCCCCCATCTCCCATGGGAGGGAAATGGAAGAAGAAGATTAGAGATGATAGAGGTTAGAATTTGAGAGGAAGAGAGAGAAGAGAGAGAAGCGTGAGAAAAACGAATATTTGTTGCATTATTTTTAATAATACAACAGATGTATATCATTAGATATTACAAGAAAAAACAGTCACATAAATTATGAATCGGATTAACTTGAAAAGATACTTGTGTAATGAAATATTATTTCCAAAAATTAATTAATCAATTATTCCACAATCAAATTTAGGGCAAATGCCTCCACGGTCAATTTCCAATCTAATCCATCTTAATTTAGGGCAAAACGCAGGAGCTTAATACAAAGTGACAAAACTAAAAGCATGTTATTAGCCAAAGCAACTTCAAAGACAAGTATTTAAGGTTTAACTCGGTATATTTCATTACATTTAAAGTCATGGGTAGTGAGAGGTACATCGTTCAAATATTGATAGCTCTCGGGTGCAGTATTATGTGATCATGATGAGTTGAGTGTCATGAATGCTCCATGGAATCCGTATGGAACCCTTTTTGGAATCGCAATTTTGGCCACAGGTTCACTCGAAAACTTCTTTGCATCAACAATATGAACCTAACCCAGAAATTCAATTAAACGTTTTATTAAAACATGCTAATTTTGGAATTTTAACTTATAATTTATAAGCAATTGTATGAAAAACATGTGATGTTACTATAATTATAGAGACTATAAGCACTATCAAAGATTAAGCTAAAGATTGAACCTGTGAAGTGTTGGTGTCTTCGTTGTGTACAAAGGAAATGACCCAACCATCGTCCTCTTCTTCAACACCTCCATTTTTAGGCACAAAAGCAGCTCCGCTGCAATATGTGTTCTCCGGAAATTTGTGATGCTCTACTCTAATTGCATCATTTCCTGTTACCTGTCGATTCGATTGAGAAAGATACACTTATTTATGAGTTACACGATACAATTTTAAATTAAGTCTTTTAATAAAACTAACGGAATACTAGTAAACATGTTTAATTTGGAAGGCGAACTACCGAAGAATCTTGAAGTACTTCTCTTTCATCCAGACAAATCTTGGCAAGCCCTCCATACTTTGCAATTCCTATAACAACAAAACAATACACAATAATTATCATTAGTAACTAAATGGGATGGAAATTTCAAGTTTCTTCAAAAATTGCCAATCAACCCCCTAGATAATGCAATTATATAAGTATATAAACATATCAAATGAACTCTAAAGTTTCAAAAAAAATTATCGACCAGATTAATAATTTTTGAATACTCAGCATTCGCTCGATATTTTGAACAAATTTAAAGGACATTATTGTACCTAAATAAAATGATCAATGCATATATATAATACATATATATGTACCTGCGACAGAACTTGCGACAGAATCAACAACTTGTAAGTAAGCATATTTATTCTTGATTCCAACGAACCGGTCATTGATCATGGGGAAGTCCATGGAGAACCGGGTCCCCGTTAGATTCGTTTCCAGGACCGCTCCGGTTCGCATGTTCAATCTCCATTCGTGAACGCGAGCAAATAAGGATCCATCGGGTGAGCTCAGGTTGTTGACGTCATCATTTTCATGGAGACTGATATTTAAAGGTTTGAAACCTCGGGAAAACCACTCGTGTTTATCATGCCCAAAGTCAGGTCCTGGTATTATTGCTGCACGAGCTTTACATCCTATGACCACAACCTAGTACATTTTGTGAATTCCTAAACATTAGTTAATCACATAGATAGTTGCAAAAATCGCTTCAAACTTTACTTCGATTATACATCGCCTCTTAAGGGTATGCTCCTTGTGGTTGTTTTTTTTTTTGTTTTTTTTTTTTGTTTCTACGGTAAATTTAATATATTATAATCATTTTCGTCTTTTGTAATGCAACTTTTTATATTTTCTAATACAACTTTTTACATTATAAAATTATTTTTTAAAAACATATTTTTAAAACTATGTTTTAAAATATCATAAAGAACAAGCCTAAGTTTATAATTTTTCGTAATCAGATCTATAAACTATTTATGAACTTATTGTAATGTACAGAAATGTTAGTCTTGATTTTAAAAATTACCAGGCTAATTATCCACTTAATAACTATAATAGTGTATAACTTTTGTAATTTTGTTGAAAGATTGGGAAAGTGATTACGTATTTTCTTATAAAGAATTTCTTAAATTAAAATAAATATTTTTTTATATTGCAACAAATCCATAGTTCAGGGAGTTATTTGCAGAAAATAAAAGTTGCAAAGATAATTTACAATCGAGAAAAAAAAGTTTGAGGTGATTTTTTTCGACACATTTAAGATTGACAAACTTTTAATATATAATTACCTCATCTCCATCCTCGTAACAATTGACAAGATGAAAAGCGTTGCATGGTTGGACCTGGAACCATTTCACAGAATCACCATCGCCATATCGAGGCATTACTCCTATTCTTGCCAATTCCTTGCTATTATACTTCATCAATCTGGCGTATGTATACTATGGCTGAGATTATAGTCCCGTTAAGAAAATATATTTTTCAATTTGATTTATCGCAATTACGTTGACAATGCATTAAAGACTAATACAAAGACTGAATGGTTCATTAACGAATATATATATATATATATATAATTAAGAGCCTTATTTCAAATTGAAAGTGTGCTCAATTTAGTAGAACAATTAAAAATTAAAATGCAAAGAACTTACGGGCCTCCCATGGCAAGTCTAGCCAAGTCTATCGTTAGTGGAAAGTCCAAAATAACATTGTACCTAGTCAGATCACACAAAAGGGTTATTTATATATCAACGAAATTCTATTATAACTGGTTTATAATTAATTTTTCAATCTAGAATTTTATAATAGTTTTGATTTCATTAATTTTAATATATATATATATATATATATATTGTAGTTAGAAGTATTTTTTGTAGTTAGAAGGATTGTGCGAAACACAATAAGGCAATTTATTGTTTTTATATTTTTAGTTTTTAAAAACATTATATATTAAACTTAAAACTATATTTTTGTATGTGGAACCAGTGGCAGATCCAAGGAGGATGAGGTGGTCCCCGAACCCCTCATCCACTCTTACTATATATTTAATCGATAAATAGCTTTTTATGCATGTATGTAACTATAAAAAAATATCTCCTACGCTGAATCCTTCAAAATCTTTTAGAAAAACATTTTTGAATCCGCCACAGCGTGGAACTACATATATACCTTGCTGTGATCCCCAGTTCATGACAAAGGCTGCATCTGTTGTAATTCAAATCCACTTTATGAATCATTTTCTCTCCATCAGCTGTACCAAATTAATTAATTGATTATATATATATATATATATATTGGAATGAAAAAAAAAAAGGAAAAAATTAAGAAGCAATTGATGATCAGCTCCTTCAACATATATAGCTTTTAATTTTTGATAAATTATATTTACTTACCTCTCTCTCGAGATTCGTTAAAACTGCTAATAGAGTATTAACGATACCCCTGAATTTTGCAAAAAATTACTAACACTTTCTAAGGTTTATGTCAATATAACAATTAACTCCCTAAATTACGTCACTATCCCCTGTCAAATCTCAATGGTCATTTTGTACATAAAAAAATAGAAAAAATGGCAGTTTTGGTCCCTTACGTTTGGTTCGTTAGCGATTTTAGTCCTTTTTTTTTTCTCTCAACAGTTTTGGTCCTTTATGTTTTCTTCTTTGACATTTTTGGTCCTTCTACAGGGATTTGGAAGTAAAACAAGTCATTTGGGACTTTTAAGAATTTTTCCAAATTCTGAGACAAATCTATAAAATCTAAAATCATTAAAATGCAATAAATATAAGAGTGAACTATTTTAATATACTTTTACTTTTCATTTATGTCTGATTTGGTATCTTTATTTTTTTTTAGCCACGAATATACATGAACTAATTTTAACGGGCCGAAAATGTACTTTTGCCGTTAAGTACGATTAGACTTGACCGAACTACATTTTTTTGGGGCATTTTTTCCGTTTACTATTTATTTTCCCTTTTTGTTCACTGTTCATCTTCTTTTCCTTCTCCTTCGTGAGCTTCTCCTCTCTCCTTCCCCCTTCCCTTTCAAATCTCCTCAACCTTCATCCCATTGCCACCGTCCTTCTCAAAGCACCGCCTGTACTTTCCGGCGCCACCATCAACCTCTCCATTTCTCCGACCACCCATTTCTCCTTCTTCTTCCCAATCAACCTCCGAAATATTTTGACCCAGCCCCAAATCCACCCTCCAGCTCCACCACTGCGAAAAAAGGGTGAAATGATTTAGGTTAATTTCCGTAAAAAAAAAAAAAAGAAAGAAAGGATTTAGGTTAATTGTATTCCTCCTCTTCCTTTCTCTCCCTCCCCTTTCTGTGCAACTCTCCCTCCCCCTTCACTGGTTACAATAGGAGTTTGCCAGTGTGTTTCGGCCTGCCATGGGCGGCTATGATGCCCAGTGGTAGAAAAGCTTCCAACACCACCCACGCCATCAATCGTTGATGGATTTCAATTTCAAGCCGCCGACTGCTGTTCACCCTTCTTCTTCCCATTTTTTTCTGCGGCTGAAATTGTTGTTCCATTTTGTATACTTCAATTTTGGTTTCAATTTTTTTAAAATTTCTGATTTTAATTTTAGATCCATGAGTTTTTTTCTCAATTGATTTTCGACATTTTTGTATATTATCCCTGCTCTTGTCTCTTGCTAATGGCTTTCGTTGTTGTTGTTGGTGCTTGTTATTGTTGGGTTGCTTTACTGGTGATGATGATATGGTGGTGGTGGTTTTTGTTTTTGTTTTTGTTGTTGTGGCCGTGAGAGTGAGGAAAGAAAGAAAAGGAAGAGAAGCAGAGATAAGAAGGAGGGGGTTCTGCAGGGTGAAAGGAAAGAAAGAAAAAGAAAAGGAAATGGGAGAGAGGGGGAGAAGAAGGGTCCGCCAGAAATGGGAGGAAAAAAAATAGGGTTAAGGGGAGAAGGAAAAAGGAAGGAAAAACTGTGTGGCTGATCGGGTGCTAAGAAATGGAGGAGGAAAGATGGTGATGGCAGAACAGAGAGGAAGGGGAAAGGAAAAAGGAAAAATGAAAAAGGAAGGAGAACAAAACATTGAATGTAGTAGTGCCCAAGAAGCAGACTCTGGACTTGAATCAAAAAGATTCCTAAACCCATCACAAGAAAAACATACAATGAAGAACAGAGAATCCCAGGAAAATTCCAACAGCTTCGATGAACCCAACAGAAAAGAAAAAAAAAAACAGAGCACCGTCAAGAACGAAGCACCCAAAAAGGAAAATAGAAAATAAAAATCCAGTATCATCAATATTCAAGAACCCAAATTTATTGAATATCTAATTTAAACAAATTTATGCTTTTGTTCTGATAAATTACGTATCTAAACAGGTTTTTTTTTCCTTTTCTCTGATAAATTACTCAGTAAAACTGGCATGTTTCTATACTTGTTTTTGTGGTTAATATTATATTTATTGCATTTTAATAATTTTAGATTTTATAGATTTGCCTCAAAATTTTGAAAAATTTCTTAAAAGCCCCAAATGACTTGTTTTACCTTCAAATCCCGGTAAAAGGACCAAAAATGCCAAAGAGGAAAACATAAGGTACCAAAACTGCTGAGAGAAAAAGAAAAATGACTAAAATCGCCACTGGACAAAACGTAAGGGACCAAAACGGCCATTTTTCCTAAAAAATAATTTAATAGAGAGAGCAAACCTGAGATGACTCCAATAACATGATAGGGTTTTACTGCATCAACCCCACCTACAACTAGCTCTTCCGTCCCTGGAGCTTTCTACAATTTATTAATTAAGCAATCAAATTAAGTTAGTACAACTTCAGCTCCTTCCAAACTAAGTGTCGTTTTAGTTCTTTTTTTTCACGCGGATTAAAAGAACTAACCAAATTGCAATCATAATCGTTTACTAGTGAACAATACTCCATATGTTTCAAAATATAAAGCATTTAAAATAATTTTTTTCACACTTGTTGAGAAAGACTTTAAAATGACTATTAAATCCTTCGTTAATGCTAATCAGTGCAATAAATTTTTATGGAGGACTGGAATTGATAAACATGTGAGATTATAGTCCTTTCAAATGAATCATTCAGTTCTTGATTTTGGCCTTGTATAAGTCGAATCAACTATGTAATTGCATAGGTCAAATTCAATGGTTGAATGATCCCTTGAATGGATTATAATTTTTCTAATAAGGAAAAATCTGGAAAGTACGGGTAAAACATAGCTAGAATGTTTTATATTTAGAGACGGGATGATGAAGTAGTATATATAATTGTTAAGTTGTACCTTTGGATGGCTGTTTAATGGACGATTCCATGAAGTAGTGAGAAGATCCCAATCCCCAATAGTTTGGAGCGTTAGGATATCAATTTGATGAGGCATGTGATTCTCAGCGGTTGAATAGTACTTCCCCGAGTGTTCAAACACGTTGGTATTGCTTAGTGCCTTGTTAGCCGTCCCAAATCTCAACTGCAAAATCAAACATATATATTGCATCCATCTCATATAAAGAGAGAAATCTCGTGTTTTGTTAAAAAAGTATATATTGAAAAATGTACAATTTTGTATGTGTTGTTCGACATCATTATATTACATCCGTCTAATATAAAGAGTTATGTTAAAAAAAAATTTTAACAAAAATCCCAATAAAAGTGTCCAGTTTCTATTTGTTTACCTCGCACACCATTGCTGATATAATAATGTGTGGGTCAGAATTGACTCTTACTTTGAAAATAAGTGAAAAACACACTGTCAAATTTCTTATTTTAAGTGTATTGTACCTTACAGCCCATAATAACTTGTATATTTTTCAAGTTAAGACTATTTTAGTAAAACATATGGAAATTACTAATACTGACATGCAATGTAAACAAATAAAATAAAAATATAATTCTTCTAGCTACCAGGCTAATGGGATTTTTTTTATATGTGATGGCCAATGAAGAGGATAATAGTTAGTTGTCTAGATAATTATCTAATTTAATAATTAGTCTTAAACTATACGTATATTTTATGGTCACATTCCTCTGGCCTATAATAAGAGAGTGTCAATAATCAATGTGGTTTCAACTTATATAATGACTTATTACTCTTTTAGTCTCACTCAAAAAGTTCACTTTCGAAAAAAAAAATTTATTTTACTAAAAAAGAGTCTACTTTAAATTTATTTACATTACACACCCTTACTAATCGAGTAATGTATGATTCACGATTAATCTTATAAGAATATAAGTGAAAATTATGATCTCAAATTACTTATTTTAAATGTTGTAACTCACAACTCATAATAAATTGTATATATTTCAAAATAAACTGTTTGAGTAAGATACAAAGAGTAACATTTAACAGTATATTATAATTTGTAAAGTAATTGACGTTTTAACGAAGAAGCTATAACATTTTGAAATGATTTCAGAGGTTTTTTTTTTTTTTTTTTTTTGTCGTTTAAAATTTTCTTTTTTTTTTCAGATGTGAAAATTTCCTAAACGTTTTGAATCGGAGGAAATATATACGTATACTTAATTTTTGTTCCAAAAATATCAAACCAATAATAATCGTTACCGTATTAAAGAAAATAGCAGCCATAACAGCAAGTGAGTCGCCTTCAGTTGCAGGAAGGAGTGCCCGTCTGTTCCTTTCCATCTCAATTTGATAAGTATGTGTTTGGACGTACTTGTTGTTGTACACGGTGTTCCACTTCCATACGCCGCCACTGTCACCGCCGCTGCCGTCTTTGGTGAAATGCAAAGAATGAAGCATTCCCTCGCCTTCCACCCATAGATCATATGTCTTTCCGAGAAACGATTTTGCAGATTTTAGAGATCCAAACGGAGGGTTGGGTCCTTCAATGTTAATGGAGTATTATTCTTACTTTTGCAAACATAATTATTATTTTAATTAAGTAAAAAAAAAAAGTGAAATTAATGAAGTAATTAAAGTACCGTTTCTGATATAAACTCCCTCAGGAAAGTCATGTGGAATGCTTCCTTCAATAACGCTGACACAAACTGCTTCTCCTATTTCTTCCACCGGAGCAAAGTTACTCTGTTTCATTCATTTTAAACAGTTTACAAATAAGAACATTGATCTTCAAATTTGGTTTCAAGTTACACTTCTGTCATCCAATTTAAAAAAATAAATAAAATTTCTCAGGTCTTTTGACTAAAATCAACCCTAAACAAGTGATGAACAAAAAAACTTCAAAAATATTGAAATTTAAGCACATAATGAATGTGATGACTAAATTGTAGGGGGGGAATCTACAAATCGGAAGTCCAAGTTATGCTGATGGTGGACTAGTTTTGGTCAAAATTTGAGAGATTGAGTACTTGGGGATTGAAAACCAAGTTTGGGGATTGAATACAAACAATTTTAAATTCGAGAACGAAAGTGTAACATGCGGCTAATGTATTCATTGCAAGACAAGAAAAATACATGATAAATAAAACTGAAAGAATAATAATAATTTGTGTTATGGAGATCATGGATATGTGGAATTAAACAAATACCTGAAGCAATTTCTGATCAGTGAATTCAAAGGTTAAATCGACAAATTTATCCACAAACTTGGTTGAAACTTCCTTCATCAGCTTTGGAATCTGCGGCAGTTCCTTGTTTATGTTTTGTTAGTACCGTTATCGTAGGTAAAGGCATACTTTTAATATAGGAAAGGGAAAAAAAAAAAGAAAAAAGTATATAGCTCTTCTAACGAAACAGAGAAGAAAAAGAATAATAACTATGTGATTGTACGAACTTAAACAAACACCTGGTTGAAAGAAGAGAGTGAAGCTTTGACATGAATATTATGGGTATGGGAAATCAATGGTGATGGCCTTCCCACCCACAAATTCACTGGGAATGAATTATTAACAAAGGCACTGCAGCTGCAGCTAGTGGCCATACTCATTGATGATGAGCTTCTATAGGGTTTCATTCTGAAGATGCTTGAGAATATATTTATAGATAGATAGATATTATCCTAGGCTAATGATACATTTTTATTAAAATATCACATAATTAACTAATGAATAAATACATATTTTTAAATTGCTATAAAAAAAATTATTATAATTTATTATTAAATATATCATTAATCATTATCCTATATAAAGCGTGCAGGCTTCCTTTTCGTGCCACATGAACAGTAACGTTGTGTCTTGTCAGTGCGTGCTTTTTGGGGGGGTAAATTTGTGAACAGGGTATTTATGCCGGGGCAAATATGCCATTTCAGACCTGACAACCGATCAATGCTTTTCCTATCTCTATGAAGTGGTCCCCACATAAGTCAAATCCACTCCACAAAGGCCAACAGCTGTTCTCATCTTCTTTTTCTAAGAAAATCTCATCTTCTTTTTCTAAGAAAAACAACATAAACAGTGCAACTTTAGTAATTAGAGAGAATAACACAAAAATAAACACAAGTGTAGAGAGAAGAAGAACAGGAAAAAAAGGAGTTGAAAGTAATTACAGCCAGTGCACTATAAAAACAGCCACTTTTGTACTAAAAATATTTCCCCTTTTGTACCAAAAGAAAAACAGCCACTTTTGTACTAAAATTTGTACCAAAAGAATTTGCTTCAATTACTGAACAAAGAATGAAGAACTACAAGAAAAAGTACATTACGAAAAAAAAAAAAAAAAAAAGAAAGGAATCATTGCGAAAAAACAGATCGCAACCCAACCTATTCCAATTCTCCATATAGTCCGCTTATAATTGATCATCATAAATCTATTAATTTAATTATGGCGTCAAGAAAACCTGCAATGAGGCATTGTTTTACTGAAGAGGACGATGGCCTACCTTTTGCCGGACATGGAAGCTGGATTTTCCGGGAACGTCCTTTGGTTTCTAGGCCGCTTCATTAAAATACTATACAAAGAAGGCATAGTGCGATAAGCCTTCCCTCATCGTCTAATAGTGGCTTTGTTTCTTCCCGAAGATCTGTTAATGCTACTCTCAGATTTTAAGAAGCACCACTCCAAACCCCATTTCTTGTATGCATGTTTTCTTCGCTAAAACCCCCCTTACAGCTAACAAAGATATCCTTAAGTATAGAGGAGACACTCCATTCTGCAGTAAACAATGCAGGCAAAGAGTACATAGAGAGGGACGAAACCAAAGGGAAGAACTAGAATCTTTCTCCCTCAACGAGAGATTCGGTTTTGTTGAAGAGAAAAACAAAAAGAAGCATGTTAAAAGCAGTAACGGTTTTACTAAACGCAGTAACATTCTCTTGTAAAAAGACTAAAAAAATTTTAAAAAAAAAAAAAAGAAAAGGTAATGTTCAAACACGCGGTACTGTTCCATGAACAGTGCCGCGTGTTGGAACAATGAAAAGATGCTCCGGCGGCTTCACTATTCATGAACAGTGAACACATGACAGCATCTTTTCACTGTTCATGAGGGGAAAGACGGAAAAAAAAAAAAAAAGGAAACGCAGCCCCGGGTTGCGCCTATTTAGGCTAAAAAAACTCTAAATTAGTTAAATCGGATAAAACGGTTACTGCGAGTACGATTGATTAAAGGCTTGTGGCTCAATTTAATATTTGTTTCGGTACCCTTTTATACAGAAAAAATTAAAAAGAAATAAAACCGGTACTGTGCAAACACACAGTGAAAAGATGCGCAGTGAAGCCGCCTGCGCATCTTTTCACTTTGCAACCGGGGAAAAGGGAAAAAAAAAAAAAGTGAAAAGATGCTTTGGGTTGCGCCTATTTAAGTTAAATGCAAGTTAGGCTAAGAAAACTCTAAATTAGTTAAATCGGATATTCCATTTACTGCGAGTACGATCGATTAAAGGTTAGTGCCTCAATTTAATATTTCTGTCGGTACTGTTTTATTTGCGAGATTATTTGTTTGGGTAATTAATTTAGTTAGAGGCATACCGAAGTTCTGTTAGAAGTTATAATATATCCGAATTTGTTAGTATTGAACCCGGAAATATTTGTTTTTTTCCCGGATCGTCGTATATCTGTGAGATTGTCCCCAGAACGGAAGGGAAACGGTTACTGCGAGCAGTAGGGGGAATACCGCCGGATTCCGGCGGTATTTTCCGGTGAAATACCGCCATCCGACAATGGTATTATTCCCGGAAAATACCGGCCGTATTTTCCAGCGAACTCGGCGGCCGGCGGCGGTCTTTCTCCACGTGTCTAGAAACTGTCCGGCTGTTGGATACATCCGGATGTTTTTTGTCCGAACGGGGCGAATGTTGCGACGATACTTTGAAATTTCTGTAACTGTAAACGTTTTCTGGTTGTTTAGATGTTCCTTATATAATTTCGTATTGATACATGTGCGTTTTTATAATTGCAAATGGCAGAAGCATTGAAGAAGTTGAAATTGAAATTGACCAAAAGCAAAAGCAGCAGAAAGGATGACAGTATGCTATTGGTTAATAGAAGCACTGAGGCGACGCAGTCCTCATCTGAGGAAGTGGGTGGCCGAATACATCCCACTGTATTCGAACGGCAGAGGAAAGTGGCAGGAAGAGCGCAGGGATCTTCTCGCTTATCGAATGCGACGAGGGAAAGTAACGTTGATTACCGCGACATTCCATTTGCGCCGCCATACATTGAAAATGCGGAGGAGGAGGAAGCTAGGGAAAACGCGGAAAGATTTGAGATGGACATGTCCCAGTCGCAGGGGTACATAGGAGGGAACTCGGGGCGGTTGGGGGATGAAAATGAAGGGGAAGATGATTCCAACCGACGGAGGAGGGAGAAAGGCAAAGAAGTAATAGGCTCCGCGCGTAGGTCAGTCTCAGGGGCTGAGTCCGGTGCTGGGTATAGAGGGGATGTCGGGTGGAAGGCTTACTGGCCTCTAGATGGGCCGATTGACGGTGGTCCGTCAGATCCGGAGTTGCTACAGAGTTTTAAAGGTCATATTGCCTACTACGTATGGCATCGACAGGTATCGTTTTCACGATTTAATACATATTTCTTGATATGAATATTGTTAATTTTTTATGTATGATTAATATGTTGGGTTAGTAAAGGTGTTATGTTATTCATTCCATTACATAGGAACGTGGTACATTGTTGTGCCATAATGGCTTTAACAATCTGCAAAAGTGGCCTTTAGAAGAAGGGGAAATGAAAACTCTAGTTGACCAGTCCGGGTTGGCACATTTGTGTTGGTCTATGCATCCAGAGCTAGACTCTGCACTCCTAAGTGCCTTTGTTGAGAGATGGCAGCCAGAAACTAATACATTCCACATGCCATTCGGAGAAATGAGTATCAGTCTCCACGACATTGCGTACATATTGCGTGTTCTGATTGGGGGTTCGCCAATTGGGTGAAAAATTAAGCCGGCTGAGATGAAGGAACTGCTGTTAGAGACGCTGGGGATTCATGAAGACATGCTGGGGGATTGAGATTTTGCCTTTGTCAAAATGTCCCTCCTCCGCGAGCAATGTCTCAGTGGACAGGTGGACGCCTCCAATGCTGCCGCAAGTTATTTGCTGTGGTTATTTGGGAACACTTTGTTCGTGGATAAGAAAAAAACCCACGTCCTTGGGCACTTCTTGCCTTACCTCCAAGATGTAGAAAGCCTATGGGGACTTGCGTGGGGGGCAGCATGTTTGGCGAGCCTGTATCGCAACCTTGGCGGGCCTCTAGAGCGGACGGTGCCCAATTAGGCGGGTGTCTGACTTTATTGCAGGTTCGTAAGAATCGTTTATAAATTATTTCATTCCTTATACCTGCGGGGAAAAATGACTAATTTATTTTTCAATTTTTTTAATAGAACTGGATATACGAATACTTCCCCGCGTTTAGTCCGGCCAAGCTGAGATCCTGGGATGCCGATTGGCCAGCATCGGTTAAGTGGCACGTCGGAACCGGAAGGAAGCGGGAGCCTAACTGGGATCTGTTGAAATACAGACATGCCCTGGACGGAATGAAATCCGAAGAGGTAATATTTCTCAGTGTCATTTAAATTTTTGTATGTATATTATTGTAATTTCCGCCCTAGTCGATTATCCACTGACTATATTTCACACGCGCTAGGTCAATTGGCTTCCTTTTAGGCCGAATCCCGCAGGAGTGCACGCAATAACATTGTATAGGGGTCTTATTCATTGCCCTGGTGTCCCAGAGCCATACATGCCAGATCGTTTCCTGCGGCAATTTGGATTCATTCAGACAATCCCTCATCCAGTCCTGCAGCCAAAAAGCTGTTACAGAGGGCCTGAAATAAAAAGGTACTCAAGCGTGTTTGATACGAATCTTAAGATCCCGCAAATGTACCCCAAGAATAAGGTGTTAAGAGGGATGGGAAGGGCTAATTGGCTCGATCAGACGTGCCCTGAGTACCTTGAGTACTTCCTTCCGCGGACGCACGTTGGTGTTAGTCCCGATGAAATGCCTGCCGCTGAGCCAATGGATTCGAAACAGCTATCTGCGGTTGCGGTAAGAATTACACATTTATGTTTTTTTTCTGTTGATTTTGTATGTAATTGCGTCAATCTTTTTAACATTCAGTCGATTTTTATTCCATACGCAGCGCTTGCAATATATAGCAAGTAAAATGTATTATGCTCATCCTCGCAACCGCAATACCGTCCCAACCGAAGTGAGGGAGAGTGCTATAGAGGAGGTGTGCCGTCATTTGGAGGATTTGATGCCGGCACTGTAGTACATTTAGCCCGAGTCCCATCTGATGTAATTTTTGTTTTTATATGTTTTTATTTACACTGTATATGGAGATACCGCCAATCGCAATAAATTATAGATATTTTATTTAAATTATGTAATGATAAAATGTATTACACCTTGTATACTGAAGATGCGGATCTTATGTTTCCTAGCCTAAAAATGTACAAACAATAAATTGCTTTTAACGTGTATGCGTACAGAAGGCGAAAAAAAATATCATATACTAACACTCAGCAGTCGCTTTATTCCGGTATGCACATAATTTTCCATCCAAATGCGATTTCCAAAGCTGCATTTGTTCGCCGGCCCGGCTACTCCACGTTGGATAGATTGGGGGCAGCAATACCTCCCATGTAGTTAACAAAGCAATGAAATGATTTTGTCTTATTAACCCCATATTGATGTAACTGCTAGGATCAGTGGAGACGCCGGCCCCCCGCCACAGGAGCGGAAGGAAAGTACTACTCTGCTGGGCATATAATGTAACCACCCTCTGGTATTTCGTTGCGACAAGTATTCCCAGAAGATGAGAATCAAACCAGAAATCCTCGTCTGCCGGAACTACATACCAATCTAGCAGCCTGCATGTTAAATCGTAATCGACTGCCCCAAGAACGAAGCGCCAAAAATTATCTTCCTCCCGGAGTTCTTGCAGCAGGTCTCTACGCACTTGGTGCCACTGCTCCTGATCTCCGTCGTGTACGAAATAGGAAATTACCCTAAAACCACAATGTCTATCAGGCACAACATTAACGTGCCCGGTAATGTATTCGAACACGAACTACTTCAGAAATACGGGAAGGTCGTAAGGCCACTCAGAAGCTTGCGGCCTCACAACCTTTCGTCTTCTCTGCCCGCCTGTGGATCGCCGGCTTGCGAGTGTAAAGCATATTAAAGTCATTAGGTGTATATGTATTGACAACAATGACAGAAAAAAAGTTGCCTGCATATATTCGTACCTCGTTGTATCGCATTCCTTTTCGCGTGCTCGAACCCTGATAAATCTCGTTGGGTGGGATTGTGTCTGGGACGTCTCCTGTGTGGCCTACTAACAGGCTCAGCTACATCAAAAGTTTCGGGATAAAGCGTCGAATGCACAACACCCATGACCCTGTATATCTCAGCGCTCGGACGCGACATGACATCCACAAACATTTCATGCAATCGCCCTTCAGCGGTTTGCCTCTCCTCCTGGGTTTCTGGAATTTCTGTATCTCCCAAGTGCAGCATCTTCCAGAAGGCGTCAACGTCGATAGGATCAATTGGTTGGTACGCGCGCATCAACTGTTGCATCTCACATGCACATGGTTAATAGAACCGCAACTTGTTCGGAATTCGCAACCACAAAGAGAACCGTCTTCCCCAATAAGGCCAACTCTTTTTGTATATTCGTCATCCACCATTGTAATTCCAGCGAACGACATTCGACCGTTCAAACGACTATATAGTAGGTAGTCGCTCTTCCGGTATGTTTTGCTGCGCGAAGCTTCCATTTTAGTCCGAATTTCACCGAGGTGCAACCCTATCATAATATGAATGTCGTGAAAAATACTTGGGAACGCCTTTTTATCCGTACCAATAACCTTCTTCACCATGGCATGAGCACTCTCAACCCTGAAAGACAATTGACATTAACATTCTGCATAGAACATAAATCCTTATATAAAACATCGCGTAAGTATACAACGTACGAATCATGAATGAAATCAATAAATAACTTACATGTTCGTTGTGCGCCCGCCGTAATGCTTTATGTTTTTCGTCCAGTAATACACGAACTTCTCCTTGTGAGGATCCAACCATGTGTTCTTCAATTAGGGAATCACATTTCTGAATCTGAATTTATTCCCATATTTAGTATCAATATAATCCACAGCTTCCGTGAACCGTTCATATGTCAGGGCTTTCACAACTTGTCCCCAACGATATAGAAAGACATCCGTTGTAGTTTTGTCGTTCCCAGTTGACACTACATGTTTCTTGACATCCATTTCAATGTGCATCCTACAAAGTAGCTGGGTAGCATGTGGGAAAACTAGTGCCACAGCATTCAGTAATGCGGTCTCTCGATCGGTCATGACCACGTGGGGGAATCTGTTTTCCTCGAATAAGGTGCTTAATTGCGACAATCCCCAGTAATAACTCGGAGTAGTCTCATCCCTCAGGAAAATGAACGCGATATGCACATACTGAGCTGTAGGTACATGAGTTACAATTTGAAGCAGAGGCATGTCATACATGTTTGTCTTATACGTTGTATCCATAAACAAAACGTACGGAAACAGAACAAGTAGACGACGCGCCTTCTTGTGCGCAAAGAAGATGTGGCCCACTGCATTGCTTCCTTCATCGCCTGAGTACGCATAGAAGTATTCGTGATCATGCAGAAATTTGAAGAAATACTGCATGTTAGTCATACCTCCCCTCGCATCCCTTTTAGTTTTTGCTGATTCGTTGTAAACCTGCCTTATGTGGCTGACATTTTCCGGATCATCTGCGCGCAATTGGGCCAATATATGCTTCGGCCTGATGTTGATACTGGACATTTCTGCAATCTTCTTCTTCTCCTCTTCTGTTAAACGTGTCTGCGCTGAATGCCAATTTCTCACTCCTTCTAATTCATGATTGTGCGTTCCGTTTCTGACCTCTAACTTCCACTTTCCCCAATCAATTTCTCGTCCCTTTAGGTGAAATGGACAGTTTGTCTTCTTGCTGCTTGTATTGCTCCGTCTACTACTCCCTTCCGGTATAGGTGCCTTATCCCTAACTTTTCCTGATCTATCGCACCCAATCTCAACTCTACCGCTTCTCCCTCTTGTTAGGAACAACCCCAACATTTTCGCAGAAGATGTAATTTTTGTCGTCATATTATTTTCAGCTGCTCGTGCTTTAACCCATGCAAGCATACCTTCCTTACTGATGAACTCTTGGGCCGTCCGAAATACCGCGGTGTGGTCAGCATAAATGTCATCACTCTCAACGCGGAAATCCTTTCAACAACATAAAAAAAACCTCGTTAGCATACTTACACACTAAAATTTCTATTCAGCAAATACATTTTGGCCAGAAATGTCGCCGCCAGCTGGCGATATTTTGGCCGAAAATACCGCCGTTCGCCGGTGATATTTTGGCCAGAAATGTTGCCGCCGGCCGGCGATATTTTGGCCGGAAATACCGCCGTTCGCCGGTGATATTTTGGCCAGAAATGTTGCCGCCGGCCGGCGATATTTTGGCCGGAAATACCGCCGGCGGTATTTCAGGGGAAAATACTGCCGGCCGCCCGGAAATACCGCCGGCGAACGGCGGTATTTCCGGCCAAAATACCGCCGGCGGTACTTTCGCCGCCGGCGTTATTCCGGCTATTTCGGACTAGGAGACATTCTCCCCGTCCGAAATGTTTCAGAACCAGCAAAAAAACGTCCGGATAATCGCAGATCCGGAAAAAAATCCCCCATAATGGATTTTTTTTCCCGAAAATTAAAGTGAAACAGTATATACATAAATTACGCACACTGCTATAAATTAAAAAAATAAATACAGTGTTACTTACAGTGTAATATGCATCGTACTCGGGTATACCGGCCATATTTGAATGAACGTGTCAGTGACCAAATGGAAAACAAAGTGTTCTGCAGTTTAATGTAAATGTAAAACAACTAACTCTGAACGTTTTAGAAAACTTCTGACCTTCACCCCTTACTTATAGGTGAAAATATGAAGAAAAAAAATTTTATTCATAAAGGGTAATTTAGTCTTTTTACAGGGAAATGTTACTGCGTTTAGTAAAACCGTTACTGTGTTTAACAATTTCGAACAAAAATTGCCCGACTTTCAAAAAGGTCATTCCGAAGGATAAGCTTCAACTTTGGCTTTGTTGAAGAGAGGAAGTAGGACACGACTACCCAGTGGATAAGAATCACTATTTTCCTTCTAAAGTAAAAAATTAGTATTTTTTTCATTCAATTATAAATAATCGAAATTGTTATTTGCAGGAATATTTTTACTATTTACAGAAACATTTTCCTGTTAATAGTCTATAACACCCTTGGATCTTAAAAAAAATACATAAAAAAAAAAAGTTGGCCATATCCTCTCCCTCAATCTCCTCTATTGCAGCCCTATAAAATTTTCCTGTGAAGCAAAAAATGGTCAAATCAGATAAAAGTCCAGACGAATCGGATCAGGAAAGGTGAGTCTCTAAAATTTATATTTGTTTAGTTCATATTTTGTTGTTTATTTTGATGAATTTGTTTATAATTTGCCCGATTTATTTTTTTTGCCCGGATCTACGATTATCCAGCCATTTTTGGCCGAATCTGTTAAATTTCGGTCGAGGAGACGGCAGAAATTGGTCTCCTCAGCCAGATTTTTAAAGAAATCCTGCCACACGACGTGGGATTTCCGTCCTGTGGCGGGATTTCCGTCCTGTGGCGGGATTTCGGGAATACCGCTGGCGGATGGCGGTATTTTTCCCGATTTTTCGCACGTAATGTGCGAGATTTTCACATTATTTTTATTTTTTTAGCTTTAACTGTTTTCTTGTTCCTTATATCCCGTCAATTATTTTCCTATTGATAATTGCGTGTTTATATTATTGCAGATGGCAAAAACATTTTAAAAATTCGAATTAAAAATCGCCACAAGTAAGAAGGATGGCAATTTAGAAATTATTGGAGATAATGAGGAAACACACTCCTTCTCTGAGAGAATAGTTAACCGAATCCCTCCCACGGTAGCCGAACGTCAGAGAAGGGTGCTAGGAAGAGCGCAAGGTTTTCTCGGACGTTAAATGCTGAGGGGCAAGTAACATTGATTACGGTGAAACTGAATTTGCACCGCAATACATTGGAAATGAGGAGGAGAAAGCTAGGGAAAATGTTGAACGACTTGAAAGGAAACTGTCTCAGTCACAAGAGTATATGGAATGGAATTCAGGGCGGTTAGAGGATGAAAAAGAATGGACAAATGCAGCCAACCAACCAAGGAGGAGTGGAAAAGGCAAACAATTAATGGACTCCGAATATAGGTCAGTGTCAGTTTCAGGGTTCTGGTCCTTGAGGGATGCCGGGCGGAAAGTATACCGGACTCTAGATGATTGACGGTGGACCTTCAAATTCAGAGTTGGTACAGAGTTTTAAGGGTCATGTTGCCTACTACATATGGCATGGACATGTATCGTATTAAGCTTTATTACTTACTGTGAAATATGTTTTATTTATTGTTTCGATTTTTAATAACTTAGTGCATAAAATGTGTTAATTTATATATTAAATTACGTATGAACGTAATATATTGAGGTGTCATAATTGGTACGAGCGGCTGTTAAAGTAGGTAATTGAGAGATAGAGCTAGCCCCGACTACTCAGCAGCAGTGTGGAATGAAATTTCTCAAAGAGACTGGTAGACTCATCTTACTCCAGGATATTTGCCAAGGGGGAAGTGAAAAAGATAGTGGAAGAGTCCGGCTTGGCACATTTGGTATTGTGCATACATCCAGAGTTAGACTCTGCACACCTTAGTGCCTTTGTTGAGAAATGACATCCAGAAACTAATTCATTCAACATGCCTTTCGGAGAGATGATCATCACTCTCCATGATGTGGCCTATATATTTGGAATTTCGATTGACAGATATCCCATTTGTGGGAAAATTAGGGCGGCAGAAATGCAAGCACTGCTTTAGACATGCTGGGGATAGAGGCAGACCAGTTAGGGAAGCGAGATTTTGCAAGTGTGAAAATGTCCTTACTTCGAGACCATAGTGTCAGTAGACAGGGGGACCCTCCCAATTCTGCCGTATGGTATTTGTTGTAGTTAGTAGGAAACACCTTGTTCGTAGACAAGAAAAAAAACCACTTTATTGGGTATTTCCTACCTTTCCTCCGCGATATATATGACGTAAAGGGACTTGCTTGGGAGGCAACTTGTTTGGTGAACTTATATCGCAATCTTGGTAGGGCCTCTAAGGCGGATGATACTCAGATAGGAGGGTGTTTGACATTATTGCAGGTTTGTGGGAATCATTTATAAATTAGTTCAATACTCCATAATAGTTCATTAATTTCACTAAATTTTTTTTATTTTCTTATGCTTAATAGAGTTAGATATACGAGTACTTTCTCATATTTAGTCCCCCCAAAGATGAGATCTTATGGTGTCAACTCTCCTGCTGCAAAGAAGTGGCACATCTGAACCGGCAAGATGCGTAAGCCTATACGGGATGTGGTGTCATACCGACTCGCACTTGATAGCTTGAGACCTAATAAGGTAATATTTTTATATCATTTAAATGTCAGAATATTTTTTAGTGTAATATCCGAATTGGTCAATTAACCACTGACTTGTTTTCAAATGAACTAGGTAAATTGGCTTCCCTTTGGGCCAAATCCTGCAATGTTACATCCAATAACATTGTATAGGGGTCTTATTCATTGCTCTGAGGCTATAGAGGCCTATATGCCTGATCGGTTCTTGCGACAGTTTGGATACACGCAGTCGATCCTTTGTAGAGTTTTAGAGCTAAAGACCTGTTACAGAGGCCCTGAAATTCTTAGGTATTCATGCCAGTATGATGCGAATTATATGGGATGACAACTGTACAACATGAGATTGGTAAAGGGGATGCAGATGGCTCAGTGGGGCTATTACTCATGCTCTGAGTACCTCGACTACTTTCAGACGCGATCGCACGTTCGTGTGAGTCCAGACGACATGGAAGTGGAAGATACATCCGACACCAGACAGCTATTAGCGGTTGCGGTAAGTTCATGTGCTTTATGCTTACTTTTGTTCATTAGTTATATTTTTTATTTTACTTTCTTTACTATATTTTGATTTTTCGTTACGATGCAGCGTTCGTAATATTTAGCAAGTAGACTGGTCTAGCTCATCCCCGGACAAGTCATGCAGTACCCATTAAGTTGAGGCAGAGGGCCATAGATGAGGCGGCTCTCCATTTTGAGGATTTAATGCCGGGACTAGAAAAACTTGCGGCAAGGTCACCTGTGCAAGATTATTGACTCTTATTTTCAATAATATTATGAAAAATTACTGAATAACCATTTGTAAATTATTGAGATTTATTTTATTCAATTTTTGATGCAGTGTATGAATTAATATCCCATTCGTGATGATATCTATGTATTGTGTATGTGTCTCGATAATGTTAGAATTAATTACATATGAAACAAAGAAACAAGACACTTATATTGGGAACGTAAAATCAATAGTAAATGGCAACTTCGGTTATGTACGTAATAACAAATTTCACTAAACGTGAAAACAGTGGCATTACAGAACATCTAATATTAACACTCAATAGTAGATTTATCCCTGAAAGCATCAAATCGGGGTTTCAAATGAGATTTTTAACTCTTCATTTGTCCTGAAGCTCTGTTTCTCCACGTCGAATAGATTGGGGGTAACATGATATCCCATGTCGTTAACAAAGCAATGAAATTATTTTGGAAGACATGCCCCATATTGATGAAACTGCTCGGATCATTAGAGACGCCTGCCCCACGCCACTGAAGTGGAAAGGAAGTATTACTCTGTTAGGCATATAATATAAAAACCCTCTTGTACTTCGTGGTGACAAGTAATCTAAAAAGATGAGAATCAAACCAAAATTCATATATAGTCGGAGCTACATGACAGTCAACCACAGTGCATCCTAAGTTGGAATCGGTTGGGCCAAGAACGTTGTGTACGAACTAGGAAATTACTCGAAAACCACAATGGCCATCGCCCACTACATTGACGTGATCGTTAACATCGAACACGAACTGCTTCAAAAATATGGAAAGGTAGAAAGGCCATTCAGAATCGTGGGGCTTCAAAGCCTTTTTCTCCTCTGCCCTCCTGTGGATCTCCGACCTGCGACTGTAAATCATATTAAATTTTGTATATTGATATGTAATTAAACACAAACTATAAATTAAATTTATAAGTAACTTACATGTTTGTTGTGCACCATCCGTAATGCTTTATATTTTTCGTCCAAAAAGATACAAACTTGGGCCTGTGGTGATCCAACAATATTTTTTTCAAGTATAAAATCACATTTCTGAATTTATATTTACTTCCATATTTAGTATCAATAAAATCCACAGCTTCCGTGAACTGTTCATATGTCAAAACTTTCACCACTTGCCCCCCAACGATATAGAAACACATCCGTTGTAGTTTTGTCATTGCCAGCCTCTAGTACATGTTTCTTTACAGCCATTTCAATATGTCTCCTGTACAGTAGTTGTCTAGCATGTGAAAATACATTATGCACAGCGTTCATTAAGGCAGTGTCTCGATCAGTCATGACAATATGTGGGTATTTGTTGCCATCGAATAACTTTCTCAATTGAGTCATGGCCCAGAAATAGTTCGGAAAAGTCTTACCCCCTCGAAAACGAAAATATGAAAATAAATCAATGTACATGATACTATACTATGTAATGAGTCACTATCTGCAGTAGATGCATGTCATACATGTTTGTCTTATACGTTGTATCCATAAGCAAAACGCGCGGAAACAAACCAAGCAGAGAATGCACCTTATTGTGGGCAAAGAACACGTGCCCAATTGCATTACTCTCATCTTCCACTGTGTCCGCATATACGTATTCGTGATCATGCAAAATTTTGAAAAAAATACTGCATGGTAGACAAATCTCCCCTCGCATCCCTTCTAACTTTTGCTGATTCATTGTACACCTGTCTTATGTGGCTGACATTTTGCGAATCATCCGATCGCAACTAGACCAACACATGCTTCGGCCTGATTTTAATATTTGACATTTCTACAATCTTCTTCTTCTTCTCCAATTCTGTTAACCGTGAGTACGCTGAATGCTAATTTCGAACTTCTTATAATTGATGATTGTGGTTACCGTTTTTGGCCTCTAAATTCCAATTTCCCCCAATAATTTCTCGTCCCACAAGGTGAAATTGACATTTTATCAACTTGCTGTTTGTATTGTTCCGCTTGCTTTTCCCTTCGGGTTGGGGTGACTTATCTCTAACTTGTCATGATCTCTCGCACCCTATCTCAACTCGCCATTTTCTCTCTCTTGTAAGGAAAAACCCCAATATTTTGAAAGATGAAGTAATTTTTGTAGCCATATTGTTTTCGGCTGCTCTAGCTCTAACTCTAACCTATACAAGCAAATCTTCCCTACTTATGAACTCTTCGTCCGTCTGTAATACATGTGTGGTCAGCAAATATTTCTTCCCTCTCAATACGGATATCCTATTAATACAAAATGATGGGTGAGTATATTTAAACCCTAAACTCTAAACCCTAAAATTTAGCTGGAACAATTAAATTTTGGAAAAATCTCGTCTCCGAGGGGCGAGATTGTGACAAAATTTCGCCATGCATAGGGGGAGGGAGATTTCGAAAATCTCCCCCTCGCTCCCAAGGGGCGAGATTTTCTTCCAAAATCTCGATCCCTGTGGGTGGGATTTTGGAAGATTTTTTTGGCAATGGGCGGGCAGCCAGGGTTTTTTTTTTGTTAACAAATAAACTTTATGTAAAAAAAATGTATATATTGTTTACTTACCATGTAATATGGATCGTTCTAATGACTATCGATCATATTTAGATGCACGTGTAAATGAAAAATGAATGACTGTAAATAGCTAGAGTGTAAATGAAAAAACTATAACAGGTGGGCGGGAGAGGATTGCACTGAGAAGAATGAATGCTTTATAGTGTGAACAAGATTTTTTATATTTTTATTTTTATATCTAGGGGCAAAATAGACTATTTACAGAAAATATTTATGTGAATAGTAAATTTGTTCATGCAAATAGTATGTCCTCAAATAATAAGAATCTATTTTAATCAGTGTACAATTTATTAAGAATGTTAAAGATTTGACTAACAATTTTGAAAGTAAACCTTTTTATGGAATAAAAAATATTTTTTAAATTTGACCTTTCTAATAAAAGGCAAAGAGTATTAGGGTGGCCCTTTTCATAATAATAAATACTTACATCTGAATGATTAATGCTAAAATCATAATGCTAAATTAATTAAGCACTTAACATGTAATGCTGAAATATATTTTACGAACATCTGAATCAAAATGCTTAATCACTCAATCTTATTTGATAAATTTGCTGATATTAATGTTGAAATTTTAAAAATGTATTATTTTAACCTTGCGTATAATTTTTATCTGTAACATTGTCTCGTTAATATTTACTCTTGAGATTGTTTCATGTTTGGCTTGATTAATAATTGAACACTGGATATGAGATTTCATCAAGTGAATAACTTTATTATTTAATTAATGTTGAAATTTTGTTTTAACCAAGCAATGAATCAAATGAGAAATAAAGAAGTGCTTATAAATATTTGTAAAAATTAGGGAGCTATTTCCATATAATTAATTAAGAGTTCTTAATTAAATTGGTAGCCAGCTAGTGTATGATATCTTGATAATTATAAATGTTAATTTATAATTAATTATATACTTCATTGTCTCATAAACTTTTTATATTTCTTATCATATAGTGTTATATCTTGTTTCAATGTTTCTCTATTCATATTGATTAATTCCATAATTTAATTAAAAAAATTATACATAATGAGTCTTTATTTGGACAAGTACTTTAAAAAAATATCTTATAAAAGTGTTTTTTAATTAGATTTTACACACAAAAAAATATTAAGTATTTTAAGAACAAATATGGGTTTGGACAAATGTGTTATATAAACGTTTTTATAGTTAAAATTAATTAAAAAGGTTTTTGGGCAAGTGTTTTTATAAAAATATTTTTAAGTTATTATATGTAAATAATTCAATAAAATTTATGTTTTAATTATTATAAATAAATAAAAATTTATATTTTCTCAAACAAAATAATTGAGACAGTTTTATTTGTAATTGAAAGTTTTTTAAAAAGTAAATAGTCTAAAATATATTTAAACTTTTTGATTGTGTTCAGTTTTATACCTATATATTTTTTGTAGGTAGGAATGTACATATACAAATTTCAAAGGCCCCAAAAATATACTTGCGCTTAGTTACAGTTAGACTTGACGGTATGACATCATATACCTCTCACATGCCTTTTTAAATGATATTTTTCATCTTTTCCCTTCTTTTTTTCTTTTTTTTGCTTGCTTCTTCCCCAAATTTAATATTCATCCTCTTCTTCAAATTCCTTCACCCTTCTCCACCTTCACCCACCGTCAAGCCAGTAGAATCAGTGAAAGCCATGGCATCCATTAATTTTTCCTCCGTCGCCTCCTCCACAAATGGGATTTGATTCTTCAAAGCAAACATTGCTCTGTCAATTGAAACAAGGTCGCCGATTTGGATAGTGGAAGCAAAAGTAGTATCAGTAGATTGGGCACAGACGAGCCTTGGAATTTTATCGAGTAACCCTAATCTTGACACATTTTGAATTGTAAAACGCATAAATGTTCCCTAAATTTTCACCGGGGACGATTACCCAATCGAACTGTTGCAGAATCTCTATGGCGGCGGTCTTTGTGGCCAGATTCTTCGGGAGAAAATCATAGTCTACACACTTGAGGTTGGAGGCAAATAGAAACCGATTCACGAAAGGGCTTGCGCGGACAACAAGAAGTTTCACATTGTTAATTAAATAGTTCTATTAATGCAGTGGATTGAGGGAGTATGATTCTGGGTTTACTGCAAAATGACAAAATATTTCAGGGGCGGTGGTGGGTGGAGGGGGAGGAGTGGCGAAGATGACGCTAGAGAGTTAGGGAGGAAGAGGTAAATTCTACTTTTTTTAAAAATTAGTTTTTATTAATTTTCTTTACCTTGTTATTTTTAATGAAAGGACAAAAATACCTTTTAAAAAACCATGTGAGACGCATATGACGTCGATTCCGTCAAGTCTAACAGTAGCTAACGGCATAGTATATGTTTGGCCCGTTTAATTAGTATAAGTAATTTACTAACTACAAAAAAGTATAAGTATAAAATCGGACATAATCAAAAAAAGTAATGATATACTCCTCAAATAATCTTCTCGACTTTTTAAACTCAAGTAAGGTGTCATACATTTATTGATCAATAATATAGTATTAATAATGATTTTATGAAAGTGTAACCAATAAATGCATGACACCTTACTTCAGTTAAGAAAATTGAAAAAATTATTTGATAAATGTATCATTACTCAATTAAAAAATATAAGTATATTTTGAATTATTTACTTTTTTTTAATAAGAAACGGAACAAGAAATCAAGAAGGCAAGAGGAGATTGGGATTTTGTTGTTGTCAGTACATGGGAAGGGCTTTGGGGGCTGGGGGCGGCAGTGGTGGTGGAGGTGGAGAGATGAATTTTATTGTCAGTGTGTGGGGAAGGTTGGGTGAGAGGTAGGGGGTTTGAGATATTTTATTGTTGTTGGGGTTGGGAATCATAAATCTTTTTACATGGCCAGGGTGGATTGGGGACGGGGATTTTATTTTATTATTATTAGTAGAGTGAACGATCTTCTTGGGGTAGGGGTGGATTGGGGACGGGGATTTTATTTTATTATTATTAGTAGAGTGAACGATCTTTAATAAACTTTTACTTTTTAATTATGTTTGTTTTGGTACATAAACCTTTTTTTTAGTCACGAATATACTTAAACTAATTTAAAGGGGTCAAAAATGTACTTTGCCTTTAACTCCCAGTTAGTTTTGACGGAATTGTCATTTTTAGGGGTATTTTGTCCATTCACTATTTATTTTCTTCTTTTTCACTGTTCATCTTCTTCCTCCCCAAATTCCTACACCCTTCCTCCTCCGCCTCCTGTTTTCCTATTAATAAATCAAGATTAAACCAACATAGATCATCCAAAATTTCCACGAAAACCCAAAACGAGCACAACCCAGAAAGGGACTTGAAGTAAATTAATCAAATCAAACATAATCCTGTTAAATTCAAATGGAATTGGGATTTTGACTCTGTAAAATTCTCCATAAAAAAAACCCAATTATTAAACTAACCTGGAGCTGCGATGAAGGTGTCCCAAATGCTAGGGCCACGGCCATCTTTATCAGCCATGCCTTCAACTTGGTACGCCGAAGTAGCAGTTCCATAGATAAAACCCTCGGGGAAGCTTTGTCTCAGAAACCCTTTTGAGCTCTTGAAATGGAACATCTCCTTGTCGGCGAAACCCAAATCAGCATTTGATTCTGATCCTGCATTCTTAGAAACAGCAGCAGCAGTAAGAATTAGCAGCAAGAGAAGAATTCTCCATCCAATTAAAGAGCAGAAACAGTAACATCAAAAGCTAAACAACAGCAACTAGAAAGAAAAGGGAAAATGAAGCAAAGAAACAAGATTTCCTGGAAAGCTATGCCAATGTAATCATCAAAGGCTCGATTGACGAAAACAAAGATGACGACGACGGGGAGGAAGGAGGACGATAGAAGCACGGATTGATTGCAGAACCGCCAAAAATAAGAAAAAACTTTAAACAAAAAAGGAAAAACAACAACCTTCTCGAACGACGACGACGACGGAAGCAGGGAGGAGGACGACAGAAGCAGGAAGGAGGAAGAAAAGGGGCAGCCGGCGGCGGGGGAGATGACAAAGAAAAGGAAGGGAATAAAAAAAGGAAGAATATGATAAATAGTGATGGGACAAAAATACCCTTGAAAAATGGCATGTGAGGTGCATGGGATGTCAATTCCGTCAAAACTAACCGGGAGTTATGGCAAAGTACCTTTTTGGCCCCTTTAAATTAGTTTAGGTTTATTCGTGGCTAAAAAAAAAAGTTTAGGTACCAAAGCGAACACAATCGAAAAGTAAATGGATATTAAAGTTCGTTCACTCTTATTATATTATTATTATTTTTTTTATTTTTATTTTTATCAGGGTGGGTTATAATGCATATAATTTTAATGAGTTAAGGTATGAAAAAATAAAAAAATTAAAATTGACTCTTATAATAAAATGGGAAGAGTAACTAAAGGAGTAACTTGACTTGTGAATTGATTCACCAATTAGCTAGACGATTAAAGTAATAATAGATATCTCAGTTAAATGATCACAATTTTTTTATAACAACTGATATGTCATGCATTAATTAGTCAATTATGTAATATTCCATCTGTCCAACTCAAAGACAAATCATATTTGTGTAATGAAATACTATTTTCAAAAATTTTTAAAAAAAAAGATTATTCCACAATAAAATTTAGGGCAAATGGCTCCATGGTCAATTTCCAATCTAATTCATCTTAATTAAATTATTATAAAATAACTTTAATTGAGCCATATGAGACATCAAATTAATTTCTCAATTGACCTAAAGCACAACATGCCCGTTTCACATTCTTTTCTTTTCTTTTTAATTTTTCGTAATGGGGGCTGTGGATCTCATCCTTAAATTTCCTTCCTTTCACCCCGAGTAAAATTTAAGCTCACAACTAGCTTTGAGATTGGTTCGTTTATAACCAACCATGGAGCCACTACTTGAATTGATTCCTCATTTGCTATTCTTAAAACAGATCATAAATATGAAACCATCTCCCCACTCCCCATAAAACGCGAAGCAACGAAGTGTGTTGTAGAAAACATTATCCAAATCATGATTTGAATCTTATTTTCATTTTAAAATATTAAATTGCATTAAAAATACAAAAAAAAAATATTTAAAAATGTAAAAATGTGTATTAAAAATATAAAAAAGTATGTTGAAAATGATAAAAAATTATTATAAAAAATGAAAATGAAATCAAAATCATGATTTGGATCATATTTCCAAACAGGGCCAAGATACCACAACAAATTAAAGTTAAAAGACAACAAGTACCTGTTAATCCACCTAAGAAAAACACTTCTCTAGATTACATCAACCTAAGTTTCTTCACAAAATCCAAACTGGGGCTTAGCAAGTAGCATAAATGAGTACATCCAAAACACAAATGGTATTAAAACCTTACCTCTAATCCAAATGTTTTTGGACTAAAAGAACAATTGAACAATTTTAATACTCTCTCCGTTATTAGAAACATGACTTTTTTTTAGGGAGGGACAGAGGCGTGATCCAAAGAGGGAAATATACAAAATCATCTTCTATCTATGCTGAATGATGGGTTACGGCTAACTAATCATCATAATAGACAAAGGATACATGACATCCAGGGGATCTCATGCAAGCTGATTTAAGACCCCGTGTCAAAAAGATTTGCTATTGAGTCAGTGACACGGTCCTTACTTGTACTAAAATCTCATCCCATTGAAAGCTGAGGAAATACAACAGTTAGCAACTTCTGGATAACGACACGTGAGGATCCAATGATTTGCCATTTTTCCAGATTCTGCGTTCCAACTACTAACCAGCCTTCGAATTGTTGCTTGGAGTTTGTGTTTGCAAGCTTCTTCTGAGAAAGACCGACAGCTTTGCACATGCAGCCCGTCCTCTTTCCATGCATAGAAGATAATCATCCACTGAGAACAAGATAACAGACATTTAAGTTTCAGGCTGAAAATTTGCACAGAATTTTAGAAGTCTTATGCTCAAAGCAAATCAGTAACTCTGCAGGGGTAATATTTCAACAGTTCCACCAAACTTTCTATTTATAAATGTAAGATGATCTAAGTTATGTGATGCCGTTTATGGTCCCTTTAATCCATCACCGACACCACATCCCTACATTGCATACATTTGACAATTTGCTTATTACCACGAAACTAGTTTCAAATAGAATCAACCTTCAAAATTAGTGTCAACTCATGCATCATGACCTAATCACCATATACAGGAAAATAGCATCCACACCAAACTCACAACCTCAGATTATCAGCACATCTCTTATTTAAAAATGTAAAATGTACTCAAGCATATACCTCAAGGATCACCAAACAAGTTTAGGTTGAGAGCCAAACAAACGTGTCCTCAAGGTTGCTATTTTTCCCCTCTTATTATGCTTGTGATCATTTAACAAGTGAAACATCAATAGAACAATGTAATCTGCTGTTATGGACGGGAGAAACAACAGGCAGCCTGCATGAAATATCATCCCATGCCTACCAAATTTTACAACAGAGACATACTGGAATTTGAGAACATTCAGGACATAATGATCCTGGTAATATCTTGATCTTCCTATATTCAAAATGTGACAACTGTACAACTTATTTATCCACCTAACTCAAAAGAATAACAACTAAAACTTTGTTCCACTATGTGTAGTCACCTATATGGATTATATCATGCCATTGTGTACGGTTGAGACACATTGTTTCATTTATATTTAATAATATGTCGTTTTTTATAGTTGTTTTTCAATTCCTTTTTAGTTCTTCCCCTTCCCCTTTTAATATTAGTTAATGCCTTTCTGTCTTCTACCAATCAAGGCTCTCCAACCACACAAGTGTTCAAACCATCTTAGGTGTGTTTCTCTCAGTTTTTACATCTATTTGAGCTACTCCAACTTCTTCTTCCAATACTTGTATTCCTTGTTCTAACTAACCTAGTATGTCCACACATCCATCTCAATATTCTCATTTCCTCTACTCTCATTTTTTGTTCATGTTTAACTTTAGTCACCCAACTCAAAAGAAGAATCACATTAAATAAATTCAATATACACTTCATTATGAGGAAGTTTTCATCAAATAACTAATTGGCTCTCGCTGCAGGCTTTCAAGTGATCTAAGAAAGGCCAAACAAGGCTTGTTCCATATTGCAGAAGCTCAACAGCTGGCCAGTGGGTTTTGCAACTAGCTACTCCTTCTTAGGCCACAAAATTTCCAGTACTAGATAGATAATCATAATGCAGTTCAGGTTATAGGATTTAGTATCTGAAGTTGTCACGGGTTGGATGGGAAACTTTAAAGACATTAAACTGAGAGAACTTCTAATTTAAATAACTCCCCTTTTTTGAATTCAACCAGAAAAGCGTAAGGAAAGAATCAGACCTAAAAACTTGCCAACAAGAGAACTGAGATGTGTGTAGAAAGATAGATTGGAGTAACATAATAGGATGGTAGCATGTCTAGACTTAAGCAGCTAAAGTACACATATTTCTTAGTCTCCAGAAAGTTGCTCAGTTAGCCATTATTTGAAGCATTTCAAAACAGATACCGCAAAGTAAACCTAATTGATGTAGGCACGAAGAGAAGCATGGGAGTCACCTGACATTGCACCATGAGTAACAGATGTAATAATTCCATGTTGAACTGGTTCATTTCCTACTTGTAATGATCCTTCGGGAAGTACAGAAAGCATGGGATTGGGAAAAACTAAATATACAAAGCCTTTCATTTGCTGCAATCATCAAATAATAATTGTTAGAAAGGGAAGATTTTATGCAGCACACGTATATTCAACTACAATATATTAATGGAGATGATAAAGAATAAATAAATTATCCAGAACACTCTTGCTTTGAGAGAATTTCATCCAAATGAGTTACTAAATATGAAAATACATATGCAATGTGTTACAGTATGTTTTTTGTTAGACACTCCACATTCTAGAATACTACAACAGAATTGCATAAAACTAAAATGCACAAGCATAAATTCAAAAGTCAGAAGGCAAAAATATGTGAGAAAAAATAAAGGATAATAAAATCACCTGTTCTTCCAACTTATTGGGGTCTAATAGAACACGTCCACTTTCTGCCAAACAACAGCATATTGCAACTAAAGATTTCAACAGAAAACGATCAGCACCAATCAACTAATTTCTGTTTCTCTCTAGGAATTAGATGAATACAAGTCAAAAAACATCATTTACCAGCAAGATGCTTCAAAGGAATGCCAGCATCCACAAGGGCAGCACAGGCTGCATTTACGGCACATGGCAGAAGCTTCACAATATTAATCAAGGAACATCTGAAGAAGAGAAGTATTGCAGTAGCGAAAAGAATGAATAGGGAATTAGTAATACAAAGCAAAGTATTCTACCACATTTGTTGCACATGACTAGTTACTTCCCATAGCATGTAAAAGAAAAAGCATCCCTCCCTAAAATGAAAGCTATCGGATGAATGTGAAACCTATCACAGTATAAATACCAAATAGAAATACAGCAATGTTTTCTGGACATGTACTAAATTATAAGAAAAAGCAAAAAAGAGGAAATCGATAATAAAGTCATAACCCTGACAATAATAATAATGCTAGTATGGAAAATCACAGCTAGAGTCAATGATGAGTAGGACAAGACAACAAAGAAGAAGTACGTAGAGTAGACCACAAGACTCAGACGGGAAATGATTTTTGCCCATGGAAGTAAAATTCTAAGTTCAATTTATCTAGTTATTAATTTTTACGGCTTCCTTAGTTTAAACAGAGTTGCAACTCTTCCTCTTGATCCAAAGTGCGAAAAGAAAGATCCTTTTCATGACATCAATTTAACCAACATGGCCCAGAAAAGTGGCCGACATAGTATGAAACCCTGATCAGAAGGAACCATATGAGTTCTTCTAGTCATTATACTGGGTAAGCATATGAAAGATGCCTGACCGACTTTCATGACTTGCAGATAGACATCAGAGCGGGACACAAAGAAAGCCCAAAACCAAATTCCAAGAGTTCATTGGGAATGATAGATAGTTAAATTATGAAATGTTTAATGTCTGCATCAGACTGCAATAGTGAAGGATACACCACCGTCGTCATGGACAACCTGCAAAGAAAATACAAGATTTCATGATTACATCTGAAGGCTAATAGAGGTAACATATCAAAAGAATATTAGATGAATTGATGACGGGAAAGATAAAATTATCCACATGCTCTTGCACTTGAAAGGGGGGTAAAAGGAAGAGCAAATGAAAAGACAATTTTAGAATATGTCTCAGCAAAGGTTCAACTCTTTGGAGATGCTTTATGACAGCTTCCACTCATAAAAGCATCAAAGTAAAGCTTAAGATAGAAAAGAAACCAACTACTGGCATTAAATGCTAAACAAGCAGTGAAGGAAAACAATCAAAACAATGGCAGGGATATTGGTAAATTTGAAGATGCAAATCAGTAAATACTGCAATGTAATAGATCAACAACATCATTATACTTCTGCATATCAGTTCAAGAGCTTTAAATCACCTGAATTATGATTGATGTAGTGGTATTTGGATGAACAGTCAAAAGACACATGCTCTGCAATGTTCGCTTCATTATCATCTCACATTCTTTTTCTGGTTTCCCTGGGTATTGAATGCACAAATTAACTAGGTGAAAAATAACCAACTGTTTGCGTAACTTTGCCCGTATTACAAATGAATATGTACTATGCAATATAAAAAGATTTTTAGCAGCTAAGAATACAAAAAAGGTTGAGGTACCACACCTATCTGCCCTGTTTTGGGCTTCCAAATGACCTCAATGCAAGCTCTTTCAGGGTTTTCATTCTTTTTTGTCCCAGCCTTGGGTCCATAAACTGCAGCAAGAACTTTGGTCTCTCCTAATGCCAAAGAAAGAAAAAAACCAATCCATAAATAAACCAAAAATCCGTAATTTGAAAGAAAACACAATAGGAAATTGGACCAATTACGCCCTCCTGTTTGTCTCAATAAACTCTGGAAATCAAAATTTCACCACTACGAAATCCAACAACAAAATGCAACCTAAGAAAAAAGAATATCACATTAACCTTTTCAAACTAATCCCTCATAACCCAAATTTTTTTTCAAAATTGCACGAAAACGATACTAACATACAAACAAATTCCACAGCTAAACAACAAAGACACAGGCTTATAGCTATAAAAATAACTAAAATTAATAATAAACCATGTCAAAACTGCTGAAATTAACCTAAAATCAGCTGAACCAATCCAGCAAACTCCGAAACTCAATTCCATGAAAAGAAGCTACCTTGAGACCAACTTGCAGAGCCATGGGCACGAGTAAGCATGCCCCGAGAACATGCCACCGGTCTTAACTGATTCGCGTTGCGTCCGTCTCCTCTATCGATCTCCATTCTTTGATCTGAGTAATTTGGCAGCAATTGAGCGCGGGAGATGGTTTTGTGAAGAGGGTTTTAGCTAGGGCTTTAGACTCTTTTTCAGTGATAAATAATTCTGGGCTCTTTTCTATTTTACCTTTTATATTTATTGGGGAAAATATTTTAAATCCGTTATTATCGTCAAATGGGGGAGCTTGAAGGCAAACTGGAAATGATTACAGGCCGGTTGTCTGATATCTGTGCCGCCTGCGATGATGTATGAATTATTTTTTCTGCCATTGCTTTCAAAACATGGATTTTCATTTAAAAAGTCCAGGTGCCTAGCAATTTTTGACACGACTCGAAATAAAAATTAACACGATATAAATGAATTAACATTGAGTTTTGACGGGTTCATAGGTTATATGAATCGATTCAAATAACACAAGCAATCAAACCGATAAGGCTTAGGGTTGAGAATATAGACACGAGAACCTACCAACCTGAACATGACACGAGTAATTTATAATACAACATAAAAACACGACACCGACCCGAAATGTTCGTGGATTAAATAGGTCGACACTAGTAACACGAATAATTAAACATGTAAAGCTAGAGTTAAGCGGTGTCGACATGGAAACCCGTCGATCGGAACCTGATAACCTAGACACACACGAATTGCCACCCCTAATTACTATCACGTATTTTTATTTTTCTAAATTGGGTTAATTACATTTGCTTCTCTTGAAGAAAATTACCAATAACCCATAACATTTCAGAAAATATCCCCCTTATTTTGTCAATAATCTATATTACTAAGGTTTCTGATTATCATAAAAAAAAGAAAAAGTTTCTGATTTGGTTAAATTACTAACCGGTCCTATTAGTAAACAAAATAGACATAAATTTCAGCAAACATTGATAATTTGAACATTCCATGACATTGATAATATTTAAAATTTTCTAAGAGGTAAATATAATCAACCCGATAAATTACATTTATCAACCTCTTGAGATTTCGTGAAATTATTAGTAAAGTTCTAAGAAATTCAAACATGATTATTCTAGAAGAATAGATGAACAAGATCTTATGTATGTACTATAATGCTAGTTTAGCAGACACAATATAATCTTTTTTAAAAAATGAAACAAAAATCAATAATAACATTTACTTCAAGGAAAGAATCCTTGTTTGACCTTATTTTGCACTCTCTTTATTCCTAAATCATGGTTTTTAATAAGGGTCTCTTTTACATTTTTAACAAACAATTTTATATTTTGAAAACATTTTCCTACGTTACCAATGCAACTTCAATACTTTAAAATCACATTTCAAACCAAGTTTAAACTAAACTTTCATACCAAAAGGTAAACTACTTCGACCTATTAATAATAGTCACATTAATATTGTTTCAAATGAAAAAAATGGAAAGATACGTAAGAGGGTGATGAGCTCTCGTTCTGTCAACCTTTTTGTGCTTTGAAAGCCGAAATTGCTGTAAACCAAAACGCCGAGCAACACAAGATGACAAAAAACAGCTAAATCTAGAGTATCCACACTTGGAAACTCTTACACTTGGAAAGCATGCAAAGCGTTTCCCTCTGAACAAATTAAATTTGGAAATAATAATGGGCTCTGTTTCTTCTATCTGCTCTCAATTGCCGAGATAAAAGTCCAGAATCAACAAGAATTCCGCTTAATTATCTAATTCTACTCTGAGTAAGAATGAATGTTTTCGGTGGCTTGTTAAAAAAAAGAAAATCTGTCTCCACTCTCAAAGATTCAATCTTTCGTAATGGGTCTTCGTGAATGCTGGTTTCCATGGAAGAACAGCAAGGTTTTGTGGACGATTTTGCTGGTTTTTGCATCAGTTTTAATTGTTCAACGTTTTGATGATGATGGCTATGGCGGGCTTGCTGATGTTTCTTCAAGAAAAGATGAAAACTGCACCACGCACCCCACAAATGGTTCTGCAATAATAGCGGACGAAAATGGAGGTAAACTGGAGTTGCAGATTGAGAAGGAAGGAGATTTTGGGCTTCAATTCTTGGCGGAAAATCCCAATGGAAACGCCTCTAATTTTGAAGAAACTGGAAGAAAGTCTAACCTCAGCATTTCAAGTTCAACTCCTTCTTCATCAGCTTCCTCTGTTTCCAACATGACTGCTGCAGAGGCAGAAAAAAATGTTTCTGTCAGTGTCAGTGTGAACAACGTTGTTGCTGCAGAGAAAAAATGGAAAAAAGGAACAGTTTTTCCGGTGTCGGAGATGAGGAATCAGATGTTTCTGAGGCATAGTGCTTCACATCTTCCAAATTTTCCGGTAAATTTACTTCATCTTTTTGGAACAAACTTCGGCCATGTTCGTTTTCATATTTTTAAGAACATGTCTTTAAAATTTAGAATATTGTACTGATTTTTCATCATTTTTAACGATTAAAAATCATTTTTAAAACCGAGTTTTTGAAAACATCAGAACGAACAGGGCCTTCATTGAACTGAAAAGGGCTTCTCATAATATATATGTTATTTGTTTACAGAAACTATGGTCTTCAGATAGTGATGAACAACTACTCAATGTGAGAGCACACATGGAGGAAGAACCAATTGGCAAGGATAATTCTGGCTTGTATGCTCCAATTTACTGGAACATTTCAAGATTTAAGAGGTATGTATGGATGGCCTGATAACGATGGTAACTGAAATGAGAATGTTGAGAAAGATGTGTGTTCGGCATATTAAGTTTGACCAAAAATTAATGGAATATTGGAAAGAAAGTAAGAATAGCTTCAATAAATAGAAGGAAAAAAAAAAAAAAAAAAGGGGGTAAAATGCAAAATACTCCTGAGATGATTTGATTAATGTACAAAATAAACTCTGAAATTTAAAAAAGGTACAAAATGAACCATGAGTGTATTAAACTATAGAGTATATTTTGTTACATACAAAACATTATGGTTCGTTTTGTAATTTGTTTGAAATCTCGTAGTTTGTTTTGTACCTTTTGAAACTCTAGAGGTTTATTTTGTACCCTTTTCAAACTTAAGGAGGTTTTGTATTTTACCCAAAAAATGAAAAACATGCTAAGATAAGAAAAATGATACACGCAGTGAAAAATATCAGAATATTCTCTCAGTGAATGATGTGGCATCTACGTAGCAATAACTACTAGACAGTTTCAATTGTAGTTATCCGATGACCTTCCTCCAAGTGGTTGTCACGTCATTTCCAGAAAGAATTGGCAGAAATTGTTCAATGTGTGTATCACAACTCCTAAGATAATTTAAACATGTCTGTATGAGACTTTTAGATACTCTAGTACGACGGGTAAAAAACAGAGACGCACTAACTGCATTTACAATTCAATGTTTTGGGATGCCATGCCATGCATTATCTCTAGGCCAAAAATGTTGTTGAAACTAAATAAAAGATAACGAATTAACAGAGAAAAATGTTGAAACCAACAAATGTTTAACAGAGAATGAAAAAAACACCCATTTCTCTTGATCTTCCATTTGAGTTTGACCTTTGCATGCAGGAGCTATGAGATGATGGAACAAATACTAAAGATTTACATCTACAATGAAGGGGAAAGACCAGTTTTCCATCAGCCAAGGCTAACTGGAATCTATGCTTCAGAGGGCTGGTTTATGAAGCTTCTCCAAGAAAACGAACAATTTGTCACAACTAATCCATTTGAAGCCCATCTTTTTTACATGCCATTTAGTTCTCAAATATTGGAAGAGGTTGTCTATGTCCCTAATTCACACAGTTTTGACAAATTAAAAAAGTATCTCAAGAATTACATTGACACAATCAGAGGAAGGCATTCTTTCTGGAACAGGACTTCTGGTGCTGACCATTTCCTTGTTGCTTGCCATGATTGGGTATGAATGCATAATTTCTTGTTGTTTCAGATCATCTGTCTAATTTGTCATGTCTTATTCTGTCTAACTCTCAGATCATTTCTCTAATCTGTCGTGTTTTATTCTGTCTAACTCTAAGATCATCTGTCTAATTTGTCCCGTCTTATTCTGTCTAACTCGCAAAGTGAACTTTGTCACTCAATTGTATTTTGCAATCAATTGAATGACAAAGTAAGTTTAGGCCCAGTTCGTTATCCTCTGATTTGATTCTGTTTTGGTTTTATAGTATATTTTATATTTGACACATTTTTATCTATTTAGCTATATTTTTTTTACATTTGCAATACACTTTACGCCTTTTAGGCACCAGAAGAAACAAAGGCAGTGATGGCAAATTGCATAAGAGCTCTCTGCAATGCTGACATGGGAGAAGGATTCCAATTAGGCAAAGATGCATCCCTTCCAGAAACACTAGTCCATTCATCTCAGTTCCCTTCAGGTAGAAGAAGAGGTCAGCTGGGAGGCAAACCAGCCTCCCAACGCCGCATCCTCGCCTTCTTCGCCGGCAATATGCACGGCTATGTCCGGCCGATCCTCCTAAAACACTGGGAAAACAAAGATCCCGGGATGAAGATCGTCGGCCGGATGCTCAAGGACAGCTACATCCATCACATGAGGAGCAGCAAGTACTGCATTTGTGCAAGAGGGTATGAGGTCAACAGCCCAAGGCTTGTGGAAGCCATCATGTATGGCTGTGTTCCTGTGATTATATCAGACAATTTTGTGCCTCCTTTTCTTGAAGTGTTGAACTGGGAAAAGTTTTCCATTTTTGTGCTGGAAAAAGACATTCCAAATTTGAAGAGCATACTTTTGTCCATTTCAGAGAGGAGGTATTCTGTGATGCAGCACAGGGTTAACCAAGTGAGGAGGCATTTTTTGTGGCATAATGTGCCTTTGAACTATGATTTGTTTCATATGGTACTTCACTCAATATGGTACAACAGGGTTTTCCAAATGAAGCTGTGAGGAGATGCATAGCAATGAATTCTTCCTATTCCCTTCTCTACGTTTACAATGCAGGGAGAAGATCAGGTGTCGCAAGAAGATACGATTCCTTGCGCACAATGTAATATATTTGAAATTAAACCGCGTGTTGTAGTCTCTGTAACACTTATGGGTAACATTTGATGTAATATTATTTACGACATTATTAAAAAAAATATGACACGTGTATATTTTAATTAATCATTTTAGTTTTTTTTCTTAAAAAAAAAAAAGTGTGGCTTGCTAAAAAAGTTGTGGACTGAAAAAAAAAAAAACCCTTTAAATTTTAAATTGGAGCTATCCGGCCAGCTCTGGGAGGTTTCACTTCCGGCCCGCAGCTTCCGACTGCGCCCATATCTGGCTAGATCTAGGCGCGACTGGCCGGATTTAACAAAATAAAATTTGTAAATCTGGGGGCGGGTGGCGGTTGCCAACTGCGTCCGACGATGGGGTGGTGACCTGCTGCTACTGCTAGGAGTGAAAATGAATATGAAGTTGGCAAAGTATTATCTCTCTATCCTATATTTATTTGTAATGCGTTTAACACTTCACTTAAAATTTCAAGAGATGTTATCGGTTGAACCTCGAATTCGCATCATCCAAAGCTAAGGACCATATTTTTTTGTAATTACCCCTTTACTTTTTTAACACGAGAATATTGTGAAATTGAAGGAGATTCTTTCGAATATGGCATATGCACTTTTTCTTTTCTTTTTTCTTAATTAAAAATTTTTAATATGGAAAACAGAAAAAGTTTGGCACTGCATTACAATTTAAAATTCACTTTTGAGTTTCCTACTTTGATTTTAAAACAGAAGACAGAAATATACCTTTTTTTTTATTATTACGGTTTTTTTTTTTTTTTTTAAAAGTCTTAAAAACTTCAATTCCAGAAATTGGGATGCTCAAAGGCAATGCTGAGGAAAACTTCAATACCTTTTTTTTTTATTATTTGTTTTTGTAGATTTATATTTTTATTTATTTATAATTTATTTTTTCGAAAGGTGACCACAAAATTAGTTAGAATGACTTTATCCACTCAATGCCTCTGCCAATTTATCCCCATCCAATGATTTGTGTGATGAAATTTATAAAAAGGAGTTCCACTCAAAAAGGGCCAATTACATTCACCTAGGTTTTGTCAAATCAGACCTTGTAGTTTATGAAAACTACAAATATCTCATCCCGATTTGGTCATACTGACACAATCGATCTCGGTTGATTATGGCTGAGAACCCACACTAAATTTAAAATTTGTTCACGTTGTGATAGTTTTTTTAATGAATATAAACAAAATTTTTAAACTTGATTAATAAATAAATAAACGATCCGAGTTTGAAGGGCATGTGCTTTTAGTTTTGGTTTTGGTTTTTTTATTTATTTCAACCATCTCCACATTTTATATATTATAATAATTTTTTATCATATCTAATATAATTTTTTACTATTAAACTCAGGACATTTTTTACACAAAAAAATTATTTTCCAAAAACGTGTTTTCAAAAGCGAATTTTAAACCATTATAAAGAACAAGCCCTAAATCTCATCTTAATATCACTCTTTGAAAAGTTCACAAAGATATTTATAATTTTCAGAAATGATAAAAATTGATTTGTAATTTTGATCAAACCTCGGGGAGATGAAAAAAAACAAAGAAAAGAAAAAAAAGCCAAACAAACAGTTAAAAGAAGGAATCCACTTGACTGTTACTGTCAGTTACCTAATTCTTTATTGATGGGATAATATTCAATTAATTTCAAGACTTATTCTACCAAACCAAAGCACAAATTCACATTTTTCTCAAATACACAAAAAGCAGCAAAACAGGTTAGCTGATGCATGTTCAATGACAGGTGTGGAAAAAGGAAGCTTACAAGGGAGATCAGCCATCAGGAACGAGGGATAATAGAGGATTGTTCTTCAGGCAAAGCCAGAGGAGTGAGGAAACATGGCCACAGAGTTCAAATCTAACGTGGTGAAACCCAGGCCTGGCAATGATCAATCTGGGCCCTCATCAATTTCTTCATCAAAGGGCAAGGTTGATTCATCTGTCATCAAGAAGAAAGCTGTTGAGGCCTCCTCATCTAGGCAATCCTCTGATGTGAAACAGAAGTCTGTGTCAGCTTCTACCTCCAAAACTGAGGTACCCCTTTTGTAAAGATCAATACTTTTTATCTGGATTGGGTCTTTTTGTTGATCTTGTGTTTAATTCTATCCTGGGTTATTCAGATTCTGTTTTGTTCTTGAAATTGAGGTTTTGATATGCTTGGTGATTCAATTTAGGTTCTGTTCAATGAATTGGCTGTTTCAATTGTGTTGTCTGATTTGAGAAGCTTCACTAGTTAATGTATTAATTAAGCATCCAATTTTGTTTTCCTGATAAATTTTGAGGTGGGGGTGGCCACAAAATCTGTTTATCTGTGTGGTTCAGCCATGGATGAACAAACAAAAGAATAGTTAAATAGAGACACAAGCATTGAATAATTTGTTATTTTGGTAAGTTGATTTTGGTTCTGATTGGTTTTTTTGGTATGTAATGATCAAGTGAAGGTAAAAGCAAAATCGACATCTAGTTCATCAAAGACTGCGACATCTAGTTCATCAAAGACCGTGACAAAGACTGTAACCAGAACCAGAGAAAAGAAAGTTTATTCCCTACCAGGCCAGAAGTATGATGTTCCTGAAGAGGTTCGAGTTTGTGATATTTGATTTGTATGTTTGTCTAAGGTTAGCAGGCACTGACACTTTGCTTCTATTTGTATTAACAGCGAGAGCCATTGAGGATATTCTATGAATCACTTTCAAAACAGATAACTTCGAGTGAAATGGCAGAGTTTTGGTGAGTTAATCACAGCTACAATTGGTTTTGTTCCTCTGATTTTTATTATTTCTTCAATTTTACAATTGTTCTGTTGTTGGATCTGCAAAGGTTTACCTCATTTAGTTCTTTCTTAATGCTTCAAACTGGAAGCTGTACATAGTAAACTGCATTGTTGCTTGCTTTCAGTTTTCCTAGTGAAGTTAGTTTGGATGATGAAAAGTATAGATCTGTTTGTAGCAATAGGCTATATGTTTGGGGTAACATTAGGTTTAATCATCCATATTATCCATCCAATCTTTGCAAACATTATAAAATACAGGAGGGTTGTACAAGACATATGCTTTGCAAGATGAAGGACAAAAACAATCAGCCTTTTTTGTGGTTTTCGTTTTGGGGGGAGAGGGGATTGTGGAGCACGGAGAATTGTTCACTGTGTAAGAGCACAGTTAGCCTTTCTATTTTCAGTTCTAAAAATGTCCTCTCTTTCTCTTTTCTATGGAAGAAACATGAAGGTGTCAGTGGACAAGAGAATTTGGAAAAGTTTCATGTTACCATATCTTTTGGCTATTGTGGCTAGGGACTCTCTGCAATTCAAAGCAGACAGTTGACTTTTAGCTCTTCTCCCTGTTGCTGTATGCTACAGTAGTTCAATCTGTATCCACTAGAAAATTGACATGAGTAGCAAGAAGTGAGTTGGAATGGGATTTTGTAAAGAGTGACAACCACGAGCCATCAATTTAGTTCTTTCCCCTCCTCTCTCACTGTCTCATGTCTGCTCTAATAAGAGAGCAGCTAGAATTATAAACTACAAGCAAGTGCAGCTTGTTTTTCAATAGACATGGACAATAGTTCAGTGAATGAATCCTTCTTTGAACGCTGACCCATAGGTACATTTTGAGGAGGAGAATGAGAAATTTGAATGTCAAGTTCCTGTTTTGGATTAATTTTGAAACACACGAGAGATGTTATATATGTTCTCAGTGATCTGTAGTTCCGTTTTTCCTTTCTTTTTTCTTGTTATGGTGGTATTCTTTTTTGAATTCCGCCTGCTTATGAGCAATTGGTCCCAAACCTGAAGTTTCCAGTTAAAACTAGGAATGAGGAAAATGGTCGCGTTAGGTTGACAGTAGATGTAAAACTTTATCATATCATGATATAGATCATATAAGAAATCATGTGAATGTTTCAATTGAACACGATGCAAATACAATCCACGAAGCTGGGTTCACATTGTGAGATAAAGGCTTAGTTGGTTTTGCTGATGTTGTTAGTGATATTCTTTTGTTAATGTGAATAGTGAAAGGCAATGCATTGACAATTACGGGATTTTATCCTCAAATACAGTTCCATACATGTACTACAAGCGGCAGTTGAGGGAAATAACCTTTCTGAGACTTAACTATTTCTTCAATCTGTTAAACTTGGCCTCCTTTCTTCTGTATTAGGTCAGTAGGTTGTGCATAAACATCATCTGGACATAGTGCTACCAGCTCAGTGAGGCTCCCAGTTCTCAAAGCTACTATTCCATTTATATAGTATGGTATCACACTTTTGTGATCAGCAATAATATTCTTTGCCTCGCAAACAAAGAACATAAAGGTCATCTATACATGTTAGTATTAAATTAGAAAGTTCATCTAATGTCATAATGAGAATTGTATATGCTACTGATGGGTAGAATCTTTTCAAACTATGAACTTGAACAGATTTTTCTTTTCTTTCTCACAGTCCTTTGCATCTCTTCCTTCTAGGTTTTCACTTTTTTCAGCTTTGAATTCCAATAGTGGCATTTTGAAGGCAAATGGGTCTCCTCCTGGGGAGGGGGAGTAGGGTTGGATTGGGGGTTAAAGGGTTTTAACTGAGAGCTCCAATGTTTTAGACTTCCCTGTTACCACCCCCTCCCCCCTGTCCCCGAACTAAAAAAGAGAAGGGAAAAAAGCTAATGAAGGGTGTGGGTGTTTTGAGCAAACTCAGTAGGAGTCCCATTGTCACATTGTGCTCCAGGTCTGCTGTCTTCGAGAAGATACTAGAATTGAGATTTTGAAATTTTTTCCAGCTCTAAGATGTTTGTAGCTGCTTTTAGTTGTCTTCAAGTTAACCATAATTTTATAACTCATTCATACTGATCAAATAAAAAAGAATTATGAATGTCCCTTGTTCATTGCCTAGGAGGGTGGAGTTTTACTGGTGCCCACTTTATGAGATACCTATTTCGAGTGGGATTGATATACTAGCAAAGGCTACATTAATTAGGTCTACCCCATGTATAACTGGGTCGTTTGTCTAATGTATCAAGTATGATCTGAGTATCTGCAACTTGATAAATCAATGAATTGTATTGTGTCGGGAATCTTATCTGTCGTATGGCCATGTAGAGCTCCGGCAATTAGTGGTTCTCACACTAATTGCTAACATCATTCACATTAAGTTTTCTTGTTATAGTACTTTCCAAAAGTAGTCAGGAGTCAAAGTTGATGGCTTCCTTTAGCTTTCTCCCCCCCTCCTTTACCCTTCACATAATCCAGTAACTGTGCATTTGATAACACTGGATGAGGAAGGGATAAAACCGGTGACCTCTGTTACCTGATAAGATACTGTTCAGCTGATTTCTTCCCCCAGAAACATCATACTTTCCTTGGATAGGACTTTTCTACATGTTGGAAATGAACCTTCTGATTTCTATCGATTCTATCATTTACTAATTAGCACTATAAATTTTTGAAAATTGCGGTATCACAGAAGATCTTATATTGCTTTTCGGTCCGAGTATGACATGATCCGTAAAGAATCCTATAGCCTATAGCTGCGTGCTGCAGTATTTTTGTCTCCTTTGAGATTTCCTAGAATGCAAGCACAAGGAAATAAATTGATGCCAGATGGTGTTGTGGAAGCCCCACTAGCAACATTACTGGCTTAGAAGAATTTCTTGAATGTTGTTCCACACTGATGCCTTGCGTAATTTTAGCATTCAAATGCTTCTCTTTGAAGCAACAGCATGTTGCATCGTAATCTTCTCATGCATTTCCTCGAAATCATGTACCTGATGCTATGCAATCTGAGGAAAGTTTCAAAATATTAATGAACTGTAGCTCTTCCAAAGAAAGAGAAGGCATTTGTGGGGGAGAAAATTCCATTTTGTCAAATAGTTATTCTGATGCGCTTACATTGATTGCTGCAGTTTCCTCGATCCATATCATATTTGGTATCAATTCTTCCTTTCCTGAGCTAGACCTTTGTGATGAATGATATAGACAGTTGTCGATATATGTTTTCCAGTTTCTTTGAAAGAACTTCATTGTTCATCTCTAACCTTCATTCATTCTTTGTTGGCCCTGTTTATTTATTTGACCCAATGATTGTTCTGACAATGCAGGATGATGGAACATGGGTTGTTGTCTCCTGAAAGAGCAAGGAGGGCCTTTGAGAAGAAGCAGAGGAAACAAAAACAACTTCGGTCTGGAGCTCCCATCAAATCTCCAATCAAATCTCCACCACCAAGAAGTAAACCCGAGAGCTCTTCGAGGCCTCAACAGGCTTCGAAAAATGGCGAGGTAAAACCGAAGAAACAAATCAGAGATGACAGCGATGATTTTGTACTGAGCCATAAGAGGAGGAAGGGGTAAGAAAAACACCCCTCTGTTGATTCATTTAAATTGTAATTGAGTAATTTGAAAGTGAGTATAGAGATTTTAGACATTCTTATCAAGAAAAAAAACAATTTCAAAGAAAAGGAACATGATGGATTCTTAGTTCACATTTCAGTTGATACCAAGCACAGTGGGATAATTCTCTTAAGAAACAAAAGAATAATGTCATAATTTAGTGTAATTTTCATTACATTCAGTCATATTTCTGTATTCCTGTAACTACATTAGAACTTTGCTACTACTATTTGATAATAAACAAGAGAAAATTTCACTGCTCTTTTGGATGATTTTCCTTCATCCAGGGGTGTTCAAACTGACCCGCCCGCAAGTCGGGTCTGGTCAGTTGGCACATAACCATATAGTATGCAGTAACAGGGTGGTGGTTAAAAAAGATTTAGGGCAAAGATAAAAAAACCCCTTGAGGTCTGAGAAAGGCAGAAATACTCGGGTTTTGACAAAAAAATATCAATACCCTTGAAATTTGTACGAAAACACAAATTTACCCTTGAAAAAAAAAAAAAAATCCCTTTTGATAAATAGTAAGGAACCGAAGAGTCACTTTATCCTTTCATACAAATCCAATGAGATACTAGTATTTTTTGTCAAATCTCAAAGTGTATTTATACTTTCTCCAAATTGGATATATGTATTATGTTACGCTATTGTGTACGGTTGAGATACGTTGTTTTACGGTGAGAATAATGACGGTGGTTGGATATTTCTACTTTTACAGCAAATTAAGATCGATATAGGTATTGCTGTTCTGATGAGAGTAGATGCTTGCCATTCAGAAACCCATAAATGTTCTGAATACATATAATCATGAAAAGTGGACGCAGTGATGGCAGCGATTAGGGCAGCATGGAACTTTGATCATGCACACAGTCTCTCTCAGTCACTGACCCCTTAAAATAACTGCCTTCAGTTCATCTTTGTACGTACGTTCATGGTGGCGTTCTTTCTAAGACTCGTCCTTGTCTGAGTCTTAACTACAGTGTTAACGTCGAGATCCGACGGGTGGGCTTCGTTGCCCTGCGAAGCTGGGAGAAACGGTCAGATTCTTCGCCAAGGTTGTGTCCTGAGAGTTGAGACCTCATTAACATGTGTTTATGTAGTCTTTTATAAAGTGTTCTATTTATCTATTCAGAACCAGTGCTTATACTTATAGCCTTCGGGGCAAAACAATAGAAAAAGGGCCCAAATAAACTTCTTTTTTGTTAAGGGAACATCTAAATAAGTAGTTGGAAGTAGGAAGTACGTGCAGTTAAGTTTCCGTAAGAAAAAAAAAAGAAAGAAAACAAGTGCAATAAATTTCATAGGAAACAAAAAATACTTTGTCTTCTCATTTGGAAGAAAAAAAAGGTCTACCTCTTACATTACCACATTTCATATAAAAATTAGTTTTGGTCTAAAATTAAAAATTTTACAATATTAAATTACTTGGGCATGGGACCAGATTTCTATAAACTAAACCTCCTACTACACAATAATAGTATACTAAAAAATAACTTTGGACCCTATGCCATCGTTCGGGTTGCCCTGACCTTTGGGCCGAGCCTGTGACTACCTCTAAACTAGAGAAATCTTATCATTTGCTCATATGTTATCTTCTCTTAATCTGATTGAGATTATTTCTCGTAAAAATGTGGTAAATAAGTTACGGGTTCTTTGGCTGAGGTCCCACGTACCATACAGTATTGTCATATAGCAAATGCTGCATTTATGAAAGAAGGGGAAGGAAAGGGTTGCCACGTATATATCCCTCTCATCTCAAGTAGGGGGGGATGATATTTGCAGTAACCGTTTCGATATTTGCAGTAACATTTTCTTGTGAAAAGTAACATTTATTTTTGGCCAAAAATATCGCCGGCGCCCAGTGGTATTTCACCCCCCTCCCCCTTCAGTTTGATATTTGCAGTAACCACCGGGCGGATCTTCGCCAATCCGGTAAAAATTCACATTTTCAACAAAAATACTAACAAATCCGGACATAATACAACTAAAATAATCAAACTAACTATCTAAAACAATACCGCAAAACATTTTAACTTTAGCCACTAACCTTTTTCCGATCCGAGTCGTCTCGATTTTTATCCGATTTTGTGATTCCACCCGGCTCTGCTTTGCAGGAATTATTAAACGGAACAGAGCCCGTGAGTTGCTTTTTCAATTTTTTTTTTTTTTGGCTGCATAGTTGGTTTTTAATTTTTTTTTTTTTGCCCAGCAACATTTTTGTCTTTTTACAAAGGAATGTTATTGCAAATATCGAAACGATTATTGCGAATATCAATTCCGCTATAGTATTCTACAACTGCAGCTTTTTACAGGGATGCCTGAAAATGGCAGCAATTTTTTTAGCAGAAAGTTGGCCATGATTCAGAGTTTTCAGAGGAGAACTCGTAGTAGTCCTAGGGGGTTGTCAAACATCTAAGAGACAGGGCCATGCATTTGACACATGGTATGCACATAGTCTACACAGGCAGACACAAGATATGCTTTGCCTTTGAAAATAAATCATTTTTAGTGGTATTTTACCGTGTTCTCCACTAGAAGATTCTTAGTTCGAATTTCATTGACTATCATTGTTGATGTGGTGCTGGGATGAGTAATTCGGTTGTGGATAATTAATTGGTGGAGGAGTGAAACATGTAAGCGTTAAAAAAACGACGCAGGTAAAACCCACAAACAATTTTAAAACTTTAAAATTGATATGATAACCTTGTGACATTATGCTTTGAAACGCATTTTGAAATGAAAATTAAGTTTATGTACTAATGTACTTGTGAGGTAAAATGTATATTAACGTCAAATGAAAATTTTGTATTCAATTCTTGTTACCTTACTAACTGGTTCTCTAATTATTAAAACAACGTCGTTGTTTAAGTGTAACTACGTTGTTTTTGCATAAGTTTAGACATGTGTACGTGGATTATTGAATCTACTTGATTAATTTTGAAGAAAAATAAAAATGGCTTTTCATTTTTCCCTTCCAATTTCTTCATTTCATTTTCTTTTTATATTTGTTTAATTTGATAGTAATAATTAATAAAATTAAAACCAGTAGCTAGGGGAATTAAAAGTTTGACGAAGGAAGCAGCTGTAGGCAGTAGGCCAACATTGAATTTGTGGTAGCGAATAAGTCTGATTTGTATTATGAAAACAACAACACGAATTCTAACTAACATTGGAATGGGAGACAACTTTACCATTCAATTCATTGTCTATGGGGTCACTTCTCCCCTTTATTTCTTAGGTTTTCACTTTTCTTTTTTTTCTCGTTCAAACTATTTCACGAGTTGGTAAAATAGTAAAAAGAACGGCTCAGAAATGAGTCAGTGTTCACAAGTGAGTGATGTCTGCCATTGATCGAGTTAAATTAGTAAAAGACTCTTGTGTTTAAGTTATTAACTAGAGACCCTACTCGCGAGTGATGTTTAACTCACGAAAAAGACTCGCGACCCCAATTTTTTTTTTTTTTAATGATAATTTAGCCAGAAAAGAAAGAAAGGTTACAAATTATGTGGCCTTTCGGCGACCACTATATTTGAAAGTGAGTCATTTCGGTGATTTAAATTAGTAAGAGACTCCTTGTGATTAAGCATATATATATAGTGGTGAGGAATAATTTTTAAGCGATCGTGTTTAAGTCCATGAGTTCTTTGTAAGTAAAAAAATCAAATCCCACATATGGTTACTTAGGGTGAGGAATAATTTTTACGAAAAAAGTTCGATGCTTAAATTAATAAGAGAATAAATTAAACTTGTATACAAGGATTGACTATATTCTCGAGATTTTTTATTTTTTTAAATTTTTAATCTATTTTACATTTCTAAAGTGTGGCATATTCTAGGATTTGATCCTAGATTAATGTTTAGGTCAGGCGTACCTCAGACATTTGAGTAATTGGCCGATCTCTAACAGTACATGTAACATTAATTTAATTTATTTTTATTGTTTTGGATTTAAGAATGATTAATGATAAAAACAGGTTAGATATTTTATTTATGACTGGGTAATCTTACTGTGTGATGGGGACTTGACAATCAATAAGTAGAAATCTGTGAAAAGTTCCAAACAATGTAATTGTATGATAAGATACATTCTCGCTAAAGAAAAACTAAATCAATCATTAAATTTGCGTTGGGGATGTGTTACTAATATAATTACAAGACTAAATTCAATAATTGAAATGATTCGTGAAACGGATCTGTAGGCACAAGTAAAAGGTTTAGTCGACGTGAAAGAACCCAATTCTAGTAGTGCCAAAATCAAAAGTTACAAAAACCCAAAATTAATAGCCGGTAGTGGCAAACCCAAAAGTTACAAAATCCCAAACAAAATTAACGTCATTGTCCATGGAACTCTCAGGGCGCTAGCCGTCTTTTACGTCGGACTAATGCTATTATTTCCCGACCTATAATTTGTCGTATAACTTTTTTACTAGAGAAAATTTGCATGGGTTCATATGTAGTTTACTTTTGAATAGTAAATTATTCTTTCCACAATAACGTCACTTTTCATGTCGGCCGGACAAGCATTTCAAAAGATCACCACGTGTGCTATCCGTTTAAATTGTTGGTTAGCGATTACATAATTTCTCTTAGGCTAGGATATTTTGCTAGCTAGTCTTTATTCTTTGGCCTTTTTTCATTTCTTATTTTTTTTAAAATCTTTTTACACGCAATAACATAGGCAATCAGTCCCTTAGTTAATTCGAAAAAGTACAAATATATTGGAAATTACTTGTTCCATCTCACTTAAAGAATTTACTTTGAAAATGTATAATTTCTATTGAATTGTGAGGTACAACACCTGAAATAAGTAATTTAACATTATATTTTCTATTTATATTTTTACTTTCTAAGTAAAGATTAATTACAGACAATATATTATTATATTAGTAAGAGGTAGGTATGTACGTAAAAAAGAGTCTAAAGTTGATTCTTTTAATGAATCAATAATTTTTTTTTTAATGGCCAAACTCTTTGAATGGGCAGAAGAATGAGTATCATTATTCTTTTGGATATTCAAAATTTCTTCAACCAATAAAAATGCTTATGAGATTTGTGTTTATTTTCGTTGATTAGCAAAGAGTGGCGGTATGAGAAATTGCTTGGGGCCAAAATTCTAACCTTTTTTTATTTTTTTATTTTTACAATCAATATATATATTATTAAACGAAAAGGACTATATATTGTACGGGATGGGGGAGTTTTGGATGGTCCGATACTATCAGTTACAACATTTGGAGAGGGAAAAAAAACACTATAATGTAAGGACACTAGTACAAAAAAGGCTATTGGAGACGCTTATTTGAGGTTATTGGAGGCGGTTTTATGAAATTCCTTTCCGTCTCCAATGCCGCCGTTGCGAATAGTCCTTTTATTGGTCGCGGTTGTAAAGAGAGTTTATTGGAGACGCTTTTCCAAAAACCTGTCTCCATTTCCCAGTTTTTTGCAGACTATCGGTGGCGCGTATTAGAGTAAAATTGTCTCATTTTCCTATTTATTAGGAGCGCTTTTATAAACAACCGCCTCCTTTTCCCCTTTTTCTGAGGTCCAATGCAGTTCTGGGTGAAGCGTCTCTAATACTAAGGTATTAGACGCGGGTGTTAAGAACCACCCCCTAGTAAGCACTTATTTGAGTTGGTTCTTAAAAGACCACATCCTTTAAATAGTATTGGAGACGGTTCTTGAACCGTCTCCAATTAGACTCTACCATTAGACGTTTCTGTACTAGTCGGAGAGGAAGTTTTGGGGTGTTTTGGTGCGCACATTTTCCCTCCGCGCATGGTGGGAGGTGATGATAATTTAACCAAATTAGAGAGTTAATTGTCGTGTCAACGCGAATGTCAAAATGACAATGTCGAAACACTAATTTCTAGATATGATAGGGTAATAATAATTTCTTAAGGGGCATGATATTTGCAGCGACGGAATCGATATTTGCAGCGACATTTTTTTGTAAAAAGACTAAAATGCCCTTGGAGAAAAAAAATTAAAATTTTCTATTCCTACTGTCTACTACTATTAAAAAAATAAAATAAAAAAACCTAAAACCATCGTCGGGGGCGATGGTTTTACACAAAACCATCGCCAGCGGCCGGCGACCGGCGATGGTACCCCCCCCCCCCCCCCCCCCCCCCTTAAGTTGAGATTTTTGATATTTGCAGTAACCACCGGGCGGATCTTCCCCATTCCGGTAAAAAATTTCGCAATTTTGACAAAACTACTAATAAATTCGGATATAATACAAGTAAAATAATTAATAAAACTACATAAAAAAAAATAAAAACCAAAGTGTCGCCGGACTCTGGCGACACTTTTGGCCAAAAGTGTGACCGGCGACACTTTTGCACAAAAAAATGTCGCCGGCGACTGGCGACACTTCCCCCCCCCCCCCCCCCCCCCCAACTTTCTTATTTGCAGTAACCACCGGGCAGATCTTCCCCATTCTGATAAAAAATTTCACAATTTTGACAAAACTACTAATAAATTCGGACATAATACAATTAAAATAATTAATAAAACTTTTTTAAAAAATTTTTTCCCCAAGGGCATTTAAGTCTTTTCACAAGAAAATGTCGCTGCAAATATCGAAACCATCGCTGCAAATATCATTTCTTAAAATCTTGATAGTATTTTTGATTTTCCTAATTATATTTTGTTAAGCTTTTACGGGTGAAAGAGGGAATGAACTGAACTAATAAATAATCCATCAATTAATATGGGATCCCTTTGGATCTTTGAATGGTAAATGAGCCAGCTACTCGCGAGTTACTAAAACAATTGGTACAAGCTAGAGTCAACTCGTTTAGTAGTCAAACCTAATTTAATCTTACTTATTACTAATTTGATGGCTCGTTGAACCAATCTATATATATAATGTTATATACAAGCTCAATCAATATCAAATATATAAGTTCGATCGAGTATGAGCCAAATTTGAAACAAACTTGCATCATACTGCTCTTTTTCTAGTTAAATTGGAGTGAGGGCCAACTTAAACTCGACCCGGCTCGTTTACAGCCAATCGTAGGATCCCTACACCAATGACGGCTTTAATGGAACCTTAAGGAAGGATTGAACCCTTAAGTCCTTTTTAGTTTGCTCGGGAGTAAAAAAAAAAATCAATAGAAAAAATCCCTTCCCGGGACTCTACGTCAGGGTCTTATTCCATCTCAAACTCGGATTAGGAAGAGTGCCCTTGAACTACAGATCAATCATAATAAACAATACAATACAAGAAAAGAAATGGATTCTCCTGCCGGCGAGAAAGGAAAAAGGGGGGGGGGAGAAGAAAATCGACATCGATGTGAATGACTGCTTTTAAACTATACTGATGTAGTGGGCGGTAGTTGGAAGCACAGTACGGGCAGAAGCAATCCCCAAGCATCATTTTAGAGCTCATTAATCTTAGTGTGAAACCCAAGAAAAAGGGGTGCAATAGGTCACTATAGGAAAATGAACCCTCCGTTCACTTGTAAAAGTATATAAAACTCTTTATTCAACACTCCGGTCAAAGAGACCGGTTTTCTCCATCCATATGTCCAACTGGTGGGTCTCGGTCCGGAGGGAGCACGCTCAATTTGTTCTGATGAGTGCCTCGAAATTCAGGCCTCAAGTTAGACAGAAGGTCTATAAGGATTCCAATCGGCTAAGTTTTGTATTCCGTCCTCGCTTTCTCTTTCTTAGCGCTCCGCCCCCCTTGTATAGGTTGGGGAACTCTGGTTGCGCGGCTTTCTCTTATAGGGGTCTATTTTCTTTTCTCTGCCTTGACTCAGCGGTTAGAGTATCGCTTTCATACGGCGAAAGTCATTGGTTCAAATCCATCTCCTACGACTGGCGGGGTGACGACGAGTTTTGGTATGTTGGGTGATATCATTATCGCCAAACCCGGCAGAGCTAAGAGGGCTTCAATCCTTGCTCTTTATCCCCATCTTCGCCCAGGCTAACGGGGCCTTACTTATTCAGGGGGGAGAGTCGAGCCTCGAAAAGCACTGTTGAGAGGAATCTCTTTGTGGCCCCTCTTGATTCTCTACAGGGTTCCAAACCTTTCTTCAACATAGGTGACAACGAGCATGGAATCGCCCATTTCGTTACATAAAAAATAATTGTACGAAAAGAAATCTCTCAATATTTCTTTGAGGCAATAAAGATTTCTTTTTCGATTCATCCCTGGAATTGAATACCTCATTCAAGAATTGTTTTTGATCCAATCATTAGGAATCAATAGAAAAGGGTTTCATCGTCTTGTAGATGTACTAAATAGATGAACTAAAAGTCTTCGATAGAACCCAAGGCAAAAAAAGTAAATTTCTAAGGTGCTTTTCGGTCACCATTGGCTTGGGGCGTCCTCTCTCTAACTGAACAACTTATAAGTAAACCTTCTTTGCTTAAGCGCTTCTTTTCTCTGGGCTTACCGCGAGTGCGATCTAGCAAGAAGCTTGATCCTCTTTGCCGGGGATGCCAAGATTATAGAAAAGGAAACTTATGGGAAATGCTTTATGCGATTTGCTTCAGCAACATCCTCCATAAAGAATCTTTCGAGACAATATCCGTGACTTCCGAGCCCGCCATTCTCTCTCGCCAATTCCTCCAGTCAGGGTTAACAGGCACTACACTTACACCCGCCTTCTCAACGAGACTCCCTAGATACCTAACCCGGGAATCCAGTTCAAACCAGATAGACAATAAAAAAAAAAAGGAAAAACTGACAATAACAAGGGAAGATCCAAACACGTTTGCTTGTATGTTAACTGTGGCTAGACCTTGATTATATTGTGTCGCATTGGTTGGACCGTCAAATTGGATTTTGACGACACCTAGCGGCAAGGATTCCTCCTTCCTTAGTTTCCACACCTTTACTACTTCATGGAAACTAAAAGCTAATTGTTGGTGCTCACTAATCTCCCGTTTCAATCATTAAATAATAACTTATAATATATTATTAATATCATCATAAACGCTATTGCACATGTGAATATCATGTGATTGAATGGTTTTGTAACGATACTATATACATTCTAAAGGCTTAACTCCGTTAAAATCCATTTTATATGTCATTTACTTTAAACTCCATATAATATTAAAATAGATATTTTTGCTCGTTCTACTATTAGTCAAATAGGATACATCAATAAAAAGACATAATATTTCAAACGATGAGTGAAAAATCCATGGTTTAATTATATATTTTTTTCGCCTCATCAAAATAATTCACTTTAAAGTTACATTAACGAACTGAACTGTTATAGTGGAACGGAGATATTTCGCTCAAAGTGTCGACCTCTACCTAACAATCGAATGAAGTAAATACATTGTTCTTGTCATCGATTGATTTTTGTCCTCGATCACCATTTTCTAGATAACAGGTCGGTAAATCGGAAAAGAAAGAAAGCAAAGGATACAATGTTAGTGTTGTCGAAATATAATTGGGTGGGTTGGGTTTCCAAAGTCCGAATTTAACTTAAATAAAAATAAATGCCCCAAAAGGGGAACAAAGATTGAATGGACAGAAGCAACCTGTTTTTCTCTTGAATTTGGGGTAATCGTTTGGTACGTACATTTTTAATTATTGAAATCAAATTACCTTTGTCTAGTTACTTCTTTCTTTTCTTTTCTTTTCTTTTTTTTTTTTTGTTTTTTGTTTTTATTTGTTCGAATGAACTTTGTAATTTTAATTTTATATATGGATAACCCCCAATAAATAATAATAATAATAATAATACTAAAGTAGTAGTAGTAGTAGTAGTAAAGTCAACAAGGGCGAATTAAGCTCTATCTCTATTATTGTGACCGAAATTAGAGATTTTCGTAAATTTTGAGTTTGGAAAAATTATTTTATATATTCGTTGAACAAAATTGAGTTATGTAATCGATATGAAAGTAGTGATATGGATGTAATTTTTTTTTGGGAAAGTGAACAAATAAGGGTTCATATTTAGTGATTATTTACCCTTGTTAATCTGTTACACTAAAATTATGGAAGCAAACCTATTTAAGGAATAAGTCAGTGTTTGGAATTTTGTGACACTGGACTAAGGAGGGAAGGGAACTTAGGAAAGCATTCAAAATTTTTTGAATTGGATTTAGAGGAATAATGCAAGTACAGGTCCAGTAACAACTATATATGCGAAACTCAAAATGAACATGAACATTCATAAATAAATTTAGAATTAGCTTGATAATAAACGAGTATGAGCAAAATTTTAAACTTAGTTAACAAATGAATGAGGAGGTGAAAGCTCATTTTTTATAAACAAATTCGATTAAAATATTAATTTATAATATACTTATAATAATTATAAATAAAAAATAAATATAATAAGTGTAAACAACATTTAAAAAAATTAAATAATTTAATTTTTATCTACATTCATATATACATAATCTTAAATTAGATTTAGATATTTATATCAACTAACATAATATATTAAATTAATTAAATATTACAATTTTATGTTTGCTAATAACAAGAACAGAATGTACACGAATGTTAATATATCGAGTGTATGTCAGTGTCAGAAACTGGCAGCCATATAGCTCTTGATAAAGAGTCTATACTGTAATTGAGAGTACACGAATGACTGACAAAATGCAGATTGCTTGTCTTCACAACTTTTAATATACATGAGTGATATGTTAAAAAGTAAAACAAGATATTTTTGAGTTGAGACAAATTAGAATAAGACCTGTTTTGGACCATACGTTACACTTTCATATAATATTATTTTACATCATATATTTTCATAAATGTGTAACAAATAATTCAAGTGTAAAGACGAATGCTCGTGGCCGTGCATATGGACTTATTTATTCTTTCAAATTCTTTGGAGGAAATTAATTCGTGTCCATATATATATATATTACCTATCCTACTTACGTACTCACAATCATTCATTAGTGACATTGGGTTATTGTACTTATTTTGTAAAATAAATACACCTTTAATAACACATATGAATATAGAAGAAAAAAAAAAGTACAATCCTATTAATACCATCCTCTTCAAATGCCGGCCAAACCTCAATTGAAATAACACTTAAACGCCTTTTGAAAGAATTAATAACCCAAATGCAGGATTCATCAACTTTCAAGGAATGCACAAGCCCCCACAAGGCAAGTACAACTCCCCAACCGTCAATTCTCGCAGCGTCATTATGGTCCGATGTTTTCCAGACTGCTCTGGAAACTAATCTACAGAATTATCCTATATTCTCCAAAAGTTTGCTCCATTGCCCAAGCAAGTTCAAACCACTGCAAAAGAAAATTTCACCCCAATATTTGTGCACAGAATATCGTCTGATGCTCAATTACTGGAGTGTATGCCGGACAAAGCCCATATCCCAATCACTTCGTCAGTGTTACACTTTTCAAAAGACCGAAGGGAAGACTAACAAGATGACAGGGAGCCTAAGTATAGCCGATGGGAAAACGGTTGATGAAGGAGTTTCGGATGAGGAAGAAGAACGCTATATGATGGCCCCGTAAAAGAACGATCCGCCGTGGACTTTTTTATTTTATTTTATTTTTTATAATTATTGTCTCTGAGAACGACCAAAAATAGACTATTCTACATATAAATAGTTGTAAGCCATATTTGGCTCAATTTTTTCTATTTTGCACCTAATAATAGGAGTAATTAATCCCTCTTTAAAATAAAAATATATATATAATCCTATTAATTGTAGTTTAACCAATTTATAGGAAAATACTATACTCTTTTTACCAATGTTTAACAAATCGGATCGGACGCTGAACCGGCCTAGTTCAGGGGTGGGGATTTAACCGGGGTTCAGGGGTCAAACCGGGAGTCGAACCGGTGACGTCATAAATATATTAAAAATATTATATATCTCATAATTAATATATAATTAATTTTTGTAATATTAAAAAGAAAAATTTTAAAATGAACAATAATAATTAATTTTTATTGAAGACACGGGTTCGAATCCTGACTGAGTATAATTAATTTTTATATTTATTTCAGATTTTTTATAGCCCACATTGGTTGTGGAAATGAATAAATTCTCATATAAAAAGAGAAGAGATGCAAAAGAGTTCAAAAAGGAAAAAAAAAAAAATCCAAATAAAAGGAAAAAAAAAGAAAAACCAGGTTGGAGCCAGTTAACCTGGTTCCCGGTTTTTTCCCGGTTTTGGCCAAAAAATCCGATTTTTCTCATTTACCATAATTGATGTCGAACCGGACCGGTTTCCGGTTAACCCGGTCGAACCGGCCAGTCCGATCCAGTTTGTTAAACAATGCTTTTTACCGATTAATGGACTACTAAACTACTTACTCATAGAACATTATTCAGAAACTAAATAATTTCGTGAAGTATATATACATATAAGATAATTAATTGGATTCACGAGGAGTACAAGTACTTTTTTTACAAAATCTTTAATTTTGTGAATTTATTTTGTTATATTATATTATTGAAGAAATCAAACGGATATTATGTGATAAATGGATAAGTGTATGGAGACAAAATCATATCACAAGTTGAATAGAGAATCTCCACCCTACTAATTAATTAATAACTAATCTTTGGTAGAAGTACTTCTCCCACTCAACCTACAAAATCTTTATCACTTCAACTCAGTCCATTTTAATTTATTTTCCAATTTTACTTTTAAATTATTTTATTCATTTGCCAACGAATATCAAACTTTTTTTTTTTAAATTAAACCAATATTCCCACTTGCATGCAATTTTTTTTGCCGCATTAATATTTAATCTGCATGCATGTGGCGGAAACTTTTCTGAATAAGTTTTCAAAATTTTTGTGGTCATTTGATGGCTGTGATTTAGAATTCAGATGTGTTTCAATCATATACTTTGTATATTCACATATTATTGTCTTTTAATATTTGTAAAAGCGTGTGTTCTTTACCATTATAGTATATAATTAGTACGGGTTATTAACCATAGAAATAGTGAAAATTCAGAGTAAATTTTCACGATAGCAAACGTGACAGTTACGTGTGAGGAGATTCTTTGATATTCAAACTAAACTTGTTTAATAACTACCGTCACATGATGTCACAGTCATTTGCTTCCCAATTTATTATAATTTTAATTAATGCACAAACAAAAGAACGTTGAACAAGGAGTATTATAGGTCTACGACTTGCGAGAGCAAAATAAAAAAAGTTATTAATTTCTTGCCATTTCCAATTTTCTTGTTTATTGTCTTATTTCTCTATCATTACTTACGGCTAAAATAGTGATAAATAGTGGTTCCTTTCTATCATCATAGCTTCTAATAAGTCTAAAAAAAAAAAAAAAAAGCTTCTCATTAGTCAAAATTGTTATAATAGTACCTGAGATTGCTTATGTTTTAGTAAATATTGAATATATTTAAAATTATCGATTGAATGAGAAATTTTTTTTAAAACCAATAATATTTATAAATATATAATTGTGATTATAAAAAAGTTTTAACAAAAATTACAAAATTTAGGGTCTCTTTCTATTATATTGCCCTAGGCCTCTTACGATGATATGAGGAGGCCGAACAACAATATATTCTTGCCCCGCAAAATGTTTACCCGCCGAAGAGTTACAACGATACTCACCTTAGGCAAATATCCCTATTTATAAACAATGATGGTTTAATCGTGTGCGATTAATAATAGGGTAAATACACAATTACCCCCATGTGATTTTAAAAACTTATGCATCACCCCCTTACGGTTTAATAAGTTACCATGCACCCTTCCTTAACTTTTATGAACTATGTAAAGTGGACAGAAATGACCAAAATACCCCCGTGTATAAACTGTAACTACTGAACCATCAAAAAATTGCAAACCGCAGTCGCCTCCCACAAGATTACACCCTCATCGCCAGCGTAACCGCAATACTGGAGTGCGTATCTCAGACCGCAACCGCAATACCGGAGTGCGTACCTCATACCGCAACTGCAATACCGGGCAGCGAGCGGCTGTAAGAATTACAGCGTCGGACAGGGCAACGAAGGGATTTCTTTATTATGTATTCGAAAAGAAGCATTGTGGTCTCTGGGCTTGGTGCAATCCGATGGGAGCCGACTCGGTCTGCAATTTTTTGACTGTTCAGTAATTACAATTTAGACGCGGGGGTATTTTGGTTATTTTTGTCTACTTTACATAGTTCACGAAAGTTAAGGGGGGTGCATGGTAGCTTTTTAAACCGTAAATGGGTGATACATAAGTTTTCGAAATCACAGGAAGATAATTGTGTATTTACCCTTAATAATAATGGGTAACCAATTTCACTCTTTATATTTTTTATAAAGAAAATTAATACGAGTTTAGTGGTACACATTAATTGTATGGTCCGTAGTACTTATTGATGGGATGGATCCCTTTCGGTCACGAAATGATATATCAGCAAATCATGGCACCGTAAACACTGTTGGGGTTTCATTGAACTGGCGGTATTATGTGATTTATGCGGCTATTGTTTGATGATACGTAACCTACCAACTGGTCTATATATATTTATTAACAACAATAAAATTAGGGATCGGCCTAGCTAGCTTATTTATTGATCTTAATTAAATGATTTAACCCAACAATAATCAATGAAATAAATTTCTGGATCGATCGACTTCTTATGATAATTAGTTACGATCATCTGTCTAAAATATTGTGTTCAATTATGTTTAATTTAGTGAAACGATGAAATTTTACTTTAAAACACTTCAAATTATTTAGTGAAATAACGTAGTTTCACTTTAAAAGTACATTATGAAACTACATCGTTTTACTAATTTTATTGGAAATCATTAATTGGACATAATATTTTTCTATACTACACATTAAAGAACATATATCATGGTCTCCTATTATGCGCGGTAGATATGAAATTATCTAATTATATAAACTTCAAACTATATAATCCAATGGATGCACCTTGTGCATTGAATAATTTCTCATTGTAATCAAAAACATTGAAAGGCAATTTAAGAACGACAAAAGTAGAGAGAAACTTATTAGGAGTTTTGGAGATTAATAATTTGATTCGTACAATGACTAATTGTAATAGTTTCCAACTAATAACATAGCCTAGAGACTAGCGAGATAAGGCCTAATCATGCACCCACTATCCCCTAAAAATAAGTGACAACATCTTTAAACCATAATGAAAGATTAGTTAGATCATCATAATTACTAAATTATGCATGTATCATTTCACCATGTATCATTCTTGTCCGCAAGGATGAAACGTAGAAGGGACTTGGGAAAATACCACTCAATCACGTTCTTGACAATCAAATTTAAATTTGACTTTTCCATCTGTGTTGATGCCTAATCTATTACATCGAAAGCAGAGGATGTGGGGAGGGAAAGAACGAAGTGGAGAGCCACCTACAGAGTTTGTCAATTTTGCACTATAAATAGACAGAACTGACAGAGGTAGGAATCGAACCCCTGACATTTGGGTGCACTACTGCAAAAGAGGACATTGGAGGCGGGGGAGTGCAGGCGCCTCCAATAATGGGTTATTGGAGGCAGGGAGGCTGGTGCACGTTACACCCGCCTCCAAAACTGCCCCAGTACAAAATAAAATTTTCCTTTCTTTAATTTATGACTTCAGTAGAAATCGAACTCGCGCCTGTAAAATGATTTGACTCCTGCACATTAAATTTACCACTATGCTACATATACTCATGTATTTAAAGTTAAAATCGAAAGTATATATTTATATATTTCCTTCTAAAACTTGTGGTTTTTATTACCTACTAATTTATCGCCTTGCTCGAATCTCGACAAATTTTCAAAATTATTTTCAACAGTCCAAAACAAAGACAAGTTTCGAAACACTATTGAACAATTTGCAAAAATTCACCCGCAGCCTTTTGCTGTTTTAGAGGTTGCACACGCCTCCAATATACATGATATTAGAGGCGGGCACAAAGCTTTGGAGGCGAGTGCAAAGCTCCAGAACATTTTGGAGGCGGGTGCATGTTAATAGTTATATCTATTGGATGCACCCGCCTCCAAATGCTTTGGAGGCGGTGCATCTCCAATAGATAGGGTGCCTCCAAAAGCTTTGCCAGCCCCTTTGGAGGTGGGTGTTTGTGCACCCGCCTCCAAAGGGGGCGTCTCCATTGACATTTTTTGTCGTAGTGATGGCCCGCTCTGCGCACTAATCGGTGGGGCACTAGCTCATTCATTCGTAGTAGTAACATGGGTTAGAAGGGAAAATGAGTCTATATTCCTTACTATGGGGAATTTAAGAACTGAAAAAGAAGAGAGAGAGACTGATAGGGAGTTTATTCTGCCTCCGTTTTAAACTGTAGGTCATTTTTAACTTTTCAATTTTGTTTCAAAGTACAAATCATTCTAACTATTTTTTACATTTGCTTTCTTGATTTGCAAGCATCTAATTGCCTAACTACATTATTTACTGGTATCTCACATGACACTCTACTAGTAAATGATTTTGGTGGTCATTTTGAACCCTTTTATATATGTGTAGAGCAATTAATTTGCATCATTATGTTAATATGCACAATGACTATTTGTAATAGTCTCCAACTAATTAGGAACTCATAGAGGCCAGGTCACCTAGATGTAAGGGGTTCGATTCCCCCCTCTTCCAGTTCTACCTATTTAGAGTGTAGACTGGCAGGATTATGCAAGAGACTCCTCACCTTCTTTATTTCCCTCCCGGCCGCGCCCCCCCCCCCCCCCCCCCTCCCCCTCCTATGTACTCTCTTCGTTCCCTTATAAGAGTCAACTTTAAAAAATATTTTTGTTCCAATAGAAGAGTTCACTTTCAAATTTTTTTACTCCTCTATCCTTACTAATATAATCATGTGTGGTCCACAATTAGCCTCATACTTAATAAGTAAGGATATAAAAATGAATTAAATAGTGTCAAATTAGCTATTTTAAGTGTTGTACCTTGATGTTCATAATAAGTTGTATATAGATCAAAGTGGACTATTTTAATGGAACGGAGGGAGTAATAAATAAGTAATATTCCTGAGTTCAGAAACAAAAACAAAAACAAAAAAAGAAGTTTCCAACTAGTTAACAAAAAAGTCTAGAAATAATAAAGGTAAAGTCTAATCCTAGACTTATTATCTCCTAACCATAAAGAAAGATTAGTTCATCTTAATCACTAAATTATATACGCACTACTTTTCTAGATCGATCATTTCTTAGGATGCTCAGTTGTGATCACAAAAACATTGAAATATCTGTTAAATGTATTAGGACGTTGAACACTTGATGAGCCACACAATAAGAACCCGCAGTGGACCGGGTTTAAATGAATTTGTTGGATGCATATATGACTGTCACTATGCTAGCTTGTTGCTTGGGGCTCACCACAATACGTAGGTATTTAATAAAAATTTGGGGATGCATGAATTAATGCAACCACTGCCAGTACTTTAAAACTCATAATTGATAAAACCCCAAAACACTTCTCTCAATTTTATGCGCGGACAGATTATTCGGTACATCTGTTACACCACGTAAAATTGTACAATTAGATACATTCAGGGGAATTGGTAGAAAGGAGGGTGGGGAGAGAAGGGGGAAGGGGGTGTTGGCTGCACTATTTTTAATATACATCCAATGCACTCAATAATTTTTCATATATTATATATTGAAACGACAAAAGACTCACCAGAATTATGACAAAAAATTATCAAAAGCCTCTCTAAAGTTTGCCCAAATCACCAAACAAACCCATGATTAATTTGATAAAATTAATCTCTCAACCATTGGTTTGATTGGTAAAGAGATAATTAATTAGGTAATTTCTCTTATTAACGGAGACAGAAAGTTGAATAATTTCTCTGATAACACCTCCGACCTCCTCAACTGAAAACTATATCTAACAATTTTTTATATATGAATCCTACGGTTACACAAAATCAACTAGGACGGCTTAAACATCAAATAATCATGATCAAAACCTAATTTCCCCATAAAAATTTAAAAATAATTAAACAAGTGATTGCTAAATCATATCACAAAATATAATATTCTTAACTAAGTTTGATTTAATTATTTTCCAACACATCATTATAAATGCTTACTGAAATCATGATTAGTTAATATCTTGTATTATCATGACATGAAAGATTAACCGTGTATAAACTTTGTTTGGTAATGGATTAGATTTGACGGGACAAAGGCAATTGATGCTTTTAGAATCGATATATATATATATATATATATATATGTGTGTGTGTGTGTGTGTGTATATATATATATTATAAATTAAAGTTAAGCCAATGATGTTAATTTCGTACAAAATTAATGATTATTTTTTGAGTGTATTGGGAGATTATAAAATAGTAGGAAAAATAATTTTGTGTCCTATATAATTGGCCCCTTTATTAATATATGCCATTATTAAGTTCTTTTCTTTCATTATGACTTTTTTTTAAAAAGTACTACTCTACCTTAATTTCCATGGCGTATTGTCCAGAAAAATGTGATCCATTAATTAATCTCAACAGTGAAAAGGAAAATAAATTTCAGAAATTATTTTGTTTACTGCTTCTTAAATATTCATAAAGTAATACCCATCCGATCCAAAATAAATGACGTGTAACATATAATAATTTGCAAAGTAATTGACGTAATTTTAACTTAAAAGCTAACCTTATTTCAAATTTAACTTTATCAGATGAAACTTTAACTTATCTCTCTACTTTTATCAACTAACTAGTATTAATTATTTGACATTATTGCACACCATTAATTAGATAGTTTTAGAGTTTTTCATACTGATTAAGAATTCATTTAAATAACAAAAAAAAATCCTTAACTATTGAATTTTAAAACTACTAGGAGTTTTGAAGTTGTAATTCAATTAATACTATTAAGGTATTTACTAGTAGGGAAAAAATAACTCCGCTGTTTCATTAGAAGGGTCCACTCTGATTTAAGTACAATTATTATGGATATTAATGTACAATACCTAAAATAACTAGTTTGACACACTTTATTTCATTTATATCCTTACTAATTAAGCATGGGCTGATTGTGGACTACACATAATTATATTAGTAAGGGTAAGAATAGTAAAAATTTTGAAAGTTGACTCTTCTATTGGAACAAAAAATATTTGTCAAAGTGGACTCTTCTAATGAAACAGATAAAGTATATATATATATTTTTTGATAAAACGTCATTTATTTTAAAATTTGTTACTCCCTCCAAAACGTCTTTTATTTTGCTCTGGGGAGCAGTCGTTTCGCAAATGATAGAGAAAGTAAATGGTTTCATTTGTGGGAAATTTTTGTTCACACAAATGGGGTCGAAAAAAGATATCTTCATAAGTATTCTATATTGCGATCCTCCAATGATCATAGGAAAAGTGATTGCCAAAAGAAAAAAGGGCCAATTGGGGTTAGACAGAAGCAAATTAACCTCATTGAGTGAATCAACCTTAATGGAAAAGAAAAGCCAAAATTATTAATCTCCATGATTTGATCAATCGAGGCTCCAACTTGAGTGTGTATGGCTTGTTACAGCATGACGAACAGTTGCTTTCACCACCAACTAGCTAGTGACACAATTTATTTCTCAATTTTCTATAATTCAATTCGTTTTTTTTTTTAACAATAATTTCGTTATATAATGATTTTGTTTCACATTACAATGTGTGGTGAATCTCATCGTAGTACGAATTGTGTACCTGTATACCTGCGGGAGGAGTAGAACAAGGAGGGAGAACATTTTGGTTGAAGGAGGAGTTCGAACCTCTGCCCTCTGGCGGGGGAGAATCACCCTGGCCAACTGGTACTAATTATGTACTTAATTATGTCTTAAGTTGTCATGAATTATCTCAGTTGTCATGAATTATCTCAAATATACGTTCAATTAAGTTTAAGTGAGTATTCATTAAATTACAACTTACAAGATTTCTAGTATCAATAAATTATAGTAGCTATGGGGGAGGGGGGGGGGGGGGAGGTTCATTTAAACAAATTCCTTAATCTGTTTAAAAAAATTCTAAAGCATCATTTATTTGGATCAGATGAAAAATTGGTTTTAGTATTTTCCGTTCACTATAAAATTTTAGTTAATGAAATGATCATCTATTACCATTTTCATTAATTAAGTAGTAAAAATGAACTAAAAATAGTTTAGCTGTCAAAATCTATCGATAAAACAAAATGTGATACATAATTAGTGGCGCAGAAGATCTGAACTCGGTTTGTTTGATGGGCATGAAAGAATGAGCATGCATGATTAGAATTGGTCATCGATGTCCATTTGTAGAAACGAAATTGGGACATTTCTGATTTCTTTTCTGCGTTTCTCATTCGACTTTACCTGTTTTGGAGAATCTGACAAGATATCTTGTCACACATTTGTAGGTATTCGATTAAAATATTGTAGTAAACATGCAGATAAATACATCCTACACAAATATAATATATATATAATTTGTAGGATATGGACCCCTTGCTGAAATCTTCAAGTTGTTTCTTTTGGCTTGTAAATACAAATGGGATCAATGATTAATTCAACGCACAGCCCAAGTTTTCTTTATGCTCTAAGGATTTTTTTTGGCTCGTTAAAGAAACTATTCCGTTATTAAATTATACAATTACGTAAGCAATTCTATTAATAATATATCCAAAACTAAATTTAATGATTGAATGGTTCTTGAAAGGGACTGTAGTTTTTTCTATTTTATTATATTAATTATTATAAGTTTAATATTATTACATTAGATCATCTTGTTCACACTACAAAATAAGTTAAACAATTTTTATTAATTTATAATGAAAAATGTAAATTATATTGTAAAAGTGTGAAATGTGAACAAGTAGAACAGTTAAGTTTGTTGATATAAATTTATTTTGATCTGTTGCGTTAAAAATATGGATGAAACAGATGCATCATTACAATAATAATAGAGTTTTAGTGACAACCTTTTGTTCTTTTTAGTGATTTTGTCTCTTTGTGAGCGAGGCGGGGAAAAAAGAAACTTGAACATCCACCTACAAGGACCAGCTTTAAAATGATAAAACTTATTATGAGTTTTAAAATATTACACTTGAAAATAAATATTTGTTTACTATTATTTTGTTCATACTTTTTTCTAAGTGTAAATTAAGTGTTGACCACTAGTCGTCTAAAAAATAGTAACAAAACTTTTCTATTATGACAAAAAAAGAAAAAGAAAAAAAAAGAAAGTCCTCTAGTGAGACGAAATGATCACATTTTGAAAAGCGGAAAAAAAGAATAGATCAAAAGGTATATTTTGAAAATTGATGAAAAAGAAAAATTAATTAAATTGGCCAATGCAAGATATCATTTTTGTATCTTACTCCTCCCGTATTATAACGAAAGATTTGTGTGAGCATGATGTAATAATTGCCGTAACCAAGTTATTAATTAGTTATTTACATAGCTAATTTTACTAGGGAGTAAAAGTAACCTAGCTAGCTACAATAATAATAATAATAATAATAATAATAATAATAATAGCAAACAAAAAATAATTAACTAATAATTAAACCAATAAATAGCTAAACCAAATCTGGGATTTGAAGATTCGATATATATATACATAGTTGTTCTCTTTATTAATTAACTAACCTAAGGAAAAGGACACACAATACAACGTCTTCACAAAATCCAATTACTATGGCCATGAGTACGTATATACATCATCAACCACTCATATACATATAATATATTAATGAACATGCTAGAGTATGCTATTATGTGTGTATTATATATATATACCGTAATTTTTCTGTCTCGATAAAAAAATATATTTGGATTCACAAGATATTATTCGATGAAAAGTCACATATACGGAGGATGATACATATGTATATTATCATATTCAACAAAGGAGGATTTTTTCCCTAAATATTCATTTTGGGGGAAAAAATTATTAAAATAGACAATTTTTTTTTTTCATTCCCAAAGTATAAAAAACGAAGTTGGGAGATTCGTTTTCATTGAAAACGAATTTCCCAACTTCGTTTTCTTCAAAAAAAAAAAAAAAAAAAAAAAAAAAAAAAATCTTCAAAGAAAACGAATTCACGGAATTCGTTTTTCCTTCTTCTTTTTTTTATTAATTTCAAATTAATTTTTTCCTTTTTTGTTTTTTTATTAATTTCATTAATTCAAAAGAACCCCCATAATTCATTTTTGAGTTATAATAAAAAAAAATAAAATATAATTATATAACTGAGATTTTAAATTGTAATTTAATAAAATTTTAGAAGAAATAATTTATGACATTTTTTGAAATACATAAAATCTCTGTATAAATGAATTTGGGGAATTTATTTATCTTTAAAAATTTAGTCACACATTTATGTTTTAAAAATAATTAATTCCATTAAAAACAAAACTCATAAATTCGTTTCTCTTAAAGAGAAATAACATTAGACCGATATTGATGTTTTCATTTTTAATTGTTTTTAGTTTAAATGAGCTTACATAATGAATACTAGTGGGATTAGGCAGGCGCGATAACATAGAAAATGGAGAGAATAAAGAAGACAAACTTAGAAATTTTTTATAACAACTCAAAAACGATTTACGGGGGTTCGTTTCGAAAACCCTAAAATTTATTTTTCATTAAATAATATTTATTTTTTAAAAATGAATAAAAACTTAGAAATATGTTGGTGAACCGTTTTCAATGAAAATAATTATTTAATTTTTAAAAAATTTGTTTAAATATAATTATTTTTATTTATTTTAAAATCATTTTAGTGAAATTCGTTTCTTAATGAAATTAATAAAAAACAAAAAAAGAAAAAATTAATTATGTGTTTATTAACAAAAAAGAAAAAATTAAAAAGAAAAAATCATTTTAGTAATTAGCAATTACTAAAAAACAAAAATTCCTTTTGAAAACGAATGCATGAAATTTGTTTTCAAAAGAAAACGAATTTCATGCATTCGTTTTCAAAAGGAAACGAATGCATGGAATTCGTTTTCTTTTGAAAACGAATTCGTGAATTCGTTTTCAAAAGAATTTTTTTTTTTTTTTTTTTGGTTAGTTTGGAAGAAAACGAAGTTGGGAAATTCGTTTTCAAATGAAAACGAATCTCCCAACTTCGTTTTCTATAGTTTGGGAATTTCAATTTTTTTTTGTTTGTTTTGGTAATTTTTTCCCCCAAAATGAATATTTAGGTAAAAAAATCCAACAAAGGAATTACATTTTTATTTTTGATGAATATGAGATGATACATTTGAATCATCAGTACTACATATATCTGCATTCGACTTTTTATATGGGACAGAAAATAGACGACGAGGGAGGCACGGTGAACATGTACGTACAAATGACTGGAAAAGCGTTGAAAGTGATAAGGGGGATAAATGTACAGTGTAACGTAGGTGAAACCAGGAAGATGTCCAAAACGATGCAATTAGTAGGGGTTGCGTGGTACCAGAGAAAGGGGACCCTCCTATCCTCTTGAGGCATTTGCGAGGCAACCCATTTCTCCCGTTGGACCCCTTAGCCCTTCCTTGAGTTTCTTTTCTTTTCTTTTATTTTTTTATTTTATCCTAATGGATTAGTTTTTTAATCTATTAATTATTAAGAAGAATTAATAATTTTGTTGGTTCTAAAATTTGGTCTCATATCGCACTTTAGTTTTCAAACTTGAAATTATTTCTTTTTAGTTTCCGAATTTGGATTTTTCATCCTCCTGTAGTCCAGCGTTCAAATGTTGACCAAATCCACACCAACGTCAATAGGCGTGCAATAAACATAATCCCCAAAATATTAAAATTTGAGAGAACAATGCAGATGGTGATGAAGTTGCGAGAATTTTGACCGATTGGATACTCCAAGGTTGCTGGTATTGGGCTAGTTTTAGTTGAAATTTGGGCTAATAGATTACATGAAAATGAAAAACTCTGAAAGTTTGAAAACTGTAGAAAAATAATTTTAAATTCAAAAACGAAAGTGCGGCATCAGTTTAAATTTGAGAACCAACAGAATCATAATCTCTATTAAGAAAGATCACCTCTAACTTTTGTGTCTGTTTTCAACAGTTTAAAGCTGCCAAACAAAGATAGGGCAATTTTACACCTTCAGGTCGGTCAGTCCCTAAGGCTGTGGTTCCTCAGCAAAATTAACTCAACAATTCTTATTAGAAACATTATGATTTTTTTTTCTTAAAAAAACGTATGAAATATATTAATGGCACTGAAACGTTATGATCCTTTTTTTTTTTTTAAAACGGAAAAAACGTATAAAATATATTAATGATCCCTCATGAGAAAAATCTAATATAAGATGAGTGAAAAGAAAAAGAAAAAAAAATGAAAAGAAGAGATTATGCATAAAAATAAAACATTTTTATTCATCAAATCAAGAGAGGAATATATTATTAATTCCTTAACCTATTGCTGGTGGTATTACAGCTGGTATGAGGAATCGATCGATCAAATCATTCGAAGCTAATTTCATGAATTTGATAGGTTTGATAACAAATTTTGGGCCTGTTTTTTTTGTTTCGTTTTGAAAATAGTTTTGGTTTCAACCGTAAATTTAATATATTTTAATCATATTTCATCATTTCTAATACAACTTTTTACTATTCAGCATCTACTTTTTACATTTTTAATACACTTTTTACATTATAAAATTATTTTTCAAAACTTGTTTTCAAAATCGTTTTCAAAATGGTAAAAAAGAACAATCCCTTTATCACCTTTTTTCTTCTTCTTTATAGCAAATAGCAAAATTAAGTACTGCTTAAAAAAAAGGGTCCACTTTTGAAATGATATTAATTTATTTAAAATTATAAGCAACAAATCATTTAATGCATCATTAATTATACCATTTTGCATTAATTTTATCTTAACCTACTTTGCGCAAAATACAAAATTACCCACGAAAGTTTCATGAAAGTAATAAAATAGGACCGATAGTCAACTAATACGTTAGTTATTTTCTGAAAATACCCTTGTCATTTTATTCTAAAAAGCCCGAAGTATAAAGATTTTTTTTTTTTGTCAATTCACAACATATCATAAAATTACAAGGGTATTATGTGAAAATAACTAAATTAACTATTGTTTAAATTTTTTTATTTTTGAAAATATTCAATTTTTTCTTTCACGAAATTTAATAGTACTCCTGTACGAATTTTGGAAAACGGTGGGCAAAACTAACAAGCTGGCAGTGGATTTTGCATTATATTAATCTTTCAAATTTCTTTTCTTTTAATATTTTTTCATTAAGAATGTGGATTTAGTTTTTTTTTCTGTTTAATTTTTATTAATATATGAATTTTTATTTTTAGTTCAATCCTTTGTTTTCTTCTGAAAAAAAAATATATATATAAAATTTAAAATGGGGGATTGATTATCCATATTATTAAATGTAAAAGAGAAAAAATCGTGTCAAATATTCCTTACAACTATTTATACTTAGAATAGTTTACTTTTGACTGTTTTCGAAGACAATAATCATAATAATCTGTGGTGGATAGTTCTTTTGCTATGTTAGCAGATAGCGTTCTTCTTCATTATCCAAAACTTGTTCATCATCCGTTTCTCATTTATCATATACTCAGGCTTCATGTTGTCATCTTTTATATATATATATATAAGAAAAATAGAAAGAGAGAAATAAAACATATACGTACTATTCCGTTAAAATATCATCTAATTATTAATGTTATTAGATACGTAATTACATAAATCATTATTCAACGAAATAACAAATGATTCCATAAGGGTGTCTCACCCTATAAAAAGGTCCCCCCTCATCACCCCACAGATATTTCAGTTTCACTCATTGCCCTCTCTTTCCATTTGTGTATGTGTGTCTCTCCCATTTTCTTTCTTTTACTTCCTTTCCTAAAACGTTGTATGTCAGCCTTTGATAATTCATTCTCAAAAACCCACAAACAAAATCTTTCACATTTTCAGAAACCATAATCGATCAATTACACATATACACACACACACACAGACATATATATATATATATACACACACACACAATGAGTACTTCTGATCCTTCAGAAAGCAGTTCAAACTCTGTGTTTTCCTTCCCATTATCGCCCGCCGGGTCGACCCAGTCGAAAACCCGGGAGGGTCCTGATTCCGAGACCAAGAAAATCAAGAGGCTCCGGGACGTGAGCAAGCATCCGGTTTACCGGGGGGTCCGAATGCGGAACTGGGGCAAATGGGTTTCGGAAATCCGTGAGCCCCGGAAGAAGTCGCGCATTTGGCTCGGGACTTTCCCGTCGCCGGAAATGGCTGCCCGTGCCCACGACGTGGCGGCGTTAAGCATCAAGGGCCCGTCGGCGATACTCAACTTCCCGGAGCTCGCAGGGTCACTCCCCCGACCAGCGTCGCTCAGCCCGCGAGACGTGCAGGCCGCGGCTGCGAAAGCCGCCGCGATGGACAAGTTCGACGACGCCGTATCTCCCTCCTCGTCGTTGGTTTCGGCGATGGAGTTGTCGTCGTCGTCGTCGGAAGAAGAAGAAAAGGAATTGTGCGAAATCGTTGAGTTGCCGAGTTTAGGGTCGACGAGTTACGAACTCAGCAACGAGTTCGCTTATCATGATTCTGTGGAGGGATGGTTGTACCCTCTTCCATGGGGCACTGGGGAGGAAAATCACGAGGGAGGATTTTCAAGTACTTCTTTTTACGAGTCCTTTTTGTGGAATTATTAGTTTTTGTTTTTCTTGTTAATTTTGTGTGTATAATTTTTGTTGGTTGGGGCTGTTTGTGTAATTTTAGCTCTTCTAATTTTTCTTGGAGGGCTGAAAAATAATTTGTGAAAATTTGTTTTTTTCTTAACAATTGTCTGTTTGCTGCTGTAACTTGTTGAATGAATCCATGTTGTACATTTTAGTAGTAGTAGTAGTTGTACTGTTAGAATCCTGATAAATTGATGGAATTTTTCCTAAGAATATATGGTTCTCTTTTTGTGTTTGTTTCTTTCTGTATTACTAGTCACTATCTACGGCGATACTCTTTCTGTCCCAATAAAAATTCGTACAAATTGTTCTGCTTTTATAATTTTATAATCCCACAGAGTACTAAACAATGCTCATCTCTATGTGATCCCATTTGATTATGGTGTTTTTCCTCTTTTCGTTCCAATAAAAACTCGTATCAATAATTGCTCTTTTATAGATTTTTCTAATTTGGCAGAGTACTAAACAATACTCATCTCTATATAGTATCCTTTCATTCTACTGTTTCTCCTACATATACAATAAATACTCTTTCCGGTTCAGTAAAAAATCGTATAAACAGTTGTCCTTTTAGATTTTCTAATCCGACAGAGTTACTAGTGAATAGTCAGTCATCTCTATGTAGTTCCATTTTTCTTTTCTGTTATTTATTATTATTATTATTATTATTAGAAATCAAAAGCCCTAGTGTACGGGTTGTTGACTATTTGGTATTTGGCTACCTGGTAGGTGGCAAAATAGTGAATGATGGAAGTAAGGGAAAGCGACCGATTTTCAATTTATTTTTATATATCCAATTATAGAAAGCATATCTTCTTAGGTTTTTTTCCTCATTCCACAAATTTGAAAGGACATTGCACTTGAAATAAATAAATAAATTGAACGCCAATGCCTCTGTCTTTGCTCCTTTTGGTAGTGGCGTTAATGAGATCTCTTTAGACTCTTTTCATCACTTCGAACTTTCAAAACTCACCACTAAGGATGGCTAGGATCCTTCAATATACTACATTCTCGTTAAATTAATCATTCAATCATTGAATTTGACTTGTGAGTATGATTCTATAACTGAATGATTATTTAACAAGAATATAATTTTTCTTATATATATATATAGTATAAAAATTTCTTAACGAAATCATTTATTCGCTGAATAATTATCTATGATACATTATTGATGCCATCACGCACATAGGTCATTGTAAATTACAATGCTCGGTTATTTTTTTTTTACCGATAATATTGTCATCATATATATAATTAAGGTTAGGGGTGATCAAACTGGCCCGACCCTAATCGACCCTAACGGGCTAGCATGGGTTTTGGTCCGGGTCGGCCCTAACTGACACTTTTTTTTTTTTCCCCCTTTTATGTTTCAGGTTTTTAAGTTTTGCCTATGTTTTTTTATTTTCTTCTTTCAATTATTTGTAATTATTGCCTGGCCCTTTTCTTTCTTTATTTTTATTTTTTTCTTTTCTAGTTCATGTTTTCCAGTTTTACTTCTGGTTTTTATTTTCTTTCTTTCAATTTTTTTAAAATTAACTTCTTCACTTTATTGAATTTTTTTTCAATCTAGATTTTTTAGTAAATTTTTTAATATAACTTAGAGGTTGGATAAAAACTAACATTTTTTTATTTGAAAATTTTGTTTGATTTGTACTCCAAAAATTAAACTTTTACATATACATATTTTTTAAAGTTTTTTTAAAAACATTTCGATCTCGTTTAAACAATTATTTCAAAAATATTTTTATAAAATATGTCTTAAATTTTTGTACAAATATGCGTTTGGAAAAATATTTTATAAATTATTTTTAATATTTGAAATAAAATTTTAAAATAGTTTAAAAGGTGTCTCATAAAAATATTTTTATTTTAATGTAGTCATCTAAAATTTATATATATAAACGCCTAAATTTATATTTTAATATATTAAAAATATAATGAAAATTATATTTTCTCAAATAACATAATTAAAAAGATTTTTAAATATTAGTGTCATAAAAATAAAAGAGTATGTTATTCTAAATCATGTGTTATAGTGTTGGTGAAAAAGGCGATGTGTTTTTCTAGTTGTAATTCGAAACCCTTAGGGTTAGGGTTTGATGGGATCAAGAGTTTCTATAGATACACCATTATATCATAATTAATAAAATATTAAAATTAAAAATTTGTCCAAAGAGTTTCTATCTAATTAAAAGTTTATTTAGTAATTAGAAAAAGAAAAAAGAAAGCAAATGTCCCAATGACTTGGTCTATAGGAGACTAGGGATTGAAGATCGACTCTTGACAACTTCCGTGACACCATTTTCATGCAGTATATTTTCATTTAAAAAAAAAAAAAAAGAAGTAATAGTAAATACAATTTTTACCCAAGGTAAAAGTAAAGTTTATCGTGGCATGGAGTAAAAAAAATCAGTGTTTTTCTTCGGCATTAGGTGTGTAAGATGTGTTTGTGGCAGAACAATTGTCCCGAGGAATAATAATGTTCAAAAATTCTGATGAACTTTGAATATTTCCATCGTCCCAAATATTCTTCTCTCTCTGGGCTGCCAAAATTCCTATCGCCAGATCTATGTAGGTCGTACTTCACAATTTGACTAACTAATTAATTAATTAGTTAAATAATACTTCTGCTTCCATCGTTCCCTAGCTATTTCAAGTTCCAAAGGAGCGTTACGGGTACTGCTCAAATCTTCGATCTGTATGGTTTAAATTGAAGTGTCTAGTTAGTTAAAAATATATGGATTAAGGACGTATTAGGTGACGCGGTATAAAATGAGAAGTCGAGACTGTAATCAACCTTCGAAAATACAAGAGACAAAGTTTTTTTAAAGAAATATTCGTTAATTTTGATATGTTTTAAGTAACACCTAAACAAATGTATTTGGTTTTAATAAGGACAAAATATATATGAAAAATGTTTTCTTTTACTTTTTGGAAAATTGTCTTAAAATACTTTTAAAAAAATAAAATTATTATTAATTGACAGAAGTCCTGCATTAAATATTCTATAAAAAATAAGGGAATATCAAGCTGCTAATAAGGGATTTGTTCTGGGTTTGACTTATCTAGGGTAGTTGACTTTATTTTATTGGGTCAAACGTGCCCTTATAATATTCTTCTAAAATAAATAATTTATGAGAGTGCTGTTTCCATATCTAATCCAACAACTATCCCAGTTTAATATTGGTAAAGAAGCACTCCGACACAGACAGCCAAATTCTTTCAATCCGAAAATTGTTATTATTCAATATTCGTGCGTGAATGTTTGTAACACTCGATTTATACTATTATAATTATAAGGTGCTTTTTCTTCTTTTTTTTTTTATAAGGAAAAAGGTAAAATATTATTAACTGTATTGGAAATTGTTCAGCAACGATTGGTGAACAAAACAAAAACATCAATATATAAACATTCGTTACAACTAATATATTACTGATAATTTTCAAATTTGAACCAAACAATATACTTGTAACTCTATCATAATGTAAAGTAAGAGCATAAAACAAATTATTGCACTCAACAAATCTCGTAACAACGGTCGTGGTTCTACTACCAATTTCTGATGAAAGCCGAGTTTCTGACCAAGTCTTAATACACCATAACTAGCTAGGAATATAATCAACATAGTCACGGGAAACCTACAATAGATTGTAATGAAGGAAATTAAGTAAAATGAGAGAGAGACAGAGAGAGAGAGAGAGAGATAACTGAAGTAAAATTATATTATCCATCCTTCCGTGAAGGAAAAATGAGGAAAAAAAGACAAGAATGTTTTAGGGCTTGAGAGAGATGGAAGGGGAGCAGGGGCTGAGCCGAGGGGGCGGTCCCGGACCCCTTCAACGTTCAACCCTCTCCTGCACTCTTATTACTAGTGTATTTTTTTATTAATTTTTTTTATAATGTATTTAATTGTCTAGAAGACTTTTATATGTATATTGGCTTCATCCAAAAATTTTAAAACGGAGTTTCTGGATTCGCCACTGAAGGGGAGGCGGCCCTAGTTTCAGTAGACCCACTTCCACGATTTCCCTTCTTAGTTCCAAATAATTACATTTTATATTTTGAAGTTTTTTGTAATCATCAGACGTTCTGTTAATATTTTAGAAAATTATTGTTACTCCATTGACAAGTGATCTGGCTGGCTTTGCATATATTTTTTAATCTTAAAATATGGAGAGAAGTAAATAGTATGATTTGAAAGAAAAAAAAAAAAAAACATGTACCCTTAGTTTTAGTGGCCAATGTATATCTGGGGTCAGGGAATGGAAAAATGTGGTTCTTTCTCACAATAATTAATAGCACAAAACGACAAAAGGGGACAACCAGTGGTATTCCCCAATGATTGAAAGTTAATTTGTTCATATTTTACCATGAATTGCAACTTCTCAGCATATATAAAGATTTACTACCTTGTTGATATTCTAAAAATGTAATACAAGGTTAAAAGAAAAGAAAAATACTGTAATTGGAAGAATTTCAATATATTTCCTTCAAAGAAAGGAAATTTTTTTTAAAAAAAATACTTAATTGTATTTCTAAAACTTATTAAAATTGTATTACGCCACATTCATGCCAAGAAACCATATCATTGGTTTGAATATAGCATATATATAAGTGACTAAGAGGAAGTTATCAATAAAAAGAATTTACGGAAATTTTAAAAAAAAACTGCAGGTAGAATTTGGTAATTTCTCAAAATATGGAGAGAAGTAAATAGTATAATTTGAAAGAAAAAAAAAAACATGTACCCTTAGTTTTAGTGGCCAATGTATATCTGGGGTCAGGGAATGGAAAAATGTGGTTCTTTCTCACAATAATTAATAGCACAAAACGACAAAAGGGGACAACCAGTGGTATTCCCCAATGATTGAAAGTTAATTTGTTCATATTTTACCATGAATTGCAACTTCTCAGCATATATAAAGATTTACTACCTTGTTGATATTCTAAAAATCTAATACAAGGTTAAAAGAAAAGAAAAATACTGTAATTCGAAGAATTTCAATATATTTCCTTCAAAGGAAGGAAATTAAAAAAAAAATACTTAATTGTATTTCTAAAACTTATTAAAATTGTATTACGCCACATTCATGCCAAGAAACCATATCATTGGTTTGAATATAGCATATATAAGTGACTAAGAGGAAGTTATCAATAAAAAGAATTTACGGAAATTTTAAAAAAAATAAAATAAAAATTTAAGAGGCTATTGATCGAAAACGATAGTCAGTCTATTAGACATCAAATAATTTTTAAATCCACACAAGGATTAGTCAAAAATTTGGAATATATAAAATATCAAAACTCAAAAACCATGCAAACAATGGGAAATGACTCCAAAAATCCTCCGACGCTCTAGTTAAAAATAGGTAGAGTTTGTGTGAATAATTTCGCTGAAAATAAATCACATATACCTTCACTTAGAACTCCTAACCTTTATATACATAGGTAGCCTTCTCCCTGTGACTGTTATGCTCAATCAATTGCTATAATTTTCCATGCTTTGTAACGTATAGGTGTCGCCGGGTTCTCCTCTAGTAACGATTGTCATCAATTAAGTAGCCAGTGCTAGCCGTTATAAGTGTAACTGCCCATAACTATTTCTCACTTACTCGGCCACAAACAATTTTCCTTCCAACCACCATCCACTCTTACGTAGCCGCGCTTACAACCGATTCAATTCCTCTTGGACTGATTAAATTGTCACCCACATAATTATATTGTCATCCACATTAATGTCTTCTTGGACTTTAAACATTTTAGGTCAAGTTGATGTCGCCCGGGGCATACCAATAACCTAAATTAATCAGCTAAATAATAGAATTCTATCATCTCTTTGTAATTTAATGAAAAGATAACCTCACTTTGGCCTCATAGTCTGACCCTATTCGAAACTTGAGGCGGCTTTACGTTTTATATCATCAGAAATAAGAGAGAATATTTCACCCTTTAAAATTGATACGGGCATTTTTTTTTTTTTTCATGTCAGAATATACTTTTTGTTTTTGTTCTTTTTAAACAATCGTTATTTTTTTAAACATACAATACATCAGAAATTATACATAATACGTGGTACATTAGAGACTATATGCAATAGTTTAGCAGCAAAACTCATAACCGATATATATCAACAGCTAAACGTGATAAATTATAGGATAAATTGAATACGCCATAGCTCAAAAGATAAAATCGATATGCGTGTAAAACACACACGATATTTTTGAAACCAAACTCAATATATGTATTGTTTGAACGAGTCAGACAAGTCGAATACAAGTATTTGCGGAGAAGTAAATTAAAGGGCCACGACTTTTTGTGTCGTTTTCATGTTCTGTTTGGTACATAATTCAACTTTTGGAAGGAACACCAAATAATTGAGCAAAGATAAAGTGAAACTTTATCAATTGATCTCTGCATCTCCATATCTCCATGTTGTATGGTGTCATTGGTATGGTATACATCTACGTTCAAATAAGACACAAGAAATCAAGAAAACCTTAGGGCACATATCTTATCTCCAAAGGAACACGGTTTCTGAATCTCCCAACGTATTTTTTCTTTTTCGTACGAGAAATCAAATCAAATCAATCGGACCCATTCTTACCTGTGGAGACGAAGCCTCCAGCTTCTCCTAGCTAGAACCACTAATTTTTCTTTCTTTTTGGAAGACCCAATTTTCTAACTTTTCCCTTTGATTTTAAACCAAAAATAGACCTAGTAAATAAAATAAAATAATGGGGTAAGGTATTGAACCTCTATAGCCCTAATTAAATTTTTTTTAAAAATAATTTCATATTTGGTTCATATTAATTCATATTTTTGAGTCATATTTAAGATGGCATGTTCTAAATTAGTGGGTTCGGGTGAATGAATTCACATATTAATACTTAATTTCTAACTTTGACTCGGTCCGTTAAATTATTTATGTTGACCCATTAACTCGTCAAATAAGAGACGTTTCATAAAATATGTTTTCAAAAAAGGTGGTAAAATGGTCTATTGAAAACTATGAGAATACTTAAAAACAAAAACAAACCATAACAGAAACAAAAAATGGACCAACGTAACATGACATTATTAATGTGTTGTATTTTGAAATTCATAGAGATAATTCTAATTTAATTAAACAATATTGTATAACTTGAACAAAATCGATGTTGGAAAAGGTACAACTAACAATATTTTAAAGGATAGATATCACCTTAGTTGGGCATGATTTTGAACACTTCTCTTTTGCATTTGTAAACACCACTTTCATTAAGCCACGAACTCACATGAAATATGAAATGAAGAAATTAGGGCAAATTAGTTATTTTAGATATTATATTTAAGCGCACGTTTGTGTTTTTGAAAATAACTTTTTACTGTAAAAATGCATTAGAAATGTAAAAAAGTATAGTTACATAGTAAAAAATTGTATAAAAAATGATGAAAAATTATTACTCTCTCTGTTCCATTAGAGTCAGAGTTTCAAAATATTTTTTTCGTTCCGTTAGAAGAGTTCAGCCTGTTTTGATTTATTTACTTTTTTATATCTTTACTAATATAATTATGTGTAGTTCACAATTAATCAACTTTTAAAAAGTAAGAAAATTAGTATAAAAAAAAAATTTGTGGCAACCTTGCAACTTAAAAATAAGTTGTATATTATCTGAACTGGACTCTTTTAATAGAACAGAGGAATATAATATATTAAACCTACTATAGAAACTAAAAAACAAAAACAATGAAAACGACCAATTGCAGCTGATTCAATGTGTGCAAATATTATCGAATAATAGTTATGTTTAGGCTTTCAATGGATATTTGCAGTCCAAGTAATCCATTCACAAACATCCGTTTTGTGTCTAATCAATCAACTATTCATTCCTTTCCAACATCATTAATTTTATTTTTTTTAGGGAAAGCGATTTATTAACCTAATCACAAAATTAACTTAAAAACCCCGAAAAGAAACAGGCACCCGTATCGAAGCAAATTGCTTTTATTATTTTTAATAAATGTCATTAATTATATATTGCTAAGGAAAAATGTAATGTCATTATCTATAATTATAGAATACCACAACATTCACCCAATAATTAATTAATAATTTATTGAAGCATCATTAGTCCAAGTTGGATTAGTACTATTTTCAGATTTTTAATTTCTAATTAATAAAATCACATGTTGTTTTGATAGGTTGTACGAAATGCTGTTCGCCGATGTGGCATCTAGCGGAGCAACTTGGGCAATTAGGCTCATCAAGCATTGACTACTATTCAAGAAAATAACAATATGTATTCGAGGGTCTTTAAGTCCGACCGTCTAAACATTCGACACTGGTATTTTCACAACTAAATTTGAGACACGTATTTTCATCAATATGCAATGCATCAGAGTAAACTCAATATGCCAATGCATCAAAGGCAAATTAAACTTGCTAAAAGATAGATCTGATGTTATATTCAACATGTGATACGTCATAGGTTAAACTTGATACGCAATACTTCAACAGTTAAACTTGATACATCTGAGACTAAACTCAATACTCGAAAAATCGGATAAGAAAATTAATACGCTTATTTCCATAATATTCATGTGATATTTTTTATAGTTAAATTCGGTGAGCAAAACTTCAGACTTTCAGATACGTCAAATACAAATTTTTGGTTATGCAAGAGGATTTAGACAAAGTATCTAAGTCCCTAAAGATCTATCTAAGTTACCATATAAAATCTATCATTTGATAGACTTACTAAACTGACCCTTAACTAATCAAATAACGAGTTGAACGTAATCGGAGTTAGAGCTAAAAATTACAAAACTCCAGTTCAGAATTGTTCAAATTACGAGCGTGTTTCCAACAATTGTGATGCATCTAAAGCCGTTTAAAAGTTGGAGGTTTGATTACCTGTATTAGTTTCTGTCTCAAAATATTGTAGAGGGCTTTCCGGCCAGCTTCTTTCTCCCTCGTCCTATGTAATAGATAGGATAATGTAATAATGCACAATATATATATATTATAAAAAATATATGGTTGCTATATTGTAAAGGGAAGTGGGAGCCTAGTACAAGTGCAAAACAAAACCACGCAAAAGTTCTACATTTTTCTTCATGCATAAAAAGACAAAAGCGATCATCCCACTCACATAAGGCTGAGAACGAACACGAACATTCACAAACAAGCTCGAGATCGGTTTGATAAAAGCGTTCACGAACATGATTTTTAGGCTCGATAATAAACGAACACGAACACGAACAAGGTGTTGAAAACTCATTAACGTTCGTTAACAGGCTCGATTAAAATATTAACTATATAATATAGATAAAATAAGTATATACAATATTAAAATTTTAAATAATACAAATAATTGAATCTTTATATATATTTATATGTATATAGATATCAATATATGAGTTTAAATTGAATTTTGATTTTTCTGTATGTTGATATAGTATATTAAATTAACTAAACATTATAATTTTCTATTAGTTAATGCGAAATAGAATGCACACGAATGAAACGAACACGAATAATATTTTAGAATCGATAAATAAATGAACACGTCAAAACTTGGTTCGGCTCGACTCATTGTCGCCATACGCACAAATAAAACTGTCAAAACAAACAGCTGAAATAATGGAAGTTAAACGGGCAGAAATTTCGAGTCCGGACAAAACAGCATGATGACATTCATACAAGAAGAGATATTTTATCTTTAAGAACTTAGACAGGGAAATTATGTTTTAGATTTTCTTAATATTAAAAACAAAATTAGATGTACAGAAAATTTGTATTGGAAACCTAAGAAAATATAAATTAACAAATCTGTTTTCAAAATATATTTGTGAGTACAAATTAGAGTTTCTATGTTAATACTATTTTTTTTCTTCTTTACAAAAATTTGCATATGAAAGTCTGATGATAATTTAATCTATGATGAATCATGGTTATATTTTAAAATTAGGTGTTTCGATCGACTTTTTAAATCTAATCTCTGATATGTTGAGTATAACTGTTGAAATACCATACGCCTAAACTAGGCCTAAACTAGGATCTAACATCTCTTTTATTTCAGTATTGCTAGGCCACACATCCTCTCTTATTTAAATAAGTGTAGATAATACGTTGGTATATTGTCTATTCGTTAAAGTAGTTATTCCATCTATTTCATTTTATATATATATATATATATATATTTTTGGAGTTGTACTTTGCGATTTATAAATATTTATGTTCTTTTATTTTAATGAAACTTTGGGAGTATGAATTTTAAGCACAAATTAAAATGAATATACTTTATTGGAACAAAATAAATATTTGTTGAAATGAAATTGGGCTTGGAAGTAGTTGAGAAATAATTGAATTAGGATAAAAGTCCTGCCCAGAAAAAGAATATACATTTAAAATTTGCTGTCATTTGATGATCAACATGTATTTTTATTTTCATAAAATCAAGAATAGCTATGATTTTGATTGGGGCATCATATTTGCAGCGACGGTTTCAATATTTGCAGCGACATTTTTGCGTGAAAAGACCGAAATACCCTTGGGGTAAAAAAAAAAAAATTTAAATTTTCCAATCTGCTGGAATAATTTAAAAAAAAAAAAATCCAGAACCATCGCCGGTCGCCGGCGATGGTTTTGGAGAAAACCATCGCCCGGCGACCGGCGATGGTTCTGGATTTTATTATTATTTTTTTTATGTAGTTTTATTAATTATTTTACTTGTATTATGTCCGAATTTATTAGTAGTTTTGTCAAAATTGTGAAATTTTTTACCGGAATGGGGAAGATCCGCCCGGTGGTTAATGCAAATATCAAAAATCTAAAGGTAAGGGGGGGAGGGTGTACCATCGCCGGTCGCCGGCGATGGTTTTGTTTAAAACCATCTCCGGCGACCGGCGATGGTTCTGGATTTTTTTTTTTTTAAATTATTCTAGCATATTGGAAAATTTAAATTTTTTTTAATTTTTTTTTACCCTAAGGGTATTTCTTCACGCAAAAATGTCGCTGCAAATATCGAAACCATCGCTGCAAATATCAATTCCGTTTTGATTCCCAACTCCCAAGCAATTGAGGATGGTGATGAAATCAATATTATTCTCCTAAGCAATTAGTAATACTCTCAAATCAATGTATAAAATTTCTCAGTTATAATATACTATAATAATATGTTGTTTACAATTAAATTTTACTTAGCAACGATATAAGTGGAAATATAATATTAAATTATTTATTTGAAGTGTTCTATGTGGTTTTACGTTTTTTTTTTCTTCTTTCAAGTCTGATGTAATGTTATCAAACATGCCATAAATCCACTACTCCCTCTGTTTTTTGTAATAAAACACTTTTCTAAAGTAAACTCTTGTAATGTAACGAGGGATTATATGCCTTTGGCAAAGGTTTCCAATGCATGACAATTTTTTTTTCCTTGTCTTACCACTTTTCTAAAGGCATTAGAAATGATTCTAATAGTATGGTTGATAGCAATAAGCTTGAGACCTACTGCAAATCTAAAGATTCAACGTTGTGTTCCCTATTTTACAGACATAAATCGTGGTATATAAACTCGAAGCTTCCAGCAAATATACTCTTTCAGTTTTCCAATCAGTAAATTTTATTTATTATTCTTACCTCTCCTTTGTACCATTCGAAAAATCTACTTTGCGTTACTAAAAAAATTACAGCGTAAACTTTTTGATTAGAAAGAGGAAATGTTTTTTAAAATTCTTTTATTTTAACGTTTGAACCCTATAACTTCATGATTACAAACCCTTCGTATTACTAAGAAAACTTTGAACCCACCTCAAACAATTACATTATTTATGATGTCAGCCTTTAATTGTGGCTAATTATTATTTTTTCATAATTTTCTTTATTTAAGTAATGATCAAAGGAAATAAAGTGTTCTTTTAATATTATTAAGAGTAACAAGTAAATGACTCATAACACATTAGATTTGATGTAATTAAATCTAAAATAAACTTGTGCAGAGCACTACATAGAGTCAATTTACAACTTCAAAATACTAAAATAGATGCATGGAACATTGGCACTCTATCTCTTGCTGATGATGATAGTCTAAAATTTTTTTAAAAACTATAAAATTTTTCAATTTTTATTTTTTGTGTATTTCTCATACATTATTAATATAATTACGTCTAGTTCATAATTAAAGAACATTAGTGAAAAAATACTACCAAATTATTTGCTTAAAGTACCTTAGCATTCACAAAAAATTATACATTTTCGAAATTGAACTCTTCTGCGGAATGGAAGGAGTGCTAGTAATAATGTCCTCTTATCTATGTGAGAACCTTTTCAAAATTGAACTCTTCAGGAGTAATAATAATATTAAAAAAAAAAAAACCAATTTTTAATTATTCAAACATTCCCATAAAATTGGTCAGTTCTTTTTTCTTTTTCTTTTTTTTTTTTATATTTTAGAAACAGTGTTTTTTTTTGTGACTAATGCCCTTTTCAGAAAAGCTGTCGTTTTCCAAATCTGGAATGATCATTTCAGGTCATGAAAATAAAAGTTAATTAACCAATTTACACCACTTTATTACCAGAATAGCATGTTTGTTAATTAATTAATAATTAATAGTGAAGTGCAAGAATTAATTAATGTAAATATTTTTATAATTTATATTTATAGCAGATATTACGTCACTGTCATCTGGTCGCTCTCTCCAATAAAACGTACTAATTAATAATAGGAGAATATAAAAACACAATTAAACTGTTGTCGAGGGACTCCAAAAGAAATAAAAAAAAGATTCGACAACGTTACAATTGACGAATTATAGAGAATCTATGTCCTTGATTGCAAAACAAAAAAGTAGGGTTACATGATAGCGACTGTCGGCACCCTAAATTCTTGCCACGTGTCTCTTCTTAGATAGGAGTTATCGACATTGATTTCTTTCATTAATATATGTTTCCAAATATCTCTAACTTATATAAAAAGTTACCCTGCGAAAATTCATTTTCATGGCTTAATATTGGTTATTGACTCTAAATAAATTCAAGAGGCAAATTGGTTCCTTAATTATTAAATACTCATTCAATTTACTTTCTTTTTTTTTCACAAACATTTATGTACTACCTGCCGTTTTGTTCGACACGTTTTATTTATTTATTTTCATTTGGAAGTAAGCAGGAGCGGCACTAGGGGTGGTTCTCGGATTCCTTCAATCCCCTCCACCATCCTTATTAGGGGTATATATTTACTTGTAAAAAATTTTATGTATGTATTTAACTGTAAAAATAAATTATTCGTATGTTGGACCTTTTAGGAATTTTTTTTTTTGGTTCTGCCACCCATCGGAAGAATATGATTTTTTTTCTTAAAGTAAAAAAGTATATAGTTTGATTTTAGACTCAAAAGTATTACGTATATGAAATATTGTGTATAGTATGTAGCTTTTGATGTATTGTGTATTGCTTATATAATATCTGATGTATCGAGTTTAATTATTGATGTATTGCAAGTTTTTTTTTTAAAGTATTCCCTCTGATGTATCGTATATCGTTTATAAAATCTGATGTATCGTGTTTAGAACTTGTTGATGTATTACTTTTCCAAAAAAGACAATAAAATTAATGTAGATGATCACGTAGCCTAAAAGATAGGGTTACAAGTGTTTGTTCATTGCGTGTGGAGATCGAATCCTCAAATTCTCAATGCAAGAATATTTGATGTCAATGTGGTATGCAAGTACATCAAAACTTGAATGAAAATGCATATATGTTTCCCCACTTATTTATAAAAGTCGTGCTTAAACGGTCAAAAAAGGGAAAAGAAAAAAAAAAAAGAAGACCAAATCAAGATATAGAAGACATGCATGTTCAATGAATTATAAACGTCTTTAGAATAATAGGTAAATTGAGTTAATTTAATTCTTGTGGTCAAAGGAAATTAAAGTAACTGTTTTCAATGGTTTTTATTTTTTTATTTTTAGGAGCGAGCCCGTACTCCAACGGCTGTGATGCATAGAGGGTTACCAAGAGGTTCTACAGGAAGCTCCCAACTCCGTTCTTCCCCTTTTCACAGTCCTTATTTTCTATGTGTATGATTGGAAATATTGCCGAGTTAAAACAAAAGTTTTTTTTTAAAAATTTATTCTTCCTAACTCCTTTTATTAGGATAAAGAAATATACCCTATTGAATAGGGTTTTGACTTTGATTGATTTTTTTTTTTTTTCTTCTCCCCTGCTGATTTTCTTATAGTTTAATATAACTTACAGTTGACCTATGGAAAAAATTAACTAATTAATTTTCTTGTGTTCTTTCCTCGTGATATCTGAAATCAGCAATGAATTAGATCCATTATGTCCCTAAGGATATTTTCAAATGAAATAGAACTTTCTCCATCTTATAGAATGCCGAAAGAAATGAAACAATATGATAATTTTTAAATGTAAAAAGGGATCTCGTATCACTTACTATGCGTATTAATCGTGTGTCACAAACTTAAAATAAGAGAGATTAAATTTAAAAACAAAATTATAAATAAATGTTAAAATACGCGTACACCGTAGATATATACTAAATGGTGTAAGAGACTTAAATTCAAAAAAGTATGTATTAAAGATATAAATTGGTACATTAGGAATGATAACAACGGTCGATTATTGCTATTTCTTGTATACATGTACATACGAGATAATATATAGTTACAAATGAATTAAAGGTAGATGTTTCACAATCTACCGTTTGTAATTTAACGGTTAAATTCGTACCCGCGATACACAGTTACGAATCTAGAAATTACATTTTAAAATTTTTTGAGGGATCCAATATATATATATATATATATATACACTTTCTTATAACGGTTAAATACATTATAAAAATAATAATAAAACTAATAGATAAACATACACTACTAATAAGGGTGTAAGAGAGGGTTGGAGAGGTCCAGGGACCATCCCAACCCCTGATCATACATCAGCAGAAAAATTTAAGACACGATATTTCAAAACCTAAACACGTAACCACGATACATCAGTAGTTAAAATACATGCACTGTTAGACCGTCAGACGCGTTAAATACCTTGCGTTAATCAATATTGGGTCAACATTTTCTGGTTCTTCGTGCATGCTAGGTAGAATACAAGTCTCATTAGTTTCTGTATATTAATCGTAGACGTAAAGAATGATGTACAAAGAAACACGTAGCCACAAACAAAACTTTCGTATTTTATATTAAAATTCAACCAATAAATTAATTAATACGTTACTCTCACCAAGATCCTTCATTGGAAATAATGTTGGGTGTGTGTGACCCAGTTTGATCAGCTATAATCATTGTCCACTAATTAATCATTCTTAATTAATTTAATTAATTAAAAAACCAAAAATTATTCTTGTCTAAATTATATTTTTCAGCGTCGGGATATGGGGACAAGATTAAAAAAAATAAAAAGATGAAGGCCCCAGCTTCTAATAATAGCGAGCCCTTTGTAATCAAATTGGAATATTTTCACAATGTGGGAATATAATTAATTAATTACAAGTGGTCGATTAATTTAATTAATTAGATTTAAACTAATGAGCATATCCAATGAAATTCCTTTGTTAAGCACTAGTGCTTAACTTTGGAGGGACTTATTTTATCATCAAACTTTACTATTTTAGGCATGATGTGGTTTGGACTTTGGATGAGAAAATCAGCCGAATGGGTCACTATCTTTTTCTTTTTTTAAAAAAAATTCTACCTCATTCATTCTACCAAAAGGTGTGCAATTTGTAATGGAAGATTTAAGACTCATAATATGGTACCAAATTTTGAAAATGTTTTGAAATGAAATGAAAATATATGCTACGAAATGTTGAATTAATGTGGAAGAAGAAGACCTAAAAATAATTGGAGACAAGTATGAAAAATGATATGTTTGATGTAAATATAAATGAAACAATGTGTTTCGACAGTATTTGATTGCCATATATAATTTATATAATTGATTCTACATATATGCTGAGATAAATGCTTAGTTGTTGTTGTTGTTGTGTTGATTACTTCCTCCGACTTATCAAAAGTGTCGTGTTTCTTCTTTTTTTGTTTTGTTTCAATGAAAGCGTTGTATCTATTAATTCTTTTATATTATATACTCTTATTTATATGATTAATTGTGTGATTCATCATTAACTCAAACTCACCAATTGTGTGGCACTTATAGGTATAAGTGCCAAAAATAGTGTTAAATTAATAATTTTAGACGTTGTACCTTATCCTCATAAAAAATTTCTATATTTCATAAACAATATTTTTTATATGGGATGGAGGAAGGGAGTATATGCTAATTGGGTACCAAAAACACATCTTATGAGAGTTAGGTAAAACGTGAAATGAGAAATGCTTCTATACAGTGCCTAAGTAACCCTAATTGCAATTTTTTCGCGAAAACTTCTGTGAAACTGATTCATATATGCAACAGAATAGTGTCGCATAAATAAACCAATTTCTTGCAATACCAACTCAATTGTTTTTTCTTACCAAACAATAAGAAGCAGTCTAATAATTTTTGAATTGGATAACGTGGCTTTTGTCCTTTGTGTGTACCTATGAGTGAGCAACAATTTAAGGTCTGTAAATTTATTTACAGACCTTAAATTGTTTTCGTTTTAGTTTATTTACAGACCTGTAAATTTAAGGTCTGTAAATTTATTTAAGTTTTCGTTTTAGTTTCAGCTTTGGTCTCAAAAGTAAATTTAATATATTATAATTAATTTTTATCGACTTTTTACTATTCAGCTATACACTTTTTACATTATAAAACTATTTTTTCAAAACCAAAACTCAATCCTTTCATAATGAACATGACCTTTTAATTTGCATGAAGATGAATAAAAGATGAACCAAAATTAAATCATCAAATTTATTATTTTAATTAATATAAATTATAAGGTTATGGGAACAAAATTCAAGTTCGTGGGCTGTCGCAATTTAAAGATGCTGGTTAATTTGAGGAAAAATTTAAAAGAGAGCCAGCAGGTTGCCATCAGACGTACGTGGTTCTCTTTTTTTTCTTTTTTTTTTTTCTTTCCCTTTTTGTGGCATGATTCATCTTTCAAAAGTGGCACGTCGGTATGAAGATTTAAGTCAAATTACGCCATCCCTACACTACTACAAAAATGCTCAAAGGAGGCGCCCCTTTAGAGGCGGGTGTACAAATACCCGCCTCCAAAGGTGGGTGGTAATAAATTTGGAGGCGGGTGAAGGGATCACCCGCCTCCAATTAGGAGGTAATTGGAGGCGGGTGATGCCTTCACCCGCCTCCAGTAAGCTTAGAGGCGGGTGTACAAATACCCGCCTCCAAAGGTGGGTAAATAAAATTTGGAGGCGGGTGAAGGGATCACCCGCCTCCAATTAGGAGTTAATTGGAGGCGGGTGAAGGGATCACCCGCCTCCAATTAGGAGTTAATTGGAGGCGGGTGATGCCTTCACCCGCCTCCAGTAAGCTCTAGCTTACTGGAGGCGGGTGAAGGCATCACCCGCCTCCAATTAATTGCTAATTAGAGGCGGGTGATGCATTCACCCGCCTCCAGTAAGCTGCTAGCTTACTGGAGGCGGGTGAAGGTATCACCCGCCTCCAATTATCTCCTAATTGGAAGCGGGTGATCCCTTCACCCGTCTCCAATTTCAAAATCCGAAAATAATTTTTTAAAATTTTTAATACTAGATCAAAAATTGTCTTTATTTTGGACTGTTGAAAATAATTTTGAAAATTTATTGAGATTCTAGCTAAGTGAATAATTAGTAGATAATAAAAATCACAAGTTTTACAAGAAATATATAATTTCGATTTTCATATTAAATACATAAGTATATGCAGCGTAGTGGTAAATTTAATGTGCAAGAGTTAAGTGAAACTCTAGGCGCGAGTTCGATTCCTACTAAAGCCATAAAGTGCAAGAAAAAGAAATTAAATTTTTTTACGAGGGGTTATTGGAGGCGGGTGTGCAAAATTGCACCCGCCTCGAATAACACTTAATGGAGGCGGGTGCAATAGAGGAGTTGGAGTATTGGAGGCGGGTGCAAGGTGCACCCGCCTCCAATAGAGGAGTATTGGAGGCGGGTGCAAGGTGCACCCGCCTCCAATTGTAGAGCATTGGAGGCGGGTGCACCTTGCACCCGCCTCCAATGCTCTAATTTATGGAGGCGGGTGCGGGCCCCTCCAAATGGAGGCGCCCGCAGGTGAGGCGGGTGCTGCCATGCAGCACCTGCCTCCAATCGCCCTTAGGACCCGCCTCCTAAGGGGGATTTTGTAGTAGTGCTAGCATAAGAAAAAGGCTAAAAAGTTTCTTAGTTTGCCCACCTTTCAACATTTTTCTTCATCTCTGTGGCAAAGACTGATTATATATTAAAGGATATATAAACTGGCAAAAATTACACTATATATATTACCGGAATCAACAAGTCAACTTTTTGTAGTCCATCCATATTTATTTTTCGTAATTTATAATTGTGAAAAGTATCAAATTTTTGTTCGTTTTATAAGGATCAGTTGCATGTAGTGTTCTTTCTTCTCATCTGATATATTCCATTAAAATACGAACGGTTTACGATCGATTTTTAGACTCTAAACATGAATTTAATTGTTATTAAGATGAAAATAGTATACATCAAGAGTACTCCATAGGAAAAAGTATGAATTCATTTAATTTCATCATGAAGGCCGCTTTTATTGTAACACAAAAAATTAACACACATTAATTAATTACTTCCTCTAACATCTTATTAAAAGAGTTATACTATTTCTAATATTAAAAATAATATTATAAAAATAATAAAAAATTTAACGGAATGAATGAAATAGTACCTCCGAACTTGTAAAGAAATAGGAAAAAGATCACATGAGCAACATAGCAGCTATGTGCCACTCTCACGTAAAGAGAAAGTTTATATTTTTACCCCTCTACCCCGAATTTGTAAGAATATCACATATATTATGTAGCACAAGTAATATCACCACAAATTAATTTCTGTCAATTTGAAGGACCATATGACTAACTAACATAAGGGCAGCACGTTCCCATGCATGAAAGGTAGCTATGGAAGGTGAGTGACAGGTCGGCCATCCATGGTTGAAGACTTATTTAAGATTCAATTAGAATCGAAAGCCAACTAAGAAGGCAAAGAGGGGGCATGATTTGATTATTTCAATCAAATGAATGTCCAAATCAAACTCTCTCTATTTCCCACATTAATTATGGCCGAAGAACCACATCAACTAAATGCTGAAATAAATGATCCTTGCTGAGCTGTAGGATATATATATATATATATATATATATATATATCTCCTTTTATTTGCTCCCTTCTCCCAGTTAATGATGCTGATGTTTTAACCTAATCATTTCAATAGATCAGACAAAAATTTGTATTTGATGGTCTGACTCCTCACGTATCAATTTTAGCATAAAAAATATTACTTGTGAATGTGTATTGGTTATAGCATCTGATGTATCGCGTATTGAGAACTTCATATATAATGCTTTTAATTGTTCACATATGACGATTATGTTACAATAACAAGTATCACTTATTGCGGGTATCGATTTTTGGGGCAGAACTATCGACGGCAGTGAAGGAAACATGTGCACGTACTAACTTTTAGCTACCATCTAATGTATCATTTGTTGATGCTCACATACATATCGAATTTAGTTACTAAAGTATCGTTGTCGAACCATCAGACGGTGCAACAGAAGAATCCATCCAACAAAGCCACTCGATTAATGTCTTTCTTTTTTTCTTTTTTCTTTCTCAAGGGCGGTTCTTCTATTAATGATGCTTGATGCTCTCCAGTATCTGGCCCTTCTCTTCAATATTCTTGTCGATGCCTATTTCAATAATTGGAAATAAAGCAACAGCAACCACTAAGTTACTTTAAGTCTTATTACTACCTCTGCTAAAAGAGTCCAGTTTCACAAACGTACAACTTTTTACGGATGTCAAGGTACAACAAATACAATATATAGCTAAATTAGCACCATCAATGTCCTTGTTTTTAACTATGAATTAATTGCGCGCCATGTATAATTATATTAATAAGGGTGTGAAAAGTACAAAATTTTGAAAGTAAACTATTTTATTGAAATAAAAAATATTTGAATAGGGATCGACAAGAAGGGAACAGATTAATTAATTTCTTGACATTTTGTAAACAAATTTTCGTAAGTCCATATTATGCACGTTTGTCTGTTAGAAAGAACTGAGTGATAAGTAATAATCTATGAAAATTCGTTATAACTCAGTCTCACGTTACAATCATCACACAGTAGTTTTTAGATCGAGCCAAATTCGAAATAGCTAGCCATGCACATGTTCTCTTCCATGCCCAACTCACTGATTAATCAGCATCTTTTTATCAATTGATTCAGAATCACTAGGGTTAAAAAAACATGAATATTCACGAACAGATTTAAGATCGATTCAATAATAAACGAATACAAATATGATTTTGAACTCGATTAATAAATAAAGAATAAATTAACAAGGGAATGAAAACTTGTTAACGATCATAAATTTTGCTTAATTAAATTATTAATTATATAATCCAAATAGAATAACTCTCAAATATAATAACTCCGGAGAATATGAAACCATAAAACAATAATATAAAGGTTAATCTTTATATGCATTTAAATGTGCATAGATCTTAATATATGAGTTTGGAATAAATTTTGATATTTATGTAGGGTAATTAAATATTACTCTATTCCTCCTATTCAAAGAGTTTACTGTGAAAAAAATATTAAATTATTATGGGTTGTGAGATAGAACACTTAAAATAAGTAATTTGACCATCAAATATTCCACTTATATCTTACTTAATAAGTAACAGTTAATCGTGAATCATACATTCTTATATTAGTAAAAGTATGTAATGCAAACAAATTCAAAGTTAAACTTTTTAATGGGACAAAATTTTTTTTTGAAAGCGGACTCTTTGAATAGGACAGTAGAAATACAATTTATGTTAGTTAATAATAAGATAGAGCGTATATAAATATTCACGAACAAGTTTGAAATCAACTCAATTAATAAATATACAGAGTTTAAACACTTCAAAACTCGGTTGGATATTACTCCGGCCGAAATCATATCGCTGGAAATCTGGGTTGGGGTGGGGGGTGGTCCACTGATCATGCAGGTCATCTATATCACAGTCGGAATGACAGAGCCATGCACACTGGGCTCGTTTCATGGTACACGTTTGGCCATCGTTTTTGACACTGAACTGAGGGATAATGAAGCCATGAGGCCACATGTCAAGCTTACTTAATTTGAGGTGCAACAATCACATATCTTTCTAATTTTGTTTTGACGTTTCAACTTTTGCCACGAACCTACGTACATGTCTCCCAAACCAAACTTGGAATCTTAAGTTATTAATCTTTTTGTCCCATTAAAAAAAGTTATATATCAAAACTCTTCATCTATGAGGTGAAAACAGCCTTGCTAAAAAGTTCAATACAAGCGATAATAACCTCTTATAAAAATATAAGATAATATATATAGTTCGGCCCTTATCAAAAAATACTTATTTTATACATGTACGATATAGAGTTGAATTATGCAGCATGTGTTGGTCCAATATATATATTTAAACTTCTATTTAAAGTGTAAGTAAATTAAAAATGTAAACAAGATGTAACAAAATTGTACAAAATAAGATAATAAATTACTTTGGAATATTATCATTTTTCTCTTTTCTATGACTAGGGTTAATCTAAACCTAGAAATATTGTACGAAACTAATATAACTCAAATAGTAACACGTTTTATAACCTTAGATTACAGATTTATAAAATTGGGAAAATTTCTGGAGCGGTAGAAGTTTTAAAATTAAAAAGTAGGGTATAATTTTAACATAATTTTTAATAAGGCCAGTGATTTATTAATAAAACAACATAAATTATAAATACATTTTTAAAGACATAAATAACCTTCCGTTTAATGATCTCTTCATCCAAATCTTTTCCTTTCTTTCTGGAACTCTCTCTCCGCAGGAACTTCGACGTGGGCAAATTTCTTTAACCAAATCTCTTTCCTTTCTTCATCCAAATTTCCTTTTTTACCAAAGGTCGGCAACGTCCGACCTTGGATGTTTTTTCAAAGCTTCTGTTTATATTTAATATTTTTTCTTTTTTTCCCCTTTCTTAGTTTATTGTTTTCTCTTTTGCTGGGTAGTTGTTGTTGATTGGACTAACAATTTTTGATAGGATTAAAAGTTTCTCTGTCCTTTTCCATGCCAGAGGCGGTTTCATAGCTGATGCATTCCTGGACGCTTGCTAACGTGAACCCTTGATTTTAACTTGGGAAAATAAGAAATCAATGCGAAAAATGCTAAGGAAAGTCTGTATGCAAGACGCAGTTCTCAAAACTCTAGAATCCTTATCCTTTGATTCGGCAGACTACTAATTTAACAAGTTAAATTAAACACGCAATTCGAACCAAGTGGAGAATAATAAAGGCGAAACAAAGTATGCAATTAGATAGAGCAATTATCTAATTAGCCTATAATTCTTGTACTTTAGCAATTATCTAATTACAGAAGGGTTCACATCAATTGGTATCAGAGCCTTGGCTGTTTGCTCGACAGGAGGAGGTTGGAGTAACCCGATCAACTCATAAGGTGTTTTCTTTTCTTTAACTCTACTTTAAGTTCTGATTTTTGTGAAAAATATTGCTCCTTTTTAAGAAATTGTTTTTTTCTTAAATCCCTTTAAACTCGGTTTTTGCTGCTGCTTGTGATCTTTAAAGCCGAAATTAAAAAAGCACAAAAAAAAGGGCACCCGAACAAAAAAAACAAAAAAAGGGGCGCAAAGAAGTTTGAAAAAAAGCCTGTTCGGCTTTTGCTGTTTTGTTTGGGTTGATTGGGCTGTTTTGCGATTTTGATCCCTCGTTTGTAATTGTGGTGAGTTTTGCGGTTGATGTTAAGCAGCTCACTTTGTTGCAACTGTGATTGGTATGCCTATGCTTGATGCATTAGCTTTGAATTCTTGAAAATATATTGGATTCTTGAAATTGTGTCGTAGTGCTGCCAAAATTTTCTAAAAATTGCTTAAAGGGACAATTTTTCGCATGCTTGTGTCTTTGTGGCAAAAATTGAGTAAGAATTGTTTCTCCAAGGTTTAAAGTGTACTTGCAAAGTTGATAGTGTTCGATTACCGACACTACTCCCCACAGCACTACACTCCAAAACCAAAGAGGAATATTTTCTTCACTGGAAATCTTCTTCTCTTTCCTGTGTACTTGCAAAGTTGATAGTGTTCGATTACCGACACTACTCCCCACAGCACTACACTCGAAAATCTGAGGAATTTTTCCGCCACTTGGCTCTGGTTGCGTAAAGGACTCTTATTTTCGACAAACTTGGATAATTGGTGGGAATTGGTTTCTTGATTATCTATTGGGAGGGTGATCACATCTTGGGTCGTTTAAGTACTTTCTAATTTGTTTCAAATATGCTAATTGTTCTTGTTCTTCAATTGAATTGCCCTGCTTCTTTAGCCTTGTTAACCTTTTTGTGCTACCTTGTACGTTTACTCTGAAAATATAGCTTGAATCTTGTCTTCGTGCACTGTCATTATCTCTGAACTTTGAGGGCTTTTCCCCGAAAGTTCCTTATCGGTGTACTTCTTATTTGAGCTACACTATAAAATTTCTATTTTGGAAAAGGTGTTTTTTTTTTCAAAAATAGAACCAAGTGTCTATTTCGAAAATGTTTTGCTACTTTCCTATATAGTTGTTGTACTTGTGTGATTAACTGTTGCTTGTTACATTTGCCAAAGTAATCTGTGAAAACTTTCTACATGACTGAGGTAAAAGGTTGAGTGTTACAGCATACAAGGGCCGCAAACCCTAAAGAGCGATATACAGGGTTTGTGTGTAGTTCGTTAGGAGGGCACTAGGGGGACAAGGGAGTAAGGTTACTTTTACTCACTTTTACTTGTTCTTAGCAGGATATTTTTTGGTACTTTGATAATCGGTCAACCTTGAACAAATTGACCCCACTAGGGAGATTTGGTGCCATGGTTGTCCATGATTCTTTGTGACCTACTAGAGATCTGTTCTACGAGATCCCTACAATGGCTTATAAAGCTACAACATTGTGCAAATTGACCCCTACAGGGAGATTTGGTGCCATTGTTGTTTCTTTTTACTTGGTCTCGAAAGTTCAAATGGAGAAGTTCTTAGAACTCCATCAGATTTCCGCTCATCTACAAGAAGTCGTGCCCACCGACACTAGACGGCATGATCCTTGTACCATTCAAGTTCCAAAGCAGTTTCTTTGCTTATTTAGATGACGTGTATGGCGGTTTGATATGCGTGTGAAGTTTACTCTTGTACTTCATATGTCTTGCTGAAAATTTGTTTACAGATTTTTGCTCACTAATTCATTTGTCGGGATACCTCCGAGCAACATTCTTCTGTTTGTTTTGTAGGGATTCCACTAGTTGGATTGGTGCTTCTACGACACATAGCAAGTTGATGGCGGTTCCACGAGGGACTCCGGCAACTCTTGTGCCTGGGAATCGAAAGTGTAAGTCACAGTATAAGATATCTTTTAGCTCTTGCTTCATGAAGGTACACTTTTACTTTTACATTGATTCTCTTCCTATTGGTTACCATTCATGTAAGATTTTACTAACTCTAGGGTTTGTCAATCTTAAACATGTGCATTGTCTTACGGGATACATCTTTTGGTTTCAAAACTGCATACTTTGTAGATCACTATTCCTTAGGATATCTTTCTCATAAATTGTCTCTGTTATCATTAATTGGTTCTCATATCAGTTATACATGCAATTTTTGTTGGTTATAATAACTTGTGAGTATTATTCATGCAATTCTTGTGATTATGGCTCCACAAGTATCAGGGTATCCTTCAGGTATGCCTTTAAACTATTCTCCTTTTGATTCCATTATTTCAGGATATGAGCATGACTAAGAAATTCCAATTTCTGAAATTGTGACTAACCTCTGTTTGGGCAAATCGACCGTAGGTATCTTTTCCTTCTTGTTGATGTTAACGCTTGAATGGTTTTCTAAGTGTTGGATTGCTTAATTGGTGACGTCTTGTGTTCCACTTTTGCAATTCTTACTTGTTTCGACACGAGGATGTTTTTCTATTTAACATGCCATATTGTCTGTCTGAAAAACTGTGAATTATTGTGTAACGTGTTACTTTTAGTTTGCATGTAGGACAGGTTTTTTTCCATTTTAGGATCTTATTATGCTAGTTTGTATCATAAATTTGTCCTAGTTAATGTGGTAAATTGTACTTATTGCATATACTTGGCTAAAATGCTGTATTTCGTGTTGATAAGTAATTATTCTTGAGGAGTATAGATAAATTCATGAGATTTTAGATGCTTCCTGATAGTTTCTTGCAAGCAACTAAAAGGTTCTTGAGAGGTTCTTGAAGAATTAAGAATGATTATCAGAGTCCTTGAAAGCAGTGTCTGGTAAGTATGATCTATGTTCATGTGATAATAGTACTCACTTGTTCTGTTTGTGTTTGCAGCAATTTGGATTCGAGGACGAATCATTTCCAATTGGAAGGGAATGATGAGGAAATCCAAGGCTAAAACAACACAAGTTATGAGTCAGAATCCACAAAGACAAAGGAAAGCTCCAATGACCTTAATGAGAAAGAAATGAAAATTACAAGAGTTACCCTATTCGCCATCAAAGTGGAAATGGTGGAAAATGGTGAATACTAATTGTCCCAGCTAAGGAAATGGTAGAAATGGTATTTCTAAGTTGTGAAAATAGTGGAAATGGTATTTACAAATTACAGAAATGGTGGAAATGGTAACTACTAGTATTTCCAGTAAAGAAATGGAGATTTCATGAAGATTAAAAAATTTTAGAAGTGAAATGTTTTTTGAGCTTCTGAAATTATTTCGGAAGCTTCCAGAAGATTCCAGAAGCTTCCTACATCTACATTATCATGCTACATCAATTGGGCCGAATCCATCAAGCCCACTCCATGAACCCACATTCGGCTAAGCCCAAGCCCAAGGAGAAGCAATCCGCAATTAGGGTTAGGGTTAGGAGGAGAATTAAGGTTTTGTGCATGTTACCTAATTCTCTTCATAGTTTCATCTTTTCCTTTATTTTTCGGTTTTCCCTTTTCTTTAATGGTAAAATCTGAATTTTTTCTTCCTTTTTCCTTGAGAATTTCGTTCATAACCTTTCCTTATGGAAGACAAAATTTCCCCTTCTTTTCTTTTACTTTTTCAGCAAGTAAATTCCTTTTTCTTGCTGATTTTTGTGAGTTACTTAATCTCTTGATTAAGTTCCAATTTTGTGTTTTTTTTCCTTATTTTCTTGTGTTAATTTCGTGCTCCCTATACCTATAAATAGGGGTGCTGCACTTTATAATTGAACAGTGATTAATTGAATGAAAATTTATACATTATTATTCACTCTTCTTTATTTTGGCTTAAGTAATTTGCATGCTTTGTTAATTGCTAAAGTACAGGAACTATAGGCTAATTAGATAATTGCTCTATCTAATTGCATGCTTTGTTTCGCCTCTATTATTCTCCACTTGGTTCGAATTGCGTGTTTAATTTAACTTGTTAAATTAGTAGTCTGCCGAATCCAAGAGTAAGGATTCTAGAGTTTTGAAAGCTGCGTCTTGCATACAGACTTTCCTTGGCAATTTTTTGCATTGAATTCTTGTTTTCGCAAGTTGAAATCAAGGGTTCACATCAATTGCCCATCGTCTTCTCCATCTACCCCTTCTGTAATTTGGGTCTTCTACTCCACTTCTAGTTGCCAATTCATGTCCCTCTCAATAAATTTTGATATATGTTCAAAACTAACTCTACGCCTTTCATTCATTTAACCACCATCGTTGTTGATAGGACTAACAATTTTTTTTCCTGATCATATCAAAATTTTCAATCTCCAACTTTTCCCAACTCGGGTTTGTTTATGGAATCTTGGCATTAAGTTGGGACATCCGAAAATGTTTGTGGGTCATCCAAAAAGTTTCAATCTCCATTGATCTTTGACCGTGCTCCATCTTCATGGGTGATGATTTTCTATCGGTTCTGATGGAGATATGGAGATCGGGAATAATTCAGACCCTATAGGAGATCGATTGGAAATTCATTGCCCGAGAAATTTATTTCTATTTTTTTTATTTTGAAAAAGAGAAATTAAAGGGTATTTATGTCTATATAAATAGATTTTTATTTTTTATTATTCAATAAATAAATTACTACCCTTATTAAAAATTATGTTAAAATTACACCTCATTTATTAATTGTAAAACTTTTACCGTCCCTAATAGAAATTTTCCCTATAAAATTCTGTCAGAGCTATAACACGTTTGCCCCAAATATGTCAGAGTTATTAAAACTGGCCGCTAGTCCAGGTTGGTCCAGTGTAAACAATGGGACTGAATAAAATTTTTGGCCGTTTATTTTTATTTTTTATGTTTAAGGACTTTTTAAAATTACACTTTTCACCTCAAAACTTTAATTTTAAACTATTTTTTAAATTAATTTTTCGGCCCCAAAAATTTTATTAACTTATTTTTATATAAAGATCTCCAGTTGGCTGAAACTTGCACTTACCGTTACCAATGTAAGTAAAAATCAGCAGGTCTTCAGCTGATCATACGAATATACATAGGCCTATGAGGCTATTGTCGGGTTGATGATTGGCACAGTGGAGGCAGATGAGTAAGGCCAATCGATCTCCATGTGAACATTATGTCCTATAATTTGTATGGTCGGGATTTAATGCATAATTGATTTATATATGTGTAGAATCAATATTGATAAGATCGAATCGTATGATCATAATATTCTACCAAAAAAAATGTGTATGTGTAAAAAGATTATACTATTATTTAAATTATTTTAACTAGATACTCAATTAATATTAAGAACGTTTCATATAGCGAAGTATTCACTGGAGGCGAAAATTTCACATACGGTTCTGTCGACTGACAGTAAACAATTCTTTAAAAATCGGGCAAAATCAAAATTATGATCAATTTAGTAATTTAGTATCGCAGGATCATAAGGCTGTGACCATCATCATGTAAACTATGCTACGTAATTTAATACTCTCTCTGTTTTATTAGAAGTGTATATCTTAACAAATTACGGTACAACTTATTATGAATTTCAAGGTACAACACCTAAAATAACTAATTTCACATCATTTGTTCTATTTATATTCTTACTTTTTAAGGGCCTGTTCTTTATGAAATAGTTGAGTTTTGGTTTTGGAAAAATAGTTTTATAATGTAAAAAATGTATTAAAAATGTAAAAAAAAGTATAGCTGAATAGTAAAAAATTGATAAAAATTAATTATAATATATTAAATTTACTATTAAGACCAAAACCAAAACTTAAAATAAGTATGATTAGTTGTGGGCTACACATGATTATATTAATAAGAGTATGAGGTGTAAAAAAAATAAAAATGAATTCTTCTAATAAGATGGAGAAAATAATACAGATCATGACCATGCAAACTATGCTCCGGATTGACCATCCAATTCTCATTTCTGACTATGGCCTTTCTCACAGCCATGCATGCATGTAGGGTCGTAGTTTCCCAGGCCAGAGGGGAGAGGGGGGGAAGGGACCATTGGAGCTGGAATTAGGGTAGCCTGGACCATCCAATTTCAGTGGTAAATTAAGTGTCAAAATCAATGAATTTTAACAGTGTCAAAACCACAAGTGGACCCTCCCCTTGTAGGACCCACTGTGTGAGAAGGCACACTGTGTCCCGACACAGGGATACCCCTCCCTTTTGTCCTTCTCTCCACTGTTAGGATGACATGTGTACATGTTTTCATCAGATCTCTAAATGGATACATGATAAAATATCACTTGTATCGAACATTCAAATGTATTCTCTCACATTTTAGAGGAATATCAAGAAGAAAATTACATTTTTATCTTAGTTGAATGTGAGAAAATACACATTTAGGCTTCGTTTGATAATCAAATTCAGCACTTAAAATTAATAATTAAGAGCTTAATCAAATTAAGTGTATTTGATAACTCTTAGTCATAAGTCATAATGAATTAAGTGATTCTGGAGTTAAGTACTTAATCGATTAAGTGCGTTTGATAGCGAAAACCCGAATAACTTAATTAATTAAGTGGATCACTTATATATAATATAAATCTTCCTCGTTGTATGGAAAAAAATAAAAAGAGTCTCAGATTTGTTAATTAACTCCAAAATGAGTGCATTAAACGAAATCGCCCTTCGCTTTAGTTACATAAAAATAATTTGATTTGCTTAATTACCTGAGGGAAATACAGCATTATTTGATTTGCTTAAGATTACTTTCATGTAGTCTTCGTTAGATAAAAATCATGATATTATTATATTAGTGGATAAAAGTTTTGTAGACTTAGCCCAACATGTTGGGTTGGGCCTAAATTGCTTAAAGTCCAAACGGCACATACCCATCAAGGCCAGCATTTTCTTTTTCTTTTTTTTTTGTTAAAAAATAAATAAAATTATAGAGTTATTTATAAATAAGATGGTGATAAAATGAAAATTTATAATGAATTTCACAGTGATTGATGTCATAGTTACATTAAAAAAAAAAATGGTTAGATACTCAATGACCATCAACTCATCACTTATTTTTTCGTTAAATATTTTCACTTTTACAATCATTTTTTTCATAAATAAAAATTGAGATAAAAGCATAAAACGAAGTGAATCACCATGCAAGCCCTAAATTATTTCCTTTAATAAATTCATTTTCATTTCCTATTTTTATTGAAGACCTAGCTACTTCGTTTTTTGAGGATGAATAATTAGACGTGTGAAAGAGCTATTGGTCTAGTATAGTAACAAAAGTCATTGTCAACCACATTAGAGATACATCGACAACAAATCCTTGTTTGTGGTAATTTCTACTTATATATATTGCGCTGAATTTACGTGATCTAAAAAATTATTACTCCTTATACATATATAGTATTAGAAAATGAAGTCTTCTAATATAACGTATTTATAATGTTTTGTTGTATAAGTAAATAACATAGTTATACGTATAAAAAGACAGATGCATTTATATTGGATATCCGGCCATTTCTGCCGTATATGATCAAAAAGGGATATCGACAGATTTAAAAAACTGTAGAATTGTATAGGCATGGTCAAATATAATGTCTACCAGCCAAGCAACTTTGTCTTTGGCAATGCACAATCCCCAACAGTTTTTCTTTCTGATTTTCCCTCTCACGAGCAAAAAATTCCAACACAGGAAATCCCATAACAGAGAGTCAACAGTTTTAATTAGCTGGAAAAAATGGAAATAGGAAAAAAAAAAAAAAAAAAAAAAAAAAAGAAGGGAAGGAAGGAGTGTTAGATGATGATCAGTATGTGCAACCTGTCTAAACCAACCGGAAGTTTGAGAGAAAACAAGTCCGGGTGGATTAAGCGGCTCACCTACGGATGCCCATGATGATTAAATGCCACATGTTTGGCATGCTTTCTGTCTTCAAATTTTTATTTGGTTTTCTTTCTTCTTTTTTTCGATATTAATAAATGAGTACCCAATCGAACCGTTAAAAGAAAAAAAAAACTCAGGTATGTGTGTTAATTTGCAGTCAACATATGTATGTATAGATCACCGTCCAAAATGGATCCAGTGTTTCCGTTAATGTCAGCAAGGATTTAGGAGAAACACATGCGATGCGATGATCCACAACCCACTGTTGTCGGGTTTTCGATCACCATGTTGGACCATGTGAGACGACTGATCAGTATATGCATGAAGATTTTCATCAGAATTTATTGATGATTTATTTATTTATGCAGAAAAACCCGGCCGATACTCTTGATGGTAATGGAGATATGGTCCAGCAGGTCCGGCCATTCATTCACGTGAGACCGTTGACGTTAGGGTTTAACAATTTCTGACACGATATAAAAGTACGATACGAAATCGATGAGACATTAGCGGGTTAATTAGGGTTTAAATTGTTGATACGAATAATTAAAAGAGTAATGTTAGGGTTGAGATTGGGTCTACACGTGAACCCACCAACTTGAATCCGAACACAGATACGTAATTTCTTCTACAACATGAAAATAAAACATGAACTCGGTACGGTATAAACGGATTCAGATGTTAAATAAGTTGACACGAATAACTAAACATGCAAAATTAGGATTAAAAAGTGTAAAGTGAGGAACTCGTTAACCCGAACACGACACAAATTACCAGTCCAAACTAAAATCATTTGCATGTTGGCATTTTAACAACCATTAGTTCATATTATTTTATATAGGCATGTTAACAACCATTTGCATGCAGGGGCATGCCATGCCCTCTGTACAATGTTTTCTTTTTGTCTTTTAAACTATTCTAATTTTGCAAAATTTGACAGTATTAGTTACTACCCATATTTTACGAGCAATTACTATAATTTGAGAAATAAAAAACTAAACTATCTTATAAATACAGTGATCAAAGAAAATTAAGCCTTATATATACATTAATATATATTTGTAATTTTATGAAAGAGTAAGATAATTCTCGTGCTTATACCTAAAGTTCGTGAAAGTAAATATAATTCACACTTCGTTTTATATTGATTTGAACTCAATGACCAAAATTAATCATACAAATATAAGGAAACAAAAGGCATGTTTTGGAAAATGAGTACTATGTTCGTTTCACTTCACTAGAAGAGTCTAGTTTGATAGATGTACATTTTAATAACGTAGTTAATTTGACACAATTTGTTTCTTTCATGTTCTTACTTTTTAAATGTAAGTTAATTGCAAATCACACATAATTATATTAGCAAGGGTAAGAAGAATAAAGCATTTGAAAATAGACTCTTTTACTAAAACAGAAATTATTTGAAAGTGAAGTATTCTAATAAAAAATGGAGGGATTAATAAATAAACCAAAATAAAAATATAATACTCCTTCCGTTTTATTGAAAGAGTCCACTCTAGTCCATTTTGTATTACAAAGAAAGAGAGTATATAGTATAAATAAAAAAGTTACTTACACATGACATGAAACAGTCGCTTTGGCCGAGTGGTTAAGGCGTGTGCCTGCTAAGTACATGGGGTTTCCCCGCGAGAGTTCGAATCTCTCAGGCGACGATGTTCTTTTCTTTTAATTTTTGAGTTCATCTTTTGTAATTTTATTTGACCATACAAAAGCTTCTGAAATATTTTATGGGCTGCATCCATTTTTACGTTCCCGATAGATAAATGAGGTGGGCTTAGACTGACCATTTTTGTCTTTGGATATTCCATTCAGTAAAGGCCCATGCCATTTTTGTCTTTGGATATTCCATTCAGTAATGGTCCAGGGTACCATCTTGTAGCCAGCCCATGGGCCTTTACTGAATGGAATATCCAAAGACAAAAATGGCAAGTCTAAGCCCACCTCATTTATCTATCGGGAACGTAAAAATGGATGCAGCCCATAAAATATTTCAGAAGCTTTTGTATGGTCAAATAATTATAAAGCCCATGAAATCTTGGGCTATTCGTTTCAACGATGGGAGATTTTGAGGAATGTTTTGATGGGGTTCAATTGTCTCCAAAAGCGGGATTAGAAAATTCATGATACAAATACATCGGGCAAAGGGGCAAATATACCATAATGTTTCCTTTAGGGTGCCAATATGCTCTCGAACTTAGGAGCAAAATTATCTCTAAAGTTATATAAAATGTGCATATGTGTCCCTCCACACAAATATACTTTATTAATACTTCAAGCTTTTCTTCTCCAGCAGCAATTTCAACAGCAACATCAGCCGCAACGGCAAAGCCTTGCATATATGGAGTTCATCTTCTTCTTCCTACTTCCCTCAAAAGCATTTGCGTAAAGTGCACTATAATATTCCAGGTCATCGAATCTGGAACGCGGGAGTCTCACGTAGAGTTGGGGAGATGGGTAATAAGGCGGTGGTTCGCACTCAAATGAGTCGAGGTTTGCGACGGGGAAGAGCGGTGACTCTAGGCGTTCTTGGTGTGTATGTGGTCAGCGGTATGGTTCTTGATTCCTTTCCTTGAAGGAAAGATGGTCCGACGAGGCGGGCATTTTTTGGTGTGGGCGATAATGGAGGATCGGAGGGAGAAGAAATCAAATCAAAACGATGGTGGTTAAGATTCAGAGGAGTGAGAGAGTGAAGGAAGAAGAAGGGCTAGGGTCTTAGGCGTTACGAACCAGAAGAAAATGACAAAAAGTAAAATAGTTTATTTGATTGAATGAATCAGATTTGCATAATTTGTGATTTGATTTGATTTGCAAAATTCGGTGAAGGGGGTGGTTACGTCTAGTATGTCCCCTCTTATTCCCGACATGTTATGGTGCCCCGGGGTGGGTAGGAGCGGGTCGAGTCCGTATCGCCGCGGATTTTCGGTTACGATAAATTAATGAAACAATAGCCAGTCCAATTCAGGAGAAACTGCTTGTTATAGGATAGCGAGCCACGAAATTGATCATAGAAGTTTCGATACCGATACTGCCAGGAACAGGAAAAGGTAATGACAGCCCAAATGAATCTATATATATATTTTTCTATGAAAAATATAGAATTGTTGTTAATAGATTACATGTTTAAGACAAAATCGAATATTCATTGATCAAATGATTCACTACATAGTTTGATAGATCTTTTCACGAACTCATTAAGTGATGGATGTACCTTATAGGCGAATGCTTTTGAGGGAATTAGGAAGAAGAAGATGAACTCCATTTATGCAAGGATTTGCCCGTTGCCGTTGAAGTTGCCACCAGAGAAGAAAAACTTGAAGTATTAATAAAGTCTATTTGTGGGGAGGGCACAGATGCACCTTTTATATAACCTTAGGGGTAATATTGCTCTTCCATAAACTTCGAGGGTATATTTGCACCCTATAGGGAACGTTAGGGGTATTTTTGCCCCTTTTCCCCAAATACATCACACGAGACTTGTATCTTTTATATAGTATTTTGTGATAATCGATCTATCACGCTCTGCAGCACTATATTTGCACTGACAAGTATCATATCATGCACAAGTATTATACCTCGTGTACGGTTGCAAGTTTCACTCCAATCTTCATCCTTCTTAAACTTTCCTCTTCATCGGAGACGGATGAGCAAAAGGCCATTTCCGAGAAATACAAAGGACAGAATATTAAATCAAATGAAATGAATATTTTTGATGATAAAAAATAGTGAAAAAAGTGGCTCATATAATATGTTTTAAGAGAAAATTATCTTTTAATACCGACAACGACAATAAATAACACTCTCAATGTGTTAAAAATGTTTTATTAAAAGAGTTATGTTTTTAAATTGTTACAATAAAATAATTTTATTTATTTATCTATTATTTAAATTTTTATATTTTTACTAGTATAATTATATATCATCCACATGTAATTAACTCTTAGGAAATGAGGGTATAAGTGAAAAAACTGATGACTATTTTATGTGTTACACTTTCAAACTCATGAAAAATATATACTCCTTCCACCCCACTAGAAGAGTACCGTTTAAAAAATATACAACTTTTTATATGTTGCGAGGGATGTACCTCACCTGGAATAAGTAAGTTTTCGTTATTTATTTCACTAATGTCCTTAGTCTTCACATCTGAATTAGCCGTGAACTCATAATTATATAAGTAAGATATGAAAAGTAACAAAATTCAAAACTGAACTCTTGTAACGAAAAAAGAGTGACAACACAATGAGGATATTATTTAATGTTTATATTGTCACTCTTCTTTTGTTTAGTGTTTTGAAAATCGTATCAAACATTAAATCAGCCAAGTAGTAATGTTAAAAAGAGATCAAATTGGTCAAACCGAGGCTCAAATTCAATAATATCATAAATAAACTAGTAGGAAACTTTTTTAGTTATGGTATACGAATATGATTTAATATATGTGTATTAAAACGTAAAATATATTTGAAATATTGATATTTGTTATATGCTAATACAATTTTGAACTTATAATTAGGAAGAAAAATGATCGAAACGGTGAAAAAACTTAGGTAGCTGACCTGGTATCTACGTGAAAATTATCATTAAACAGTCTTAGTTTTAACTAATCCAACTATCCCTTGCCAAAGGGTAGTCACATCAGTATATGTAAAAATTCACTGAATTTTCCACGGTTTATATCACCATGAAATTCAAAAAAAAAACATCTCTCCTCGTCTCAATGGAGGAAGAGTTCTATTTCGAAAATAATATTTTTGTTCCAATAGAAGAGACTTGATCTAATTTATTTACCTTAGGTACTCTTAATCTCTTACTAATATAATGATGTGTTGTCTATAATTAACCAATACTTGAAATGTTAGGACATTAGTGGAAAAATCGGTCAAAATTTTCAATTTTTTTTTATAAAAAAAAAAGAGTAAAAATAAAGAAAAGAAAGGCAATTATTCCATAAAAGTTCTCCTAATAGCCTTGGAATAATTCTGATTGCATCACGACGAGAATACACACACACGCACAAATATTGAGGGTTTAAGAAATCGAATATTCCACAGAGAATCAGAAGGAAGATTAATTAGTTTAATTATAATGGAAATGAGAAATAAAAAAAAATACAAAGGAGGCCGCCAAGCACCAAAATACAGAGTAGAAAGTACAATAGAAACGCACAAAATATCATTGGCCTAGAATCATTACAACACTTATTCTTCTTCTGGTATATTATAATTTTTTACTTCCATCTGTTCCATTAGAAGAGTCTATTTTGAAAAACATTTTTCGTTGTAATAGAAGTGTCCGCTTTCAAATTTTTTTACTCCTCTAACCTTTACTAATATAATCGTGTATGGTCCACAATTAACCCATACTTAATAAGTAAGGATATAAATGAAATAAAAGATATCAAATGAGCTATTTTAGGTACTGTACCTTGACATCCGTAATAAATTGTACATTAGTCAAAGTGATCCCTTCTAATAGAACGGAAGAGGGATTATATGAGACAACGGAAACCAAAATATTATATAAAGTATAAATTAATACGCAAATTGGACTGCAATGAAGACATGCATGAATACGACGTTGGGTACAACAATTTGAAGATATGGGAAGGCTCCTATGGAGATTAAAGAAATTTTAGAGATTAAACAACATTAGTTCATTTATTATAAGCAAAAAACTTGTGGTTGATGCCTCTAGTGGTACGACGGTTCACGTGTCGAGTTTAATTTTAAAAATATCGTGCGTATGTTATAAAAATACGCATACGAATCAGGTAATTTTCTTGGAGCAACAAACTCCTCAAATCTAATTAATAACTATATTAATGGAGTAATTCTTTCTACCATGCATATATCTTACTTTTGGTCTTAGTTTCATCAGTACTACGGTACTACCTCATTGTAATGCTTCAACCGGCCTATATTAATATAAGAAAATGGTTTTAAAATAAATAAATAAAAAATGTTTGAAAATTGGTTTCGAAAGGTGAAAACATATCGACACATATTGTATACGACAAAGTTCATAGAGACTCAATGACATTAATTTCGCATTTAATACTTGTTTTTTAAACACGATTCTTTATATGCAGTCGAAAAAATTTATAATAATATATCTCGAGAACGTTAATAGTAAAATGCATAGGACATGTTGATTGATGTGAGGTGTTAAATTGTAACTTTCTAATGTTACGGCGAGCCACAATGTCAAAAGATAAAGACCTCTGGTTTTAACATCTTTTAGGTGCGACATTAACATTTAATTTAACAACACTATCATTGACCATGCACAAAAGGAAGGAGAAGCATAAATCAGCAAGAAAATGAAATAATGGTCCCATTAACAAATTATATATATATATATATATATATATGAGACATTTAATACTAACAACAAGAAACCGTCGTTGTTATTGAGACGAACATTTTTTAAAAGACGATGAAAGCAAAAACAATATATTTAATTGGTTCAACATTATTAATTATTTTACTTCAAAAGCACCATCAAATTATCAATGGCCACAAATTAAACCACCGCGAGCCAGCCATTGTCCGGCCAAATGCTAGTGACTTGGTCGGACTCTTTTCGCCGGCGGCAGTAAGCAGCGACGAGGATGATAAATGGCGGTAGAATTAACGAGCAAGTTTTTATTTTTTATTACTCCGTTTGTCTATAATAATAATAATAAATCCGATAATGGGAAACTTACAATCCCACTACAAGATATGCTACAATAATTATTCCAGGAAATATATATTTTTTTATTCTTGAGATATCACCCCAAGAGACAAATTCAAACATATATATAATTTGTTATTTTAAAATGCACAAATGATACTACAAGCCACCTAAGTATTAGCAATGTGAACTTTCGGCCACTAAACTTTTTTTTTTTTTTTATCATTTTGACCACTCAACTTTAAAAACGTATCGTTTCACCAATTCCCATCCTTTGAATTTTAAGGTTGGCGATGTCTGATTCTTCGAAACATCAAAGAGACCAAAGCAAAGTTTCAAATTGAGGATTAATATAAATGAAAATATTTACAGAATATGAAGAAAATAAAGTCAAAGTAATGAAGATTAAAAATTAGTAATCTCTTAACTCTATGCACCAAGACAAGAACTACAAACACCAACTCTATTAGTTTCTATTGAGTCTATTCGTACGGCAATTTCCTTACTGCTGCCTGCTTAAAGTATTATATATATTCTCACTGATGAATTAATCATTTTAATTTAATCAGTTTATTTTTCCAAAGCTTTTCTTAATTTGTTTCTAATCTTTCCTAGTCTTTTAACATTTTTCAAAACTCCTAAATGGTAACTTTGTTTTGAAAATATATTTTCAAAATAAAATTTTATATGTAAGTTATATTTAAAATGTAAATTTGTGTTTTAAAATAATTTAAATATATTTTGGAAAGAAAATTGGGGATGGGAGGAGAGGGAATTGGGTCGGGGGTGGGCGTGGGTAGGGGAGATTAGGGAGCGGGGACTGGGTAGACTCATTTAACGAGACAATAATTTTTTCTCAGACTAAATTTTAAATGAGACGGAGAAAGTATTACCTTTTTTAAAAATATTTTTTGATTTAAGATAGATAAAACCTTACCATGCATGCCATCGATTTATACACATGGGATCTTTGATGTATATCCTACCTCTATAACATCAAGAAAATACAAAAATTTGTATTCAACGTTGTGAATATTTGATCATGTATATATATCGAGTTTAACTTGTGAGCGTATCGCATATTAAGTTTAATTTCTGATGTATTTAGTATAATTTTGTATGTATTATAGCTTTTGGGTTTAATTGCTGAAGTATTGTGTATTAAGTTAGTTTTTTATGTATAGCATATTAAGTTTATTTTCTGGTGTATCGAGTTTATCTGTTGATATATCACACTTATATATGAATTTAGTAGTTGAAATATTGCATATCATGTTTAACTTATCATGTATCGAATATTGAGACTAATTAGTTTATGGTGTATCATGATTATGTAAAATATAAGTATTTTCTGCGATTAAAAAAAAACACGTTTATCGAGTTAAAACTCTGATACATAAATATACGTCGGACCATTAGTCTATCTAACTTGAGACTCCCTTGAAAAAACAAAAAACCTAAAAAGCTACAAACACCATGTATTATTCATCGCAATGTACTTATTTTCTGTGTATAAAGATGTTTATTTCATTAATGTCTTTTCCATTTTTTTTTCTCCGTAAGTTAAAACTTTTACTTTCTCTAATATCTCTCCCACTTGGAAGAATGGAAAAAAAAAAAAAAAAATAGTATTTGTGTTTTAATTTTCTTCTAAGTGAAGTTCATACATTTTCTTGAATAATGGAGAGGCTTTTTTCCCCCATAAAACTGTTTCCTTATGGGAATAAATACAACTATTTTCTCTAATATATGGTGAGAAAATGGAGAAACAAAATAGAAACTATTTTTAGGATGAAAAAGGGAAAATACCTATAAGAAAAATAGAGGAAGGTAGGAATTTTCAATCATTTCAAATGTAGTTGGCACCAGTGAGGCTAAGAGGACTTGTCAGTTCAGATGTGCATAGTTTTTCTTATCTAATGTTGTAATTTAGTTTTCTATTTTTCCACTCTTCATCTGCATCTGCATTTTTTGAACACTAGGGTAAGGTTCATTATGTCCTTCTTGACCTCTATTTCTCACGGTATTTATACTATCTAAATTAATAAAGGATCTCTATGCCCCAGCCACATTAAAAAAAAAAATTGTAGTTGACACCAGAAATTCGAGAATTACCCTGTGAGAGGATTCTAATCAAATCAAAGGCGAAGTCAAGCTGAGTTAATTTTGACAAAGACATCTCTCCACTTTGAATCATCTTCTTCACCAATTCATATTGGAAAGTCTTGTTTGTTTGAACAATTTTACTAAATGCAGGAATGTGACAATACATAAAATATTTTTCCACTTACAAAAATATAAATAAATAAATAAAACTTCACTTTCAAAAGATAAATAAAGAAAAAAAATTCCACCAGAGGCGTTGGCATGTGCGTTAAAAATAAATAAATAAATAAAAAGATATTTTATATTTTCACTCCTTAAATTGTTCTTGATAAAATTATCCCTATAAATAACACCATCTTCGTATTAATTTATCATTTTGACTCCGATCCTCACTCTAAAATTAAAGAAAAAGAATTAATTCCTTGCATGCACAAATGTAAGATTATGTATGCAAATTTTTTATAAAAAATAAACATTTTCTAAGGCATGTTTTTATTTTATAACTGTCGTTTACTATTATCAATAATTAATTAAAATATTTTCAATATACTTGCCAAAAAAAAAAAAAAGTTGTATAGTATTTAAACGTCCCAAATCTTATCATTTTTTATTTAATAGAATTTGAACCCCAAAAAAAAAAAAAAAAAAAACCCCATGAAAATCAACATTTTTTTCGAATACATAACCTTAAGGCCCTGTATGGTATGATTTCCAAAACATGGTTTTGAGATTTATTTTGATTTTATAATATTAAAATTGTTTTGAGAATGTAAAAATGTGTATTGAAAAATGTAAAAAAGTGTATTAAAAATGATAAAAAATTATTATAAAATTAAAACTTTTCTCAAAACCATGTTTTGAGAATCAAAACAAACATGGCCTAAGATTACAAAACATTCCCATTACCGTCACGCAAACCTTCCCCCAATCGAAATCGTAACCATTCACAAACAGGAACGTCCGCTTTTTGGACGGAATCAGAATGTGGAAAGTGTGACGCAGGGTCATGTCTTATAAGTTGACTCTTGAGAGAAAAATAGTCTTGTCAAAATTTTAAAAAAATTATTATTGTATATATTACTCCCTCCGTTCCGTTCGTTCAATCACAATAGTTCACTTTAAAAAATATTTTTTGTTTTAATAAGAAAGTTCAATTTTAAATTTTTACTCATCGTGCCCTTATTAACATAATCATGTGTAGTCTACAATCAACTTATACTTAATACATAAAAATATAAATGAAATAAATAGTGATAAATTAACTATTTTAAATGTTGTACATTGACATTTATAATAAATTATACATTAGTTAAAGCAAACTTTTCTAATGGAACCGCTCGTGGCATTATAACATTATTTGGTGGGAAACCCTAATGTTGTCTGCCACGTTTGGTCAACTGGAGAAGCCATTTTGTTGATGTTTGTGGGAATCAAAGAAGGCATGAAATGATAGAAGCAATAATGGTGTGGATCTACCGAATTGCATTTCAGCAACTGTAAACACTCCAATGGAATTCCTCATATCACAATTATTTATTAAGTGGACCACATATATATATATATATATATATTATAACTCATCAATGGTTGAGAATTAATTAGTACTTAGTAGTGGTGTACATCTAGCTAGTAAGTTTTGATTGATTGGGAGAGCTCGATTTTTCATTAGGTTGAAGAGAGGAAAAAAATAGTAGGTCACGATCGATCTCCCTTCTTTTAAATTCTTTGTAAGTAATTATAACGTTAAATGGAAAAAGTTTTTATTTTCATCTCTCTCACCAACGAAGTATATGATAAGAGACCAATAAAGTGACTAATTATCCTTTTTCTAATACTCTCATGTTCTAATAGAAAAGTCTACTTTGTTGTACTAAAACAATACAATAAAATAGACTCTTCTCATGGAACAAGGGAGTATAAAAAATAATGAAACTAACAACTCTTATACTAATAAAATAGCCCCTAATTCTTTTAGATCATCTCCACCAAGAGGTCTAGAGTTCGAATCCTCTTGATTATCATTGTTAGTATGAGTTTGGGACGAACCATCTTTTGTTTGCTGTAAGGGTGTGGTAATAACTTAATTAGTGAGTACAGTTTGGGAAAACCTATGTGAAGAATAAGAAGGGGAAAAAAAAACAATAAAATAGAAAGTGTAATTAATACTACATCCGTTGTCCGCTTAGGGATTAACACATAAATTAAGGAAGTTAGTGAATTTTTTCTTTTATCCCCTATCTGTATTTTCTCGTTTAATTACACATTAAATGAGAATTTTTATGTAATGTATGTGTATTTAAAATGACATTGTAATTTAATACCATTAAATGATGAGATCAATTAAATAAAAGATAATACTAAAATTTTTTTAAAAATTTATATTGTAATGTGTAAATAAACACTTATTTAGGAACGAACTGAACCGAGTACATATATACATTCATGAAATTGAGGTGAAAGAATGATGGTGGTGGCACACATAGCAGGACCCTGATTGGAGAGAAACCCCCCAATAGTAGTGACATAATAAACCAAGGAAGTGGTGCCATGGTGGTGGGGGGAAACCACTTTCCTGATGGAGTATGGACTATGAAAAGATGGTTCTAATTTCCCACCATTAATCCCTTCAACTTCAACTCCAACTGGCTTTACACAAAACTATGGGCTGATCAGATGGCACAGTCTATTTATGATTTATTTTGTAAATTTCATGAAATTTAGGGGGTATTTATAATTTTATCTCCCTCCATTACAATCTTATTAATTTAAGACAATTGACGATATGCTCATGAATAATTTGAATCGTATTTCTATGGATGGTGGCGTAATCAGGAAAAAAAAAATTATGTATAAAGGGTCTAATCTAAAAGGAAATTTATCACACAAGTAGATATTATATCCAACATATAAATATATAGATATATATAATATGTAAATTGAGGGTTGGAGGGGTGTTCAGACCCCTCTGGACCCCCTAAGAATCGTCCCTGTTATTGGCTACTAAAAATATTTTTGAAATCAATTTACAGTTTAACTATTTAAATATAATTACCTTTGATCATTGGATAAGTTTTATGTTGTTATATGACATTCAAATGGCGGGTAGAGATAAAGGTTATGTAATTTTTTTATTATATAGGCAGATTGAGATAAATGTATGTATGTATGTGTGTGGAAACTATTGAAAGGTAATTGTCAATAATTATAATAAGGCTTAATCGCATTAAACTCTCTGTCTCAAGGCTAATTTTGGAATGGATGGCCCTATATGTATGCGACAGCTTTTATAACACTTTTCCATATAACATTGTTCAAAAATAGAATGAGTCCTTCCACAACGTCTGATAGTCCGATAACAATATTTCAGTAGCTACATTCGATATGTCTGTACTTATCAATTACGCGAATACGTTAGAAACTAAACTCAATACGCATGTTTTCTTCACTATATGCGATATTTGTTATTTTAACAATTACATAAACTACTAATTAAACTCAAAATATCAGAATATGAACTCGATACGGGATATATTAAATGTTATCGCGATACACTATACATCAGCAACTACACTCATAATCGCGATACCTTATCATTTCTAATGAACTTTTCCTTCAATGAAAAAATGACATTTTAATAGTTATCTTAAACAAATAGTTAATTTGATTACTCTATTGTATCAAACGTTAATATATATTTGTGTGCAATTATATATATATATATATATATTGCACTTTAGGGGAAATTACATTTTACCTTTCCTAAGTTTTATCAGTCTCTGTAATTCTAAAAAATTACCAAATAGCTCCCTCTAGCCCTAGTCATAGTTACAAATCAATTCATATTAATTGAAAAGATGAACATAAACTTCCAAAGCCCTTTTGTTCATCGGAAAAATTTTAAACTGCTATAATTATAATAAATTATATTTGAGGATTAATTAATAATTCAACAAAATCTCAGTAAAAGTAAATGTAATTCGTCCTAGCAGGTCGATCGACACGTTACCTACATCATTACAGACTTCAAGTAAAAATAAAACTTGCTAAGAAACAGAAGATAGGACAACACATTTCCTTAGAATATTATTACATTAATTAATTACAGTATATATATATATATATAATATATACTAGATGGGGCATGTCATGCTGTGCATGACATTTGCCCAATAATAATATTAAGTTATAGTGATTATTTGAATTTAAGTGCAAAATATATATATATATATATATTTAACTGTTTGATTAAGTTATAATCTAAGTCTGAAATTATTTATTTTAACTCTTTGACACTAAATACAAAGTTACGTGTGTTACCGACTTAGACTAAATATAATCCAAGTCTGAAATGATAAGATTGAAAAGTTTCATTTTAACTCTTTGGTGAATGTTCAATAATATTATTGTGTGATCATATAAAAATTTGCAAAAAAATTTAAAATTATAGATAATGTCAATTTATTATAAATACAGAGTTGAAAACATGAACACATGTTAAATATCACATAAATACTTTAACTTTTTCCCAAATATGAAATTGGCACACCTACTCTATTCTCTTCCTTTTTCCCCCACCTCTTCACATCGGCTCTTAACTTCTTTAGTCTTCTTCTTCTTATGAAGATTAACCAAGTTGTTGAATGAATCCGATGCGTGTTGTATGTAGACGTCGATGGACATGAGAAGCTCGATTGTCAGATGAGGTAAACCTGGAGACATATTTCGTAGCGTTGGATAGGGACGTTGTTTTTAGTTGGAGTAGAACATATATAAACCTGCGAATTTGAAGAGATTGAAAAATTTCATTAAAAAAATGCATCTTGAAATTTCTCTAAACAAAAATATGTTCGAATTAGACATGCACTTATAAAGACTCTAAGCAAGAAGAAACTTGTGTGTGATTTTGGTTTCAATGGATTGAACATATATAAAGATTTTAAAGTGATAAATAAAGTGCCTCTTCATTTCTTTTGTGAGAATTATAAAGAGTTTTCAAATAATTCATCATTTACTAATAGTATGTTAATAGGGATGTTGATGTGAACAATATAAATATAATCATAATATAAACAATATCTTTTAATGATATTTAAAACTTTTAGTATAGGAAAAGTCACAAAATTAAATATAAATTAAAATTATATAATAATTATATTTCACTCACCATTACATAAATATAAGCATGTCTTACCTAAAAAATTATTTAATTAATAATACTATATTTATTAAAAACAAAATAAACTTATTTTTCATTATAAAATGTTTAATATTTTACAAATATGCTTAACTTAAGCTCTATATAATTTATATAAAATATAGAATATGGAAGATATATATATATATATATATGACTAAGGAATATGGAAGATATTTTTATATATATCCGATACTTTTGTACTTATATATATATATATATGTATATATGTATATAACATATATAAGTGGAATACAAAGAGTTCAATATAAATACTCTTAAAATTGAAGGTTATTGAATATAGAAATTTGAAAAAATAACTTAAGAAGTTAAAGGGGCAAGGAAAAAATGTTATCTTTTAAATGAGATAAATATTAATATTATGTGGCATTCATATGAATAGTTCAACTAAATTATATGTTGATGTGGCAGCCATGTGGCATTTGGAGGTAATAATGTGCTTATGTGGCAGCCTTAACATAATTAAATGTTAAATATATGTGGCAGCCACATGGCATTTTCACATTAAACCTATGTTAGTTTCTATTATATAGGGTAGATATTAATTATTGTTCCAAGGAATTAATTAAATCAATTATTAATTAACATCAGATCCAATAATCTTGTTACTAAGAATCAAAATATTGCTACTCAAAGCATCTAATTATTTAATTAAGCTTCTTTCCCAGGCTCGATTCCATTACCAAATGATGACAGCCACACTAAGACGTATTAATTAATAGTAAATGGAGTTGGGGGCAGGAGTCTCGACAGGAGGTTTGATAGTGTGACGCGTCACATTAGAGACTATATTTATTATGCGTGTTTCTATTGATACATGATACATTATGCGCATAAAATGAAAGAGTAAAAATATAATATATATATATATATTAAATTATGTCAGAGGTTTAAACTATTTTTATCGACAATTTAGCAATCGAATCATTTTTACCTAAAAGTGGCAACAAATTGCCATTCTATCAACAAAAAAAATTAGATAAATAAATAAAAAGAAACGTGAAAAGTGTTTTTAAGTACTCATACATGGCAAAATAACTACGCAAAAATGTATAAAAAAATGTCTTTACTAATATATATCTTTTAAATATATATATATATATATATATAATCTTTCAATTACACAAAAAATAAAAATGTTTTTACTTGTAAAAGTGTTAAGAAAAATATCATTTTTTCAAATCCGTAGCTTTGGTGCTGGTCTTTTCAATTATATCCACTTATCAGTATTAAGTCAAATATTGTGTGTTCGTATACTTTTGCCTATTAATTTAATATTTTTTGTTCATTATAACGTTTTAACTTGATGGATGACAATTTATCGTAATTTTCATTAGTTGAATGACCAAAAATGTGTTAAAATTAGTTTATAGCCAAAATTCACCGATGAAAAGAGTTTAATGACATCCAATACAAGTTGCCTGGCCATATATATATATATATATATATATATTATATATATATATATATATATATGACAAAAGACTACAATCTCATTACAAAACAATTCAATTATTTGATAATCTCATTGCAACTACCATTATTTTATAGTTGTCTTGGCCACAATGCATGATACAAATTCAACAATTAGGCATAAAGTTTACATATTCTAGCAAATTAATTAAGCTGATCAATCATTTATATATGGTCCTAATTGTATTAATTGGAAAGAAAAAGAAGAACCAGCCCTACATCCAGGCCTCCCAACCAAATTTTATATAGGGCAAATTAAAAGAATGTCCACTAAATTATTGTTTGTGTCTATTATTGGTTATTAAACTATTTTTTGTCCATTTTTGGCATTTAAAAATATTGATTGTGCCCATTTTCAGGCACTAAACTATTTTTGTACACTAGTGGCCACTAAACTATTAGAAGATGCTACAAATAGCCATTCCGGTAGTCATGCTCGTTAACCTAGATGGAAACTAAGAGTGAGTGCCACACGTGTGATTTTTGTGAGGGCAAAAACAAACATGCAGAAAATCAATCGTCAACTACTCTATTTGACTTGTATTGACCGGGTTCTTACAATAGTAATTTAGCCATAATTTTATTAAAAGACAAATTTTATCATTTATGTCACTGACAATCGAACGAGACGATTACAGAGCTCGACTTTGCAACGTAGAAGATGATGAAAACGATTGCGTAAGTTTTACAGCATCGTTTGAATGAATAAGAGGGACAAATCAATGGACCGGAGCATTAGGGTTGAAAGGACTGGAATTTGACCCTATTGAGCAATACGGTAAGTGTTTTCTTCTATTGAATCTGTCCAGGTTAACGAGCCTGACTAACAGAATGGCCATTATTGGCCATTTCTAATGACTAAAAGTGGACCCAAAAAAAATGTAATGCACAAAAACAACAGTTTAGTGATCAATCATCTAATTTTTGGTTTATATTATATAGAGAGAAGAAATTAAAAAGACATGATCAATTACATCCTTGTCCCTTACCAGACTTCCTCAATCTCTATTCCATGGATCATCAGGCTTCTTAATTTATCAAACAAGAACAATTTAGTGGCAAAACATCTACTCTTTTACAACTGATCATCTCCATTCATCATCCCCAACAACCAAAACATGAGGGTTCAAATTGTTTATACAGGAATTGATTAATGTATGAAGTAGTAGTGTTGAATTAACTAGCCCACCACTATATTTTGTCCCCTAGCTAGGTAGCTCCCATTTTCACGTTTTCTGTAAATTTTCCATTCTAGCCACATGATTTTTATTCACATGATTTGAGTGTTCATATGTATTCCATCAAAACGTTGTTTGATTTTATGTTATTACCTTGTTTATGCTTTTTTCTAGTACTGTTGAATTAGCCCACCACTATAAGGAGTAAAATAATATTTATCTGTTTCATAATATAAGTTATTTTACTTTTTTACACACATATTAAAAAGGTTTCATAATGACTATTAAATTCTTCAGTAATAGTATATCATGTGAGATATTTAGTAACTAATGTTGAAAAAATTAAATGCTTTTCTAGTATGGATAAATTTAGAAGGAAAAAAGATTTGTCAAAAATAGTTAAAATAACTTACGGTTTAAAAATAAAATTGAAAATTTGGAATGATTTGCATTTTTGAAGTAGAAGAAGTATGTCTTGTAGGTTTGTGGCCTATTTTTTGGGTACGTCCCTAGAGCAAGCATCTTCACCTTTTTGTAATTTTTATTTTTCAGCCACATGATTTTGTTATATATATATATATATATATATATATATATGTGTGTGTGTGTGTGTGTGCACGCGCTATTAAAATGCCGTTTGATTATTCAGTGTTATTGGTTTATTTGACCGTAAGTGAGGCATTAATTTTGGACTGATCAGTGAGATCACCCAAAAAATTAAAATAAAAACAGAATTAATATGCCAATCCAATAAAATAGTACAATTTTCTTAAAGTTTCCACCATGATTTTCAGTCCATGATATCTTCGGTATATTATACTCTTGTATTTTTTGTCAATCCTCTTACAAGGGAGAAGTATGCCCCATGATATAACATGCGAGCCTCGCTCTACATTGTAAGAGGGTTAACAAGAAAGACAAGAGTATAATAAACCGAATATCTTATCTCGATTTTCAGAATAGATTCCTCTCAAAGGATTCCTAGCTAGAGATATTATTCTAAGATTTCTGTTTGAAAGTGCCCTTAATTATTTCTAGAAATATGAGAATCTGTCCTCAAGTACGAAGGAATTACACAGTCAAGATACCAAAGTTTAAGATTAAATACGCCAATTGTTTTTATATCTTTTTTTTATTAATTTAACATTATTATATATTTATTGGTAGGGTTATCCCCCCCCCCCCCCACCCACCCCCATGGTGGGATTTGGCCTCTTTTGGACACCATTGATTCTTACACCCCTTAGTCTTTTCCGCTCTATAAATACAAACCCACGGAATACTCCATTTATATAATTAACACAAATTTCTTGAGATCGAGCTTCAATGGCTTCCCTCACAATTCCTTCCACCCAAACTTGCATTAGTCCATCGTACACAACTCTTTTAGGGAAATTTGATTCTGTTAAGGATGATTCATTTCTTCTTTCTAAAGTGAACTTTAGTACTAGTAAGTGCAAGAAAAGGGGCATAGCTACTATTGTGAATGTCGCTAGCAAACCCCGCCCGGTTGCCCCGGCTCCGGAGCCCCGAACCACCGTGCAAAAGGACCGGAAGCTCGCGGCTTGGACCAGTGTCCAACGGGAGAGGTGGGAAGGAGAGCTTGAAGTTGAAGGAGAAATACCTCTATGGCTGGTAACCCAATATTGCTCTTTTCTATTATTCACTTCTCTTTTTTTTTATTTATTAATATTATTCACTTATTAATTATTACACATCTTTGTCATTCGTATATTCTTTTATATGTACCGTTATAGAAACTATCGCTTCTTTAAATCTGTAGCTTTGGTATTAGTTTTTTCAATTAAATCCACTCAGTATAACTGAAAATATTGTATTTGTAAGGTTTTGTCCCTCAACTCAATGTTTTCCTTCGTTGTAACACTTTTAATGGTCATTTGTTGTCAACTCCGTTGGTTAATGGTTGAAAGTGAATGAAAATGATATAGTGGCCAAAATCATCAACATAAATAGTTTACTTGAAGCTTTGCATGATCATAGAATGCTTTATTCACTTCCTTTCATGTCACGTTAATTTAATATATTGTGTTTAAAAATTTGTTAATTTTTAGCATATGATATATCATGCAGAATGGGACGTACCTAAGGAATGGGCCTGGGTTGTGGAACTTAGGCGACTACAATTTCCGTCACCTATTCGACGGATACGCAACCCTCGTCGGGCTACACTTTGAAAACGGCCGCCTGAAAATGGGCCACCGGCAGGTCGAGTCGGACGCCTACAAGGCCGCCATGAAAAACAACAAGCTCTGCTACCGCGAATTCTCCGAAGTCCCGAAGCCCGACAACTTCCTCGCCTACATCGGAGACATGGCGAAGCTATTCTCCGGCGCGTCGTTGACCGACAACGCAAACACCGGGGTCGTTAAGCTCGCCGATGGCCGGGTGGTCTGCCTGACGGAGACAATCAAAGGGTCGATCGTGATCGATCCCGAAACGCTGGAGACGGTCGGGAAGTTCCAGTACGAGGATAATCTCGGTGGGCTGATCCACTCGGCGCATCCGATCGTGACGGCGGAGGAGTTTCTGACGTTGTTGCCGGACTTGATTAACCCAGGTTACCACGTGGTGAGGATGGAGCCCGGGTCTAATGAGAGGAAGTTGATCGGGCGGGTGAACTGCCGGGGCGGGCGGTCTCCCGGGTGGGTCCACTCGTTCCCGGTGACGGAACACTATGTGATCGTGCCGGAGATGCCGCTCCGGTACTGTGCTCAAAATCTGCTCCGGGCCGAGCCCACACCGCTTTACAAGTTTGAGTGGCACCCGGAATCCAAAGGGTTTATGCACATCGTGTGTAAAACCAGTGGCAATGTTGTACGTCTCTCTCTAACTCTTTTTCTCTCTCTCCTATATATATATATATATATATATATCTATATACTATTTTTCAAAACTAAAAGAGTTTTTTTTTTTCTTCTTATTGCTTTATATTTTCTTATTAATATAGTTACTTGTGATTCATTACTAACATCCCTTGAAAAGTAAAAATATAAACGAAAAGATTACACTAGATTATTTATTTTAGATACTGTATTTAGAAATAGTAAAAGTTGTCAATTTTTGAAACAAAACTCATCTAATCAAACTTAAAGAATATACGATAAATAGTACACTATTTTTGGGCTGAGTTCAGGATTCAATCTCTAGTTTTTCAGATATCAAAGCTTTAGACGTCATGAGATGTACCATCGAGCCAATCCCTGATTACAAGAAATAGTACTACTTAATTGTGTTATACTATATCAACATGCTTTTGAATGTTGATGTAAAATCTAATCATATTAGCATGCATGCATGTCTCGTCCTATCCACATGCACTAATAATAATTATATTTCTATTTGAATATTCAAATATATATATATATATATATACATAAAATAATTTGGAAAGTAAATTTGTAGAGTAAACGTACCAAGAGAATGCCGTGATATGAGTTAAAAGACATAATTATACTTTACGTGACGGTGTATTTTTTTTCGAAAGGTGGCAAGCGTGGAGGTACCCCTTTTTGTGACATTCCACTTCATAAATGCATACGAAGAGAGAGACGAAGATGGAAGGATTAAGGCTGTGATTGCAGATTGCTGTGAGCATAATGCAGATACCAGCATTCTTGACAAGCTAAAGCTGCAGAATCTTAGGTCCTCCACTGGTCAAGATGTTCTTCCTGATGCAAGGTACATCATCATCATCGATCTAAACCTTTCCACATTAGTTTTGATTATTTATTTTTTAAATTCGGAATATATTATATTTATTTCCCTCGAGGTTTTGATAAATTATCGTTACACACTCTTAAATGTTAAAAAAAAAAAAAGAAATTAGAATGAAAAATGAACGCAAAGTTTGCGTTTATTTTTTAATTGATAGGTGACCGTAATTTGACTATGTATGTTTACTTATTATACAAATCTCAAGAATAAATAATAATTTTATGAAATTTCGCTAGGTAAATGTGTTTACCTTTAAATTTTTGGGTAAATACAAAAATTTGGCAGAAATTTTATGAATGTACAAAATAAATTCTGAAGTTTCAAACACAGTGTGAAATGAATCATGAAGTGTAAAAAAAATCCACAAATTAAATAAACCATATAATGTTATACATGGAAGGTTTGTAGCGTACTTTTTCAAATATGAGAGTTTAATTTGTACATATTCATTAAATTCTCGAGATTTTACAATAAAGTTTTTTTGTGTCTCTATTAATAAAGATAAGTTGGCGGTCAATTTTGATAATCAATTCCATTTCTAGGTCATATTTTATATTTATAATTTTATAGTGAAAGTTTTGACTCTTTTACCCTATTTAAACACAAACGTAAGGAATCAGAACGGAATCCAAATAAAAAATATATATATGAAATTCTATTGGCTTCCCTCCTGTTGTCTGTTTCCTGAAATCGCATTTTTCTTCAAGAAAGTTGACCCTCATTCCATTTCATTAAAATGGTCGTTCATGTTTTTAACAAATGCTTGAAAAATAAAAATATGAGTAATGATATATACTGAAACTAATCATCACAACGTTTTCATACCACAGTGGCAGAATCAGGCCCCTAAAGTCAGGTGAGGTAAGATATTTTGGACAATAATGTTGTCTCATAGCATAATAAAATATTAAAATTCTTTATTGTCAATCTTAATTTTGCCCTAAATTTTTATAATTTCTATGTGAAAAAATTACTAAAAAACTCTTAAATTTTATATAATTTATAATATAATAAGTGTGTTTCGAAAAAAAATAAGGTGGAGCAGATGCATGTGGCTCCGTCATTATCATACCAACTCATGTGGCATGCATTCGTTGATTACATTTATATGAATATTTATTAACATAACATTATTAGTTAATGAATGCAGTTCCAGTTACTATGAAAAAGTAATGATAAATTATAAAGAAATAGTGACAAATTTACTTATTTTAAATGTTTACTTTCACAAATATGATTTCTTTTTTTTTTTAGAGGAAATGGCATTTTAGGCCATCAAACTCTTCAAATTGTCTATTTTTTACCACTAAACTCCTTTTTATGTTTTGTTACCTCTAGTAACTCTTAAGAACGCACAAGTTTACCCGGCTTTGCGGGACTAATAAGTATAAAAAAAAAAAAAAAAAAAATCCTAATGGGCAACGTTCTGATTTGGACTTGGCATTGCGTTCCTGGATTTTCTCGAAAGTCATAGTTTGTGTCAGATAAAGGGATGACAAAGGAAGAAAAAATCCGAGGAAAAAGGCGTAGATATAGGGACATCTATATATGTGTCGTCACCGGCGACAAAAGGCTATAAAAACCAATACCAATCTCAATCTCAAAATCAAACCTAGTCAAGTTTCTAGCTATAGTAAGCGCCGGTTTTTGCCTTTTTTTTTTTTTTTTTTTTTCTCTCTTGTTTATCACATTTTGTTTTTTGTTTTTGTTTTTTTTTAATGCTTTTGTCTTTTTGGCCTTTCTACTTTTTTTCTTCTCAACTTTATATGAGTTAACGGCCAATTAGGGTTCAATTTCAATTAGAGTGGAAACTAAGTATTCCCTCTTTTGGTTGTATTGGAAAAAAATTTTCAATTTTTATAATTTCGTTAAGAGATCATTTAATCATTAAATTTGGCGTTAAATACATTACTAGTGCATTTGTATAAGACAAAAATTAAATAACTGAATGGTTATCTAACTCAAACTATAGTGTATAAATATTGATTTCTCTTCTTCTCATATTAGAAATGCGACTTTATTAGAACTAGTTGAATTTTGTAAATCATTTATTCTTTATGAAACCAACAACGAATTAAATTAAATGCAAACAGGTATAAGCGGGTCTAGAGGGTCCGGATGGGTCTCAAGACCTCCTCCTCCAACCCCCCACTTTACTCCTTATATATTTATATGTGATGCATTTATTTACTTACGTGGGAATTTGTTTTCTCATTGGACCCCTTATATATATCTTTTTTTTTTTTTTGCCTACGCCACTAAACAGGGTTGGTCGTTTCACAATACCATTGGATGGGAGTCCCTATGGAAAATTAGAGGCAGCATTGGACCCAAATGAACATGGGAAAGGGATGGATATGTGCAGCATCAACCCTAATTATTTAGGGAAGAAGTATAGATATACTTATGCTTGTGGAGCTCAAAGACCTTGCAACTTTCCAAATACTCTCACTAAGGTAATTTATTACTTTCCCATTTCTCGTCTCATATACGGAGTTAACTTTGTAATACTGAAAATAGTATTATAAGTGAACGTTTTTAATGAGAAGGTAATCATAATCTTTTGTTGAATGGGGAAAAAAGAAAAGTTGCTTAATTTCTTTTGTGTGGTTCAAAATCAAATCCAACTAACTTATAATGCACTAATTTAATTAATATTTCTTAATTGGTTTGTAGATTGACTTGTTGGAGAAAAAGGCAAAGAACTGGAATGATGATGGTTCCATACCCTCTGAACCATTCTTTGTGCCTCGACCTGGTGCTGTTGAGGAAGATGATGGTACCTTTTCTTTTTATTAATTTAATTCATCCTCTTTTTCATTATTGCATGCAATAATTTAATTTAATGTGCCTAAATAACACCTAAAAATCATCTGTCCCGTTAACTATATATTAATTATATATCATCAAGATAAAAACATAGGTGTATATATATATAGGCAGAGGCAAAATTTTCAACAAAACTAGCCAGGACATGCCCCTGCAAAAAAAAAAAAAAAAAAAAATAGTTGATATTTATATTTTAGTACAAAGAATTTTTTTACAAATATTTGACCCGTACAAAGAAATTTATTGTTATTGACGCCTTCAATTAATTAACTAAAGTTTCACCATTGTATATAGGCATGGATGCTTTATTGTTGTGGTACACGGTTTGCAACTCAGATCATGCTTTATTAACTATCGTTTTGGACCAAATTATCATAAAAAATATTATTTTGATTGTAACACATAATATAAGTACGTGATAATCGGTATAAGTGATCTGTACCCACGAGATATAAACAGTACCGTGATTGGTGGGCTTTTTGGGCTAATTATGAAATGATATTTATATTTACAGGAGTGGCGATCTCAATAATCAGTGGGAAAAACGGAGAAGGGTATGCGTTGGTGTTGGATGGATCCAGTTTTGAAGAAATTGCAAGAGCCAAATTCCCTTATGGCCTTCCCTATGGGCTTCACGGTTGTTGGGTGCCAAAGAAGGAGTAACAAAAGCTTGCCCATAAAGAAAGAAATTAGTACAAATATGTCCTGAAAAGCAAGCAGAGCACGAGGAGTACCTTATTGAAATTACGCTTCTCAAGAGAGCTCCGAGTAATAGAATAGTTTAATTGTATAAAATATTTTAAATAAATCCAACTAGAGCTAGAAGTTCTCGTATATATTAATTATATGAAATATCTTGAGTAGTAAGTAATTAGTGGAGCAAATATCTTAGAATCGAAACAAATTTGTATGTGTTTATATATATATATATATATAAAGTAATTAGTGGAGCAAATATCTTAGAATCGAAACAAATTTGTATGTGTTTATATATATATATATATATTTGTTTTGAATAGTAAATCGATTAGGACTGTGGTTACATTATCCGAAAACTTGAGCATTATCTAAAGTCTTTTATTTGGACAAAATATTAGTGGAAAAAAAGTGAAGCCCCAAGAATGACAATGCAACTTAGATTTATTCAAAATAATAATTATAATGGCGAATTATGAAATTTGATCAAATTATAAATAAGTCTTTATAATTTTAAAAATTGCAAATACTTTCCTGAATCATTCAAAAAATAATTGTTTTATGTTTATTTTTTCACTAACAATAAGAGTGATATCAATTTGAGTTACGTTGAGATTTAGAGCGCTCAAACTATGACCGTTTATTAAATAATCGAGTCTAAAATTTTGTTCATGTTCATTTATTCATTGAATAAGTAAGCTTGAACTCAACTTTTACCGAGGCGATAATGAACTTTAGTGAATAAAGTTTGTCTTCGTTCTCAACCATAACTAACATATTTCGATCAATTTTGTAATTATAACCATATCACAGACAAATATTTGTAATTCTTAAAACCACACAAATTTATTTGTCATTTAAACAAACAACATAAACTTATTATTATTAGGCTTAATCATTAGTTACCCCCCGTGTTATTCTCTTTTGACTACTTACCCCCCCCCCCCCCCCCATGTTCTTAAAACTAACTCTTTACCCCCCCCCCCCCCCCCCCCCCTAGATTAAGGCTTCGTTTCATAAACATGAATCAGCACTTAAAATTAATGATTAAGAGCTTATTCAATTAAGTGTGTTTGATAACTCTTAGTCATAAGTCTTAATGAATTAAGTGATTCCGGAGTTAAGTACTTAATGATTAAGTGCGTTTGATAAAAAAAAAACTCGAATAACTTAATTAATTAAGTGGGATCTGAAAAACAAGCTGTATAATTCCGGCTTAAAAAATAAGTGATGAGCGAATCACTTATCACTGAATCAGATATTTTTTCTCTTTCAATTTTCTCTTTTTTTTGGTATCATTATTTTATTTTATTTTATTTTATGTTTTTAATATTTTTAAATTTTAGCAATTAAAAAAAATAAAAATAATTAATTTTAAAACTATAAAAAAAATTAAAAAATATATATTATCATCTATTTTATAACTTGATTAATAATATAAGTAAATTTAATGTTAAAAATATAATAAATTTTACTATTTTTAATAACTTCAGGAGATCGGGTCTGGATTGATTTTAAATAAAAGGCAAAAATTATATCCACTAGGTTGCTGATGTTTTTGATATCAATTATAGTTCCCATTAGATTTATCCTTCACTCTCTCTCAATTCTCCTAATAAAAGAGCCTAAGGGTCTGTTCTTTTCCATTCCTTTTTAGAAGAATCATCATTTTTTTTCTTTCAAAACTTTAAATTTTGAACTAAGTAGAAAACTAAGTTAATTTTGTATGTACACCCAAAACTTTACATAAAATTTTTTGGTTACATAAAAAAATTTGGGTTTACATAAAAAATTCACTTAATTTTCTATTCAGTTCAAAATTCAAATTTTAAAATTTTAGAAGAAAAAAATGATGAGTCTTGTGAAAAGAAATGGAAAAGAACAGAGCCTTAGGCTCTTTTATTTAGAGAGTTGAGAGAGAGTGAAGGATATGTCATGACTCCATGTATCTCACATTGGAGGTATGTGACTCCAATGTGTGATATAAAAGGAACTTGGGCACCCTTCCCTCTTGAGCTAGCTTTTGAGGGTGAGTTCTACCCAAGTTCCTGACAGTGGTATCAGAGCCTTTGATCCTTGGACAGAGATGGCGGACGGGACTCGTTTTAAGTCGATGGAAGAACAACTCAGAAAGCAAGATAGCAAGATCAACGAGATTTCCATTGCGGTTCAGGCACTGGAAGCCAAAATGGACAGTAATATCACGGATATGGCCACATCCCGGCAAGGGATGGAGGCCAAATTTGAGAAACTGTTCGCACAGATGGAGCACCAAAGTAACGTGATGGCTCAAATGAATCTGGAGGATATCAATAGGGGAAAACAGAAGGTGGGAACTGGAGGTGAGACCTCAGTACCACTCTTGCCAAATCCAGGAAGCTCAGTACCTCCCATCATAAATATGACTTCTCCGGTAGGAGCAGCTAGTAAAGAGGATAATGGAGATACAGTCGCGAAAATCGCACCAGGATTACAACCTCAGCATCAGGGAGGAAGTTCTAGTTATGGAGATTAGAGGGAGAAGCTACAAAATGTTCCATGGAATTGTCAACCCCAGATTGCACTGAGTATGTTCCATGGTGATCGCCCTAAAGAATGGATCCGTAAGTGCTTGAAGTTTTTTTTTTCCTTTATCAAATTCATGATCCATTACGTTTGGAAGTAGTGGAAATTTTTCTTGAGGGTAAAGCAGCTATATGGTTTGATGGTCTTAAGAAAGTAAATCCTAATGCTACCTGGCAGGATTTTAGTGATGGGTTAATTGCTAGATTTGGAGAGGTGGGAGGTAGAGACGAAGTGGAAGAATTCAGTAAGTTGGTGCAGGAGGGCACAGTAAGGGATTATCAAGAAAAGTTTGAAGAGATGAGATCATTATTGATGTATAAAAATCACAAATTGACTAAAGGGTATTTCATTTCTAGTTTTATTAGTGGTCTTAAGGAGGAGTTAATTCCTATGGTTAAGATGTTAAAACCTAAGTCCTTGGCTGAGGCAGTTGATACAGCCCTGTTACAAGAGAAGTCCTTGGACATTATATACAAGAAAAGTAGAGCTGGAGTTAGGGCTAGATCGATCTTCTGGCGGTGGAGGAACTTATGGTATTCAGAAGGTGGGGGTTAAGAAGGAAGTGAGCAATTGGAATCCGGAGAAGTTCAGGAAAATTACCCCTGAGGTTTTGCAGTATAGAAAGAATAATCATCTTTGTTTCTGGTGTGGGGAAAAGTATCACATGGGGCATCAATGCAAGTTGAAACAAGTCAACTTCATTGTCACGGATGATACAGATGAAGTGTTGGCAGTAAGGGGAGAATTTGAGGACACTATCAAGGAAGTGGAACTCCCTGAATTATTGGACCGGTTTTATGTGAATGCACTGACTGGAGAAAGAAGACATAATACTATTGCCCTGACAGGATTGCTGAGTGGAAAGGAGATTAGAATCCTGGTAGACACTGGAGCCATTGACAATTTTTTACAGTCAGAAATGGCATAAACCTTGGTTCTTAGGCAAGAGTCAGTTCAACCTTGCTTGGTGACGGTAGCAGATGGAGGGGTGTCTAGAGGGACTACGAGATGTCCTAGAGTGAAATGGCAGGTGCAAGACCACTGTTTTGTGCATGACTTTAAGCTATTGAAAATGCAAGGGTGGGATATGATTTTGGGAATCGATTGGATGGCCAAATTCAGTCCTGTTGTGTTCGATTTTGAGGGCTTCAGGATATCAGTCTCGCATGAGGGCAACCTTTGCTACTTGCAAGGAGATACAGAAAATGCAGTGATTCAATTGGTGAGGGGAAAAGAAGCTAAGGAGCTGACAGATTTGAGAAATATGAACTCCTGTTTGTTACAGGTTCCTCAAGACAAGGATGTGGAAAACCAAAAGGAAAGACCAGAGTGTATTCAGGAAGTGCTCCAAAAGTTTCCCGAGGTATTTGCTGTCCCCAGTACTTTACCTCCAGAAAGAGAAGTGGATCACCAGATTAACCTCAAGCAAGGATCAGAAGCATTCAGGCTAAAACCTTACAGGTATTCACATATTCAGAAAGATGAAATTGAGTCTCAAATTTATGAAATGTTGCAAAATGGTGTTATTCAGCATAGTAGCAGTCCATTTTCCTCCCCTGTGTTGTTGGTCAAGAAAAAGGATAAGAGTTGGAGGTTGTGCATAGATTACAGAAAACTGAATGAGATCACTATAAAAGATAGATTTCCTATACCTGAATGAGTTGTAGATGAGCTGTTAGATGAGTTACAAGGGGCTGTGTGTTTCTCTAAGTTAGACTTGAGGTCTGGTTACCATCAGATTAGAGTTAAACCTGAGGATATTCATAAAACAGCTTTCCAAACTCATAGTGGGCATTATGAGTTTGTGGTAATGCCATTTGGGCTTACAAATGCTCCTGCTACATTTCAGTCCTTGATGAACAAAGTATTTCAACCTTATTTGAGGAAGTTTGTGCTAGTATTCTTCGATGATATATGGTGTATAGCAAGAGTTTAGAGGAACATGCTACTCACCTAGAAGTTGTACTGAAGTTGTTAAAGGAAAATTAGTTGTTTGCTAAGGACTCTAAGTGTGTTTTTGCTCAATCCCAAGTGGAATATTTGGGACACATAATTGGGAAGGAAAGAGTGGGAATGGAACCTAGAAAAATTCAGAGTGTTTTGGACTGGCCTATACCTAAGAATTTGAAGGAGTTAAGTGGATTTTTGGGACTTACTGGTTATTACAGGAGATTCATTAAGGGTTACGGATCTATTTGCAAACCACTCACCAATCTTTTAAAGAAAGGTGGGTTTGAATGGGGTTCAGAAGCTACTACAGCTTTTGAGGAACTAAAAAGAGCAATTACTTTTGCTCCTGTGTTGGGATTACCTGATTTCAGTAAACCTTTTGTTATTGAGACTGATGCTAGTGATGTAGGGATGGGAGCTGTGTTGATGCAAGAGGGGAAACCTATTTCTTTTTTGAGTAAGGCTTTTTGTGAAAAGAATAAAGGTTTATCAGTTTATGAAAAAGAATTGTTGGCACTAGTTATGGCTGTTGACAGGTGGAGACAATACTTGTTGGGAAGTCACTTCATTGTGAGAACTGATCATCAATCACTGAAGTTTCTCTTGGAACAAAGTTGAATAATAGCTTGTAGTACAAGTGGCTTATAAAATTGATGGGGTTGAGCTATGAGATTCAGTATAGAAAAGGATCTGAGAATAGAGTTGCAGATGCTCTTTCTAGAAAACCTCAACTGAAGGAAGGTCTGGCTATTCTTTTGGAAGAGGAGGTGACAGAAGTAGAATTGAAGGCAGTTTCTTCTATACAGCCCCAATGGTTACAGCAGATTGAGGCCAGTTATGTGGGAGATGAGGATTGTCAGAAGTTGATTGCTGTAGCTTTAATTCCAGAGGGGGATAGTTCAGAGTACCAATACATTCATGGGTTTCTGAAGAAAGGGGCTCAAATTGTGGTAGGAAAGCAAGCTGGAATCAGAAGGTTGATCATTGAAGCCATGCATTCCACAGTAATAGGTGGACACTCAGGACAGAGGGCAACCATTAAGAGGATTGAGGGGATGTTTTATTGGCCAGAACTTAGAGTTGAAGTGGAAGGATTCATTAAAAGTTGTATTGTTTGTCAGAAATGTAAACCTGAGCATCAGTATCCCTATGGCTTGTTACAACCTTTGCTTGTACCTCAGCAAGCATGGAAACACATAGCCATGGACTTTATTGAAAAGCTTCATGTATCTAAAGGTTGTGATGGCATACTAGTGGTGGTGGATAGATTTTCTAAGTATGGCCATTTCCTACCTATCTCACACCCTTATAATGCACCCTAGATTGCTAGATTGTTTCTGGATGAAATCTTTAAGTTACATGGCCTTCCTGAATCTATTGTAAGTGACAGGGATCGGGTGTTTACTTATTAGATTCTGCCAATCCTTATTCAAGCTCTTAGGTGTGAAATTGAACTTGAGTACAGCCTATCATCCCCAATCAGATGGCCAAACTGAAAGGCTCAATCAAGTGTTGGAAAACTTTTTGAGGTGTTTTTGCATTGATAAACCAAGCACTTGGAGGAATGGATCAACGTAGCTGAATGGTGGTATAACACCACTTACCATACCAGCTTGCAAATGTCCCCTTTTGAGGTAATCTATGGAGTAAAACCTACCAGTTTGCCTTTAGGAAATTTTAATTCTGTGATGATTCCTAATGCTGGAGATATGGTGAAGCAAAGACAGGAAGTTCTTAAGATAATTCAGGATCACTTAAAGAAGGCACAAGTAAGAATGAAGCATGTTGTTGATATGAAGAGAACTGAAAGGGTGCTGAATGTGGGAGAGTGGGTTTATCTCAAATTACAACCTTATAAGCAGTTGTCTGTGAAGGGGAGGTCTGATCATAAGCTGATGCCAAGGTTTTTTGGTCCTTACAAGGTGTTGGAAAAGGTGGAAGAGGTTGCATACAGGCTTCAGTTACCAGACACTAGAGGTTCATCCTGTTTTTCATGTATCCTTGCTTAAGAAACATGTAGGAAATGATCCAATAAGCTGCTGCCCCTTGCTAGATAGCTATGCTTATAAAGAGAATGTGCTGAGCCCCAAATCTGTTTTGCAAAGAAGAATTCTCCAATTGGGCAATATGCAGAAGAATCAATAGTTGGTGGAGTGGAAAGGGTTGCCAGTGGAAGAAGCTTCATGGGAGGATGTGGAGATGTTGAAGCAAGAATTTCCAAACTTTAAAGCTTGAGGTCAGGCTTATTTTAAGGGGGTTTGATTGTCAGGAGTAAGGCTAAATTTGGGGAATAATTAGGTTAATTCAGTAGCTTAATTTGGGGGAATTGGATTATTAGAACGGCACTGATTTCGTTCTCTTAATTTCAGCTATAGCAGTAGCAATTTAGTAAATTGAAGGAAGGAGAGTAATGTGCTGGCAGAGTTAGTTAGCATCGGGATTGTTCATGAAATGCTATAAGCGTGAGTTAGGCAGATGAGGATAGCATGTGATTTGTGATGTCAAGTTTCTGAACTCTAATCCTCCCTCTCAAGCTATCCTCCCTAATTCCCTTCTTCTTCTTCTTCTTCTTCTTCAATTCTCTGTTCTTACTCTTCTATTTTCTTCCCCAATTGGAATTCTAATTCACTATTTCAAGTTTATTTCCTAACATCAGATAACTCTTGTTCAGCAGGATCAGATCTTCTGTCAACTTTATTTATGTTTTCCCTATGAAATGTGAAACCTATATATCATATTATGAAGTCCACTACTCCATTTTGACAGGAGGCTTGCATGGCTGAATAAGAGTTGTAATAATAATAATAATAATAATAATAGAAATGCATGAATTCGGACAACTCTAGTGGAGCCATGCAAGGCTTTCTATGTTAGAATTCCTTGGTCAAATTTTTATTTTTTTTTAAAAGAGAATTTTAAAAATTTTAAGTTTGGGCTCGAGCTCGAGCTTAGGCGAGCTCGACTCGAGCTTAGGCGAGCTCGACTCGAGCTCAAGTCTTAGGCTTGGCTCAATACCACCCCTATCTATAAATACCAATCATCCAACCTTTTTTTCATACATCTCAATTCCAAAGTCTTCTTTATTCTTCTTCTTCCTTCTTCCCCTGGTTCTTGCGCTTTCGTTTTCATTCTCAGCAAAGATGAATCAGCATTTAGTTAAAACGATCATTGGCATCATCGGAAACGTGATTTCCATGGGCTTGTTTCTGTCTCCGTCGCCTACGATTTGGAGAATTTCACTACTACATAATGGATTTTTAACGGCTGCAGTTTAACGGCGAAAAAGACGAAACCGCCATTAAAAAAGAAAATACGGGCTTTCTATGGTGGTTTACATATAAACCGCCGTAAAAAGACATTATCTACGGCGGTTATCAAATAACCGCCTTAGTAACTAACTCTCTACGGCGGTTAATTAAAAACCGCCGTAGAAAGGGACTTTCTACGGCGGTTGTAAGCAAACCGCCATAGAAAGTCCCTACTCTCTACGGCGGTTTGCTTAAAACCGCCGTAGAAAGCCATTATCTACGGCGGTTTTCAAATAAACCGCCGTAGAATTGACGTAATTAACCCTAAATAACAGCGTGTATCTCCATAAACCCTAAACCCTTCACTGTTTATTTAACAAGAAGTTATGGTAAAATTTACATGGGAAGCCCTATCGAAATTGATGTAAAACTGAGTTTGCAATTATTTGAAATTGCATAAAACTTCACTATTTATGTTAATGTGATAGGGAGGTTTAAAGTTGTTTAAAACTACAATGTTTTTGTTTTGATTTTACAGTTAACCCTTGATAAATTAATTTTCTAGGCATCGAAAAAAAGATATTCATTTAGCGAGGTTAGTTATTGACCGCTAAATGAATAAATTATTCGTTTATCGATTAATAAATATTTATTATTTTAGAGAGATTCTTCAATATAGTTTCTATTAAGGCGCATTTCGTACCCATGTCAACCTCTTTCTATTTTTTCGCCTCTTAACTAGCCTGCATGTATATGAGATATACAGAAACGATCGAAAATTAATTAAGACTATACATGAATATGACATTGAGTAATACTTGTAACCAATTGTAAAGAGTATTAATTAATTGCCGCTATGAATGATTTATCTTAACATAATTGAAATTCTTGATTGACTTTAATTATTTAACTAGAGATAATTAAGTACACAGAAATTCAATAGTACAAAACCTACCATTAATTCAATGAAAATTCTTACTTTTTAAGTGTTCCTATAATTATTGTGTATCAGTCATTGAAATTTTTTTGCGACCCCAAAATAATTGATTGTTTAAATGAAAATTTGAAATTTATTAATTATTTTTTTTTCATCGGTATAAAGGCTATATCTTGTATATAATTAATAAATATAATGTATTTTACTGTAAAAATTGATCAATATTAAATTGCATATTAAATATTAAAGGGGAGAAAAATTTTTGGGGTTATTTTACAAAAAAAGAAAACCTTAATAATGGACACTTTCTACGGCGGTTTAACAAAACCCGCCGTAGGAAAGCCACTTTCTACGGCAGTTTAAATGTTAAACCGCCTTAGAAAAATGAGGCAAAAATGGAATTTCCGCACGCGCCTCGATTTATTCATATTAATCCCTAATTTTTTCTGTTTTGTAAATTAACCCTAAAATTTTTTAACTCTAATATTGAATATGCAATTTAATAATGATCAATCGTTGCAAGTAATTAAAATAATTTATATTAAATTGGTTCTTAATAAATTTAATGTATTTTACTATAAAAATTTGATTAATATTAAATTGCATATTTACTATTGAATTTAAAAAAAAAATTGGGGTTAATTTACGAAAAAGAAAACCTAGAAATTAACAGGAATAGATGCGCCCGCGGGAATTTTTGTGAAACTTATTTGCGGAGAAATGATTTCATGTCCGTACATATATATAGCAAATGAAATTCAGTAAGTATTACTTTATTTTTTTATTGGGCCCTTAAGGATTCATTTTTCTTATACTATTTAATGCATTTAGCGAGTTGATTACTTTAGCCCGTTCGGCCAATTCGAAAACGCAGAAATTTTTTAAATATAATCAAGCTTATTACTTTATCGACGCTTAAATGTACTTTATCGAAAATTATTATTTTTGAGGTTTTCCTATAATTATTATGTAACATACATGAAAAATTTGCAGTGGAATGGTTCACGGGAAAATTTGACATTTCATTATTTAATGTTTATAATAATAAAAGGCTGGATTTTGTACATAATTAATAAATATAATGTAAATTGAATATTTAATAATATATTTACAAAATTGTGGGGTAATTTAAAAAAAGAAAAACAAAAATAGAAATTCATAGGAACAGAGGCGCGCGCGGGAATTAGCACCCTTTTTTCCCCATTTTCTATGGCGGGTCAAAAAAAACCGCCGTAGAAAACACCTTTAGAAAGGTGTTTTTTCTACGGCGGTTTTTTTTGACCCGCCGTAGAAAACGGGTCGGGTCAGCTCATAAATTCAAATTAGAAATTTGAATTTACAAGCTTTCCCTGCCTTCCCCTGTTTCCCTCTCCTCTCTCCCGACCCATTTTATTCATTTTCTTCCCCCGGGAACCGTCGCCGGCGCCATCCGCAGACGGCCGACCCTCTCCTTCTCTTCCCCGCAGCTATTCGGCGTTGGCTGCTCACTCCGAAGTCACCCAGCTCCGACTTTAGCTTCATCGGAACCCGGCGTCCATTACATCTATTTTCCCCAACAAGAATTTTGGCTATAGGGTCCCTTGGTTGTAGGATTAAAATCCTAAATAAGGTTTAGCCGAATACTTGAGTTCATCTAAGCTTTTGAAATTTTACCTTTCTTTTTTTACTTGTGATTAGCCTAGGGCTTTTTGTCAATGTTGCATTCGAGTTTGTTGATAATGATGAATGCTTGGATTGTTTTGGGTTTGATCGATTGGTGGTTTAATTGGTTTGGTTGTTGAATTCGGGTTTGGTTTTCATCGAATGGTTTCTGAGTTCGTGTTTGGTTTGGGTTTAGGGATGTTGAATTCAGTTTTGCTTTATTAATTTGAGAACCTTGGTGTTTGAATTCAGTTTTGCTTGATTAATTTAAGAACCCGGGTGTTTGAATTCGGTTTTGCTTGATTAATTTGAGAACCTTGGTGTTTGATTTCGGTTTTGCTTGATTAATTTGAGAACCTTGGTGTTTGATCCTTTAAAGCTTTTACCTTTCTTACTCTATTTTGTTTTCATCCTTTAGTAAAATGAGTGAAATGCTTGTTCTCATGAGTTGAAGTTGGGAAATGTAAATTGCCTTTTAAATTTAACCTTTCTTAGGCTCCTTTTTGTGTCTCCTTTGGTTTAATTTCTTCAATGGCACTTATCTTTTCAAAGTAAAGCTTTCTTTGCCTGATTGTCCGGTATCGTTATTGCAAAGGCACAAAGTATCTTTTGTGTGTCTCTTTTCTTGTTTTAGGCAAGGAGAGTGTAAAATGAGTGAACTTCTCCTTAAACCTTTAACCTTTCTTACTCTATTTTGTGTTCATCCTTTAGTGATAATGAGTGAAATGATTGTTATCATGACTTGAAGTTGTGAAATATCAATTGCTTTTTCAATTTTACCCTTTTTTAGTCCACTTTTTGTGCCTCCTTTTGTTTAAAGTGGGTAATGGCACTTGTTTATTGAAAATAAAACTTTCTTTGCCTCGCTTTCCCTTATCTTTTTTAGAAAAGTTCCTAGTATGCTTTGTGTGTCACTTTTCATGAAAATGATCGTTTTTTTATACTTGGAGAGTGTGAAATGTCACTTCTCCTTAAACATTTTACCTTTCTTAGTCTATTTTGTTTTCCTCCTTTAGTGATAATGAGTGAAATGCTTGTGGGTTGAGTTGAAGTTGTGAAATGTAACTTGCCTTTTAAATTTCTTAGGCTCCTTTTTTGTGTCTCCTTGATTGTGTCTCCTTTGGTTTAATTTCTTCAATGGCACTTATCTTTTGAAATTAAAGCTATCTTTGCATCATTTTCCGGCATCTTTATTGCAAACGTACAAAGTATCTTTTGTGTGTCGCTTTTCTTGTTTTAGGTTCGAGAGTGTAAAATGAGTGAACTTCTCCTTAAAGCTTTTACCTTTCTTACTCTATTTTGTTTTTATCCTTTAGTAAAATGAGTGAAATGCTTGTTCTCATGAGTTGAAGTTGTGAGTTGTAACTTGCCTTTTAAATTTAACCTTTCTTAGGATCCTTTTTTTTTTTTTGTCTCCTTTGGTTTAAAGTGTTCAATGGCGCTTGGTTTTTGAAATTAAAACTTTCTTGAAATGAAAAGAAGTTATCTTGTTTTCTCTTTGTCTTTACCTAAAGTTTAAGATAAGGTAATGGCCCGAAAAAGAAAACGCAATGAGAAGCATAGTGATGAGGGAAATGGCAATGGAGATGGTTCTTCTACTAGAGCTAAAAGAGGTAGAGGTCTACTATGTCATGCATTACATGTACCACATCGCAATGAAATCTGAGACATTGGCACTCGAAAAGGTATTTGATTTTGATTTCACATAACTTATTTGATTGTATTTCATTTTGCTACTAAATTACATTTGAATTTATACTCTGTTGCAGTACTTCAAGATTGAACGCACTCCATTAAGCACTGTGGATATAGATGCTATGAGAAAAATATGCACTATTTATATTGTGGAGCATTAGCCGTATTTGATGGTTGTTTTGATAGTAATGAAATTTGTTGATATTATAGTTGTATGAATTTTTTTGGATATTGTTAGACCCGGTTGGTCTTAATCCTTATTTTGATTGATGAGTTACAAATATGAGAATTAATTTAACGGTTTTATTTCTAAGTGAGAAAATGTAGAGAAATGTTTACGGAAGAACCGACAAAAAACGGCAATGAAAAATGAGCTAAAATGAAGAAACGGCAAGCAAATGAAGAAAGAAGAAAATACGACCGAACGCGTCCCTAGGTGGGACCTGCTGTATTTCCATGTCAACAAATGAAAAGAAGAGTTCACGGGTGAACTAACACAAAAACGGCGAAGAAAACAGAGCTAAAACGAAGAAACGGGAAGCAAATGAAAAAGATGTCAAATTGGGGCGACAACTGGCTGACAGCCACCTGCGCGCATGCGACGCTTTTTCAGCGACAATAGAAACTGTCGCTAGGCATGCTCCAGACTGACAGCCACCTGCGCGCATGCGACGCTTTTTCAGCGACAATAGAAACTGTCGCTGGGTCCTGTTCACAGCAGAATTTCAAATTGAAAAACTAGCCGTTGCAAGCCGTTGGAAGCTATTTCTTCATTCCTATAAATACCCCCAAACTGCAAAATGAAGAAAAATCATCCCCTACAAGTCTCCTACACTCAAACATCTTTCAAGAGCTTTATTTCATACATTTAATTGTCAAATTAGCTTGTGAGTTAGGATTAGAAAGAGGCATTTGTGCCCATTTGTCATAGGTTGTTGTAAACTCCATTGTGGAGTATTTTTCATTGTAAACACATCTAGAAAAGTCCTAACTCAAGAGTTTGAGTGTAGGCAATTTGTATTTAGGAAAAGTCCAACTCTTGAGTAAAGAGTTAGGCAAGAAGATAGGGGAGCAAGTAGAGAAGGAGAGTCCTAGCTCAAGAGGTTGAGTTTAGGCAATTGTAAAAGTCCTAACCAAGAGTTGGTTGAGGCAATTGCAAAAAGTCCTAATAGCTAGGCAATGAAGTCTTGAGTAAGACCCTAAGTCCTTGAGGAAGGAGCGGGGGCAAAAGATTCATTGTTAGCCATTAGGCAAGGGAGTCTTAGTCTAGAGCTAGATTAAGCAAAGAAGTCCTAAGTCTAGAGTTAGATTAGGCATTTGTGAAAAGTCCTAAATTCTAGAGGTAGAATTTTGGCATTTGTAAAGGTTTGAATTACACCTTTAAGTGATTCATTTGAGAGGGTTAGAAAATCCCAAGTTGTAGAACTTGGGTAGTGGATTAGGATTCAAGGGGAATCTGAACCACTCTAAATCGGTTGTGTTTTGTTTTCTTTTACTTTGTTTTCATGATTTGTAAAACACTAATCACACACATCACTTTGTAAAATTGTTTTTACACTTGTCTTTGAGAATAGTTTTTCAAAGTTCTTCTTTGTAGAAGAAATATTTTTAGAAGTGTCAAGAACCTAATTCACCCCCTCCCCCTCTTAGGTTCATCTTAGGTTGCTATTGATAATTGGGATTTCAGATATGCCCCCTGTTATATAATAGCGATTTTCTACTTCTCTCTTGGCGATATTTTGTATATTAATTTTAAACTTTTAGAAGCAGGTTTTGCTTTAAACCAGAGAAATTTCTCACTTTCTACCGCGGTTTGGGTGCGAATGTCTTGTACTTTCTATGGCGGTTTAGTTAGAAACCGCCGTACAAAGTTGGACTTTCTACTGCGGTTCCGAAATATATCGCCGTAGAATATGGCGGTTGGGAAGAACCGCCGTAGAAAGTCCAACTTTCTACGGCGGTTGGGAATAACCGCCGTAGAAAGTCCGTAAACTTTCTATGGCTGCCGGATAGATGACAGTTCAAAATGGAAGAAAACCGTCGTTAAATGTGCTTAAAAATCGCCATTGAAAGCCTTTTTTGTAGTAGTGTTTATAAGAATAAATCGGTGGAGGAATTCCACCCCTATATCTACGTCGCCGGAATTTTGAACTGTTGCCTCTGGGTGTTGTACGGAAGTTCGGACGTTCATCCAAACAGCACTCTCGTCTGGACGACAACTCCACTGGACTTGTTCTGTCCTCGATTTACCTCACCATCTTTGTGTGGTACGCTCCCATGAAGAAGAAGCTTCACCTTTTGATCAGAATAGCTATCGTGACGGCGGTGATAGTTGTTCCAACTCTCCTCTTAGCTTACACCACGGACAAGAGAACCACCATTATGTTGTCTTCAACAGGGCCGGTTCTTAAAATTTAGGGGGCCAGAACGATACAATAAAAAAAGTCCCTATTTTTTTTTTTTTTTTAAAGAATGACATTTAAAAAAATATATTAGATTAAAAATTATTTATAATATAATATTTTTTGTTTTAAAATTGTTCAAAATTTCTTATTCAATAGATAATTGTCAAGTTTTTCAACATTATGCAATACAAAAAATTTCAAGTATGTTTTTTACAAATGTAATGCATTATAAACTACGGTGATAAAAATGAACTATTATTTATCACTATTCTAACTATAATTAATATTACAGAATAAACTATTAAATGTAATTTTTATTTTGAACATGGCAATAATTTAATATTTTTACTATTTGTGCATGCAAGTAGTAGACCCACAATACGTACTTTGGAAGTCTCTTCATCTAAATCAAAATGTAATTATTTGGAGTTTCAATATAATGAAAAAATATATATAAATGTGTAAAGTTTCAAGCAAAAAAAAATAAAAAATGATTGTAATCATGTTAGTTAATGAATCAGTAAACTGTTTGTGTGGTATCATAAAATGTGTGGATCTTGATAAATATATAGAGATAGTACTATAATATTTAGTCCGCTAAATGAATAATAAAATTTTTGTATTATTTCATTAAAAATGTGACTTTTAATAAATATATAGTTAGTAAATATTACATTATTTGACTTCTAAAATGAATTAATAAATTATGTATAGTATTTTATTAAATATATGAAATTAGTGTTATAATATATGGGCCCCTAAAATAAACTGTTATTTTTATAGGGTGAAACAATAATCTCTTCAAAGGAACCATTCAACCATAAATTGGCTTTGTATAAATTAACTATACAATTGCATACTCAATTGGATAGGTCAAATCCAATGGTTGAATGATCCCTTGAAAAGACTATAATTTTTTTTCCCATTAACATATGATATGAATTTTCTTCATTTTTAATCTAATAGTTCATATTTGATTGGGGATGGTCCTTTTTTTTCATCCAACGGTTGAAATTTAGTTGTGGAATGTATCTAAATTTTGTACCATCTAAGGGTTAGTATTCATTTGACAGTTGTACTAATTCAAATCTGACGGCTGAGATTTATTAACAGTGAAGCATTGTAATTTTTGAGTTTCTGCCTACGAAATGCAAGAACCTCTTCACAATTGGGTGCAATGAAAATTATATCTATTCACTTTCTTTTCTTTTGTTCTTGCAGAATTACAAATATCTATTCTCTTTCTTTTCTTTTATTCTTGTGAAATTACTGTCTTGGCAGTTTGCACTCCTCAAGAATGGACCGTTCTCTTCCCAATTCTTCTGTTCTTGCCTGAATATTGTCTTTGTGGTTCAAGAATGACAACGGGGAGGTTCACTTTACATGATCTTTTCCAAATCTTGAAGCGCATTCCATCATGTAATGGCAACTGATATCTTAAACATTCAGGTATGGTTTTGGCTTAGTTTTTGAAAGTTTGTTTGGATGTGTTTCAAATTAATTATCGGGACAGGGTACGCTTTTTACGATATCGATTTCTGATAATATCGCTTATTGTTATTATTATTTTTCATAAAAATCTCGCCTAACTCACTCTTCTAATGTTCCCTATGCAATTTTCTCCTTCTTTAGCTTGCATTTATTCTTTCTGGAGTTCAAGTTGAGATTTCTAGTGGAAGGACAAACTTCTAAGGTTTGATATTGGTTGAGATTGTTTGATATTGGTTGAGATTTTCCTCTCTGATTTTTTCTCATCAGTTTGGTTACTATCACTATTTTTATATTGAAGAATTTTCCTTTATGTCACTGTTATTGCGCAATGCTCTCCCTCAGCCAAATGGGTATCCATCATTTGCCTTTGTTCTTATATTCTTGCTTCTTTTCTTTGATTTAGTCAATTCCATTTAGTGTTTGATTTTTGGATCCGAATATATATATATATATATATTATGCAAACCAAGTTGTTTGTTCTCTTTTTTTATTTTTTAAATTTTATTTTAGGTAATTTCTAGTAGAATTCTCTAGTGTTGGCTAGCTACTTTAGAATGAAATTTTCTGTGCATCTTGTGCTTTTTTGGTTGATTTATTTATTTTTTTAATAATGAGATTGGCATAATACGAATTGTTTATTTCATTTTGTTTGTCCTACTGGGAAAATTAACAATGGGAAAATCTTTCATTTGCATTCAAGCCGATCAGCCAAATGTTGCAGTCAAACAAAAGTTTGGGAGATTCGATGGTGTCCTTAGCTTGGTTGCCACTGTATGCCATGGTGAAGAGGAAGCCAATTAGCAGGCTATCTAACCATTCGGGTGCAGCAACTCAATGTTAAATGCGAAATTAAGACAAAGGTAACTTTACCATTTGTCTTCTGTTTTCTGACCTTTTTCATTGGGCCTATTTCGATAGAACATTGGACTTTGTCTAACATTGGATCCTGAATCAAAATTTTCTTTACCGAATTAATCCCATTTTATTGGAAATTTTCAAAATTAGGGGAAGTTGGGATTTCTTCCTAAAGTAGAGAAGGTGAGTTTTAAAACTCAACTTCTGTACAACAATTTTTTATAAAAATTAGCTGAGAAGATACCTATTTCTTCTACTGTACAAGTGGCTGAAAATGCATCCCATCCTATTGAACTGCGGAGAAAACTGCAGGATCGTCAACTTTTGAAACTTCTCACTGCTCTACCTGTTGCAATGAGGTTTCAAGAACTGCTCAGAAGTTTCCTCTCTTCCTTACCTGACATTGATGATATGCCTGTTAGAATGAGTATAATGCAGCTTTTGCTTCATCTATAATTGAAGCAGCTTCTGGTTAGTCTAATTTCAGAATATTTAGTCACAATGCAACCCCTCCCTCCTAATATGCGAGAGGGAACATTTATACCTTTATGTATCTTAATTTTCAAAATTTATGTGTTGAATTTCATATTAGATTTTTTTAATATATTTTTTTGGTATGCATCTCTTTATTCAACTTCCAACTTGAACTAAATTAAACTTATATACTGCAAGAGATTAATAAATCAATACATGCATGCTCCTATTTGATTTTGATGAGTTACAATCTTTGAGTAATATTTTTAAATAATGCTTTCTAATTAGAATGCATTTTTTTATAGGATTATATTACTAATTAAAATTAATATATTCATAGCAACTAATCTTCTTTCCCCATTACCCTATTATATACTAGATTGCATTGAAACTACATATACTTATTTAGGATTACTAATTTCAATGATTTTCATTAAAATAAATTCTCAATACTAATTTGCTTTTCATTTTTCAACTATTTTTAGGACATTCTAGGGCACCATGCTTAGCGGTATCCAACTAGTTTATATAGTATTTAAATAATTCAGTTAAAATGTATATAAATAATTACTAAAAAGTTATCCGGGGCCCCTAATTTTTTGGGCCCTAAGCGGTGACTTATGTGGCGCGCCCTCAGGGTCGGCCTTGATCTTCAGCATCGGACTCTACACGTCGCCCCTCACTGTTATGGTTAGGAATCGAACCCTCTGCTCTTTTTCTTAAATAACGATAGACATTTCAATTAATCATCACAACTTTGTTTTCTGTTTCTTTTTTCAGGCAAAAGTTTTCAAGACGATCAGCTATATTCTCTTGTGACTATTTCTCAAGAATCATCATTTTTTTTTTCAAAACTATACATAAAGAAACAACTTCATTTTCCCTATAATTCAAAATTAAAATTTAAAATTTTCATCTAAATATCTACTTACATAAATTCAAAAAATAACACAATCATTACACTTTTTTATCTCTCACCTACACAATTTCCCAAAAGAAAATTCCCTCCAAAAAATTTTTAAGAAAAAATCAAAGTTTCCCCAAGACAAGCCAGAAAAGAACAGAGCCGAAGAGCCTTGAATATTTGCCGTTTGGGTGTGTTTGGCGGGATTGTGTAACGGCGTTATTATGACCGTTTATTCTCAGTTTACCTTCGATATCAAGATCTTGATCGGTAATGGCTTCGGGGCATTATTGGGATTATTCCAAATTGGGCTTCATTTGTTCTATGGAACCAATCTCTTCGGCAGCCGAAAGACAACTTCCAAGGTGCAACTGGAAAATATCGTTTAAGGATTTCCGACTTCCGACCATGTTATAATTAGGATTTATATTATAGGATTTTCTTTTCCCAATTTTATATAGTAATTAGGATTTATATTATAGGATTTTCTTTTCCCAATTTTGTATAGTAAGAGGAACAAATTAGTAGGTTTTAATGTTGTTAGGGATTTTTTTTCAAATTTGTTTAGTTTTTATAGTCGAACAAATTAATAGGTTTTATTATTATTACCACTGCAAAAAAATAGCAGTCGGAGCAATCTTTAGTGATTAAATATTGTCTTCATTCTCAGCCATAACTAACATATCTAGATCCATTTCGTAATTATAATCAAATCACAGACATATATTTTTAATTTTCAAAACCACAAAAATTTATTTATAATAATAATATTATTATTATTAGTATATGCATTTAATAATTATTATTAATAAATTAGATGCATCAATTCGGAGAACTCGAGTTCAGCCCATGCAATGTTAAATTCTAAGTTAGAATTTTTTTCTTTCCTATTTGTAATTGGATTGAGGTTATTGCATTGGAAAAGAATTTTCCTCTTAATCCAATTACACTACGAACACCTCAATCTCAATCAAACGGTAAAAATTCAATGGATTTCTAATTCTAATTTTAATTTAAATCTACATTTCAATTACAATTATAATTTCAATTACAATTACAATTAATATTAGATGTAGACGCACTAGTGTAAATGGATTGGGCATACAAATCCTTTTCCACTGCTCTTTCTTTCGGATAAGTTTTGTTCAGCCATGCAAGGCTAAAATTCTATATCTATAATTTATGTATAATAATAATAATAATAGATGCATGAATTCGTGGAATGTATAATAATAATAATAATAATAATAATAATAATAATAATAATAATAATAATAATAATAGATGCATGAATTCGTGGATTCATCCATAATTCAACGTTAGTATTTTTTTCCTCTCCCAATTGTAATTGGATTAGAGTTATAATCCGATAGGAAAATGATTTTCCTCTCAATCTAATTAGACTACGAAAACACTTCTTTCTCTACATCTATATATAGCAAGCATCCAACAATTTTTTCATACATCTCAATTCCAAGTTTTTTTTTTGTTCTTCCTTTTCCAGTTGTTCTTGCGTTTTTTGCTTTGCTTTTGTTCTCAGCAAAGATGAATCAACATTTAGTTAGAACGATCATTGGTATTATCGGGAATGTGATTTCTATGGGCTTGTTTTTGTCTCCGTCACCGACGATTTGGAGGATTTACAAGAAGAAATCGGTGGAGGAATTCCACCCCTATATCTACGTTGCTGGAATCTTGAACTGTTGTCTGTGGGTGTTGTACGGAAGTCCGGCCGTTCATCCCGACAGCACTCTTATCTGGACGATCAACTCTGCCGGACTTGTTCTGTATTCGGTGTACCTCGGCACTTTTGTGTGGTACGCTCCCATGAAGAAGAAGCTTAACGTGGTGATGGGAATAGCTATCGTGGCCGCGGTGATGGCGGTGGTAGCGGTTCCAACTCTCCTCTTAACTCACACTACCGACAAGAGAACCACAATTATCGGAATCATCTGTGTTATTTTCAACATCGGTCTCTACGCGTCGCCCCTCACTGTTGTGGTTAGTAATCGAATCCTATTTTATTTTTTTTAAGAAAAAATAATAATAATAACAATAAACATCTCAACTAATAATCACAACTTTTATCTCGTTTTTCTTTTTTCAGGTAAAAGTTTTCAAGACAAAGAGCGTCGAATACTTGCCGTTTTGGGTGTGTTTGGCCGGATTGTGTAACGGCGTTATTTGGACCATTTATTCTCAGATTCCCTTCGACATTAATCTGTTGATTGGTAATGGCTTCGGGACATTATTGGGATTATTCCAAATTGGGCTTCATTTGATCTATGGAACCAATCTCTTTGGCAGCCGAAAGACTGAGAATACTTCCCAGGTGGCATTGCAAAATGTCGTTTAAGGACTTCCTGCAGCACTGTCTCGTGTTATTAGGATATATTTTGTTATTTTTCATTAGATTTTTAATTAGTACTCCGATCTAGAATAAAAGTTTTACTCTTAATTAGTAAGGTTAGATTGATAACCACTAATTTTTATTTTTATTTTGGATCGGAGGGAATAAGTTTTATTATTATTATTATTATTCTTATCATTATTATTATTATTATTATTATTATTCTTAGAATCTAGAATTTGAGGTTGAGTGCTATGCTATTATGTTATTATTAATAATATTATTATTTTGATTAATTCTTCCACATTGCATTGTTATTCTTGGATTTTTCCATTAAAAGATTTGGGCATCGGATCCATTCAAAGTGTATTATGTTAATCTAATTATTATTCGATCAAATTACTTATAAACTATTTCTTTTATTGTGTATAAAAAGTAAAATAAAATAAATTCATTAGAGTTACAATTCGATCAGAAAGTGAATGAAGTAAACAAAAGGACACTCGCATCATATGGTTTCCAAGTTGGATTTCTTTTAAATTTACAGAATACGAACATGCTCGTTTTCATTGCCTGTTTTTTCTTACTTTTTTTTTTCCTTATGTTTTGGTTTCGTTTTTTATTTTTATAGTAAATTTAATATATTATATTCCTTCGATCCAAGTTTTTCAAACAAATTCAGGAATTCGTTTAAATGACAATTGTAATTTATTACTACTAGGAGTTTCGAAATTTTAGTCCTATTAATACTTAGTATATATCAACAACTCCAATTAAGATGAGATAATCACTACTCTTAATTAGATACAAGTTGGAAAAAAAAAATTACGAGTATGTTTTTTGCTAAAAGACTTTTATTCTAGATTTGAGGCGTACTACTTTTAATTATTTTCAATACAAATTCTTATTATTTAACTACTTTATTTTTTTTTTTTCTCAAAAACATGTTTTCGAAAACACATAATAACAAACATAATTCAATCAACGAACTCCCAAATCAAGAATCAAATGTCAGGAAGGTTATGACAAAAATGATTGCTCTGTAGAGGTAAGCTTCAAGGATTATAGCATTAACCGCATCAGGCTCTGGTCATGATGATCATGATCATAAGCTATGAAGATATTCTAATTGATTCAGCCAAGAACACAAGAGCATCCTACTTCAGTTTCTGTTTTCAAATACACCAGTCATGCCTCCATCTAATCTGCCCCCGGCACGCTGTTTCCGTGTCAATGAAGCCACACAATTCATCGATGGAGCGTTGTAATATAAGCGCATCAGCTCCAGAACCTCCATTGAAGTGCAGCAGCGACTTGGGATTAGTGATCTCAGTACTTCTGGTCAGTGTATACAGCATCAACATCATCGAGTTCAAGAAGTTTGGACACAAGTACCCTGTTCAAGTCCATAGCCTCATCGTCTACCTGAAATCCACAAAGAATGCCTCTTCAGTTATTTCTGGTTGTGATACTTGCAATGATGCATTAAGTAACTAAAAACTTGACCTAAAATTCGGTTTTCATACTTGAATTTCAAATTGTATCAGCTCCTACAGAATTGCCGAATGTGTGGATATATGTCAGTCTAACAAAAAACTACCTCATAAGACATCCAAGCTGTTGGATTATGTTTCTAAAGTGCTTGCAAGTGCAGTTGTGTTGAAAAAGTTTTGAAGAAATATCCTCTATAAGAACGCTCAAAAACCAAATACTAGCACAAAAGCATAGAAACCCAATTAATTGTCTCATTAGCCAACTTAGGTGTGTCATGAACCTAGGGAGAACCTACCAATGTGTCAATACATCAGAAATTTTTTCCATTACAAATTTGCTTCATTGAGTAAACCTCAAACGACAGTAACAAGTATAACTTTTGCTGGCAACCCACATTGCAATTTCAAGGAATTGAGGTTTTCAGAAGCTCGATTTATCGTTGGTAAAGCTGAGAGTCATCCTAAGTTTCAATTTATTAGACATTCTTTGTCATCATATTTAAAAACCAAGGGCTAAGACAAAATCAGTGCAGTAACATAACAACAGCTATAAAACTCTTTAGGAACCTTCAAGATGTTAGAAAATCAACTTAACTACTCACTCCACCTTGAATGTAAATTCATTCTTTTGCTTACCTCGATGGGATTTATAGGAAGTAGCTCAGATCCGTTATCAGTTTCACACTGTATTCCAGCATCACGTAGCTTTGAAAGTATTTCAGTGTAATTTTCTGCTGAACTAACGACCTTATAGTATCTACCAAAAGGAACCACGAGGATGTTAAAAACCTCTTGAGTTGAAATAAATCAGTTCAGCATAATGAAGTACACAAAAAATAACAATAAGTCACATTTTTTTTCTTCAGATGTTGTAAATATTAAACCAATACCAACTCTAGGATCACAAATTCTAGTGTTCACGGACCTTTCTACAAAATCTGTCATCCTAGAAACCATACATCCTAAAGCTCATTAAAAGAACTAAAATGGTAAAGAGTACGTAGTTCCCAATCCTACAGTACATCAAAGAAATGAGTATTAACATGAATTTGATAAAGTTCACTTCTTGCAAAAAGATTATTCTGCAGATAGGATAGATATAATATACACATAAAACATATTTTCAGAAGATGAGAATATATCGATTGCAGAACAGAAGTAGCCAATACCTCTCGGAGCTATCTTCTTCAGTATCATCTTCATCCATTGAAGGCTCTATAACATCCTCAGCCCCAGCATCTAATGCAACAGAAAGAAGTTGGTCCTTATCAACATCTGTGGCTTTTATGTTCACAACCCTAGCACGCTTGAACTTAAACATATTGGATCCAGAATCAGCCATCTTTCCTCCAGAGTCCTTAACTACCCCTCTAATAGCTGCTATCGATCTGTTTATATTATCTGTTAATACTTCAACAATAATACCAACTCCACCATAGCCATATATCTGATAAGTAACACGAACAAACTTCAATATTAACTACATCAACATTGTCAAAATAAAACTACCATGAAGACAGCAGGGGAAATGCTACAAAAGGGGGTTAACCCAGAAAGAGGCGCCATATAAGATATAAGTGCTACCTCATAGACTTTCTCTATGTAAGATTCCTGGCCCTTCTCTAAAGCTCTCTTTATGTTGCGATCCACAATCTCCTTAGGCACATCAAGCTCCTTAATTTTATCAAATAATGCAGCAAGAGCAGTATTAGATACTGGATTGGTACCACCTCTCTTAACCCTTCATCAGTTGTACCAAGAAATATCAGTTGAGCCGATTAAGAAACAAATAACGCTAACCCATTGCATAAGAAAACTCCAAGAATATGAACAAAATTAAACATCTTGTATGTTTTATCTTTACCAAGCTTACTGTCAATGAATTGCTGGTACTCTGAAGTGATTAGAAGCTTACATAAATTTAGTTGGTGAAAGTGGCGAGGATGAAGAGAAAAACTTACGCGGATACAACCTGTTTTCCGATTTTTGAGCATAGCTTTGCCTTCTTAGCATCCTGAGCAGTCTGCAAATAAAAGAGTATCAAAAAACAACTCAAGTTAATGATAAAATAGCCACTACACCATTACACTGCCAGATCCAATTCCAAGGAATTACAACCTTATAAAAGAGTTCATGTCTGTCCATTCACATTTTCTTAATTTAATATCCTCCCCCGTAAACTTTTTCTCTTCTGCATCCATTCCTAGGAGATGAGAAGAAAGAAGAAGAAAATAGTGACCAAACCACACGATTATAGATAACCGGATCCAGTATTCGTTCACTCATCCTCTTTGAACTGGTTCCAACATCAAACCTCAACATTTACAGCAGTAATCACACCACCAAAATTATCCCTCAAAATCCAACATGCCATAAAAGCGCAAATTAATGAACCAAATTTATCCATTATGAAATGTTAGCTACAATTCAGCCTCACACTTAGCATTTCCCTCAGGCATTTAATCAAACAGTTGTATCACGGAGTTACTTAGAGCTGCATTTAATTATCATTTTACAATAACCGCTACATGAACAAATTCAATTATGAAACACCACAATCATACGCAAAAAATGTGGGGTGGGGGGGGGGGGAACACAAATGTGTACCTTTCTGCCAGCGATTTTGCAGGAACGTCTACCCATACAAAGAGGGGCAAAAGTTCGAATTTCCCTAACAGAATTGCCAGATTGTATATGAAAGGCCGAACCCCATTTGCCAGAAGTCGAGTGACGTGAGCAAGACGAGAGCATTTCTCTGAATAATACAGTACCTGCGGCAGCATCAAACACGGCGCATCAAAAAAAAAAAAAAATCAAAACTTCACAAAATACAGAGCAAGAGGGGCAAGTCGTTTGCGGGTTTTTTGAGAGAGAGAGACGAACTCACTGTGACGAGCGAAGGAATAGGAGGAGGGTTTAAGAGAAACCCCATTTGAGAATCTGCAAAGCCATGAGCCCAACACTCTAACTGAAGAAGAAGAAGAAGCAGCAGCAGCCATATCTCCCTCTGCTTCTTTCTACCTTTGTAATTGAAACTTTATTCCCAGATTACTTGAAGCTTTTGATGTTTTGTTGATGAAGAAAATGGATCAAATCAAGGTTCGAAATCGAGTTGCATCTGACATCGAATAGATAGTAGTGTTCTTAGCGCAAAAAATAGACAACTTTAGGTCGTATGGAATTTCTTCGTACTTTTTCTTCCAAAACACATTTTTCTTTTTATAGTAAAATTCATTTACCATTAAATGAATAAATAAATACACTTTTTACATCTAAAAATTTATTTTCAAATATATTTTCCGAAACATGTTATCTTTGATTTCTTAAAATCACAGACACATATATGGTACTCGTCCCCCGAAAAAAGTAAATTACTTCTATCCCTTGGCCTTCGCTATTTGGTAAAATTACTATTGCTATCTAAACTCTAATGTGAGAATGTTGAGATGCAAGTTATTTTCTTAGAAAAAAAATCACAAAATTTGATTATACAAGTGTGTTGTCTCAAATCATGAGATTCCCGCGATACAAAACGCATACATAGTGTATTAACTTACATAGCACACAAAATACGAAGTGAAACTCCTATAGTACGCATTGGGATCATATAGATTAAGAATAGGAAAATAATATTTTCTCGAATCTCGGTTAATTAGAAATATTTGTGACAAGAAAAAGCAATTAATTAGCTAAATTTAATGGAGATCTAATTAACTAATTTAAAGTAGTAATTAATAAAGAATATATTAATTAGGGCGAAGGGAGGAGAGGAGGACGTCTTGAAGGGAACTGTCTCTTTGCATTGCAGCTTTGAACTCTTCAAACGTCACTTTTCCGTCGCTATTTGCATCCATTAGGTCAAATATCTCATCTAGTTTTCCTGCTTCTGTTATATCCCCAGGAAGGTACTCCTCAGGCAATGCCTGCAATTAATCACATATGTCATTATGACGCATTGATAAAAAGCTATTTCCACACATACAAAAACTTCTATGCGTCAATCACTAAGTTAGGGAAAATGATAGATAGTCACAAGTTCTTGGGTTGTCGTGCGACAAACCTTAGAACTTGTGACCATCGATCATTTTCTTTTCCATGGCATATATGAAAGTAGGATGTGGACAAAGTATTTCATCTCGAATTGAATTGTAAGACGTAAACTAATTAAAGAAAAATGAATGAGAGATGAGCTAAAATGATTACCCCTAGCATTGATGCTACTTCTTCCTTGCTGATACCTCCAGACCGATCTGTGTCATACATCTGAAACACCACTAAATATTAAACAAGTATACAAGTATTGTTTTTGAGTTTTGAAGTATGACTTTTTGTATGACACAGGATGAATAATACATAATACCTGAAAACATAGACGAAGTGCATCGTCGCCCTGCGAATACTTAAGACTGGAGAAGCCACCTATGATTTCTCGCATGTCCACAGTCCCATCACGATTGTTGTCAAACAAATCAAATATGCGAGGCGCTAGAGGAACTAGCGACGACATTTCCATCGATTTCAGCACTTCTTCGAACTGCGAAAGTGTCGCATTCTCACCATCCGTGCATCTGTAATTAAGGCACGTTAGTTTTCATCGTTTTTATTTTTTGTTACTACAATAAATTTATTATATTATAATAATATTTCATCATTTTTAGTACAGCATTTTATCATTTAATTATATATTTTTCATATTTTTAAACCACTCTTTACACTAAAAAGAAAAAAAATTCAAAATCACGTTAAAACGAACATGGCGTAAGTAAAATTAATTAATGGAAGTGATTATATATCGACTAATTGACTCACATTCGCTTGAAATGTAGTCTGAGATTCTCCAGTTCCTCGGGCTTGAGATCGTAAGAGCCCACCAAATTCTTTAGCCTTTTGATTTTCAGGGAAAGCCTACTGCTTAGCACGCTCGCCATGGCTGCAGCGCGGAACTTTCGCTTTGCGTTGAAACTCTGGAGGCGCGAAACGATCTCTGCATCCATCTGTTCTTGCTTTGCCAGATCCCCAGTCACCCATGGATGTTGCAGAAGCTAAAACAAGAAGATCAGCACGAGCGCAAAATTGACTTTTTAAATTATTCTAAGATTATGTTCATATTATTAAAACGACATAGTTTCACATAAAAGTGTCGTTTAAATAACTTGTACATGTGCCAATGAATAATTTTTCTCCATATCATTGTAAGACCGAATTCTGTTTAGACCATTTATTCAATTTTTCCTGTCGTATTCTGTTTAATAAAAGCAAATTCTTGTCTATAATAAAAACCAAAAACCCTATTTAACTCCTATTTGTAGAAATCCAATTCAGCTGAGATCTTCTGTCCCACAAAATAATGTACGATTCATGAATCATCACCAAAATGACATTATTATAATAAGTGAAAATAAATCGTTTATCTTAAAATAAGTCGATAAATGATCTCACCTCTGTGGCACTTGGTCTTTTGGGAGGATCTATTGTAAGAAGACTGGAAATGAGTTGCTTTGCTGAAGAAGATATGCTCTTCCATGTTTTTTCGTGAAAGCTGAAGTATCCCTTTATTTCCATCAAGAGAGTATGAGTATATATATGAAGAATCAAGAAATGTACGTGCACCAAACAATAAAAGGGAAAAGTATGAGGACTCACTTGCAATATCATTTGTTGCTTTTGCCGCGTGGACGGTGCGATAAAAGGCGGGTACCTACGTAAATATATAACATTGAATTTGTTTTAGTTACTGTAATAATTTAATTGCATAACAACCCCTCCCCCACCAATCCCTTTTCTTTTTCTAATGGAATTAAATTACTAAAATCCCCCCCTGAGATTTGTTTAAATTACTGAACAGACCTTAAGGTTTTGAAAATTATCAAGCAGACCCTAAGTTGTCAAGAAAATTTGCACATTTAAGGGCTATTCAGTAATGCTTTTAGAAATCTCTAGGCTTGCTTCGTAATTTTAAAATATTAGGATCTATTAGATAATTTGAACAAATTTCAAAGGAATTTTTGCAATTTACCTTTTCTTTTCTTTTTCATTTTTTTTTTTTTTTTTTTTTTGAAGAAATACTTTGTAGGAATCGAACCCTTGACATCTTAGTGGCCCACCCTGCGCACTAAACGTTGGGGCACAAGCTCGTTCCTTAACTTTTCTTATTAGTTTGCGGAGAATTATTCCAACACCTATGCTTCTAATGTAGCATACTAATAGGATTCCTTTAATGAATTACTCAAAAAATAATTAAAAATATATATTTCCCGATAATGAAATGCCTCCCATTATCATTTTCGAGAGCCCATAGTGTTAGTAAAGAAAATTTTGGGTACGTCACACTAAAAATAAAACTTCCTCCATTTCATAAAAAGAGGCATATTTGCAGAATATTCTTTCCTACTACAAGCAAAACTTTTTATACAAGATGAACTTAATTTTTCATCAAAAAAAAAAAAAATACTTATAATAATAATTAATTTGGCATAATCCAATTATTATGAACTTTCACAAAATAGTTGTATTGACTGTTTCTTATTCTTCTGTCAATCGCTATTTCGACGATTTCCAACGTCATTAATTACATTTTAAGTTTTTTTTTTTAAAACTTTTGAAAATGAAAGATAATAATTGTAGCAAATGACTAATAAATTCAAATTCTTAAGAATGCCATATTGTCCAAATTTTGGTAAAAAAAAAACTTCCGCAAAATAAATTTTGAAAATGAAAGATAATAATTGTAGCAAATGACTAATAAATTCAAATTCTTAAGAATGCCATATTGTCCAAATTTTGGTCAACGTACCCAGAGAGGAGGATATAGAGGATGACTCCAAGTGACCAAATGTCACTCTTAGGGGTAATTTTGTCCTGCGAAAGCGCCTCCGGCGACACATAATCAATGGATCCAAACAATCCCACGACCGGGTCAGTGAAATCCTCCACAGAACTCAACCCGAAATCCATAATCTTCAACGGAGAATCCTCTTCCTTATTCAAGAACAAACAATTTTCCGGCTTCAAATCCCGATGTATGATTTTCGCCTTGTGAATCGCTTTAAGCCCTTCCGCGATTTGCCGCACAACCGCTGCGGCACCTGCTTCGCTGTACCTCTCCTGTGCCACGATCCGGTCGAACAGCTCCCCGCCCGAGCAAAGCTCCAGGACCAAATGGACCCCGTTCGGGTCCTCGCAGACGTCGTGGAGATGGATCACGTTGGGATGCGGCGACACGTCCTCCACGATCCTCCTCATCACGAGGAGCTCGTTGGTGAGGAGGGCGTCGGAGACTAGGGCTTGTCTCGAGCTCACCGCTGCGCTGTTCGGGGTTTTCGGACCCGGGTGGGGCATCCATGGCCCGAATCTTCTCAGGGTTTTGATGGCTACTTGGGTTTGGTTTGATTTTCTTGTCCCTTTTCTTACGACGGAGAATCCACCTCGGCCTAGAACGTCGGTGACTTCGTATTCATCGTGTAGTCTTCTGGTTTCTTGGCCCATTTAAATTCTTCAAGAAATTAAAAGAAGTGAAATCTGTGAAGGGTTTGGAGAATTTAAGGTCAACTATAGAAGGTGAGAAGCTTGAATAATAATGATGATGATGAGGGTGTTAGTTAAGTGATAACAAGGTTTGGTTTAACGTTTGACGCATTTGTTGTTTGGACACGGATTTACGTCAGCATGGCGAACAAATGGAGCTGTTAGAGAAAGAATAATAATATACGAGTCTGTCACTTTCAAACATATTTTTTGTTTTGATGAAGAAGTTTATTTTTTATGTTTTTTCTAATATAATTGTGTGTAGTTTATAGTTAACTCACATTTAAAGTAAATATTATGGATGGAATAAATTGTGTTATATTAGTTATTTTATATATTATATACATTGACGTCTATTAAAAATTACACATTTGTAAAACTTAACTTTTTTATTGAAACGAAAAGAGTATACTAATGGTGTTTAGGAAGCGCATTACAATAAAGATTGACGTGCGTCATAAGCTAGGAACAAAAAAAATGACTAGGTCTAACTAATGAGGGTTTTTATATAAGTATAAATGGAGTTTTGGCATTTGGACTTTTTCATTTTCCAATGATTACTCGATGTGTGATTAATCATTCAACCTTTCAGGGTGTTAGCTTGCTAGAGAAGGAGTGCGAATTGTGGACTGAAAGGTCATAAAACAAATATATATATATATATATGTATAAAAAATATACGCAAAAACTTATATCTGACTTGTTTTATGATTAGGTTGTGATCACTTGGTTTGGTTTAATTTTGAGTCCAGGACCAATTGAAGCTAAAAGCTAGAGTTAAGAGACCAAATGAAGATCTTTTAAAATAAGCTATCAAATAGAATTTGGAGGTCAATTTAAGAGACTAACAATGTCATTTAACCCATATCACGTCTCAAAAACTAAATTTTTAATACTCCTTCTATTCCACTCAAAGAGTCTGCTTTGTATTACTAAAAATAATAATACAAAGTGGACTCTTTGAATGGAACGTAACATTTCCGGTCTAAAATATTGCATGATTAGGAGCTGGATTTAGACACCACTACTAATAGCTAGCTAGGTGATTGATTTAATTAGAAGCTTACAAAACAAAAAATTTCTTTCCTATGAGTGCAGGTTATAGATTATGGGATAGCCAAGCATGTATTATCTTGTTTTAAGTAATGGAAATCAGTTTGAGTTGAACAAAAAAATATGGGTTTTATGTACTCCATTTGTTCCATTAGAAAAATTATTTATACAAAATGTAAAAAAAATTATGAGTTTTAGGGTACGACACATAAAATATATTTTTTTTTCACAACTTTTTTTTTCTTTTATGTCAATTAGTTTTTAAAAGTGAGTTATTTGTAAATCCTCATAATTATATGAGTGAACTAACCAAATGTTTCAATACTTTTTCAAAATCTTCCGTCTGGTAGCAGGCCAAAAGTGTTAGCAAACGGAATGGCCAATCTCAAAATGTCACAATACTATTTTTCCCACAAATGTCACTATACTTTTTAAAACAGGTCAAAAGTGTCACTTTGTTAGCTTGCTCATTTAGAGCTGATGGAATGATCATCTCACATGCTGTTTTTAAGAGTATTTTTATCAAACAATAAATTAAAAACGATATTGTTCATCCTCCCCACTTTTCCCAATATCCCAAGGTGCGCCTATTCTGCAAAAGCCATCACCACCACAGCCTTCCACGAAATCTGTCACTTCCACCTCTTCCTCCATGAAAGTGGCCACCACCACCTCTTCCTCCTCCACCACAATAAATCCACCACCACTGTGGCTGCTCATACAAACCCAGATTTCTACTCCTTCTTAAGCAGTTTCTCACCATTGCAGCTCACAAATCCAGAAAATCACTACTAGCATGGACGGAGTGACACGTTCGTCCCATTTTTTAAAATATAGAGACACTTATGGGAGAAAAAAAAAATTATCTATTAGGAATCAACTTGTCTTAACCTCCTTTCAGAAAAAGTTTCTCAATAATTATATTTAAAAACTATAAATAAAGCACTATTTTTTTTAACCTTTGAAAATGCAAGCAAACGTTTCACTTCTCATGGCTAACTGTGTTCTTTTGTGGCTAGGAACATGGAATAGGTAGAAGCGGGAATTTTGGTGTCAATGGCGGTAAAATTTGAGGTGGGCGGGTAGTGAAATCCCGTTTCTCAAGAAGGCCACGTGAATGACCATATGATGTTTGGTCACTTTTGTGGGTGTTGTCCATTTTTCCCCTATTATTGCAGCTACAAGCTATTTTGTGGTTTCTTAAAATTTTTAAGTTGTTTCAATTTATGTCTTTTTGTACTATTTTATTTTTTAATTTAGTCATCAATATATACCCAAATTTACGAAAATACGATTAATTAATTACCTGCGCATTACGGGTTAATCATAAATATCCATGTAATAGTACAAGAAAAAACTTGAAAACTGTACACGTGCAACAGAAATTGAATGTACAAGCTATTTTGTTATTTCTTAAAAATTTTAAGATGTTTCAATTTACGTGGTTATGTACTTTTTTTTAAATTTAGTCATAAATATGTATAGAAATTTACAAAAAAAAGAATAATTAATTAGCTGCTAATTATGGGTGCACATGAAGAAAATGATAGCACATCATAATTATTACTGTAATATTCCAAGAAGAAACTTGAAACCGGTGGGCATTCAACATAAATTGAAAATGAAAGAAAATAGGGAACAACAGGATCTGGACTTTTAAAAAAAACCCCAATCATTGACAATTTAAAGAAAACATAACGCCTCGCCGAACATACAATTATTCTTCACATGCACCGTCGACCTATTGGAATTGCCTAGAACCGTGCCAAACTTGCGATGCAAGCCCATCCCGAAATGCATTCCACGCATTTACTGCCTTTGGGGACGTGTCAAACAACGTCAGGAACCCATCGTGGTCATTGTCATCTTCGGTATCCGAATCTATTTCTTCATTCTCCAACTCTGCGAAGTACTCATCATTAGGTAACTGCTCCCTAATGAAATTATGGATTGCTGCACATGCAACAACCATTAACGCTTGTCTAACAACCATGTAGTTTGACATCGGACCTCGCAATATAGGAAACCGTTTTTTCAGTACACCGAAAGATCGTTCAATTACATTCCTTATACATGAGTGACGGTGATTGAACAACTCCTTCCAAGTCCTGGGCGCTCGGCCTCTGCCACGGTAGTCATGCAGGTGGTACCTAAGTCCTCTATAGGGTGCTAAAAAACCCGGTATATTTCGAAATGCAGAATCCACAAGATAATATTTCCCTATCATGAAAGAAACGTGGGAAAAAATGTGACCGGACTTTGAATGAAAATAACTGAGGAGTCATGAAACAGTAACCATATGATACCTTCTGGCGGCATAGGGAAATTAGAATTGGCTCGAGCAACTGATTCATGAAATACGCGGGCATCATTTGCACTCCCTTCATAGCCTGCTCTTATGTATACAAACCTCATGTCGTGATCACAGGCTACTAGAACGTTTTGACTTATTTGACCATGCCTATTACGAAATGCATCTCTTCGCCTAGCCGGCGCCCATGCCGGTACATGTGTCCCGTCCAGTGCTCCAACACAATCCTATAAACATAACATACAATACGATAAACTTATCTATAAATAGTTACAATCTGTATAATGAAAAAAATTCGATAAACATCAAAATTACCATTTGCAAATGTACTTTACCTTAAACCATGGGTAAAACCTTTGGCTGTGACGAATTTTGGGATGTGTGACATTTTCATTCCGTGGACATATCTAAACAAAACAATTGCGCAAACAACTTCACGTACATGTCGGTTTATAGTCGCCAGCGAGTGTTGAAACCTTTCAGCAAGCAACCGTTGTCTGCAATTATGGCTAACCAAAACCAGAAACATGCATACCTTTTCCTCGATGGAAACATGTGAGTTGTCTTCATATAAGTAACCTCCTTCTCGTAGGCAACTGCAGAACTGCATAAAAGTTTCCAAATCTAACCTGCAATTCTCAAACAGGCGTGTATGGTGCTCATTGACTAATTCCAAAACCCATTGTCGCCCCGTCAAGGCTGAGTTACGGACAGGTTGTCTAGGAATATCTTCCACTTCCTCCTCTTCCATTAGCCATGCTGCAATCAAAAAGTCTACAAATTCTTCTTCCTCATTATTAGTTACCAAACCAGACACTGAATAGTTGTGGGAAGATGACCCGTCCATGTCTACCATCCACATGAGATATGAATGATTATAGTGATCAGAAAACATATAAAGCACACAACAATCGCAATTTTAAACAAAACATCGTCTAGTTTTTATATACGAACGAAAATGAATTCACAGTATGATGCATACCTTAAAATAAAGTATTAAGTGAAGTGAAAACTTTCCTTTGCTCAGATTGCAAGATCAATACTCGGCAATACAATTAGGATAATTATATGTAAATTTCCTTGGCTCAACTTTCCTTTATATAGAAAGCCTGATGGTTTGGTTATAGGACAACATAAAATACTATTGTTGGTTGGGTAATAGCTAAATCCAATCACATGCACAATAGTGTTTCATACAAATACTTTATGCAAATGAACCATATTCATTTATGACTGTCGGCATAAACGAACAACAGAAGAAAACAACCAAATGTACAACATATTCTGCATATTCGTAATTGCGGTGAAAGATTTTAATTATATACATTGTCGCAACATTTATTGAAAAGGTACTCGTAACGATAAATAATAATTTAATTTGAACGTCAATTATTTGAGTATCTGAAAATACGTAACACTTGTTTCTCTGAATTTACACAGCAATTCGACTTATTGGATATTGTAATATTTGGAAATGGGATATGCATTGAGCGTTAGAATTTACGTCCCCGATATCATTGTCAATGTTTTTTATATTTCATTATTTTGGGGTTACAATTGCATTTTAAGAACACTATGTAATAAACTCAGAATGTACCAAACACTCGGATGTTGTAATTATATACATTGCAATGAGAAGGAAAAAAAGTCACTTCAGTATAAGGCACTACTGAGCCTTCATATAGATCTTGACTAGATTTCACATATTGCTTCCATATGGATTTATGTCAAAGTAATAGTAGAACAAGTAGTCAAATCCAAATGAAGTGCTTGAACAGCATTCTCGTGACAATAATTGCACGAACAAGCGTTGCTCGCAATTCATCCTTTCAGCTCATGAAAGGGCATTTTGACCCCATAAAATAGTTTCTACTGTTCACAATTGTCATGTATAATTAACTGCACTTCCGTAATGACATGACGTAAATATATGTACTACAAATTCACATACTACCAACCAATTAAATCGTCAATGATAATTTGACTCAAAAAAAGCCTACTAGTGTGGCCATGAGAGTCACAATTGTTTCTTGTGGCTCAACTGTATTACTCTTCTCATTCACATATGCATAAAGATAACTCATTCAACCATTCTGAAATGCAGGCAACATTTGTTGACATAGGTTTCCTTGAGGAACTATATACATTGAGGTTGAGAGAAGAATCGACAATTGAAGCTGGAGCTCCTGCAATAGCTGAATCAGCATCAAGTCCATCTACACTTTTACAAATGTAACACACATGGTCTTCTCACAAAGGGTGGTGTTAAACATGGGAAGAATTTATATATATACATCTCTAGGAGACTTTTTGACTTGGACTTCAATATTATTGATGTTCAAAACCTCAACTACGTACAGTTGTATGTGTGCATCAACATCAAAGCTTTGTTCCCTGTTTTATAAGTACTTACAAGATGCTTAGAGACTTCATATTCTTTATAAACTCCAAAGAGAAGGTCTTATTAATCACTGCAGTAGCCTCCTACAAATACTTGTTGAAAGTTAACATCAATTCCAGCCCTGGTTAGCAAAGGATTTCTGGATGAAAGAAGGGGGGAAATGCCTAATGAACAACAGTTTTTAGGATGCAACATAAAACTCACAAGTCCGTTAAGGATGTCAAATTTGAAAATGACGATGGAATTGGGCATTGAAAAGCGTTTCCCTGTAACCTTCTGCAAATATATGCCAAGTTCACTTATCAAAAACTATTCAAAAAAAAATCCATGGATGCTTGTTATGTCAGCCTTGCAGTGATTGTGGAACATTCAAGAATGACTAGCTAATTATAGCAAAAAGAAAAACTCACATTCTGTCTCACAGAACACTGAGCTCTGACCAATTTTCGATTAAATCAGGTATCTGGCCAAAGTTGAGTATTAGAGCCCCACACGAAAGAAACCAAAACAGAAAAAAAAAAAAAAAAAAAAAAAAAGGCTTCTCAGATGAATTTGATAAAAAACTGAACGGAGAAAACCCAAATGAATGGGAAAGAGAGCACTTACAATGTAGTGAGTCTTATTAGTTTTGCAAAACTTGGCGGCATGACACCACTAATCCCAGAACTAGCAAAATAACTGCACAAGGCATGAATTTCTTCAAATACATCCACAAATAGTCAATCGTGTCAAATTCTCCATACCACCCCCAGTTCAGATTAAAACTTACAATTGACTGAGCCTCGTTAAATTCTGCAGCTCAGAGGGGAGAGAAACAGTGAAGTTGTTTATGTCGAATGCTCTGCCTAATGTCAAACAATTTGTCCTCACCAAACAAACACATGATCAAATTTACAGGTAACTAGTGAGTCAAAAAGAAAATTACAACGTAAGATATAAATGCCACTTTGATCCTTGAAGAAACCATAACAACTCTTTTTCTTTTTCCTGTCAAATGAGACTAAAGAAGTACCTGCTTTCCTAAACAGCAAAAAGATGCCGAGAACTTACAATGATCTCAAGTCTGTGAGCATCCCAAGTTCCTTGGGAAGTTCCCCTGATAATGCATTGTAGCCAAAACCCCTAACCAAAGATTAGTTCCCGCTGAGTTTACAAAATTATTAAGTATGTAAAACCAAATAAGCAAACAACTTAGACCACTCACACATATTGCATCTGAGTTAACCGGCTGATGGATGATGGTATTAGACCTGTAAAGTAGTTTTTCCTCAAGTCTATGAAGTAAGATAACAGAAAGGAAATTTTCATTGCATCAGAACAAAGCCTGCAATGCGTGATACTTATGTAGCAACAAAATGACATGAAACTTGGAACTGATTATAAAACTCACAAATCATTGAGGAAAGTCAAATTCCAGAGTTCATGTGGAACAATCCCCACAAGCCTTAAGTCAAAAAGTCTCCTACAGATGTGTATAATGACTTGGAAAATGTGAAGATCAAAAATACCAAAAAATCTCCTCATACACTCAAGCAAGTTCCGGAATATTACCAAATATGAAAAAGGAAAATCACTGCAGCAAATGCAATTTGCTCAACATGCAGGGAGTTATTCCCACAGCCATAAAATTGCAAATAGGACTGCACTCGCCAAATAAGGTCCACTACTTGAGTCTATGTCTTCTTCGTTTCCTTATGTATATATGTACAAAAAAATTATGAGTTAAGATTTATCCACCAGTAACATTGCCTAAGGTGTACAACCTCAACCAAGAATATCAAGGAAAATAAGCATATCATATGTAGCCGCAATGCAAATCTCAACAAAAAGGAGTTCAGCCACATGATCAACAACTCCACAGTAATGTAGAACAAAGAACTGAACTATAATTTCAATCACATGACAGGGACCAGAATTTACAAATTTAAGAAGGACAGCTATTACCTATGGGATTACTGCTGCACCGCATCATCAAATGGCTGCTAATTGCCCAGTGTTCCCCTTCATTTGGGATGTACAGAACTGCCATAATATCTGAAAAGTAAATCACACTGAATGGGCACTATACATGGTGTGAAAAAGGTCAGCATATTATAAATCAAACATATCTAAGCCAAAGTTAACGTACACCGGAGACAATCCAACACTCTCATCAGTACAGAAGAAAAAAAAGATCCAAATTACAGAAATACAGTAAACAAACAAATGGAGGGGGGTAATGAAGTCCATGGAAACTGCCTTATAGGGAATTATGAAGCAGTGCCAGTCGGCGACCGGGATCAGTCTTCTTGAAGATAACTCGGTTGGTTGGGTTATGGAAGAAATTGGTGGCCTTGAAATAGATGGAATCGTCTGGGATCTGCATGCCATTCAATATGTCCATACACTCAGCAACGGACACATTGTCCTCCGCATATCCTTGCTTGGCAATTTGTCCCTGTGCCCAACACTCGAGTGCCATGCTGATGGACTCTTCTCTACTTCTCTTTGATGAGCGGCCAGAATCTGCGCCTCCACTGGTAGCAGCCCATTTCCCAGATCGTCACGAACTACCTCATATTTCATTGACCCCACTACTCTACCCCATGTGGAACGGCTGCCCAAAGGTGTTGCCACCTTGCTGCCATGACATGGATGCACCACATTCTTGGGAATATAGGTTCTCCATTCCTCTCTCCTCATCCGAATTGGTAGGGGCATTACCCTGTTCTATGTTTATATCACCAGTGGCAGTATTTTCGTGGAAGAGTTTGGTCAATTCTTCATAGCAAGGGGGGCCATTTTTCCTATATTTCCTAACATTGGGGTTACGCTGCCATGAGCAAAAAACAATGAATAAGTGAGGATAGCAAATATATATATATATATATATATATATAAGGAGAGAAAAGATTTCCATACGCACTTAACATTGTAAAACATCCTACCTCACTACTACCACAACAGCCGAACAGAAAATAAAAGACTGAAAGTTCATACCTAAGCTATAAAAACAGAACAGCACACCATTATTTTTTCAGGAGTGAGCAAGCAAATACAAATGAAGGAGGGACAAACATGTCTCCGTATTTGTAATCCTTATACCCTAATCCAACAAATTACTAACTGAATAGAAAAATGATTTAGGGAGAGTTGTGCAAAGTATTAAGTGAGGCAAAAAAATGCTGAAATTTTGCTTTTTTCGGTCGACTATTATAATTATTCATGGGTGTTCTAACCCAATAGAATTTAAGATTAAAACATGGTATGCACATAGTAGTCACGGAACGCATATGCATACAGATTGATATGTATAATTAAAAGGTAGATATGAATTTTTAAGGCTAGAAAATAGCAGAACGAATAAAATTATTCACCTGCATCCAAGCAGCCCACTGCGCCTCGGAGGCATTCAGGGCCCCCGTATGTCGTTCCACTGTGACGCCGGTAGCACTCTTCATCTCTCTATACGATTTCCATTCTGTCTTTAAGCTGTTATACTTCTTTCGGAGATACAGAGGAGTGAACCTCACTCCAAAGTGCCGGAACAAATCTTCCGACAAAGCCTAAAACTGTTCATTTCTGAAGGCATTGGAGGTTAACTCCCCATTGTCCTTCATTGCTAACATTTTTTCAACAAAATGCCAAAGGTGGGCTGGGTCCATGGTCTGTGGCTGTGCAGCCATTGCCTATATGGATTAAAAAATTAATAATCACTAGCGAGGCAATAATTTCAAATAAAGTCAGATGCAATATGTACAATACATTTTTATATTTCTTCTACCTCGGCAAAATTTTTCATGCACAGTTGAACGTCATTTGAGTCGGTTTCAGAGTGAATGAGGCTAATTAGAGAAGACAGGTAATCCCCTTATTATCATAAGGGCCTATAATATAAAACATGAGGTCATATGTTTGGTAAATGTGCCAAATCCAAACCTAACTAATGGGGAACTTCTTTTTTTTTTTTTTAAACAACTGATTGGGATGAAGAATACAAAGGACATACTTGGTTTGATTGAAAAGCACAACCCTGTACTATCCATTTCAATCTGCCCGGAAAAATCCTCTCCACAGTTTCCCATGAAATACTGTCTACAATTCTGAATGATCACAAATGAACTTGTTCTACAAAGGGCTGTGGGGAATGAAAAAGGTGGAAACACCTAAGTTATTATTACTATCCCATGCATTGCTACACTTACACAATGCAGGAACTAGATGAAATGTAAAATACAGATCCAAAGCAGAAACATGCACCACACCAAAGCCCCCCCAAAAAAATTGGAAGTGGAGAACATCCGCAGATTGTACACCAGCCCCACAATTCAATATTATTAGCTCTAACAGCAAATGTACTAGTGTTATGACTAACACAAGTGAGTATCAGGTAAGGTATAAATTTCCCAAAATATGCAATATTAGGACCCCACAGCTACTGGTTCAAGAACAAATACATATGTTTTCAAAATTGCATCTGGACAGTAAAAATGAGTTTGTAGTACATCAAAGGGAGTACAAGGGCTGAGCCAATAAGCGCAGAAAACAGCAAAAAGAAAGCAAGCAACAAAGTCTGTTAAAAGTGGACTTCATAATATTCTATAGCGATGTATAGAGAGAACCAAATATAAATATTTGTTTAAGGCTTCAGTATTCACTTGCATAAGCTTTTGACATTCTGCAGATACTCAACAACAGATCCCATTGTAAAATACATTTGTGAATTATTGGGAAAATATAGAGCGAAACAATAAACTATTAATTTCCAGAATGAAGCAGAAAACATTACTAAAAGGCACATGCAGCAGACAGCTCAGGCACGACGGATTCTATTGTAAAACTTAACAGAGAATAAGCGTTATACTAAACTCACAGCCAATTCTAGAATTAAGCAATAAAAAAAAACACAAAATACACCAAACACATGTGTTTACACAATAACAATTACAGTTCATGTGTAGAGATCCCATTAAGAATTTTGCTTCTTAATTATACCCAAACCAAAACGAATTCATAACAAGGAATTTGTGAAATTAAGTTTCAAGAACTCACACATAGCAGTTAGGGCAAACATGACAGAAAGCCCAAAAAATCCCTAAAGTATCATACATGAATTCCAACGAGCTGGTAACGAAATACAGCACTAAATTATGCCAAATTTTAGCTGAAACATACCTTGCTGGCTAAGTTCGCAATGAAAGAGAAAATCAATATAGCCGGGGCAGTGTAAACCTCAAAATTAAGCCAGAAGTTTGTTGCGGAGTATGGGAACTCACAGAATTGGCTGCCTCTTTATAACCCCATAACTCCAATAATTGGGAAGGCTTGTTGCTACGGAGTTGGTATAGGCAGCTAGCTCCAAATAGGTAGAAGCTCTGTCGGTCACGGGAACTTGTCGAGAAAGAATCGGCCACTTCGTTCCTGTAAAATAATCGCCTCGTATCTGACAGGTGGGCGAGGACAACTCCTTCAACAGACGTCGAAGCAGAGGGGATCGTAGTGGGGGTTACCGGATGTTGTTGGCCTCCTTTTCCTAAGGACTTCCCGACCGTTAACACGTTGAAGAAGATGCAGCTCTATGAAAGCAAAAAAGAAGAGACATTCCCAAATATATTTGGTTTGAAATTGGGGGTTTCACTTTTTACTGTAGCGGGTGGGTGGCAGTTAATAACTCCCACGTGAATGGCCACTGTTTGTACAGAAAAGTCCTAAAGAAACATGGCCAGACCCAAAGCATGGCTTTTTCCTGATTTCAATTCCATAAAATAACAGAGCCTAAATCTCATACAGTACAAACTATTTATAGTGTTCTGATGGGCAAGCCCAACATGATTAAACAAGGCCTATCAATTGATAATAGTGATTTGGAAGCCCAACAACTAATTATCCCAGTTTCATCATCTCAGTACCTTAATTAATTAATTAATTACTAGTAAAGTTTAAAGGTAAAAGAATTGGACACATTAACACATACTCTCTCCGTCTCACTCAAGGAGTTCACTTTGAAATGTGTACAACTTATTATGGATTGTAAGGTACAACACCTAAAATAAATAATTTACCACCATATTTTTCACTTATATCATTACTTTAAAAGTAAGGGTTAATTGTGAACCACACATTGTTATATTAGTAAGGGTAAATAATGTAAATAAATTTAAAGTGAACTCTTTAAATGTGACAAAATTTTTTTTTTTTTTAAAGTGGACTCTTTGAGTATGACGAAGGGAGTACTATTTTGTAGACGGCAAAACATTTTGAGATTTAATACCTCAAATACTCATAATCAATCATTAAATGTAGAAAACGATAAGTTGTGTTATGTGCATCTATTGTATGAAGTAGAATGATGAAGTCAAACATTTTTTTTTTTTAAATTTTTTTAGAAAACTTTAAGGAGTTAGTAAATTTTAAATTATTTTTGTGATACGTGGACCAAATTATTCTTGTGAATATAGCGAAAATGCATGCAAAACCATAATTTCTGCGAAACCTTAACAGTTTTACTGCGGCTAAACTACTACGTGTACAATAAATCTTGTGATCCAATTTTATTGGTTTTTTCAACTAGTTAAATTACCCCTGCAACAATACATTATTGAGGGAAAAATTATATAAGTGGCCTCTAAACATTTTTTTTTTTTTTTATGAAACACGGGCAAAGCCTTTATTAGATGATCGGCAAAAATAACAGCAGTACAAAGATAATAAGAGCCTAATGAAAATTGAAAGGTATCTGAGTCAAGTCAGATGCAACTAATTTCGCTAGACCATGAGAGTTCTCTGATGGAAAATAAAATCAGTTGGATGTTAGTTTTGACAGAAAATTTGCCCGCGCTTTCCTTTTTCTGAAGCGGTGGTTGACATGAAACCCTAGTTCTAGTATGTCCCGAATAAGCCTCTAAACATTTTTTTATTAAGCTTAAATATTCACCTATCAAATTTTTAATTTGAATTTTTTTATTTCATTATTAAAATGGAATTGTTATCTGTAGGACATCTTTTATTAAACACAAGACACATTTTAAAAATTTTGCATATGAAATTACTTTTTTGCCCTTATAAAAAAAAAATTTTTTTAATGCATTATACTTCTTCCTGCGGTAAATTTTTCATCGCTCCTCTCGGTTCCTCTCCGCTTCAATCGGCGCCAATGAAGAACTAGACGGAACAGACAGAATCGACGCCCAAAGAGGAACTCGAGACGGAAGGCACCGACGGAATCGACGCCCAAAGAGGAACTCGAGACGGAAGTCGATGGAAATCGAAGCAACTTACAGCAAGGTAATTAACAAGCTCTCAGCAATGTTTTCAATGGGGGTTCCGATTCTTCTTCGGTTTCAATGGGGGTTTTGATCGGAAAAGCTTAACAGAGAAGGAAAAAAAAAAAAAAAAAAACCCCGATCGCCGGGGGAAGGCGAAGGTTGAAGAAACCATCGCCACAGGACGGCGAACGTTTCGTCAACCATCACCGTCCTGTGGCAAACGTTTTTGAGGACGGCGATGGTTGACGAAACGTTCGCCGTCCTGTGGCGATGGTTTCTTCAACCTTCGCCTTCCCCCGGCTATTCTGCTGACGAAGGTCCAGAAAAAAAAAAAAAAAAAAAAAGATGAGGCTGGAATTCACTGTTAACGATGATGTCTTTAAAATTTTGGGAAGGAAGGCGTGGAAGTTTTTGTTGGGAAAGCCATACCCAAACCAAAGAAAAGACAAACTTGAAAACTAAGAAAGAAAAAAAAGAACTAAACATAGCTTCCGCTGTCGGTTCCGTTGAGTTCCTCTTTGGGGCAACGATGATGTTCTTTAAAAATAAAATAAAATTGAAGTGATAAAAAAATTTAGAGTTAAAGATATTTTTGTCTTTTTACTACTTAAAAATTAAAAATATATTCTATAATTAATAAAATGTGTCCTGCAATAACATGCCCCTATTAAAATGGACAAGACCCCCAAAACGTGACTTTATAGGACTATGGAGTTTGGATTCTATTTTTACGAGTAACCTTTGTCGTTTGTACTAAATAACTAGCTACTTAATTCCCTGTGGCTGTCCCGAGTTTTGTGCGCAGCTTGGAAGTCGGAAGTTGCCACGAGCGAATGTTTTCCCCCACATGCTTTCCGTATCTGCAGCGCTGCATAATTGCCTTGCCCCCGCTGTAAAATAGTATTTTCTTCGATTCAGAATAAGTATCGTTTTAGAAGTTTTCAGACAAATTAGGAATTCATTTAAAATTTTGATCCAGAACAAGTGTCATTTTAGAGGTTTTCAAATAAATTAGAAATCCATTTAAAATTCATTTAAGTGACAAATACACCCTCTAATTGTTATAATATAATACTACCAGGAGTCTATCAAACACGTGATTAAACATCATCTTCTTTCTCTCTCCTTGTATTTTTGTAAGACAATGGCAAATTGAAAAATATTTTATGTTTTTTCTAAAACGTCACTTATTTTAAAGATTGTTACTTCTTCTAAAGCGACACTTATAGTGGATCGGAGGGAGTAGTTTATTTATTCGTACTAAGTAAAAGAGTCTACTTTATTTTTAAATAAAATAAAATAAAAAGAAGAGAGTCGACTTTAGATTACAAAGTCGTTATAGCCATTCGCGATTACTAAAGTTTCAACCGATTCATTTGCATCTCTGCTTTTACCACTAAAGTTTTAAAATTTAATGGGTGTTAAGAGGTACGAGAATCAAATCTTAACCTTTTACTTGTAACGACACCAATTCAAACATTATGGTAGACAATCACTATACATATATATATATATATATATATATGAGCAGGTGATCTTCCCAATCGTACTCTTCCCCACTCTAATGACTTCTCATTCTTGCACGGTTAAGAAAACTAACAAATTATACTGTGGATGTAAAAAAAAAAATGAATTATTAAAGATAAGAATAGGGTCTGAAAATTTCTCTTTGTTTTTTTTTTTTTTAATTGACATTATTTTATTATTTTATCAACTATTACATTGAAAGTAGGAGCTATGGAGAGGGAAAGAAAGAATTTGGGGAATTGCCTGCAGAGTCCTGTCAGCCTGCGCTCTAAATAAACAGAACTGACAAAGGTAGGAATCGAATCTCCGACATCTCGGTGGCTCACTATGCGTCACAACCGCTGAAACACTAACTCGTTCCTAAAATTTCTCACTTTGTTATGTTGGTGGTGCATGAGAATAGGGTTTTGTGAGAGGAGGAAGAAGAATCGTAGCCCTGTGTGAAATAGGTCTCAAAACATAATTTTGATAGAAAAAATATAGGCATGCTCACTCAAAACAGGTATGATGTCTATTTAGAAGATAAGAAAGGGCAGCTGTCCTAATCATTGGACAATCTGTCACTATTTTATTTATGCTTTTATATAATAAGCACAATTTATAGATTATTAGTTGCTTTTTTAAAAAATTTTTAATTAATATTCCTGATGTCAAGGGCCCCATTAGATCTTTTTTTTTTTTTTTTTGTCTATCTATATATTTATAAATTTTATAAATATTTTTTACATTCTCGATACATTTTTTATGTTTTAAATTTTCATTGTCTTAAATAAGGAATTGTGTTTATAGTCACGCAAATTAAAAATCACTCTTTTTATATTTGAGGTAGAACAGTAAACTGCCATTGCATACCTATGACTGAATAGTTTAGTATACCCTAATTTTTTTTTTAAATGTAATTTAAAATTTTTGTAAGGTATAACCAAATCAAAATAAAACCTAAAATATTCAATCGTATATTAAAATTATGTTCACATAATTTAGCCCTTAAATTTGACATTTTATTTTTAATTGGTATTTGCAATTCCCACCAAATTGCACCAACCGCCGTCGAGTTTGTGTTATACACATGCGTACGTATTGTAAGAGTGGAAAATACTATAGTCCATTTATATAGTCATTCAGTCGCTAAATAATGACCTATAATGGACTACCAATGCAATTGCATAAGTCATTATTAAAAAATTGAATGATTCCGTGAAGGGACTATAGTCTAACCCTATAAGAATATACTACTTCAATTTTATAATATCATCACTCTGTATTAAAGAAAAAAGAAGAAGAAGAAAACCTATAAGCAACAAGGTGAGGAGGGGTCACGTCTTATGATCCGATGGCAATACTTCGGACATGTGTCTCGTCAATATGCGATACATCAAAACCTATACTCTATAATTCAACAGTTAATTTATATTCAAGATATAATCAATTAAACTCAATAACTTGAAACTTAAAATCGATACGCGTATTTTCATAATATACATGCAATAATTTTTAGTCTAAAATTAATACATTTTTTTTCAAATTGTAAGATAGTCGAATATAAATTTTTGTGCAAAGGGAGTTTATCTTTCTTTTTTTTATTATTTTACTTTCACTATATAAAATGAGAGAGTGAGCATTAAGTCATATAAACTCATCAAGGTTTTTACTTTTTAGCACTCCTACCTAACTCATCATACTAAAGAGGAAATTTGGGGAACATGGGACATTAGATGTTAGTTCATCCTTTCATACTACATATCATTGACAACTAAGCTCTACTTTACAAACCCTAATTAATTTAATCCCAATAGATTAATATCAACTTTGGCAATAACCATAAAAGAAAGTACCACTAACATAATAGTATTCGTTTTACACCTATTATTTTCTTGGTAAATATAGGTATACATATCATAACACGATAAATTATTTGATACATTCGTCGCACCACTTCAACTATAATTTAGAGAATAAATTTTAATACATTGGGTGAGTTGTATAATATAGGGATAGAAACGTATGGTATTAAAGTAATTGATGGGGCTAACGCAAAAGGATTTTTTTATTATTTTCACATAAAGTTAATTTGGTTCATTCCCGTACAAGTTAATTTTATCTTTAATATTGCAACATATACATGAATGATGTAATTAACATAAGTAGTAAATAATGTAGAATTATTTATTTTACGTGTTTTACTTTTCAATCCACAATAAGTTACACATTTTTTTTAAGTTAAACTATTTTAATAAGACGAATAGAATATTAAATTATACATTTAAGTAAATTAATATTAACTGAAACACGCCAATGCCTAAGTGATTGTAAAGCATGATGAACCATTCAAAAGTCAAAAGTTCCAACCCCGTTAGTTTCTACTATTATTTTAACGTGTAAACTGACAGAACTTTAGTCCTTACCGATTTTGCGAAACATGATACTATGTTGTTAGAGAATAAGATGAATGGTTAAATAATTAGAAGAAGAGAAATAAATACCAAAGTGACAGTTTCCTTGTAAGATGCCATAGAAGACAGAAATTTGAGGAACAACAACTTCCTTCTTTTTTGTAGTATTGAATGTAGGAAGGTAGCTAGATCTGAGGTATAAATCGTACATCATATTTTTGCAAAAACTTTTATTGTAATTAGAATTTTGTAGTAATAAATAATATAAACAACTAAATTATTCATTCTGTACGAGTTTTTTTGTTCAACAGTTGACGGTCTAACAAACGATATTTCAACACTTAAAGCTGGCATGTGCGCTTTCCTTTTAACATAATCGCAATATTTCAATAGTTCAACTCATTACTTTATCACCGAAAAAAGCAGAATGTGTGTTTTGAAAACGCATTTATATACTTATTGTTTTAACAAGTACGTGATACATTAGATGCTAAATTTAACGATTCAACGTGCTCAGGAGTCTACCAAAATTAAAGTTGTACATTAAGTGATCACATCAATACGAATACTAAATTACAATTAAGTAGTATTAATTTGGATACATTTATTTATTTATTGACTTCTTTGGTTGTTCATTAAATTTAGCATCTTGACCATTTCTTTATTGCATTGCTACCGTAACCGCAGCATCATTTATACACTTACTTTCTTATATTATATAAGGATAAACACTCCACACCTAAGTTTCTTTTTTCATCTAATTTTTCCTCCTTGAATTCCATTAAAAAAATAGTTTAATTTAAACTTAAAAAAAAATTATTTATTACTATTTTTTCACTAATATTCTTAATTTTAAAGGGCTATATAACTAATTTTATATTTCACATATTATTTCCGTCCAATATGCAAATTTTATTTCTAAAAAGTATAACTTTTTATAAGTTATTAAAGTTAAAATATCTAAAATTAGTAATTTCACTCATTTTTGCCACTCATACACTTAATTTTATAGGTTAAATTAATTGTAAATTACACGTAATCATGTAAGAAAATATAGAAACAAACTTCCTTCGTTGGGACAAAATTCTTTTAAAAACATAACTCCCTCAAAGAGACAGCTGTAATAGAAAAGTAAAATAACAAAAATAAAACTTAATCATATTATTATTATTATTATTATATTTTTGGAATTAGGACTTTTCAAATGGGATAAAAATAAAAGGAACTAGTACTTTTTCACATTTTTAAATACAATTTTTTAAATATTTTCAACTCATATCGAAATCAAACACATAAAAAAAATAAATAAATAAAAACCATAAAATTAAAATAAAAAAAAAACTAAAGACCAATAATAATAACTATCACCATTGGCTTCTCTTTTACTCAAACTCCCAAATCTACTTTTCTTTCTCTACTCTGTCTCTCTTCTTCTACAGTCCTCCTCCTCCTCTTCCCCACTCTGTGTAAACTTCTTATCAGTTTATGCCTTTTTCTTCTCTCCTTCTTCAAATCTGCAGCATTTATTTCATTTAAATTAATTTTCCATAATTAATTCTCAATATTCCCAGCAAAAAATGGCGTCTCTGTTCAGCAGAGACCGTGGTTTTGGCCATTCCCGGAGGGATTCCCATTCCTCCGGCTCCCCTTCAACCACCGCCACCACCACCCTCACAATGCCTTCCTCCACCGCCAGCTCTCGCTTCTCCCCTTCCAAGGCCGCCGACGTTACTTCCTCTGTTTCCCTTTCCTCCCTTCCGTCTCCGTTCGGTGAGCTTTCTGCTACTCTGACCTCCACCGACCTCCGGGAAACCGCGTACGAGATCTTCCTCGCTACTTGCCGGAGCTCCACCGGGAAGCCCTTGACTTACATTTCCAGTAACGGGAATGGTCATGCCAATTTCAGTTCCTCGCCGTCGAATCCCAATTCGCCGTCGCTGCAGAGATCGCTGACGTCGACGGCGGCGTCGAAGATGAAGAAGGCGTTGGGGTTGAGATCTAGCTCAATTGCGAAAAAAGCGGAGGGGAGTCCGGGTTCCGGCGGGAAAGGGAAGAAGCCGGTTACTATTGGAGAGCTCATGAGGGCTCAGATGAGGGTTTCTGAGGCTTTTGATTCCAGGGTTCGGAGGGCTTTGCTGAGAATTTCTGCTGGACAGGTCTGCTTTTAGTCAACAAATTGTACTGTTGTATTTATGTGCATTTCACTAGGTTCCGTGATATTTAATTGAGATGGACAAGTTGCAATTTATGAAGAATTAAGTTGTGTTTCTTCTTCCTTCTTTTTTTTTTTTTTTTTTTTTTTGAGGTAATTGAGTCGGGAAATTTTATGGCTTTTCCTTTTTTAAGCAGCTTTTGTCTGTTTGGGATTCATGCATGAAGGAATTAGCTGTGACATGAGGAGGAATGGGATTGATTTTGTGGGATCTGAATGGAAATGTTTCAATTTGTTGCTGAGAGTGAGCTTTAGAATGTTTTAAGCTAAAACCTTTTTTTTTTTTTTTTTCTTTTTCTTGTGGTAATGCTCAATATAATTAGAATGTTTTGGTTGGTATTGGGGTTTGAAGTAGATGGATTTACTATTGGTCCTTTGAACTGCATGTATTATAGAATGTTTGAATCTTTTGGCTGTTTAGATTGGTGTATGGAATGTGGAATTTCATGTTATGCTTAAGGGAAAAAATTATGCAGAAATCATTCAAAAGCTTTCATCTTTGGATTGGTTTATGTTGTTTGAATGTGACATTTCAATTCCTCTGTCTGTATGTGTAAAGTTTTCATCTCTGGATTGCTTTATGTTGTCTGAATGTAACATTTCAATTTCCGCTGTCTGAATGTGTAAAGTTTTCATCTTTGGATTGGTTTATGTTGTTTGAATGTAACATTTCAATTCAATTCCTCTCTGTGTGTGTAAAGTTATCATCTTTGGATTGGTTTTTGGATTGGTGTGATTTTGACATTATCTTATGATAGGAGAACTTTATTTTTGTTTGATTCATTTCACCTTAGCATTTATTTGTAATTTTAGTAGCATTAAACTTCAACATATGGCAGTTGTTGTCCCTTTCTTTTTGTCTTTATATTTGATTTCATTCCTTTTCTACTCTGAAAAGTTTTGTGTAGGATTTTATTTTGTCTTGAATGTTGATGACATATTTCACTCTTTTGGGGCTATTTTTGATCTTTTACCAGTCAAAGAACATTTTTGTATTTTGTTTGTGAACCTTTAGAAAGATGCAAGTGAGCAAGTCGTGGTGATCTTTTCTCTCTTATATACGCAGATCCTGTGTCCATATTGAAACTCAACATATGGGTTTCTAATGCTCTGCGCATTTATTAAACTGACGTGTATAACTAAATTAACTTTTATTGCAATAGGTTGGAAGGAGGATTGAGTCTATGGTTCTTCCTCTAGAGCTGTTACAGCAATTCAAATCTTCAGATTTTACTGATCCTGAAGAGTACGACCTTTGGCAGAAGAGAAACCTGAAACTTCTTGAGGCTGGTCTTCTTTTACATCCGCACGTGCCAATTGACAAGTCCAATGCTGCTGCGCAACGGCTGAGACAAATTATTCAAGGGGCCTTTGATAGGCCTATTGAAACAGGGAGAAATAATGAGTCAATGCAAGTCTTGCGAAGTGCTGTGATGAATCTAGCTGGCAGATCATCTGATGGAATCCTGGAGTCATGCCACTGGGCTGATGGTTTTCCATTAAATCTCAGACTCTATGAAGTGCTTCTTGAATCCTGTTTTGATGTTAATGATGACACATCCATTATTGAGGAACTTGATGAGGCTATGGAACTCATAAAGAAAACATGGGGAATCCTTGGACTTAATCAGATGCTGCATAATCTTTGTTTTACATGGGTATTGTTTAACCGTTTCGTTGCAACTGGGCAAGTTGCCAATGATCTACTATACGCTGCTGATAATCAGTTAGCTGAAGTCGCAAAAGATGTAAAGACAACCAAAGATCCCATATATGCTAAGATTTTAAGTTCTACTTTGACTGCCATACTTGGTTGGGCTGAGAAAAGACTTCTTGCTTATCATGACACATTTGATCACGGTAATATTGATTCTATGCAAAGTATTGTATCTATTGGGGTGTCATCTGCTAAAATCTTAGTTGAAGATATTTCTAATGAGTATCGCCGCCGGAGAAAGAATGAAGTGGATGTTGTACGCAGCAGGATTGACACTTATATCAGATCTTCACTTCGCACTGCTTTTGCTCAGGCAAGTTTACTTTACTGTTACCATTTCTTCTGTGAGAAGGAGAAAGCAGTTGGTGATGAACCAATCTTTGAGTCTTGGTGCTTAGAAACTTCTCTGAAATTTTTTTGTTCCGTCTGCCAACTGTGCAGTGCATTGGTACTATAGGTTAAGAGTTAGAAGTCTTTTACTTATGAAAAGAAAATTAGGGAAAATGAAAAAGGAAAGAGGCTCAGGATTGGGGGAGAAGTGGCGCTGACACTGTTTCAATATCTTTTTTGTTGAAGGAAAACACTATGATGATTTCACTTCTACCATTTAGAGTGTAGTTATATCTAATTGATGTCATGGGGCCAGTAATGAAAATTTGTTCGACCAGGTTGATGAGAACTTATGCATGATTTAATTAAGTTAGAGATGCTATTTTGGTTAGAAACTTCAATAGGTTTCATCTAATATTTGGATTATCTATGTTTGTAATCTCAAATAAGTTACTCGCTGCTCAGGACACAAGTCTGGCATGCTTTTGGTCAGTTGCTGAAAAGTAATGCACAAAAGATCATGGAAGAATGTGAAACACGTTGGCCTAACTATTTGAGCAAACTTGTTCCTTGTGCTTTATTTCCCTAACTGGTCTATGGATTGAAGTGGTATGATTTAGTAGTTAGTAAAATTGCTGAAGAGAAACAAAGAAATTGAAGACTTTTGGTGCAAGTGTCAGAAGGGACAAAACAAATTAGTCAAAATTGATTGTTGGTACATTATATTTAAAGTTCTCTGTGTTGACAAAAGACACGAGCTTGACATTTTCTATCACTTTATGTGTGCATGGATTGAAATACCTATAACAGAAATGGCCGCTAGAAGAGTAGTTAGTGCCTAAACAGAATATAGGTTAATGCTAAGCACATTTGTTTCTATGGTATTCTCACAACATTTACAGTAAAATTGCCTTTTGAAAGAAAGTACTGATTTGCAATACCTGAATTGTATAGGTTAATGCTTTATGTTTCCATGATAGCCTGAATTGTATTTGCATGATATATGACCTGAATTTGTATAGGCAATGATTATTTATTTGCTGAATTTTAGAGAATGGAGAAGGCAGATTCAAGCAGGAGAGCATCAAGAAACCAGCCAAATCCTCTTCCAGTCCTGGCAATTCTTGCCAAAGATGTTGGTGAACTGGCTAATAATGAGAAGGAGGTCTTTAGTCCTATCTTAAAGAGATGGCATCCATTTGCTGCTGGTGTTGCTGTTGCGACCCTTCATTCTTGTTATGGAAATGAGCTGAAGCAGTTTATTTCAGGCATAACAGAATTGACACCAGATGCTGTTCAAATTTTGAGAGCTGCAGATCAGTTGGAAAACGCCCTAGTCCAGATTGCTGTTGAGGATTCAGTGGATAGCGATGATGGTGGGAAGGCCATTATTCGTGAGATGCCCCCTTTTGAAGCTGAAGGCGTGATAGCCAACATGGTGAAGGATTGGATTAAGACAAGAATAGACAGAATGAAGGAATGGGTTGACAGAAATCTGCAGCAGGAGGTACATGATAATTCTGCCCTATATTTTATGCCTGTATTCTCATCATCTAGGATGCAAAACTTCTGCTCAATTGCATTATGCTCGTGAGCCATTAAATTTTAAGTTTTTATTTTGTTTGTTTACTGATCAATGCTATCTTGTTACTTGATTTAGCTGAAATGGTGAAGGAAAGCACAAATCTTTGAATTGATAAGCAATGTCTTGAGGGTTTTCGATAGTCATCTAAAACTTTCCCATGTTACCTGTTAGTATATAAGAAAACATATCTGACTTTAAGGGACCTAAATTAGTTTCACATTCTTCATTTGTGTTCCCTCTATTTCCTTTTTCAAATCATTATTTTGCTGCTGCTCTTTTTGATGAAGGAATGCGTTGATTGCTTGCTAGATACCTGATCCCTTTATTGAATTCACATAATGTTTTACTGGCTAAAGTCTACATTTTTTTCGCAACATGTAGGTCTGGAATCCACGAGCTAATCAAGAAGGATATGCACCCTCAGCTGTTGAGGTCCTAAGAATAATTGATGAAACTTTGGATGCATTCTTTCAGCTGCCTATACCAAGGCATCCGGCACTCCTTCCTGACTTGATTGCTGGCCTTGACAGATGCCTTCAGTATTATGCAACCAAGGCTAAATCTGGCTGTGGTAATTATTGCAGATCCTGAAAATCCTTGTACAAATGTGACGGTGGAATCAATTTTCATCTTTTTTTCCTTACTCTTTATGCAGGATCAAGGAACAAATATATGCCTACTATGCCAGCTTTAACAAGATGTACAGTGGGGAAAAGACTTTTTAAAAAGAAAGAGAAGCCAGTTTACTCCCAGCCAAAGAATTCGCAAGTTGCTATGATGAATGGCGATGACTTGTCGGGGGTACCACAACTTTGTGTCCGTATCAATACTTTACAGAGGATCCGAATGGAGTTGGAAACTCTGGAAAAGAGAATTATCACCCTCCTACGGAACTCAGAGTCAGCTCAAGTTGAAGACTTTTCGAATGGTTTATCGAAAAAATTCGAACTCACACCAGCAGCTTGTATTGATGGGATACAACAAATTTGTGAGGCAACGGCTTACAGAATTGTCTTTCATGATCTAAATCCTGTGCTGTGGGATGGTTTGTATGTTGGGGAGCCATCATCATCTAGGATCGAGCCTTTTCTTCAAGAGCTTGAACAGAAACTGACAATCATTGCAGATACCATTCACGAAAGGGTTCGCATGCGAATAGTTGCTGATGTAATGAGAGCCTCATGTGATGGTTTCCTGTTGGTTTTACTTGCTGGAGGACCTAACCGTGCTTTCACTAAGCAAGACTCCCAAATAATAGAGGATGATTTCAAGTCCCTGAAAGATCTATTCTATGCAAATGGAGATGGACTACCCACTGATGTTATAAATAAACTCTCTGCTACAGTCCGGGACGTTGTTCCCCTTTTCCGAACAGACACAGAAAGCCTCACTGAGCGTTACAGACGGTTAACTCTGGAAACTTATGGTTCCTCTGCAAAATCTAGAATGCCTCTGCCTCCAACATCAGGACAGTGGAACCCTACCGAACCAAATACCCTTTTGCGGGTTTTATGTCACCGGAATGATGAAGCAGCATCAAAGTTCCTCAAGAAGACCTATAATTTACCCAAGAAACTGTAGAAGCATTAAGGTGCTGAATTCTCTTGGGTGAAAACTGTATAACTGCCATTGAAGGAGAGGTGCACTGTAAGCATCTCATTAAAGTCACTCCAGCTTGTAATTAATATATTTAACCGGGGATGCTTGGTGTCATTCTTGGATCTAGCCAGTCGAATTTCTGAGTTCGAGTCCGAGCGTGCCCTGGAAAACAGTATACCCTGTATAGAATACTTTGAAAAAAGCTTGGTTCATCTCCAGCCAGCTGCTGCTTTCGCGAGGATCGTATCGTCTGGTGACGTCTGAAGCTTTGTTTGGAGGAAAGGTAGTCGCAGATAATGTATGGTATTCATTCGTTTTTATTGCCTGTAGATTGCATAAGGTTAGGGTTTTGTTCTTTTGTTCTCACTGCATTTATTATTATTTGTTTGATTGAGATTTTACTGATATATATAATCTATATTCATTTGTTGTTTGATGCCATCTTTGTTGCCAGTGTAAATATGGCTATGGGGGCTTCGCTTCCATTTATCATGCTACCTTGGCATTTCTTTTCATATAGGGGTGATGTGAAGCTGAGCCGATTTCGAGCTTGTTAGTAAACGTTTGTATTTGCTCTCAGCCCTAGTGAAATAGAAAGTTAAGAAGGTAACTCCTCTCAGCCCTAGTGAAATAGTAAGTTAAGAGGGTTTACTCCTCCGTTAAGACAATGACTATTTGAATCATATCTCGACATCCAACATCCGTATCATATATGATTGACATCTTTTGTTTCACTTATAAAATGACTATATATGAATCATATGTCCAACATCCGTATCATATATGATTGACGTCTATTGTTTCACTTTTTTATAAATATAAAAGGTCACTTTCTACAGTTTTCCAGTTCCATTAAACACGGTAGAGTAGAAGTTAATTAGTAGTAAGCCCTGAAGTTCAAAAAGAGATTGAAACCAAGCCAAGCTAGCAAGAAACATACAAACATGTACATAATTGCAGCGCCAAGCATTGCGGCATTATTCCTTGAGAATTGCACGCCCAAGGTTGGTACCAAGAGCTAATCTCACAGTATGCACCGCTTCCGGGGGCAAATCGGCGTCAACAAAGTCGGGGCGCAACTTCGCCATGGACAATTCTTGCAGCTTATTCAACATCAAGTTAGTCTGAGAGACGTCAAGCAACGGATACTCTGGCCAGTTAAACAATTTTAACTGCATTATAATGTAGAAAGTCAGAAGGCTTGAAAAATGCAACTATGATATGGAAAGCCATTCACCAATTAAGGCTTATAAAACCACAAAACAGTAAGAAATAACATATGACCAACTCACCGAGTCGTAGAGAATAGGCAGCCAAAATCGCTGAGGCGTAGAAGGGTTTTTCATCAGCTGCAGAACATTACCAGGGTGATCATTCTTCAAAATAATAGGAAGTAGACAGTAAAAATAGTGCAATCTACAGTGCAGAAACTAAGGATCCACTTTCAGTAGGAAATCACAGTTAGGAAAGAGGACTCTATTTGGGCAGTAACGAGACAGAAAAAAGGCAAGTAAACTAGGTCATTATCATTGTTAATGAATGCATGCAAATCTAGGATTTTGTAACAGTGCAGGAGACATACTGATATCAAGGCTTCGGCAGCTTTCTGAGCATCAGCAGCCATTCCACTGTTAACCTGTTGCAGAGATCGCCTAAAATCCCTATACCTGTCAGTACCAGAGATCGACGTAGAGTGAAATGCATTGCAAATGGTCATTACTATTTGAAGGATGGATGCCATTTAATCAAGAAAATATAAGGTGAATGAGCACACACTTGTTCAAGAACTCGAGCCCCCCGGCCGTCCTTGACTCCGATCCCAACAGTTCAATAAGTCCTTCCCATTGCTACAAGGAAATCAACATCAATGGGCAATGATAAGGTGAAAGCAACACAGAAATTTGTTTCAACTCCATAATTAGGAGGGAAGAAAAACATTGATCAAAACAATCAACTAACTTAGATTATTCAAATTACATAACCATGGTTTATTTGACCCACTTAATCATCAGAAGACCAAAAGAGAAATAAATGCAGTTGACAAGCTGAAGTCACCTAGTTTTCCACAATGATAAAACTATATATATATATGAGAAATAGCACGATCAAGACTATAAAATATCAACAATTAGAAAAGGGTTAAAAGAGTTGATATGGAAGTCTAAGCTGATTCACCCACCCAAAAGTTCCAACTTCTTGAAATTACTATTGCCTTTATTCCCATTCCTATCATTGTTAAGTAATGAACCACCAGCAGAGATTAATTTCAGAAAAACATTTAATTCAATCCAATATCTGCCAGATGAGGAGAAGATGGCAGGTCATTGATATATCAACAGTCCTAGAATTAGCTGAAAAAGTTGACATGAGGCACACAAAAGTACAGAGGAGGTTTAGGTGATTTATCCCAACAGAATACTACAATTACCTTGAAACTTTCATCTGACACTGACTTTCCAACAAAATCAAACAACTGCTTAGCAATTCTGCTCAGACGAACTTCATCTCTAACTTGCTGAAGCCAGAAAACTCCAGAACCTTTCTTTCCATGTTTCCAGTCATGCACTCCAGCTATCTAAATATGGAAACAGCAAAATAGGAACAAAGATAATAAGAGAATAAGTGCAATTATTATGAGTGCCACAAACTTGATAGCAATGAGAAAGGGTGCTTAATAATGAGAACTTCCAACGTTATAAATGAAATACAGTATACTGTTCTAACTGTTCGATTAGATTCTTGAATAGATCAGAGGTTACTGCCATCTTGACATACCTTCATTATCTTTGAATTAACCGTATCAAGTTCATATAGACGGCAAATCTCTATAGTCTGCTCACAAACACAATGAAATTTGTCATTTCTTGAGAAAAGCAGCTATCATGGTTCAATTTCATGAGAAAAGCAACTACTATTCACATTTCCAAGAAAATTATAAGATTAAGTTAATAACCTTTAGTAGCACTTGATGATTTTGCAGGGCTTGCTTGCACAATACAGTTTCCAACAAGCCCATTCCTCCAATCATACAAGAAGACAAATATATAGGAGCAATCTGAAAGAGTATCAAAATCAGGAGTAACAGTTAAGATAACAGAAAACAAACAAAAAGGATAGAGAAATTAATTTTTCTTTTTTCAAAAAACAAAATACAGACCCCCGTGCGCATCTTATTACGGGGAATAATGAAAATAGAAGAAGTGGTCATTCTCATAACCATCAATTATTGACCTCAGTATTTATAACATTGTGAATGACAAGCATCGACTACAGGAAATTCAACTGGAACAACATATCTAATTACAGGCATCTTTCAGTTTTTTTTACCCTATATTTGTAATTAGATCCAGTTGACATATTTAGGTCACTTTCTAATCCACTCCACAGTAATATCCCTTTTCCCGCATCAGTAGGCATAAAGTAAGTACGCTTCTGAAACCACTGATGCAGGAATATGCCAAGGTGACAGGGTTAAAATAAGTAGTCATCTCTACACCTACTTGCCATGTCAATGCGTGAGAAGATAGAACTGAGAATAGATGAGTCGATTGAGCTCTTCAATGCACATTCCACCCAATTGAGTTCTTGGCTCATGTAAAAGAATTTCAGCTTGAATGTTTCCCGCTGTCAAGAGCTCTACAGCATGTGCAATCATCCTATTGAAAAATAGACAATGTCAAAAGGCCCTGGAGATGTTGTGATCACTTATTGCAACTCAAAGACATCCCATTTTCTGCTCATTCCTTCATTTAGCACACTATGTGAAAATATTATGTACTGCCAGCTAATTGATTTATAAATTAACTGTAGAAATTGGTCAACAAAGATGATATAAAATTAGTGTATTTCTGTAAAAGAAATTTAAAATACTGGTAGCTATCTGATGGAAGGGAAGAGTGGTCTTAATCAAAATGGAAAAGTTGCTCAGAACAGATAAGAAAAGATTAAGCAAGGTTTCAATGTCACAAAGATCTAACCATAATAAAACCAGAAGCTTCCCATAAACCCGAAGCAAGGTTTCAAGAGTTGAGAATGATGCTAAATAGGAATCCAGCTTAGTTTTCTGTAGATAATGAAGCTAACTGATTGCTGGATAGGCAAAACTAAACTTATAGCATCAAGGAAATTTTGTGTATGTATGCTGGTTCAAAGAAGAACAAGAGGAAAAACATAAAATATAGCATCATAATATTTTATGGCAAAAATTAAAACTGCTGTGGGAGTGAACATAACTGAAGAAGTATGGCCATAGCACATCTGTTGTTAAACTGCTGAGTGCGCATGGTTCAAAAGGGGAATGGGAAGGGAAATGGAAATAATAGTCGTGAGGAATGATAATAGATACAATCATTATAATTGTGGTATTTGGTTTATGGATAGGGAATGACTTTCATTACCATTGATGGTTATTAGTTTACAATCGAAAAACAAAACTAAGTTTAACATTCTTTTTGCATTAAACTTTTAATATATTATAATTATATGTAATTAAATATATTAAATGATATTTATTACTAAATAAAATTTTTAAAAATATAAGTACGCACGGAAAATAGTTTGGTAAGGAATGAGAATCATTCCCCCCAAAATGGAGGGAATGGAGGATTGCCCATTTTTTGAATATGAAAGTGGACCCAACAGAATCAATCCCCTCAACGAAACACACACATTCCTCACCCTCAAGCTCCCAACAAGCATAAATCTATAAATAGAAAAATTAAGAATATGGGTATCTCACCAGGAGCCAAATGATCTTGAACACTCTGCTATAACAACCTAAAGCATAAGAAGAACCCAAATGAAGCTGTAGTTTGATGGAGGGGTAAATTTAAAAATCAAATAAATGTTGATCTCTCACCTCTGGATTTTCCCCAAGAATTCCAGTTAATAGTCTGATCAATTTGTGATCAGAAACTGGTTTCATCTGCATGCATTTCTGAGCCAGATTGTACATGCTTTCCAAACCCTGTGCAGCAATAAAAGATCAATCCTTAACCAACAGATAACTGGAGGCTTTCTTTATGCTCAGCAAAGACATGCGTGCACTGTGTTTGTGAACCAAATTTTCCTTTGTGTTTCTTATAGTAGCATTTAGCTAAAGTTGACGCAGACAAATATGCTGGTAATAGTAAAGTATATCAATCAAGAAATAAAAGTGTCACTAACTGCCATGAAGGGTCGGATGTACAAAAAGTGGGCAACATATAGCTCAACCCATTGTACTGTGGCAGTGGACAGACTACTAGAGTTTCCTATCATGATTTGAAGTATATTTTTCAGCCCATCCCTTGTCTCCTGGTGTTCGCATTGAAGCCAAAATGAGCTGCAGTCGAGCTTAGTTATTTGTGCTCGCCACTTTTCCCAAGCCTAACAAAGCAAACATAATTAAAAAACGCAGAAAGTTACTTTCAAAAAAAAAAATTCCTCCTAGGTATGGGAAAAAGGTCCAACTTACCTTCATAAAATCGGGCTTGCTCTTATAACATTCACCTAGTTTATCCGCTTCTAGATTAGGGCGCAGACGTGGCATCTTTGATATAAGAACAGCAACTGCTTCTACCAGGCCGTTTTCAGTCTGTTAGAATTTGTAAGAACCATTCAATATGAGACAACTGTTAACCCATTTTCTAACATGTAGAAAATTAATAATCCAAGTCTGCTTTGATTTAAGTACATAACTCAACTTCCACCAAACTTCAGTACATGCCTCGAGGTTTCAAAAACCTTTACGACCGACAAGCATTTCCTACCAAATTATACATCATTTAGTTTCATCTTTTTTATGCAACTTTACAGGCCTAAATATGAATACAAAATGCTTCCGAAAACACATTTACATAGACTATTATCAACTAATATTATATGAAGATGCTTAAATTATACACATAATTCACTGTTAACTCCTTTTCATGTTTTCATGCTTTTACATAACTGAGGGGAGGTACAGTAAGATATAAAAGCAAAATATAAACCCCCAGCCCCTCACTTCCAAACACAAGATCTGAATATGTTAGCTTACGGGCCCCTACACAGTGAAATTTAAAATAAACTACTTTAACAAAAGCACACAAGGTTCCCTAGACACCGGCCTCCTCGTCCCTCCCAAAACCCATGGAAAAAAGACGGCCATATATATGGTTTACTTCCTTTCACTCCAGCACAAAAGCTCATTTATAGGCACAATGGAAACCTGTTTCATTCTTGGAAGGTTCAGGAGGATTTGGGATAGATGAGTGTTACAGCAGGTTACTTCACTATCAAGTGTCAGCATAAAGATATACCCAGTTAAAAAATATACTCCCGGAATAAGAGAGAAAAGAAACTATCATAGCATCAGGGCTTAACTTCCTATAGGCTGAAGTGAACCAAATTTTTATGTCACCAAACTCCATGATTTTCATGCTTGGTTTTCATTCACCAATACAAACAAACATTATTACAAGCATGCCAAATTTTTTAAAAGAAAGTGAACAGAATTTGGTGGCTAAGGATTTATGAAAAATCCTGTCATAATTGGATATGAAAATTCAAGCCTTTGATTGAAACTGCCAATGGTTCTCACTTACTTCACGTCTCCCTAGCTGATCAAAGTGATATGATCCATGCAAGCGCAACAACTTCACCTGTAAAAAAAAAAACTAGGATCTTATGCAAGTTCCCAACTTGAATGGGGAAATCAAATCTCGCAGAGAGAGATAATTTCAAAAAAGATATCACATGCTATAGAAAGAGATCGATATGGATTAAAAAAATGCATACCACAATTTCTAACCAGCCAATCGCTAATGCTGATGAGATTGCTTCCCAATATCTAGGATGATCTTCAATTGTCTGGCACAAGTTCAAAAACAAATTTAAAAAAAAATAGAAGAAAGCGTAACAGTATAATAGTCCTGAAGAACAGTTATATTTGTTCTAGCATGAAAACCTACTAGATAGATGGCTATATGAAATGATGATACATAAGCTAAGAAGATGAACTCATTTGCAAGAATTGTAGTGCAGAGGAAGAAAAGATAGTTCAATCATAAAAAAGTTTGGAGGTGCAAAGCAACAGAAGAGATGTGCAGTAAAACTTAGAGAGAGAGAGAGAGAGAGAGAGAGAGAGAGAGAGAGAGAGTGTTTGTGAGTGCTTCTGGAATCAAGAGCTTTATGGTACTATGTAATCCTGAGGTTGTTAGATGAACTATCACTACGGATTTCTCACGACTAGGGCCCATTAGGAGAAAGTTCATATGCTTGCCAGAATTTCTGAAAGGGTTTCCTTGAAAACCAACTTTTGAACATCCAAGCTGGTACTTCCCAAGAAAAGACTTTTGGAGAAATGATGCGATCCTATCAAACACTAAACAAAATAACAAGATGAAGATCTAACCATATTTCTTACATATATTCACAAAGGTTCAGCAGATTTCTAGTGCATTTTGTTCTTTTTCTGCACAAATTTTTTTTTATATTTCTAATGGGTCTATATTGTTCTGGAATAGCATAAGAGAATACAATAAAGGGTATCAACCCAACCAATAGGAAATAGATGAGAGAGAAAACTTTCGCCTATTAAATTCACATATTTACTACTGCAAAAAGGAAAAACCTATGAATCATAATGGAACTAGACACAAGAACATGCCTATTCCCTTTTGACATGCCAGTGGAACATTTGGGCACAACAACCTGAAGAGTGACAAGTTCCTTCTGAAAATCCACAAGTTTCGAGTGCACAGTTGGTTGGGTTCCTGAGAGAAGACAATCATGATCCTGAAAGGAGAAATTTTGTTAATACCTCAATTTTGGTCTATGTAAAGAAGACTTATGAACTCATCATAAACAACAATGTCCTTACAGCCAACCAATCTAGCAGCCTTTCAGGGATCCAAGCTTGAGATTGCTGGTCTGCATAAAAAATGTCCATAAGCTCCCAGGCAGCTTTCAAAGAGGTTGGCTTCTTGACTTCCTGAATTTTAGTATCACCAATCAAATAAGGATGATAAGCAGCGCAAAGGCAGCTAGTAAGACAGACCAACTAAAAACACAAATTCACCTCAAGAACTGTCTTTGGGTCATCAATGGCTGATTTAGGAGACGACTTTGGATTACCAAGGAGAGAATTTATCTCCTTACTGTACTCCATAATGTATTGCAACCTACGAATTAAAATTTTTAAGTGCAATTACTAACAGAAGAAAATTGTGATGCAAGAGTCTTTTGTGCACAGAACAATCAATGGACGCAAGAGTACATATTGGGTGAGAAGCACAAAAACCATCTACTCTAGTAAAAGTCAAATCTTGAAAGTTAATTTTGTTGTATTTTAAGCTATACAAGAAACTCTTTCTGCAATGCAAAGAAATCCAAAGGCACTATGAGTTATCCAAAACTGTAAGTTCAAAAAAAAATTCTTCCTTACCACTGTGAGTTATCCAAAGCTGACATTTTTGACAAAGTCGAAATGGAATTCTTCCGGCTTTGCAGGAGAGCAAATGGAGTAACTGAGCCATAGGCGATCCTCCGCCACTGAGCATCGCCAATTTCGCGGTCTCCGTTCTCACTGAGCTTCACCTCCACCACGCTACCGCCGGACTCTTCCTCATAGCCGGCAGATGACTGAGGTGGACGGAGGACTGTGACTCGAAGCGTGTTCCCACGTGCCCATGAAATTGAGAGGCGAGATATTGGGGGCTTAAGCCCGTGGTGCAGAGGGTAGGCAATGGGTTGAGGGGCTGGAGAGACCGGAACTATGGAAGTGTTTCCGTCACCGGAATCTGATGTCATCCCCGGCATATTGGCCGGGAAGATTTTGGGATTCTGAATTTTAGGGTTTTGGAGGGGTTTTGTGAGTTCAAATTGTCCGACTCAGGGTTTAGAAGCAATGGTTGCAACTTGAAGTACTAGAGTATAGAGCTGGCCCGGAGACAAAAATTATTCCATGCTTCGGCAGAATAAGTTGATACTATGCCGCTGAATTTTTTCCATAAAAAATGTAAAAATATGACGAAATTCTAGAAATAGGGAAATTTTTGGGGAAATTTTGGATTGCATGAAAGCGAAGTTGGAACGAAATTCTAGAAATAGGAGAATTTTTGGGGAATTTTGGATTGCATGAAAGCGAAGTTGAAAACTTTGCTTTAAGTGGAATCCGGGTAACTCAGTGGATTGTGAAGAAAGCGAGGTTCGAAAACCCGCTTTCTTCGGAAATTGGTTGCCAGGAGTCAGTTTCAAAGAAAGCGAAGTTGGAAACTTCGCTTTCTTTGGAAAAATAATTTTCTCGCATTTTGTAATAACCTCGCTTTCTTTACAATTCACTGACTTACTCGGATTCCACTCTTTGGAAACAAAATTTTTTCTCATTTTCTGAAGGAAACGAATTTGCGTAATTCGCTTTCTTCCCAAAATCATTACCCGGATTAAATTCCAAAGAAAGCGAAGTTCGAAACTTCGCTTTCTTTGGAAGCAAAATTTTTTATTACTTTGTGAAGAAAGCAAGTTTCTTTGAAATTCGTTTTCTTCAGAAACTAAATTCCAAAGAAAGCGAGATTTCGAACTTCGCTTTCTTTGGAAACATAATTTTTTCTCTTTTTATGAAGAAAACGAATTTCCGTAATTCGCCTTCTTCAAAAAATCGTTACCCGGAGTAAATTCCAAATAAAGCGAGGTTCCCAACTTCGCTTTGTTTGGAAACAATCTGTAACATTAGTTGCTTGGGAAAAAAATGAAAGCAAAATTTATTAAATGATAGTGAAGTTAACAGCTTCGCTTTAATAAGGAATTGGGGGATCCAAAAATTTGGAAATGAAGTTTGGGAGCCTCGCTTTCTTAGAAAAAAAACTCGCCTCCAACCCCTTAGTCAATTTTCAAAAAAATCGCCGGTTTCAACTTCAGTTTTTTTATTAATCTGGGAAACAGAAAATTTTTATTGAAAGCCTAGTTGATAACATATATTTATTTAAAAATATGATGGAGTTAAAATTTTTTAAATAAACAGAGTCTTGAAAAACATTTTAACTCGCTTTCTTCACAAAGTGATAAAAAAAATTTGCTTCCAAAGAAAGCGAAGTTTCGAACTTTGCTTTCTTTGGAATTTAATCTGGGTAACGATTTTGGGAAGAAAGCGAATTACGCAAATTCGTTTCCTTCAGAAAATGAGAAAAAATTTTGTTTCCAAAGAAAGCGAAGTTTAGTGGAATACGAGTAAGTCAGTGAATTGTGAAGAAAGCGAGGTTAGAAGAAAATGCGAGAAAATTATTTTTCCAAAGAAGGAACTGACTCCTGGCAACTGATTTCCGAAGAAAGCGAGGTTTCGAACCTCGCTTTCTTCACAATCCACCGACTTACCTGGATTCCACTGAAAGCAAAGTTTCCAACTTCGCTTTCATGAGATCCGGAAATTCCCCAAAAATTTCCCTATTTCTGGAATTTCGTGCTATTTTTACATTTTTTATGGAAAAAATTCCTATGCCGCTTGTATTATTTAATGATAATATTGTAAATCTTTTGCTAGAGTGATGAAATCGTGTTCTCTAATATTTATGTGGAATAATTCTTCGAACACTCATTCTATATAAGATGTCACATTTCAAGTAAGGATATACATCAGTTTGGTTTATGGTTTCCTCAGTTTAGAAGGTTTTTTTGCCCGATTCAAATTCGAAATGGATTCAAGAAATTCGAATTAAAAGTGTGAAATTCAAATATTAAGAAAAAACTAAAAATAAATTGTCAACCATCAAACTAAACTAATAAATATTACAATACAACACCAGTGACATTCAAACTGCAACAAATTATAGTTCAACATTCGAAATTCAAATCCGATTAAAACGCAAACCAAATTCGAATTTTGAAATCGAATTTGGTTTGTTCGAATTTACTGGTTTGGTTTTCGAATCAAACCAAATAACGTCCACTCTTAGTTTCAAGTTTTACTTTATGACATTGTCTCATGAATGAATACCATTGGAGTCTTCATGGAGACCGAGAAGTTAGTTCTACATTCAGACTATTTGTATTAATTTCTATTTTCAACTCTTTTTTTTAAGGCTTCTGCTATCAACTTTTTATTTCAAAAGTATGAGTTAATATTTTATAAAAAATCGCACTTTTGGTCCATCTTCTATACACTTGTTACACTTTTGGTTCCTCTTCTATACTTCGTTGCACTTTTGCTCCATCCTTTTTCATATTTTGGCACTTTCGATCCCAGCTGTAGCCGGTTTTGTAAGTCCTCGGGGGTCAAAATGTGATACAGTTACTTTTTATTGGGTTGAATTAGTCTTAATTGTTAGTGATAACTCCTAAAGATTATGTAGTTAGTAAAGTAGTGCCAGGATTACCGGCTTAGTGTTCCTATATTATAGGAACTGATATTCCTTGTTATTAGTGTTTTAGCATATTATAAATAGCTTCATTGTACCTATTATGAGATATGAATGAAAATCAGTTAAAGTATCACTCTCTTTCCCTCTATCTTCTTCTACAGTTCACCCTTTTCCCCTCCCATAATTATGTTCTTAACAAAATGTAATTTTAAAATTTACACAATCATCCTCAAATGACCGATTTTTTTTAATCTTTTAAAAGTACTGTGTGTTACTTTGTACACTAAACCCTTCCAGACAAATTAAAGTACATGTTTAATTTACAAAGTAGCCGTAAAATTTTACAATTTTTTACAAAATAGTCACCACAAATTCAACACAAGCTTTTATATTATGGTTTTGCTAACGACCGTTGTAAAAGCTTTTACGATCATTTGGCCAACCGGGGTAAAAAAAATTAAAGATATCTTCATAATTTTCTCCACTCCACATTTATTTTGTTAGGACTAATGATATACTCCTTAAATAATCTTCTTAATTTTCTTAACTCAAGTGAGGTGTCATGTATTCATTGGTCAATAATGTAGTATTAATTATTATTTTATAAAAGTGTAGCCAATGAATGCATGACACCTCACTTGAGTTAAGAAAGTTGAAAAAATTACTTGAGGAGAGTATCATTTCTCATTTTGTTAATCGTTCTATTACCAACAACGTAGTTTTAGTATTGTGTATTAGTGTGTCAATACACAAATTCACCGATTGAAACACAACATTATTTATTAGTTCTAACAAAAGAAGTTCTAGTTATATACAGAGATATTCAAATTTTCCCAATCGTCTTGGAAAATATTAAAAGAACAAAATAATTGATTAATGTCGAAATACAATTATTTTATAAAAACGATTCGTCGAAACACCGCTCATATCTATTGGAAAGTTGAAATGAGTTTCATAAATTAATTACTCCCTCGATCCGTTCCATTAGAAGAATCCATTTTGTAATACTCTTTTTAGTTTTTAGTATTAGTATTAGAAATCGTGACTCTTCTAATAAAACGAAGGGAGTATAATTATGCTAATATTAGACATATACAAATTGTCTACTATATATATTGTCAACTCAAATACTCGTAAAGGGGGAAATAAGTTGCATACAATCAATTACGAAGCCATTGTTAATCCCAATTTTCACTTGCCTGCTGTATCATAATAATATACAATAATAATTTCGTTCAAAGTTTAGATCACTCTGTCTTTAGAGTAACGTAAAAACTCATATATATCGAGCTTATAGATGAGTGGAGCTAATGGCACCCGCTCATATATATATATATATATACATTTTTTTCACATTCATTCTCATATATAATACTCGTAAGTAATACTCTCGTGATATTTATTAAATTTGAAAATGTTAATTTTAAACTAAAAAGTAATATTCATAATTTGTAAATAATACTTGTGAAATACTTGCTAAATTTGAGAGGATTACTCTTGAACCAAAAAATGATATTTTAAATAACGTTTGTGATACTTAAAAGTGTTTTTTACTCAAAAAATGACACCTGTAAATTTGTCAAGTTGAAGAATATTACTTTTTAAATCCAAAAGTAAACCGTTTATTTTACAAAGCATGTGTATGTCAACATGTTCATGTATGAATCTGCTTTTTATACAAGTGTTTGTGATAAATATAAAATTCTTTTTATTTATTATTATTTTTTTTAAGGTTAGGGGATCAATTCGCTCCATTTATGGATTGATGGGTTTGCACGTAGACACGAGTGAACCTTAATGTTACTCCTACAATTACATATGTTATTCGTTCTAATTCATCTAATCTGTGAGCCAATTAAGGTTCAACTATAAAGTTTATAATCCATTTACATTAGTTCTGGTTTTTATGTAGTGCTTTGATGTTTTTAGTAGAAATAACTGATGTCCAAATTAACAAGTTTAGACGGGTGGGTTCGATTGTCGACATCCCTTAACCTCTCTGTTTCATCATCCATGTTAATCCATTCAACTTACAAAACTCACCAACAATACCATAACTCAGTCGTTTATGTCATATCGAGTTCGTGCATGCTGTGTTAGAACCCCACAATATTAATTAGTTTGATTTGATGGAAATTCCAGTCACACGTAAAGTGTGCGTCTACAAACTAATTCGAGTAAACTTTAAGATTAAAATCTAAGGAGCAAACGCCATCTTAATAAAAATGGCAGCTCCATATGTAATGTTCTATGTGGGTTTGACTCAAAATTACGCGCATTTAATTTGTATGTACAGTTGTACCACATAGATATTACCCCAGTTTAGGATTTTTTTTTCGTAAACCTTAGTTTAGGAATTAGGATAGTTGCATCATATATAGGCATTGACTTTAAGGCTCCTCGTTGGTTTTTACATTGAAAAAAAACAAAAAACAAAAAACGAGACAGTGCTTCAACCGTTATGACGCATAGAGAGTCCTCCAAAGGTTGGAGTTCTATGTCTACTCCTGTCGAGTTCTCTTCATCCTTTCCCATCCCCACAAGAAGAGTTTTTACAATTTACCTTAAAAACAAAAGAAAAATACCTTACTAATTAGAGGTGATAGATTTTTTTTTCTTTTTCTTTTTCTTTTTTGCATGACATGGAAAGGGCAGAAATATACAACCAACACAAGGCCATAACGATATAAATGTTTTAAGATTAATTGAGTATTAACAAACTATCGAGTTAAAGTGGTCAACACGAGTAATTAAACAGGTTAAGTTAAAGTCGACGAGTATCAAACATGTTGAGCAATTTATATATGACACAACATGAAATACTAGATAACATGAACTCAACAAGTATTGGCACACCCCATTGCCAGTGGAGAGCCATCCAAGGGCGGAGCTAGGGGTGGTAGGGTGATCCTTGGACCCCTCTAACTCTCTCTCCACCCTTATATTTATTTGTCAAAAAAATTTATGTATGTATTTAATTGTCAAAATAAAATTTATTTATTTATATGTTGGATTCTCAGGGATTTTTTTTTTCTGATTCCGGCATTAAAGCCATGGAGATGTGCCCTTCCTCGGTTTATCATGGGATTCAACTGCAAGCCTAGCAAGTAGCAACAGAAGTTACTTCAGAAACCTTAAAATGGTAGATTTGTCTCTAACGTACGTAATGGCAATGCATGCATGCATGTGTTAGTATTTTACTCTATATTTACAGCCTGCAAATCAATGGCAAAGCAAAGAATGGAAATGAACCCTTTGTCCTTTACGTTCTTAAGAATAAACCCCCACAAGTTGGCTTTGAAAAATGGATCCAATTAATGAAGAATTCAACTACAACTTCTGATCTCAAGATTTTGCAACATTGCATAATCCAGAGGAGATTAAGGCCATGTTCGTTTTCATCGTTTTTGTTTGTGTTTTTCTTATTTATACAGTAAATTTAACATATTATAATATTTTATCATCATTTTTATTTTACTATTTCGTTACACTTTACATTAAAAAATTCTTTTCTCAAAACGCGTTTTCAAATCGAACAGGGCCTAACTGGATGACATCTTCTGAAGCAAAGGCCATGTGCATTTTTACTCCTATTCGGCTATTCCCATCTCAATAAGGCAATTTTTGAGCAAAGTCAGCCATGCAAATTTTTTTAAAAATCAAGGACATTGCTTCATAAGCAGTCATATTAATTGTTCACTTTTAGTACCTATATAAGAACAAAGGCTCACCATGAACATTTCATCCAGATCCCAAATCAAACAACACATACCTGAAGAAGGAGATAGTACTGTGTTGAGATCTCTCATCCATGGCGAATCCGGCTGGGATTCGCTATCGTGCAGGCATTGCCTTCCTGATCATGACCGTGGCGGTCATGAGCGCCGATGCGCAGCCTGTCAAAAGGACAAAAGCTAAATGTGCTGACAGGAAATTCGATGCCTGTTTCAAAGGACCACCAAAGAATTGCCCTGACGACTGCCCGGACTATTGCGCAGTGGACTGTTACCGATGCGTGCCTGTCTGTGTTCCAAGGGCACCTCCCCGTGCTCCTCCACCACCCAAGCCAAAGAAATCACCACCACCACCCAAGCCAAAGAAATCACCTCCACCACCCAAGCCAAAGAAATCACCGCCACCCCCAAAACCAAAGAAATCACCTCCCCCACCAAAACAAGGATACTATCCACCGCCGCCTCCCACAGCGACACCTACATGGAGCTCACCACCTCCTCCAACGTCATACCCTGCGAGCCCTCCTCCTCCAACATCATACCCTGTGAGCCCTCCTCCTCCGCCAACACCGACTTTGAGCCCCCCTTCCACGCCCACACCTAGTCCACCTCCAGAAGTAGCGGGGAATGGAAGAACAGTTTACTGCAAGAACAAGGATCCACGTTTCAGACAGTGCTATCGCTTGGCGCAGCGTTGCCCAAGTACTTGTCCAGACAGCTGTGAGGTTGATTGTGTCACCTGCAGCCCAGTTTGCAGTAAGTTTTCTTCTCCCAAACAGAAAGATAAGTTAAGCAGATATGGTTTTTCATTCTGTCATATATATATATATATATATGGTTTTTTCACTCCATAGTGGACTCTTCTAATGGAACAGAGGGATTATAATTCTACACATATAAAATTAACAAATTAATATTTATTAGAAGTTTGAACCAATCACTCACCTTGCCATTCATGTGCAGGCTGCAACAAGCCAGGAGCAGTCTGCCAAGATCCTCGATTCGTTGGGGCTGATGGACTCACCTTCTACTTCCATGGCAAGAAGGGCAGAGACTTCTGCATAGTTTCAGATTCCAACCTGCACATCAACGCTCACTTCATTGGAAAAACAAATGGAAACAAGACCAGAGACTTTACTTGGGTGCAGTCCCTTGGTATCCTCTTTGACAATCATCAAATATTCATCGGTGCCAAGAAAACAGCTGCTTGGGATAACACTGTAGACAGCCTGGATCTCGCTTTCGATGGAGAACCAATTCAGCTACCACAAGGTGAAGGTGCTCAATGGCAGCCAACTACCACACCTGGTGTTTCCATCACAAGATTTCATGACACCAATGCTGCAGTAATTGATGTGGTAGGGAACTTCCAGATCAAAGCGACCGTGGTACCTATTACAGAGAAAGAATCCAGGATACACAAATATGGCATCACAGATGAAGACTGCTTTGCTCATCTTGACATGAGCTTTAAGTTTTATTCATTGAGTGGATCAGTGAATGGAGTTTTAGGTCAAACATACGCCAGTAACTATGTAAGCAGGGTCAAGATGGGTGTGGACATGCCAGTTTTGGGAGGAGACAGGGAATTTTCGTCTTCAGACATATTTTCTACTGACTGTGCTGTCGCCAGGTTCGATGGAACTCCAACCGCCGTAGATAACTTTGAGTACAAGAACCTGAAATGTGCAAGCGGGCTCAATGACGGTGGAGTGGTGTGTAAGAGATAAATCTCTTTCTCTTCACTCTGGCTTGTATGTGGTGAAGGAATTACTCTCATGTTGTAATAAAAAGAACTAGGCAAGATCCAAAAAATAGTGTACTGTCCGGCCAACTTGACTGTACTCATAAATTTAAGTACAAATAAAGGCTATTATCTTATTCATTATGAGAACTTTTCTTCTCTGAAACAATTATCAACATGCAATTATTTTCAATCTTAATCCAGTTGTGTATGTTTCTTGATAATTTCTTTATCAAATATAAATTATAACAGCGATGGAACAACACATGAATAAACTATTTGCAACCAAATTTTAACAGCAACTATCCACTCTGCTGAAGCATCTAAGGCGAGCAATGATGTTTCTACAACAGAATAAAGCTGATTTAAGGTGCAGCAAAAAGGTGAGGACAACAAAAATAACACAAGGGAGCACAAGACCTAGCTATTACTGAGTAAGTGTCCTTTTGAGACAGCTCATGTTTTTCTTCTTACCACTATGTGCATTTCTGCCAAATTTGGTTCAGTTATCAATTTGAATGATGTACAATGAACTTCATTTTTAACTTTCCAAAATTTTTGAATAAACAAAAAAGGGGCAAGAACACACTGTAAGTCCAAGTAAAGCTGTTAGTAACAAGGATCTTTAGCTTAACTGTATTAAGTGATTCAAATTAAGGCCTACAGTCATGACAGTGCCCTAGATGAATAGTTTAACAGCTCAAAATTAAAGGTTGATTCTAGGTTATTGCAATCTTTATGAAGTTATATCAGTATCCTATCACATGAACTGAGACAAACATATTACAGATAACCATTTCTTCTCCATTTCAGTTTTCAGTTCTCATTTTATAAATGTGCAACCATCCCCTATCCTTAAGGAATGCAAGTCATGACTACAGAAAAGTCCTGTTTTCTTTTTTTATTTTCATCATCAAGAAGTGGTTAATGTTACCCTCTAGTTTACAAGAGGAAGCAGGCAATGAAAAGGACTACCCAAGCATCATAATCATCATTAAGTGATATAACATAAAAGCAAGTAATTGCTTACATCATTTAACAAGCTGCAATAAGTAGCATATACTACTCTATGACCAGGAATATTTCGTCAAATTGAATACAACATCGATTATTGAACAAATATAGTTTACAGAAACATCAGATACAGTACTTTATTCGCAAAGTAATCACTCTCCACAAGTAATGTTCTAAAATGTAATTCATAATGTTGTAAAATGTATAGTGACAACATAATTTTCTAACCTGCATAAAAATTGCAATAAAGTTCAATCTCAGAACTGTGCAGCTATGACTTTCCTTACTTTCCAGTAGTTGAAGAATTAAGAGACTCTTTAACTAATTCCTGTATCCTCCTCTTTAACAGCTTATCCTTAACACCCGCAAGCATATTCCGGTAAAACATTTCCAGTCGAACAAGTTTGCCATGATCTGCTGACTCCAACATGCTCTCCCACTCTTTAGCAATGTCAAATCCAGTTGATCTCTGCAGTAACAGTGGAATATCTTGCTCTTCAAAAGGCTTCCCAAAGATTGAGCCATGAAGAATGCTTGCATACCTTTGCATCGCGGAAAGTTTAGAATTGAGAAGATTCATCTCCTCCATTGCAATCGACAATCTTTTTTCAGTCTCGGCATCTACTTTAGGGCTTTTAGCATAATCTTTTGTAGCTTCACTAACATTTAGTGAAACATCTTCTTTAAAGTTTTTCACAAGTGGAGGCCACAACACAAGAGTAGGAGCAAAATGAAAATCTGCTTCACCATTTCCAAGGACCCCACTTCTTCCCCTGCCCCAAGACCAAAGCTTATACCCTTTATCTCCAACGAGAACTGTATGGGCAGCACCACAAGCAACTTGAACAGGCTCAGGGAACCTTGGCCCATAGAGGCCATTAGACATAATTAGCAAAGGAGATAGAGCATCTCCAGGATCAGTTCCAGCGGAACTAGCATCAGGGCATAAACCAAGCCCCTTCTCCATTCCCCAAGACCACACATCTCCAGATGACGAAACAACGCTAGTGTGGAACAAGCCACAGTCAACAGAAATAAGAAATGTATTTTGTGGCAACTCTCTAACAGGTTCAGGGGACAAGCAACTTTGAGTAGTTCCATGACCAAGCTGCCCATTGTCCCCAAGGCCAAATGTCCAGCACATACTCTCTACTGCGTCACTTGATCCCTTTTTATTAGTTAATACTGCGGTGTGGAAAGCTCCACACGCAACTTCATAAACTTCCCATGAAGATTCCGAATCAAATGTTTGAATGACTTCAGGAACTAACCTGCTCTCCTTATCTCCCAAGCCTAACTGTCCATGGTTATTCGAACCCCAAGCATAACACAGAAGATCACCGCCACTATATGTTTCATCAGTGCTAGCTAAAGCTACAACATGTTCATTCCCACATGCAACTTTAACAACAGTGTGGCCATGTAGACTCCAGACAGGAATAGGGGAAAAACTGCTAACAAGCAAGAATTCCCCTTCAGCATTCCTGCTCTGCTGAGGATGAGGACAGTTCCCCCACATCCACAGACCACCGAAATCATCAATTGCCAGTGACATCATTCCTCCAGCTTGAATAGAAGAGACCTATGAAACAAAAGTCAAACCATTTGGCAAGTCAAGTACATAGAAATGACAACAATTCTCATTGCTTACAATTACAACGTCTCTAATACCTTCAGCGGTGTCTTAGTTCCCGAATCAACAACTGCAGAATTGGGTGACCCCAATTCAAGAAACTCCTGCTGCAAACAAGGGGACAAAGAATTCTCCCCATTGCTACCAATTTGGCCATCCACACAGTAGTTAAGGACCATTTCAACACCAAAAAATAAAAATAAAAACATGAACTTTTAGGCAATGTTTGTTTTCGTTGTTTTTGTTTTGTGTTTCTACAGTAAATTTAATATATTATAATACTATTTCATCATTGAGTTGTCTCGTGCCCCTAGGTATTCTCTACCTACCCACCTGTGTCGGTTTCGGGTACAGGTACCTTTTTGTTTATAGTCCTTCGAGCTTTTAATACAATCTTTTACTATTCAACTACAAATTTCCAATACACTTTTTCCATGAAAAAAATTCTTTTCTGAAAACATGTTTTGAAAAACAACTCATAAAGAACAAGCCCTTGAATTAAATTTTGATCATAGATATAAACAACTACTTTAACTAAAGGATACAGAGGTTGTAACCCCAGCCCCAGACTGATCCATCATCTGCCAACCATCAATTGAATGAGCAATTTAATTCAGTTCATGTGTACAGACAAAAATAAAGCTAATAAATATGAAATCAATTCATCTGGGCTAACCTGCAAGAGCAAGACTGTGATAAGCCCCAGCTGCAATTCCAACTATTTTGAGCTTTTTCTTTTCAAAGAAACTGAGTTTCGCCGGGAAAAGCTGATCAGAATCTGAGCCAGTACCCAAACGCCCAAAAGTTCCTCTGCCCCAAGAGTACACACTGCCATCCCCTGTGGATCAAAAACACAAATGGGAAAAAAAAAAAAAAAAAAAAAAAACCCATTAAGATTACAAGCCAGAAAATTTTAGATATGATTACATTAGCATCAAAGAAAAGAGTAATCAAGATTTTCGAACTTCTCCTCCCATTTTGGATTACCAGCGAGAGCAAGAGTGTGGGCTTCACCAGTGGCAACAGCGGTGACCTTTTGATCCATCCTGCGAGAGTCTGCGAAGTGGGTTGCGGATGCCTCCATTCTTTATAAACAAAGACACGAATCAAAAGGGTTGCTTTTGATTAGAATAAAAAGGTGGAATTGAGTAAAGCAGATAAGAACTTGAGCTGTGGACTGTAGTAGCAGCATGGGTAAAAGTCTGGAGGATTTATCTTCTTTTCTTTCTTTCTTTCATTTTTCTTTTATATATATATATATATATATATATTATCCCGGTTGAAGACGTAGATTGAATAGTATTTTATTGGTTATTGTAAGTTTTCATCGTTTAAAATAATAAAATGTACTCCCTCGGTCTTATTCAAAAAGTACACTTTGAAATGTGTATAACTTATTATGAGTTGTGAGGTACAATACCTAAAATAAGTAATTTATCACCATATTTTTTACTTATATCCTTACTTTAAAAGTAATAGTTAATTGTGAACCACACATTATAATATTAATAAAGGTATGTAAAGTAAATAAATTCAAAGTGAACTCTTTAAATGGGACAAGATTTTTTTTGAAAGTAAACTCTTTGAGTTGGACGGAGGGAGTATAGTTTTACATTTCGAATACATTGTTTTTAATATACTTTGATATTTTTAAAATTAATTCAAATAAAAGTTTCGAAAATGTTTCTACTTACTTTTCAATTTTCACTGCCTTCATCCCATCCCCCAATTTTTTTTGTTTAATTAAAACATAAGAATAATTGTATGTGACCCACCTAGCCCTAGCACATTATTAGAAAAAAACAAAATAATAATAATTGCGTATGACCCACAATAAAGGAATAATTTATGTAAAAAAAAATGGTAGAGTTAATCTCTACAATACTCAATACTTTACAACACTAGTGGCGAAGCCAAAATTAAATATCAATGGAAGCTCAATAGTGCAATACAGAAAGACATTGGTGGTTTATGGAGACTTACGGTGGGTTGTAGAGTGGGTTTTGTAGGAGCGAAAAAATTTCAATAATAATAATAATATCCTTACATCCAAATGGAAGATACAAACGGAAGGGGAAAGGGTCGCACTATCTCGTCTCCCCCTATATCCACTACTTCCTAAGTTTGAAAAAACAAATAAAATAACATTGTAGCAAGATATAATATGTAATTAACAGTAGTGAAATTTTGTGAATTATATATATATATATATAATTATAATTATAACTTCCTTCTTAGATTAAATTTTACGTCCCATCTTTTGAGTTTTTTTGATGATTATAATAGAGAAAAGAAAAAAAAAAAATCATACGGAATAATTAAGCAATTATTTGGCAAGTCTAACACAAAATTAATTTGAATAAATTTTAAATCCCCAAAACCCCTTGATATTTATCTAAATTACTAAAAATACCTTCTGATATTCGTCCTAATTACAAAACAGATTCTGCATTGTCCAATTTTCACACACATTCGAGGGGGATTAATTCGTAATGCTTTTAAAAGTCTCAACATTCGTTTGGTAATTTGAATGAATTTCAAGCTGTTTTTGTAATTTACCCCATTAATTTTGGAAGCACAATTCCGATTAGAAACGGCGAAACCTATCTGAGACTTACAAAAAAAAAAAGATTCAACAGCGGTCCTTTAATAGCGGAAGAGACCAGAACCACAATTTGGCGGTTTATTCAGAGCTGCAGAAAAGAAAATTCTTTTTTGGTAAGTATTTATATTTTTGGACCCAAAAAAATTATATAAATATTTGATCCTTAAAATTTTTTTTATTATCGTTGGTCTTTCAATTAATTTAGTCAAGTTTCTCCACGACTGATTAGTACTAATTAGTAATTAATTATATATCTTTAAGTCTTTAAGAAGGTTATCCAATTCACCAATTCTTGACGCTACAACCATAAACCATATGGCACGTTTAGCCCAGAAGAAAGATAACCAATTTAAGTAAAACAATTAAAGTTGGAAAGTTGGACACGTACGTAGCTAATTAATTATGATTATAGTGATGGGAAATTCATTATCATGTATTTATTTATGTACTTCCAAACTATTGTCAAACCACATATTAAAAAAAATAAAATTATCAAAAAGAAAAGGCTTAAAAATTAATATAGGAGGAAGGAGAATGAAAATTTGATTTGGTAACTTCACGGAATGAATAAAGAATCCTAGAGTGCGTTTTACATGTCAGAATGAGAATGGGAATGAAGGGTATCTTGTATTCGAAAATGGATGAGTCCATCACTAAAATAATTTTCAACGGCCTTTTAATAAATATAATAATTTAAATTACTAGATTTGTTCACATGCCAAACATACAACTCATATATTTATTCCCGTATGCCAAATGCACCCCTAGTTCGATATTCATTATGCATGGATGATTGAAGGAATGAGGGCATGCACTCTAACTTATTTTAAGAGTGGTTTTTTTAAAAACATATTCCTTGAAAGAAAAAAATTAAATGTAAAAGTATATTAAACATGTAAAACGTGTAGTACGTTGAATAGTTAAAAAAAAAAAAAAATTGAGAAACTTGACCTTAGGACTTATTGGTCCCTTTGCCCTCCTTACCTTAAGGGCAAGCAAGGGAAACGAACCACTAGCATTGTATTTTACTCTAGGGTGAATTACATTTACATCCTTCAATTTTAATTAGGTATAACTACGAACTCATTCCTATTGTTTTGAAAAATATAAATAACTTTCTGAATTCACTGGACAGTAAAGTCAAAATCGTAAAAGTTGTAAGCTGAAAAGTTTTTTTTTAAAAAAATAAAATAAAATGGGAACCACATGGAGTTATTTGTATTTTGCTGATTTTGCTTTTATCATCCGGTAAGTCAAGAGAGTTATTTGTATTTTACAAAACAGTAGGAATGAATTCATAATTGTACCCAAATTTCAGGGAGGTAAATGTGATTTGCCCTTGACTCCAATAGTATTCCATTTTGTCAGAAATGATCGACAATTCGGAATCTTTAGTGTAGTGTTGCCAATTAGCCACTTTGATGTAGTCTACAATGATTAATTGCCCCAATTTTGGTTGCTCAATTCGTGATTAATGTCTAAATCTCATGTTTGCATATGCTAATGATTGATTCACTAGCCTTTGATTTTTGTTTTTGTTTTCGTTTTTTTTTTTTCTTTTCTTCTTTTGAATCAAAGATTTTTGATTTCGTTAATATGGGATGTTCAACCCAAAAATACTAATCTCTAAATCCCAGTAAAAACAATTATTTGTAGTACTAAAAGTAATATTCATGAGTAATGATACACATCTCAACTAATCTTCACAATTTTTTCATAGCATAAGTGAGGTATTACGCCTTCATTGGCTACACTTTTATAAAGTAATTATTAATACTACATTGTTGGCCAATGATTGTACGACACCTCACTTGCTATGAAAAAAGTTGTGAAGATTAGTTGTAGATGTGTATCATTACTCATATTACAGATGTGATATTTTTAGGTTATGTCCGTTTGGAAGTTTTGCAAGTTGTATTGGTTTCAAAAACTGTTTTAAAACCCAAACCTTATCTGGTACAGATTCAAAATTTTGTTCTCCAAAAACTATTTTATTTTTGGAATGCCAAAAAGTGTCTCTCCATAAATTTAAACCTTGAGGGGAAATTCATCGCTAAACATTACTTGTGAAAAGAAAAAGAATTTTACATGATCGTTTACGTGTTTTAAAAAAGTATATATTTCAAAACCTCTTTTAAAACGTTATAATATATACTTTTCTAGGTCATTCTTAACATAGCTTCATAATTCTTTTACAATTCTATGAACGCACGGGGTATTACACGCATAATTCTTTTACTCTTGTAAATTTTGTGAACTGCCATCTCAAATGGATGAAATATGTAAACGAGAAAGTTAGAGAAAAGTTATACCATTTTCGTTTAATTAAAAGAGTCATGTTTTTATTTTTTTTATTAATGAAAAATTAAATATACTCCCGTCCCCTGGAACTTCTTGAAAAAATGTTATCATTTTAAAAAAAGGAAGCTAAATTACATAACACTTCGGCGCTAAAGTTTGTTCAAATTACCAAATAGATTATGAAATTATGAAAATTACATAGAAGACTATGAAATTTCTAAAAACATTAACAAACTCGTTGACTGTGCCAAAATTATTATTATTTTTGAAAATGTAAGATCTGTTATGTAATTTTTGAAACCAACGTTCGCTCGCTTGCAACATGCATACACTAATCGCAACAACAACAACAACAAAAAAAGAAAAAAAAAAAAAAAGCCCCAAATTAAGTTAAAAATATCCATATACTAAACAAAACCTGCAGAGGCTCATAATTCGTAAATCATTTCTTTCCTTTACAGTTTACTTACTCCACAGTTTGAGTTTAGAATTATAAATTTTTTCTTGGGCATGTGTATTTACAAATTTGTCTCCCCCTATTTCTCTAATTTATAAATTTGAGCCATCTTCGATCCCCATGCATTCATGCTACCTGCAATGATCTTGATTCTCAACCCTGTTATCTTCGCTGATATAAGCCGACAAGTTCAAATACTTGTCCTGCTCCGCCGTGTTCCTCCACCGTGCCCGGCAAAGCACGCAACTCGTCGACCTTCTCCGGCTACTCTTCTTCCATGCCATCAAACACTCCTCGTGAATAGGGTTCCGGCAAGTCCCACAAGCCACAATTTTCTCAACTTTCCTCATCTCCTCAAGACAAACCGGACACGTAGCTCCGTCCTCCAGCTCGACTCGATTGCTGCTACTGCCGCCGGCTATATGACAGCCCTGCCCCGCCTGCAAGAACAAGTGACGAAACATCTCGCGTACCGTGGGCCCCGCGAGGGTATCGGCCGACGCCGGCAGGGAGAGCAACCGGTTGAGCTGGCACGGCCGCAGAGTCCGCCTCCATATGCACGAATCGTCCAGGGAAACGCCGAGGACGCGGATGAGGACGAAGAGGATGTGCTTGCACGGGGTTTTCCGGTCAGGGCAAGTGCACGAAGGGGTGGAAGATAAGTTCACGGTGTACACATTCCCCGTGGAGCCCAACACGAAGAAACTCGTGTCAGACCGGTGGAGGAGCCGGAGCCGGTGCTCCAACGCCCGAATAACCCTCTCTGCGAAGGGTTGCGTTGGCTCGAAATCGTGGTGGTTGTGGTGGTGGTGGTCCGGCGGCGATGAACTAGAAGCTACAGATTCCATAACCGTATTTTTTATTTTGGGTGTCGGAATTTGTAAGATTGATATGATTTAGGTAGAAAATGGTGGTTTTGTAGGGAGAGGGATTAAGATTCTTTGGAGAGTTTTGAGGGACACGTGAGGGATTGTGTAAGGTTTACAGTTATAGAAGGAACCTTTGCTTGACTTGGTCTGCGTTATAACGGTTGTCCTTAAGGCACGTCGTACGTTATCAACTTGTTCATGTTTTTTGCTGTCTTTTGGATTTGGTTTAACGGTTTCCGTGGCCGCAAGTTAACCTTATCGTGAGTTGTAATACCTACCAACCTAATCTTAATTATGAACAGTTTTTTAATTTTATTTAAAGGTGTTGGAATTCATCTAACCACGATTGATGATTTGATTATAGCTTTTTTCCACCTACTTTGGGACATTTACCTACAACCCACTAGTAAGGCGAGGACTTGAAATAGTCCACTACCAATGGGAACTTGTATTCGTATTTACACACTACGATATTTGCACATCGTATTACACCATGTCAAGGACGGAGACTTGCACACCACGTTGGTGACCACTTCACCGGGGACCTGCATATCACATATCAACACACCACCATCGGAGAGTAGTCTCTAAAGTCCTTGTAAGAGTTTGCTTTAAAATTTACAAATCTTGTCAGAGTCTGTTACTACTAGGCCATCACAATATGTCCAATCTTATTTAAATTTGTAAAACGACGTAATTTTTTTTTTAAATGTCGTTATTTTTACTTACAAATATATAATGAGACTATGGAGTTTTATTGTAAAATTACTTCGTTTCAATAATTTGAACATGATGGAACAAAATATTTTAAATATGTTAAGTTCCTCTCGTAATATTTTAAATATGTAGTTTTTTGGGAAAACTTTTGACGGAAACTCTTGTTTTTTTTTTTTTTACTTTAGTAATAAGTTTGTAATTAAGAAAATTAACTGCTTAAATAAAATTAATTGAGATTGATTTTACCGCAATTAAAAAGTAATTGTTTCGTCACCGAGTCATTTCTTAAGCAATAGTCTTTGTCTTTCCTTTGGAGTGAGCTTTTGCTGAAAAATACGTTATATGGATTTAAGGTAAATAATCCACTTGATGAAAATTGGAATTTCAGAAAGGGCAAAAAGATGTAGGCCAAATACGTTCATCAAACTACTTTATTTGGATAGTAACTTTTTCTTTCTCGTGAAAAGATGATTATTTATACGTACTCTGAAAATTTAAAGTGAATTCTTCTCACGCATCTCACGTGGCAACTACATGATAAAATGTTATTAAATATTTACAAGTGTAATTATCAAGTAGTTCTAATCATATGATGTCATATCAGTCATTGAGTTTTTTCACTCTCATAATCATTTATCATAATATAAATTGTCACTTTTTGATCAATTTTTACGGTTAGATTAAAGGAATGATTTCATACATTTAATGGTTGAAATTCAGAGAGTGACTAACTAACTTAAATAGCAGAGTAATAAAATTATTTGAAAATTAAAATTGAGTAGAAGAATTTTCCCAAAACTAAAAGGAAAGACACACATTACTTGGGAATAGCTAAGACCTTCAAATTTTACATTCCATTCTACGTTCACCATTTTGATGGCAACAAGAAAGGTTATTCCACTTTGTGTAGGGATGACAATGTTTGACACGACAGAGAAACACGATACGAAGTCAATACGTTAAAATGATTTGTCAATTCATATAGAGCCTGAAATTGTCACCCCCCTTGGCCTATTCGTTAGAGGGTTTTAAAAGAGGTTTTGTAAAATAAATTTTTCGAAAACATGTTTATAAAAACAAGCAAACGAACACATGAGAAAAAACTGTTTTCAAAAACTATGTTTGGTAACAAATATTTGAGATATAGTTTTTTCAAAATCTTGTTTGCTAAGGCAATAGGCAGCAAACAAAAATTCCCCTAAAGGTATGAGTTTAGAGAAAAATAGCTTTTGATGTTCAAAAAAGAAATAAAAAAGAAAAAAGAAAAACAGGTTTTGGAGAACAAACTTTTGAACCATGCCAAACGAGATTTAAATTTTAAAACATTTTATGAAACTCGTAATCCTGTAAAACCAGCATTCAAAACCTCAAAACGAATCAGCTCCAAGATATAACTTTTGATCATTTATAACTACGAACTTGACACGTTAACAATGATCCATCAACCAATTTGTGACCCGAATTGTAACTCTTAACTGTGGGTGCCAAAGTTAAAAGCTTATATTTTGGGCCATTTCAGATGACGATTAAAACACATTAAAAAATCTCAACTGATCCATTCAGCCCATATCTAAACTTCTCATTTGGAACGAGAAATCGCCTGATTCACAACAAGACGACGACGTATTGTCCTTAGTTCTGTAAATGTTATCGAGAGAGCCAATCATCATCTCCGTCAGCCTCCCAAACAAATGCGAAAACTGAAGAACTCTTTTCTGCTTCAAATTCTTACTCAATTTCAACTACCAAAAACCAATGTTTGGTTCTTCAAGAAAGATTTCTCAAACTTCGCAAAAGGTAAACCAGAAAAAAAAAGGGAAGAAGCCCATCTTCTCTTTACTTCTTCTGGTCCTTTTTCTCTCTCTGTTTTTTGTTTGAAGTTTAAATTTGGTCACTTTTTGATGATGATTGATTCAGAAGAAAGAGGAGAAAGAATGGTTAGGTGTGAGTTTCAAGGCAGAGAATTTCATACCAGGGCTGGTAATCGGCTTTATTTTTGGGTTACTCTTGGATTTAACGAAGCAAGATAAAGCTCCTAGTGCTGCTAAAAAGAGCAATTCGTTGTCCAGCAAAAATCAACAACAACAAAGACTGGCTCCAATTGACACAGATGAAGAGCTAAAAATGGTGAATGCCCTTTGAAACTCTTATTTTGATGGGCCAACTTTCATTTAATCTGCATTTTAACATGCCAAAAAGGCTTTATGTGTTCTTGGCAAGCGTAAAATTTCATGCTTGTATGAGTGATAATGATTATATTAGTTCTTTATATTTGAGTTCTGTTACTTTGTGTACTAATTTTGCTCGTAAGTTTCAAGCAAAGGGATTTAAGTTTGAGGGATTTTGTTTTACTTGGTAGATTGAAACTTTTCAAAGATAATAAAAGTCGACAATTTTATTGAGCTTTGATGTATCAATACTGCTTTAGCCTTTAGGAGCTAATTATTTTTGGGCCTTGTCCTCAGATATTCTTGTTCAGTGATTGAAGAAAGCAGTTGTAGCAACAAAAAAAAAAAAAAAAAAAATCGGGAATACAAATTGGTTAACTGTTGCTAGCAAGTAATTTAGACAAGAGGTAATGATATGTTAGTAGATGTGTGTAGGTAGGAGCATTTGAACAATTATTTCTGCGGTATCGAATTTCTGAGATGAGGCCTTTTATTGGCAGGTTTTGGTAGTTAGGCAAGACCTGAAAATGGGGCAAGGAAAGATTGCATCTCAATGTGCTCGTAAGTGTTGGTTTTTCCTCTTAGGAACAAAGTTTCAAGCCTGTCCTACCTTTTGCTGATCTGGTTTTACTACAGAATTAGTTTCTCAACTCTTCTTTTGTTACTTAATAAACCTGCAGATGCTGCAACTGGCATGTATTCGGAACTTGTGCATAGGTACTTTGTAACGACTAGTTCTCTATTATCTTGTGATTAACAGCAGTTTTAAGAAGTCATGTCAGTGAATATAACTTCTTTTCTAGTATTTTGCACCTTGACTATCTGTTTCACATATACAAATATATTTACTTCTTAAGAAAGGTATAATATCTCCCAACTGTGGTTACTTTAGATTTATTTTGTGCATCTGTTAAAAAGAAGGAAATGGCTACTTTGTGCAGCCAGCGCTCCCTTTTGAGACAATGGGAACACTGTGGACAACCCAAAATAGTTGTTACATGCAAGAATCAGCAGGAAATGTAAGCTGGCGGTGTGATGTATATATTTTTTTTCTGCACTTGAATGTATTAAATATACATCCATCATCCAGGAGTCTTAACCACAGGCGTAAGAGTCACTGATTGGGGTTACCATTGGCATTTTATCAGGAATAAGCTGAAGGAAGCAGCTGAAGGCATAGGTCTTCCCACTTTTGTTGTAGCTGACGCGGGACGTACACAGGTCTGTACTTTATAGAGAACTGTTGAACTATCACTAGTTGTGAGTATGGTGACATTGTATAGTATATAAGATGCATCAATGAATTCATTTCTCTAGGTATTAGCATTCTTGTATCTTATTTGTCCATAGCATTGTGCATATGCATCTGCATTTTGTTCATTCTCTAGTCATCATCATTGTGCTTGCCTCCAAAGTGCGTTTGAAATCTTTCTTAGGTCTTTTGATCGACCAAAACTCTATTTAGTGTTCATATATAGACTATAGAGTATTATGTTGGAAGCACACTGTAGGAAAGTTCAATACAAGTGTAACAAAACTAAATCCTTGGACGCAAACGTTAATGACTACAAGTAAAACCAGTGTTGATAAAGAACTCATGTTACATAACTCCTTTGGCTGATTGAAAGGTTTCTGAAAGAATAAGGTACAGAAAATTTTCTTTCCTTTTCTTTTTTTTTTCCCCCTCTCATTAGCTGCAGTAGAAAAACTATATGCTGAAGTTAGTAATGAATTTGGACTCAACAGTCAAGTTTGCAGATGATCATTGTAATTCTCTAATTTGCTCGATGCATTTTTCACTTGTTTAAGTCCTTGGATCACATTTATGTCATTGAGAGTTGATGTTTTCCACAGGTCTCATCAGGGTCAAAGACAGTTCTTGCAGTTGGCCCTGGTATGCTTCTCTCCTCGAGTTCACCTCATTGGTTTGTATAGATTCCGCTCCTCAATTCAGGCTGTTCTTCTGAGTTGATGCGTAACTGTTTCATAATGGTTGCAGGATATAAATCAGTTGTAGATTCAGTTACCGGGAAACAACGCCTTCTATGACGATGACAAACAACACCTATTTTTAATAACTGATGAATCCAATTCCTTGGCTGGTGGAAGACCTGTGTATCATATGGAGAAAGAACACACCCTGCAGAAGTGGTCTTGCCCTTCCATTTTTCTGGGATTTGTACTTTTGTTTGTCTAGGTGGGACTTTAGTTGAAAGCTAGCTATTTGTTTCTACTGTAGGATCTATAAAGATTATAAATTTGAAAATTACTTTAGACATTCTTGTTCTTTACATGTTCTTTCATTTGCAAGCCAAACCGACCATTAAAAGCCAATGAGTTTCTTTGAGCAGGGGATGGGGTTGCTGCATTTTGCAGCTGCCGAGGTTCGACATGCGTAAGGCACAACTGTTTTGACATTGGAGGAAACATAAAGCGAATGAGTTTATTCATTTTGTTCTCCCTTTGCTCCAGCTAACTTTAACATAGTTCTTTCTATATCGCGAAGAAACCAGCAATGACATTTATGGAGCAGTTTTTTCGATGATTAATAACGTAAGTATCGAAATGATTGGTCGCCCTTTATTAGTCAGTTTCAGAGAAAGTTTTTATTTTTATTTTTATTTTTTCAATTTTAAATTTATTTATTTTTAACTCATTTGACTTATTGCCGGGTTGGGTCAATGTAAATTCCCATTAATCTAATGGTCTGTTCTTTTATGAAAGTTTGAATTTTGACTTAGTTTTATAATATAAAAAGTGTATTAAAAATATAAAAAGTATAACTAAATAATAAAAAATTATATTAAAAATAATAAAAATTAATTATAACATATTAAATTTACTGTAAAAATTAAAATTGAAACCGAACAAAAACCAAAACTTAAATAACATGCCGTATGGGCAAATTTTCCTATATTTTTGAAAAAAGCTTCAGCCTAAAACCCTTTAAACCCCCAGCGTTCCTCGTCTCTCCAAACTGATAATTTTCTCCAATGGCGGCAATTCGCTGTCGAACCCTCTCAAGGCCAGCATTTTCCGTATTCAAATCAACGATTGCAAAGCCATCAACAGCCAAGACCTCTCCGCCTTCAACTTCATCAGTATTCGGCATCCCTAAGAGTTCTTCTTCAACCTCAAGACTGTCGAGGTAACACCCTTTATCCTTTTTATTTCAAATCTTGCGAAATGAATTTTCAGGGCATTTCTCAATTGGGGTTTCCTTAGCTTTTGAAAAGATTTGATTTTGATTGTTAAATTTTCATTTGGGTAATTTATTTTACGTGGGTATAATTTAATATTCTCTGATTTGGACTGAAATTTGAAACGGGTAAAAAGAGGCGTTTTTGTGATTGAAGATTTTATTTTTGACTGTTACTTTTGATGAGCTGATACCAATCGTTAACATATTCTGTGTATCAAAAGTACATTTTTTCACTGTATTTCGAATATCAGGCCGTTGCCTCAAATGGGATCTCTGCAGTCTTTGTTGCCACTCCACACGGCAGTTTCCTCAGCTCGGCTCACATCATGTCTAGGGTTGGACTCCCTGGGCTCTAGGTCGTTGTCTCAGGGTATGCTCTGCCGTCATCCCGGAGTTTGATACTATTTTCTATTGTATCTGTAAGCAGCAACTCTTTTTATTGTATTTTGAAATTTGAGTTTCTGGTTTCTCTGATCAATGTGTGGATATGGTTGTTGCATTCATCCATCCTTTTCAGTGTACTTGTAGCTGGATTATCTCTCGAAGAATTTCCTGATTAAGAAAGTATACTCGTATTTAGAACACTGAGAGTGATAAGCTGCTACTATATTGGAAAGCCACTTGAGCAAGTCAATTAGTCAGTTATTTCTTTCCTGTTAGAGGTTGCTATTGCATATAGCTTTATCAGCTAACTGTTTAACAGGTCTTATTTCATGCATTATCATGCTCAAATTATACGTAGTACTCCTTTTTTTCATATTGCATTTGCCAATAGGAATCTAATAAAGAGTATCATGATAATATTGACTAAAGGACAGGAGGTCAGAGCTTGAAAAATAAAAAAATAGCACATACAGAAGAGTGATAGAACTAGAACTTAAAAAGATGTGATCTTCCATGCATGACTTGTGGATTGGCCACTCATTGGAGAAATATTGAAGGAGATGGATTTCTTTTCTTTTCTCTTATTTTGGGTGTTGGTTTGAGCTGTGGGAAATTTGGGAGTTGGGTGGAGGATAATTCTAGTGCATGAAAGATTTGTTAGCTGGATAATGAAACCTGGTATAAGGTTGGGCATAGAATAGGAATTTAGCTGTCCCATTTTTCGCTTTGGGTTGAACTGAGGGATGGGAGCCCGGCTGAATGAGGAGGGTATGATTCTCTCCCTATATACGGTGAAAAGTTGCAGCAAATATTCAGCTTTCTTCTATAACATATGGTTTGATGAGTGTTTGCCAAACATGTTGAACAGTCATTTGATCCAAGCTCTAGGAGAATTGGTGAAAACTTATGGAAGAAATAACATACAAAGTTGTTGTGCTGATGGACTTTTCCCAGCTTAGGGGTTTCTCAGACATTTTATTCTTGTACAACATAGTTTTTCATGAATCAGACTTTTCATGAATGGTGCTAATGATTCTCTGAAATGACTTTATCTGCGCATTATTTAACTTCTACAGGTTTTACTTTTCTTGTTCTAGTTTCCTTAAGTTCTAGATTGGGAAACAAATTGAGAACTTTCTCACGCTGTATTTCGTTCTACTGAGACCTGATCTGGGTTATCTTTCTTATTAGAAAAATAACGAAGGAATGTGTTGCTAGATAATTGAGGTCCAATAATCATTACGAACTTATTTTTAGATGGATATACCAAGTTACCCCATTTAGGTTTGAACTTCTTATTTGCATGATTACGAGGAAGTCAATTATGCATTTATCCAGCCGCCTTTTTGGCATTTTATATCAAAATAGAGGCACAGCTATAATACATTTTGTTGATGGTGGTACGGTATGTAGTTTGCTAGGAAACTTGCAGTTTTCTTGTTACCACTACTTAAGAATTAAGATAGTGACCTTGATGAATGCTTCCAGGATTTCCTACTACAACATCAGCTACCGAGCTTTTGTGCCACTATGTGGGAATCGCTAAGCTGATCATATCTCAAGATACACTTGCTTATTTAGGTTTAAATGTATCTTGTCTTTTTTGGTAGTGTATTTCTAATTCTTTTTAATTCTTCCCTTTCTCCTTTTAAGTTGAATTAATTTTTTTTACATACTCCACAATGGGGCATCTAAAAGGTCTCCTGTGCATATACAAATCACTTTAAGCATGTTTCCCTCATTTTTTTCATTGATGTTGCTACCTTTTTTTCTAAAGCATTTATTACTTATTCTGTTTAGTCTATTGCATTCACTGTATATTTTAATATGCTCATTTCTACGATCCTCATTTATTATTCGTGATTTAATCATCCGACACTTTAATTCGTGAAGCATTGCTGGTTTATGGCTGTTTTATAAAATTTTCCTCTCAGTCTCGGTGGTAATTTACAATCACAGAGACACACTTTTCCATTTATTCCAATCTGTATGAATTCTATGTATAACATCTTTTCCAGCTCCCCTATTTCCTAGAAGGATAGCTCCTACCTATCTAAAACACAACACGCATTTAACTTTGACCCACTAATTTTCACACTTGCTATTTGCCACTTTCGTGTCTACTAAAGTGGCACTTCATATATTTACTTTTCACTTTATTTATAGCAAACCATTTTTATTCTAATTCCTCTCTCCAAGCTTCTAAATTTGCATTTACTCTCTCATTTCTTCAATTAAAACTATATCCTTTGTAAGTATCATACGTTCTGGAGAGGCTTTCCACAGATGTATAGTGATCTCTTCAATTACTAATGCAAAAAGAGGCGTGGGTTTAAAGTTGACCTTGGATTGTAGACCTATGATATTTTGGGATTCATCCTACATCCCTACTGGCGAATTACGCATATTGTTTCATCTTAATGCTTACGTTTCACAATCCTATAAAAGCTGCTTTTATTCCCTCGCTTTTCCAATACCTACCACATTATATCCTGATTAATTTTATCATATGCCTTTTCAAAATCAACGAATACCATGCGTAAATTTGGTTTTTCAAAATCAATGAATACCACACATAAATTTGGTTTTCTCTCACTATAATGCTCACATATCTTTCTTCTTAAATCTATAGCTTCCACTGTAGACCTTATCATGAAACCAAATTAATTTGATGATATATTAATCTCTTTTCTTAACCTTCTTTCTATTCTTCTTTCCCATAGTTCATACTTCATAGTTGTTTCCAGGAATTATTCCCCTTCTTTAATGCGTGGGATCTGATTTCATATGATCTTCGTTTTTGTTAGACATTCTGTTACTTAAGGAGAAAAGTGAAACAAATTTTTTGTTTCATCACCTGGTTTGAATCATCGGTTGGGCATGGCCAAGAATACGCATTCAAGTATCATGAAGGATTTTATTTTTCTTGCACTGTGAACTATTGAAATATACTGCCTGCTTAATTGATGCATCTTTTCCTGCAGAGTCCCTGTACGGATATAGTTGGGGTATTTAATCTCTCTTACGTTTTAAGTGTATAAAATCTATCATTTGAAAGAAGGGGGGATAACCTGGCGAAGAGAAGTGAGTCAGTAGCCTGATCCTTAGTTGTTCTGATCACACTGTTGGTTGATGACATATTAGTATTTCACTGCTGTTCCTCCATTCATTTAAGCATAAAACAGCGGGCCAGTACAGTTTCATGTGGTAATTGAGTGCTAACATTTCCTTAGTTTACCCCCATGAAACGAAGTCTCATTAACAAATTTTTGAGAAATATGTGTTGTGGTTAAAACTAACTTGGAATTATTTTACTGGTTAGAACTTATAACTGATATTCCCTCATATATGTATTGATTGGCTTTTATTTCACACTATTGGAATGTCCTGTTTCCCTGTGCAATTGTGCAAGCTAGAGATGTGGGATCTGGCATAGAGTGCATGGAAGGTAGGCCAAATGATTTTGTCAATACAATTTAGTTGGGCCTATACCAATACTATTTTGTCACTGCAGTCAATCCAAGGATAGCTCCTCTGTCACTATCTGTCTAATGCATGCCTACTGCTGCTTTCGAAATGTTTCTGTAGGTGGATTGATATGTGGGCTGTCTATGTTTTTAATGTGTGCTATTTTCTAGATAATTAGAATCATAGGCTCCATCTTATTTCTAATCCACTAGAATTAATCCTGTTGTTCATGGTCTCATTGGTAGCTTTGTTCTGTCCCACTTACAAATTTTCCCCAATATATGGAATACTTCGTTTCAGAAGATGTTCCTGGTTTATGGTAGTATGGCCTGATTTTCGAATTGCTTTCAGATGAATATCAGTTCTGACTTGCAGGTTTTCTCCCTTTTTCCAGAATTGGGTCTCAGCGTTCCTCGATAAAGAGACCGTGGAAGATGAAGAAAATGGTAACTTTTTGCAAAGAACATCCATTTGTATCTTTAATCCATTACTTGGAAACAATCTGTATAATACTCACATTGGTTCTAACTTGTTAACTTTTGCAAGTTAACTCTTTGCTGCTGAATTTCCCTTTCTCATTCCCCTCAAAGAGAAGAAGATCACATTCAGTCAAATCTGAAGTTTATTTTAAGCTTTTTCTCCTTGTTTTTTGTGGCAACTTGTCCCTTTGTCTTTAACTCTGGGATGGGCATTGACACTTGAAAACTTCCCTTTGTTTCAATTGTTGAGGCAGAGCTTATCTCATATGCATTGCCTCTGTTCAATCCATCCGCAATGTTGGAGATGGGATTATGATATATTTTTTTTATTACGGGCTGCTTTGCATTGGTAGGGTTCGTTCTCGCAACCTCTGCCATGAATTCATTTGTGACTAACTACTGAATCGCTGCTGGATTCGAAATTTTTTACTTGAAAGTGTTGTGTTTACTACCACATGGGGCACAGGAAGCGCAAAGAAGAAGCCAAATGCTTGTGTTTTCCATGCATATTGGTGTGGGGAACGTGAAAGGCACGTGAGGAAGGGGGAAGGTTTGATGGGTAAGAGCGTTAAACATTGTCTGCTATTCCTTTGAAAGGGGTCCTTTTCTCCTGCAGCTTTGTCTCCATTGATACTTCGATACATTTCTTTACCTGTCGGCAGACCGCCTATCTCTCAATCCTCACCCTCGCACCCGAATAACTTTTAACACGATATGAATTTGACATGATTAAAATAATTTGTCAAGTCGTCTATCCATATACAACCTGAATTGATATCCTTTTTAAAATAGCGTTGTCATCCCCAATTAGAGTTTGTAACTTTTGACACGGTACGATGATCCTACATGATATAAGCAGGTCATGTATGAGTTTTGACGAGTTTGCGGGTTAAAATGGCGGTATGATAACATGAGAGTTTAAGATGCGATTTTAGGGTTAAAGATGTCAACATGTGAACCCATTAATTCGAACTCGTTGTGAACCCAAACACTAATAATTTTTAGTACAATATGGACCCCTTAATACGATATAAACGAATCAGGGTTGAGTTTTGATGGGTTTGTAAGTTAAATGATTCAATATGAATAACACAATTAAGAAAACTTAAATGGTAATGTTAGGATTTGGAAGTATCAACGTGAAAATCCGTTAACTCAAACTCGTCAACTCATACACGACACGAATTGTCTGCCCTAACCTTCTACCATCCACCATGTTCCTCTACAGTAACTGATGCTGCTGAGGTGAACCGAACCAAACCAAGGCAAGAACGACTCTCCCTCCCCAGTGTGGTGGTCCATTTGAGTCCACCACCATTTTCACTTTTCCTTGGTAGCTGTAAATTAACAGGAAAGAAGAAGTAAAAGCATGAAAGACAAAACCGATACTTTTTCAGTAAAGAAAGTAGCAGTGTGTGTGCGTGTGTGAGTTGGTTAATTCTTGGTGTGACTGGTTCCTGATTGCCTAACAATATTAATGTCGGTTCCATGAACTTTTATCATCTTTTTCTCTCTTTTTACTTAGTTCTTATGATGCATGAACATCAATCTAATTGACAAATTAGGCTCTCACGTTTAGAGAATTTAACGCCGGGATTGTTTAATATGAAAATTCCGTTCCATTCTTAAAAATAGTTCGACGAATTTTAATGATGAACAAGAAATTCAAATTCATATTTTTATTCTTAGACTCGTTATATATATACTTTACTTTTTCCATAAATAGCATCATATTCTCTTAATGTATCTGACTGTGCCATTTTACGGGGTACAACAGAAGTACCGAAGAATCTCCCGTTGACAAGAGATTGTAATTAAGAGGGGGAAAGAAATAACCCAAAAAGAGGGTTTGGGAACGGGATTAGGACCATACTGTTTGTGGAGTAGTGCGGTGAGTGACTTGAAATGATTAGGTTCAAATTATCCAAATTCTCATCGTCTCATATAAAGAGTTATGTTTCGAAAACATTTGAATTTTTATGGTTGATAAAGTACAACACTTAATAAGTAATTGGCACAATTTTTTCACTTATTACTTTTAAAAAATGGGTTAATTATGAACCACACATCATAATATTAGTAAAAACATATGTAATGTAAGAAAATAAATACATGACTATTTTGGAATACATTTTTTCTTAGGATCATAACTCTTTTAATGGAACGGATGGAGTATAACTCAACATAAGGGGAGATTTTTATTTTAATATATATATATATATATATGTATTTATATATACTTTTGTAAAAATGTGTTATATTTAATTATTTACATGAGAAGGGGGAAAATTTTTAACACGGTACAAATTCAGCACGATGTAAACGGGATAAAATTAAGTTTTAATGGATTCACGGGTTAAACGAGCCAACACAAATGACATGATTAATTATATGAGTAAAGTTAATTAGAGTTAGAAATATCAATACATGAAACTCACCAATCTAGACACGTGTAGTTTCTAATACGCTATAAATTAATAAGTTAAAGTTCATCAGTCTTGAGAAGTTCATAGGTTATACGAATCAAACTAATAAAATTTTGTTTTTTTTTTCTTCTGAATTAACAGAAGAAGTACATAATATAACAATTAATAGTCAGCTGGAGTGGTTATGAGAAGCAGAAGGGAGACAGACATATCTACACAAGTGAACATGCATGGAAATATATATATATATATATATATATATATATATATATATATAAACCCTCCTGCATGGGAGCCCTTATCCATGTACACACACACACCCCAACCACCCACCCCACTCTGGGGGTGGAGTGGTCCCTGGACCCTTCCAACCCTCTCGTGCACCATTATTATTAGTATATATTTTTTTATTAATTTTTTTTACAATATATTTAACTGTCAAAAATAGGTTTATATGTATATTGAACCCCTTCAAAATTTTTAAAACATAATTTCTTAATTCACCACTACCCCACCCCACACACGCATATATATATATAGGCCTGTTTTTTTCATCGTTTTGAAAACGATTTTGAAAACAAGTTTTGGAAAATAGTTTTATAATGTAAAAAGTGTATTGAAAATGTAAAAAGTAGATGCTGAATAGTAAAAAGTTGTATTGAAAATGATGAAATATGATTAAAATATATTAAATTTACTGTTGAAACCAAAACCGTTTTCAAAACATAAAAAAAGAACAGGCCCTATATATATATATATATCTACAATTTAATTGTAGGGATTTAATTATAATGGCACTAAGTGCAAGGTAGAGGGTACTTGAGCAATATTGTACTATTTTTGTAAAAATTTTATTACTTGTGGAGTGGTGTTGAAGATACTCTTCTATACTTCTATAATTAGTTGCAACCTAATTAAGCAACTTCTCTTCTTAAAATAGTCAAATTCTTAGGGTGGATTCATTTAATCATGAAATTTGAGTATAATTACGAAATTAATCTCGCTAAAAGCTACAACTACAAAGTATCCTTTTAAGCTTAGGAATGATTACAATTTTTTTGGAATATGGTACAATTTATATGCTTCGCATGGTCGGTCTTATAGCTATTACGTCCTACAATATTTGCTTTGTAGTTTTTATGTTTCGCTTTGTAGTATGAACAATTCAAGGGGTGTAAAAATATTCTATAAAATGTGGGTGGTCTTTGTAATTATACCCAAATCTTATGGGGGTAAATGTAATTCAGCTAATTTTTAAAGTGTATAATTTTTTTTTTATATAAATTTTAAAATACAATATCTAAAATAAAGAGTTATAACTACTTTACTCACTTATACATTTATTTTTTTAAGAATGAATTAATTTTAGATCATACATAATAATATTGATAAAGGTATAAGTTGAGAAGTTAAAAATATAACTAAATTATACTTTTTTTAGTGGAGAATCATTCTATGCATTCGTGGCATAGTATAATCCAGACAATCTCTGTTAATTTAAAGGCAAATGTGTAATTGTATTGTAAAAGTGTGGAATGTGGATCAATAAGAATGGTCAATTTAGTGATAGTTTATCTCCATCAATTTGTTGCACTTATAAAATTAAAAAAAATTATTTCATGCATCGGCTGAACACACAATTTTAGGAGCAGACCAATAGATATGGATAATCATAAAACATGACCCCCTATTAATTGCTCGCACTTTTACAAAAATTTTACACTGGCTGCATAACTCAATTTTGTGCAACGATCGCATGAAATACTTTCTCCGAAACATCGGCTCAACATATGCATAAAAAAAATCGATTTTATTAGGAAATAACTTTTTTTATGGGATCATCGTCATTTGCAATAAATAAATATAGTTAACAGCCATCCATCAACTAATTTGTGACCCGCATTATCACGGGTACAAAATATATTGCATTGTCTCTCCCATGGATTGCGCGGTACACACGTGCATATAATGTTGGGTAGATATGATCTTCAATTTGGCCGGTGGCTAGATAGAATTAATTCATCATGATCACCCTTTGCCCTTTGCTTAATGTTCTTCAAACTTAAACATTAATTATCTATTTATATCGAATCATAGATTCAAAATTTTATTCCTGGTAGAGGTATATAAAAAATAATAATTAATTAAATAGTGTTTTTGCTTAAAAGAAAAACCAAAAAACTTGTATGTAGCGGTGTTTTATATTAGCAAAATCTGAATGTCCTGATTTATGAAACGGTTTATAAGTCACAATGCATGACTTTAAAATAGACTCTTATAATAAAAAACAAATAGAGTACTATTTTGTGTTCCTCTCTTGCCGCAGCTATGGATAGTGATGTTGTTGAGATTGTGATTCGAATCATGTCCAAGTTGGTGAATTAGATGTTTGGCTTGTTAAGTTTGATTCGATTTCATATTTTGTTACAAATATTTTTTAAAATTTATCTTTTAAGAGTAGCAATTCGAGCCATGTCTTTGCTTGTAACGTATTATACTATTATATTGGTATCGAATTATTTTGTGTTACGAATTGACACCCCTAATTAATGTTGTAGATTGATCGCTCATTAACTGTAACTTCTTTCCAACCTAGCCGTACTCCTAAGATAACGTTTGAGAAAGAAGAGTTGCAGAATTGGGTTGGATATATAAAGTGCGATAATATACATAGTGAAAATTTACAACAAAATTCGGATTGCAGCTTCTGGTCCTCTTTCTTAACTATCTCTCATGAATATGGCTTTCTGCATCTTCAAACTAGTGTATATGAAGTTCCAAATTAAGGTTTGAAATTCAATTTATATTTTTTGTACAAATTAATATTTATTGTTTTCATTATATTTTTACATATTCAATACTTTTTAAACATTTTAAAATTAATCTAAATTATATTTTGAACTGTACGTAACTCTGGTACCTTGCAAGGGGCGCGAATTTATCGATTAAACCAACCAATACATAAAATGATTGTATAACAAGACAGACCATACACAATTTTAAAGCACGTATAGGCTTAACAAATTTCTTTCTTTCTCTCCTCCCAAGTCTTCCACGCATGTGATTTAATAGATAGATAGACTCTTTGGCATAGAATTGAGGTGCATTTGGCATGCGAGAACTAAAATGATGCGAATGCAAAAATGATTAATTCAAAAAAATTGAAATCATGCGTTTGGATAATGCAAATATGAAAATAAACTAATCATTTATATACATAATTGATACGGGTAAGGAAAACCCAACATGATTATGCAAAACTGATAACAATTTTCATCATTTTTTGACATTTGTCAAATAAATAAAAAAGTTAAGATTCCCATAGAAAACGACTACTTTAAACCCAGATAGGCCAGGGAATTCCCTTAAGACCTATTTTCATTCTTGCGCGCCCAAATGCACCACTGTTAGCGTGATAGAAAAATGTGTACAAATGTAAAAGTAAATGAAAATTGTAATTAGTTAAACAAGATTAATTACTAATAAAGTTATCCAAAATTCTTAATTAAATCCCAACTAATTATTAAAGATCGATCCTGATCAAGTAATTGTCCTATAAAGTTAAGACCTAACCATTTTTAATTAGTATTCTTAATTTATATGAATTAAACTAAAGCTGAAACGACGCTTTAAAAAAAAAAAGAAAAAAGAAGAGTCATGTGATCACTGCTAAAATCAGCTGCAAATCCCAAATTAAATTTCATATCACGCACCTTGCCTGACACAGTTTTTGCCTCTACCCCCAAATTAATTTAATCAAAAATAAATTAATTAATATTTAATTTATTTATTTATTAACTAATTAATTAAGTAAAGAAGAAAAATTGAGCATCTACCACCTTCCTAGCAGTAGACAGGCTTGCTAGGCAGTATTCATAAATTAATTAGTTTTTTTCAGATATTTTTAAATTTAAAGATTCTCAAATGAATATCAGAAATAAAATATAATTTTTATATAGGACATAAATTTAAAAAAATAAAGGAAAAGAATCATTATCACAAACATTAGAATCTTCCCAAATAAGATTCTACGTACAGTCTATGGATCACCAACGCCTAGGATCGCACATACACTATTTGTATCCTACAAATTAATACCATCTTTTATTAATTACTAATTTCATCTATCATTATTTTCTCTTTCCTTGTCCAAAAGCTCACAGTCACACACATATGTATTGAGATAGGATATAGGACCGAGCTACTACCCCAACAGTTGTGATGCATGGAGGGTCATCCAGAGGTTGACAGTTTGATTTCTACTTTTTCCAGTTAGTCGTGGAGTCAACCACCTAAAGTCAAGTGGGGCAAAATATTTACGACAACAATATTTTTCCATGGCATAATAAAATATGAAAATTATCTATTGTCAATTTCAATTTTGCCCCAAAAGTTTTTATAATTTTGTTGGGGTAATTACTCAAAAACTCCTAAATTTTATATAATTTATAATATAATAAGCGTACTTTTGAAAGAAAAAAAAAAATGAGTCCGCCCCGCTGCCAGTTCTAACTATTTAGAGTGCAGATTGGCATGACTCTGTAGGAGACTTCCTAACTTCATTATTTCTATCCTCATTTTACCTCGCTCCATCTTTCCTTTCAACATTCTTCTTTTTGTGAAATGGTAGAAAAGGAAGATATAGTTAGAGCAGACATAAGATTCAATGGGCATACAATTATCCTCAATAGATCATTTATACAAGTTATTAGGTTATACTGTGTCTAAATTAATAAAACGATGTCCAAATAACGTAATTTTAGTAAAATAATATAAAATAATTTGAATAAGTAGTCTATTCTCATTTCTCACCATTGTCCATGTACGTTGTAGGTTTATATAAACCCAAATTATACTTATCGGTTATTAGGGTGATTAACGGCTAGTTATACATATAGTCTGATTCCTTTATATAGGCTTTCCCTCTCCCCCTCCTATTAATCCAGTTCATTTTGTAAAAGTTACAGTAGTGATTTTTTTAAAATATAAGTTTCTTAAAAATAATAATTTGTTATTGCTAATTTTTAAGTGTTAATTCATTATAAATCAATCACACGTAATTATTTCAATTAAAAAAAACATGAAATGTAAGAAAATAGAAACACAAAACAAATCTGTCAACTGGGCATTTTAAAATGTTCCATAAACTCATATACAGACTTCGAATTGTCACACTTACGAGAAAGTGAAGACAGTTTTTAACGCAATACAAAAATACAACACAATCCAATACGTTCAAAGTAACCCAATACATAAAAAGTAATCCGTCAATATTTCACAACCCCAGTTGTGACCCTTGCTATTATACCATATATGTGTGTGTTTGGTAAGTTGGGTGATGAACCAAACATGGTGAATTTTCACCTTTTTTATTTGAATATATATACACTCCAACTTCTCAGATAAAGAGTTCAATTTCAAAAAAATAAAATTGTCCTACTAGTTCAAATTTGTTTACATAACACATACTCCCTCTTATATCCAAAATAGAGGGTTTTAAAGAGTTTTCAGACATATTAAGAAATCCGTTTAAATGATAAAAAAAATCTCTAACATTGTAATTTCTTTTACTACTAGGAGTCTTGGAGTTGTATTCCAATCAATGCCCACTTAGCCCTAACATTGTAACTCTTAATCGGATAAGTTAAGATATGAGTTAATTTAGGAAAATATTTATACATTTTTGCCAAACGTTATTAATTTTGTAAATAGTTACTTCCTCTAAAACGTCATTTATTTTGAATTCAGAGATTAATAATGTGTAGTTCACAATTAACATACACTTAAAATAAAGGTATAACTAAGGGCATATTCTTTTGGTTTTGATTTCAACAGTAAATTTAATATATTATAATAATTTTTCATCATTTTAAATAAAAAGTTTTACTATTTAATTATATCTTTTTATATTTTCACTATATTTTTTACATTATAAAACTATTTTCAAAAACATATTTTCAAAATAATAAAAAAGAACAAACTCTAAAAAAGAAAATATCAAATTACTTATTTTAGTTATTATAGTGATTCTCGTTCGTAACAAATTATATATTTTTCAAATTGAATTCTTAGAGGCAAAGGAGAATATGGATTGGATGAAAGGGAATAAAGATTGGGAGGGGGTAAGTCTCACATGGAGTGCATGAAAGTAGGCACGTCTTAGGACTGACCTAAACTCTTTAATTTAAGGGTAGGGAGTGTCTCTTTCTAGAGGACCAAAGAAGTGGGGGGTGGTGGAATTCCGTGCGAAAAGATATGCTAGCAAACACTCACATTAACCAATTTCACTCTCTCTCTCTCTCTCTCTCTCTCTCTCTCTCCCTCTCCCTCTGTAGCAGAAAACGATGTAATCCAAAATCCCATGGAGTTCTGCTCTTCTAACTTCTAACATTCTCTGCATCTATTATTAACCTTAAAAATAATCAAATTTAACTACTGAGTCAATATCTAATCAGTTGTGACATATATAGACGTGGATACTCGCTTTCTACATCTGTCAATTATACTTATTAAAATATAGATTTATAGGATTTTATGGGAGACTTATAACTTCATTCTTTCATGCTTTACAATATTAAAAGAAGAAAAAATAAATAAATAAAATCAAACGTAATAACGTATGTATGCATCAATCATGATGGTTTTGGTTACGTACGTGGTTTCGAAAGATCGCCACATTGTTCATCTTTTTCCGGCCGTCCATCAATAATATGATGATGATCTTCACTGAAATTGAGGTACTTCGATTCCTTCCCCAGAATATTGCTCATATATTTTATAGTTAGCCTCCGCTCTTATTCAATAATTCTACCCCTTCTTCATTTTTGGACCTCGTTTTTTAATATTGTGACTTTTTTATGCTGTGTTTTAAGAACTCATTTTGTATTATCTTTTTCAATAATATAAAATAAATTTTTTAAATAGGATAGAGAGAATACAAGTTAAAACGGTCAAATGAATAATGAAATTAGTTATTCTATGATCTTTAGGTATAAGTATTTCTCTTTTATCACTATCTTAACTCCCTTCGTATTGACACCGTGATAAATTTTACATTTTCAAAACATAAGTTTTATTAATCGATCCATTACGACAAAAAGAGTATTTGGTCATGCGTGCTTTTCAGACCAACATGATCCAAAGCAAAGAAGAAGCGATGTGAATGTTCAACTTAATTATGATGATTTTTTGCACCACAACAACTAATATACGCTTTGTTTCATTAAAAAAATTTTGTTTCAAAAACTAAATAAGTTTTGTTTAAACTAAATAAGTTAAATTTTATCATATTAAGAATATATATGACACGTAATTAGGAAGTATGCAAAATGATTTGAATTAATTGCTAATCAAAGAGATCTGACATCTTTAAAGAACAAATGAACTGTCCTTGTGACTCATTAATTTCTACTTGGCTGCTGGCTGAAACTTACGTGGCTCGCCAATAAAATCACTGTTTTTTTTTTTTTTTTTTCTGTTCTTTTCCCAATTGCTGTGGAAGATTCTTATTACTTTCGTAACTGAGCATGACGTATATATATATATACATGGAAACAGTAGTTTTTAGTTTTTTACTGTACATTTTCACTTAAAGAGGGCCATTTATTAATTAATGATATTTTTAGAAATATTATACTTTCTCCTTCTCCGTCTTCTATAAAGAGTTATCTTTATAATATTCTAAATAATTTTACAAAGTGGACCACGTTAGTGGGACGTAAGGAATAAGATTTATAAGTGGTACTTAAATAAAGTTGAGATTAGCAAATATGCATGTTATAACAAATATAGAAGAGTACTATTGTTGTGACATTTAAAGCTATTACAATATTTTTTATTTATTACATTTTAGGAATAACATTGATCTGACCAGTTTTGAACTATTATTTTAGCATCTTTGAAGGCGGTTCTCACGGGCTTTTGCCCAAGTTGTTAGTATTTTATGACATGTTTAGAGAACATCCCAAATAAGGAGGAAAGACGCTAAAACAAGGATTTTGGAGCAAGAGATGTTTGGGCAGAATATCACACGGGTTGTGGCCCAAAAAGGAGAAAACTGAAGCCCAGTGGTGCAGCTGAAGTTCTAAAAAGATCCCGAAATTACTGCAGTAGAAGTAAAAGCTGAAGTTCTAGAAGGATCCAAAAATTACTGCAGTGAAAGTCAAAAGCAAAAGCTCTAGAAGAATCTCCAGAAATCAATCGGTAGTTTCCTTCATCTGAGTGATGTGCTGACTTTGTCAAAGATTGCTGTATCTCCTTAAGTGATATTTTTACAGAGAGATGATTGTTTTCCTCTCTATAAATAGTGCTCTCATAGGTAGAATTCATTCAGTTTTTCACACACAGTTCTAATTCAGAGTTTCTCATTCAATATTCATTTTAGTTTTTTCATTCTTTATTCACATAGAGTTCTTTCTTTAGTTTTGATAGAGTTAAAATTTCACGATACATTATTCTAGCAGTAGTTCTATTTTATTTGAGAATTCCTTCTGGCAGGCTACCCATTGCCCAAACGGGAAGAGTCTCCAGTAGCAATTTTCAGTAAAGTATCTCTTTTTCATATTCCATCCTTGCCTTCATTTCATGGCTGCTTTAATCTTATTTCGTGAGATGTTTAATTCTATGAGTAGCTAAATTCTCTTATTCTAGTATTATGTGAGAAACCTTAGCCATTGCATGTATGAAACCAAAGCATGAATTCCAGTATAATTAACTAGTTCCATAATTGCCTGTGTTTATATGTCTAAAAACTAAGGTCATATTAAGTTTGATCACCTTAATATAGATCTGGTAGGGCCAGTGAGTGGCACGACTACCGGCCGAGTAGTACAGGTTTAATTGGGTAGTAATCTCTTGAGCATCGTCGAGGGGGGTTACTGGTTTTGGGTTCTTCTTATTCTTAATGCTTCTAGCTTAGTTAATATGGTGATTGCAGGAACTCGCGGCCTGTTAATTAAACTAGATAGGGAAATAACCTTAACTGTAGGGACTCACGGGGGTCATCGATTCATTAAGGGAGAATTGGATTATGATTGTGGGGACTCGCGGTAATATATAACTGAAACAACATAGGATAATTAGACAGTAAAAATGGTTTATGATTACATGCATACGGTTAAGGTGGATTGCATAATGCTAGGATATTCTTCTTAATAGATTCTTAATCTTTTTGCATATCTGGTTTGCCTTATTTTACCTTTCTCCAAATTCAAGGTCTCTAGGAGACATAAAAGGTGACTACTAGTCAAGTTTGGTTAATTTGCATATTAATTGGAAATTGTGTTGAATTTGCCGTCTCTGTGGATCGACCATATACTCTGCTGTGCTACATTTTATTTAGCTAAATTGGTGTAGGTTTTAACATTATTTTTACTGCATTTGATAGTCCTATGACGGGTTTATCAAACATCTTATACGATATTTTTAAGTGTAACAAAATTTTGCAATATTTTTGTATCTAGCTATTTTAGCAGGTCACACTTTTTAACTCTGGTAAAATTTAGTGATACTGTGAAATGTAACCGAGTATGTGAAACATTCTTAGTCGTCACAAAGATATTGTCAGTATCGACCACTTTTAACATAGTTTTTACATTTTATAATAAGTTTTCGTTATTTTCACTGTAGTGGGGAGGGTGGAGTAATGGTAATGGAAATGCCATATAACCATGAGATCATAGGCTCAAATCTTGAAGATGCAAGAGTAAAAAATAAAACTAAAATTTTTTCGTCATTTTCAATGCACTTTCCTATAACTTCGTAAATAGACAAATATACTAGCCTACATTTCTAAACCTCTTTTAACATTGTAACATTCATTTTCAAAATACATTTTCAAAACAGAAATACCATACAGAAAGGCCAGTTTTCCTTAGTCTTTGTCTATTAATCTAATCTTTTTAACCCATCAAAGCATTTCAATTGAACTAATTAACCATAAAATCATCTTTCAACACATGATTAAGATCACTCAACATATTTTGCTCCCTCTATTCTATTATAATAATCTATTTTAAAATTATACTTTGTAACTCAAAACAGTTGACAGAACCTGCTAATAAAATGGAAAATAATTATTTTCTTGGAAATATCAACAAAATTTTTCTTGCAAAATATGGAAGATGGGAATTGGATTGCAATCATTTGCCAAAAGTTTTGGGCAGATAATATATAATAAATGACGTCACTAAAAGGGACAAGTACACTAGCTAGACTAGAGCCTATGCATATTCTCTAACTCATCTTTCTTTCTTTCTTTCTTTTTAATGCTCAGACAAACAAAAAGAGGCTGCTGCTGCTTCAGCTACAAAATTCATCATCTTCAAGTTAATTCAACAAACATTAATCCTAGGATTTTGGTCATATCATTCATCAATTAGATTAAGATAATTAAAGGGATAACTAAACTTAAAAACCTTTTCTTTCCTTTCTTTCTTTTCCAGCATATAGATAGCTAGGACCACGACCACGACCACGACCACATGATCATGATCGGACGTTAAATAAGCTGCCGGTAATCGGGCCCAATATGTTGATGGATCAAGTAATCGTCACCGTTGGATGAGACATCAAACATCATGTTTTGATGAAGAAATTGCTGCTGATGCTGCTGAGCCCTCACCATCTCCTTTTGCCTCCTCAGCTCCAGCACTTTGCGGTGGGAATTGGAGTGCTTCGTCAGCACGAAAGTCGGGCTCGCCGCGGGCCGGTATTCGGGCACTAGCCGGCCCGACTTGTACCGGACCCCACAGGCGTTACAAAGCGTTTTGGGGCCCATTGGACCAGTCCTCCACTGAGGTGTCTTATCCGTAGCACAATGGAGGCATTTCCTCCCTTCCCCATTGCCTCCTGCCGCGGCCGCCACCCCGGTCGCGCTACTAATGTGATCGAAACCTTCCTTCTTCCTCGGCGCTGAGGCCTTGACGGTCTTCTTCCCTATGCTAGTGCTGATCCCGGACTCCGAGGAGGACGACATCGTGGCTGTCACGGTGGAGGTTGTGGCGGAGGCCGGGGCGGTCGGGGGTTGCGGTGAGACCACCAGTAGGCGGGATGTCCAATTGCATGGGGCAGCGCGTGAACGCTTACTACGTGCCTTAGCGGGCACGGACAACATTTCGGGCCGAAACATCGGGTTCGACGTCGCCCGATTGGGTTCAGGCTCGTACTCGTGGGTTTCCGATTCTTCGGTATTCTGGGCCTTCATTCCGGAAATTAAGTGCAGCTTTTGGAGGTCTTCACTCGAGAACGATTCTTCCACAAAATTCGATAACCATTCAAGCTCCGCTAAATCATCATACTGTGAACAAAAATTAAAAATAAATTAAAATTTATATATAATTCTCTTTTTTTTTTTTTTTGGTAAAAAATCAAAATTAATTTCATCACGTATCCATTAATGTCCCAACTACCCGCATTTCATCTTATCGGCAATCTTGCAACGTTCCCATATTAAAATTATAATTTTTTTGTAATAAAAAAAATTAAATTAATATTATCCCTTGAAATTACATTTTTTTTATTAAAAAAAAAAATTAGAAGGCACTGAATGACAGAAAAGTATAAGTTTCTCTTTATAGAAGATAACGAATTTCCTGAGGGAAAATTGACGTACAAAAGTGTTAAAGTGACGCCCTTTAGTAGTAGTTTCCATTTATGTGACTTTAATATAAGTCACATGAAATCAATGTACACATTACTCCACGTACATAAAAGAAAAAAAAACTCACCGGCACGCAAAGTTCGCTAGAGAATTGAACGTCGGTGAAATTCCGGCATCCCCCGCCCCCTCCCATGTCCCCCGGGGCGGCCGTGGGAAAATGCGCGGGCTCGGTGGTGGTCCCGGAGAAGGCCGAGGAGTTGCACGACGTGTCAATCATCGTGGAAGAGTCCGTGGTGACGTCCACATCCACGTCGCCAACGCCGTCGTCGTTGGGGAAGTCTAGAAGATCATCGATGGCGAAATGGTCGGAGTTTTTAGGGTAGGATTCGGGATTCTCCATGAAGATCGGAAAAAGTATATCACTTGGGAGTGGAGGAGAGTTCGTAGTAGAGATTATATTGTGAGTGTGTGAGTGTGTGTAGGTTTTGAAGAGGGAAGTGAAGAGGAGGAGAAGAAGAAGAAGAAAAAGAATGGAGGAGAGAGAGAGGGGGAAGTGGAAGAAGGAAGAAGAGAAGGAGAGGGTTTATTTGCATTTGAAGAGGGGACAGGCGGACAGCTAAAAAATTGGAATTTGACGAGGAGAAAATATGGCTTTAAAAAAATTAACCAACAAGATAATTATTTATTAGTCTTTTTTTTTTAATTAGGTGGAAAAAAAAAAGTGTGATTAATTATGTGGTGCGATTTTACTTTTGTGCCCTCATTTCTAGAGGAGCTTCATTTTTGTGGTTTTCCATTTTTGTTCTCAACATAAAAATTAGAAAAAAAGGGAAGTGGACCACACGTGAGAGTTTGTTGCTAGCTAGAATGAATGTAATGAATATTGTAGGAATGGTCTTTCCTTAAGAATAAGGTCATCCCCCTACCCTCCTTCTACTTCAAAGCTCTTTTTAAGATAAGGAAGAATTATATTTCAAAAAACCAAGGAAAAAAAGAAAGAAGAAAAAAAGAAAGAAAGTGATAATGGGACCATGATAGAGTAGGACTAAAGGTTTTGAATCATCCAACAATTATGCAAAAACTCAAGATTTCCTACTCACTTAGTTACTTAAACTTGTTGCATATCATGCATGCATGTTTAACAGAGGTTTTAAACGACGACACGACAGTTGTACTTTATGCGTCTATATCAAAAGTAAGAAATTCGAATTCCACTAATTGTAAAATATAATTTTTGTTAAAATTGTGAAACTCAAAGTAATATAAGTAAAATTAGTGGTTCATTTAACTCTACATGTTTAAACGTGTATCCACAGGTGAAAAGTAAAGTAACCTGATATGATGAAAATATAACCATCAACGAACAACAATTAAACCTGTATCTACAAAAGAAATTGATTTTGTACAATGTAGAAGTTTTATTCTTAACTAGTTCGTTGAGAACAAAAGAAGATTAGCTCACCTAATTGTATAATTTCTTTGGGGAAATGAAAATGGTTGCTTGCAATTTACACGTTTGTTAATGTAAAGCATGTAGGGACATAATTGTAAAAAGGAAAGAAAACAACCGCCCCTTTTGACACGTGATGGAGGGGGTAAAAAGTAAAACAAAAAAGGAATAATCAGTAATTAATTAGAAAATAATTTAGTAAATTCAAATTCAACCCCTTAGGAACCGATCTAGCAGGTTTGTCGCTGCGACTCGTGCATTAGTGTCCAAGTTTACAGCCCGATTCCTCAGGTTTTATAATTTTTATCATCGAGACTCGCGCTCCCTATTTTCTTTATTTCTTTTTTTAAAAAATAAAAATAATTAAATTTCTGCAAAAATTTTCTTTTTTATTCTGGGCTATTTTTAAATTTAAATATTCCTTTTTCTCAGAAGTGGCCCCCACTCGGAAGCACGACGGTTCCAGCTAGGATTTTACTTTCCTTTTTTTTTTTAAATTTATCCTTTTCGGTTTTACCGGGGTTTGTTAGTTTTTTTGTTTTGTTTTTCTTTTTTTACCGCCGTCATTGCCACATGGGATGGGTTTTCGCAATCCCATAGTAATTATTCTGTGGGTGACACGTGGCGGTTAGTGTAAGAGTGATTAGTTTCGGTGGGTCCGGCGTTAGCAATCCCTATGTAAGAGACCAGATAAGGTTTCCTCTGCTGTCATTTATTGAGGTGATAAATTCGGCTGCCAAAAATTAAAAGAAAGAAAAAAAAGAAGGTAAATTTGGATATTTCTGTCCGTTATTAGTAATTTTGGTGGAGAGATACCACTGTCGAATGTATAACTTTTTATAAACGTTAAAGTATTACGCATAAAATAACTTATATAAAATAGGTTTTGGTGAATAGATACGACCCTCAAATGTACAATTTTTTATAAACGTCAAAGTACCACACATAAAATAATTTATATAAAATAGGTTTATAGATGCAACGAATCTCGAAATACACGTAATATCACTTTCGCTTGCGTAAGTAATATGGAGATACTCTTAAGTATGAAAGTCATACTTTTGTAGTACTTATACAATGTTGCTCTTGAAGTAAAATTAGTTTGATACAACATTACTCTTGAAGTAAACTTGATATCCATAGATAATAACATTGTTTGTTCTAATTAGTTCCATACAATTAATGCTATTATAAAACTAAAATTGGAATATACAAAGAAGAGAAATGATTAGGAGAGTGAAAACACATAGTACAAATGTAAAGTGAATAATGTGGTATCATACGATAGTTACATTTGGTCATTTGTTTTACATTAGAAGTTCAATAAAATTTTAATATGTGAATACCACGTCACACTACTACAAAAAGGACTTTTAATGGCGGTTTTTTAGGGCTTTTAACGGCGGTTTTTGGCATTTTTGAACCGCCTTCTATCTGGCAGCCGTAGAAAGTTTACGGACTTTCTACGGCGGTTGTGAACCGCCATAGAAAGTTCGGACTTTCTACGGCGGTTTTTTTCAAAACTGCCGTAGAAAGTCCGAACTTTCAACGGCGGTTCGCTTAGGAACCGCCGTAGAAAGTTAACTTTCAACGGCGGTTTTGAAGATAACCGCCGTAGAAAGTTAAAAAATTTGTTTAAAAAAATTTTAATATTTTATTTTTTTTTCTACATTCAAAAAATATATATCAAAATTAGTAGGAACAGCCTTAGAAAGGTTTTGATATATATATATAGATATATATATTTCAACTTTATTCAAAATATATATATCAAAACTTCCATGCTAATATACCGAACAACCACCAAACTTCAAAAATTTTTGCTTGCATCCATCAAATTCTAATTAATTTAATCATTAACAGTAAGAACAATATAATAATCACCGATAGAACACTAACCCGAATTTAATCATTCATCATCTCACCAAACCCGAATTTAACAATAATAATAAACCCTAGGCCAATCACAATAATCAAGTAACAATAAAATTTGTAAAGCTTAAATAAAGTTGAAACTATTCTATATTATCTTTTTTATGATTTGAAGCCCACAACAAGGACCAATTGTGGTGAAATTATGATGGGGGATTAACTCCAAGTGGTGGGTGATGGCCGATTAAGAAACCATATCTGGAGTTGAGTGATGGCGGATCTTGTTATCAACGCTATCGGAAGAACGACTTCGGGGGAAGACAAGAGAAAAAACCAACGGAAAGAGGATGGGCGTCGGCAACGAGAGAATGCTTCGGTTTGCTGGAGATGGAAACAGGGGGAAGCTAGCCGCGGCCGGTTGGAGATGGAAACAAAGGAAAACCCTTAAAATTAAAAAAAAATCAAGTTTCTATGGCTGTTGTAATTGAAACCGCCATAGAAATTTTCTATGGCGGTTTCAATTACAACCGCCGTAGAAAGTCCATTTCTACTGCGGTTTTAATAAATCCGTCGTAGAAAGCCCGTAATTGTGAATTCCGGCCCGTTCCTCCATTCCTATTAATTTCTATTTTTGTAAATTAAGCCCCAAATTTTTTTAAATTTAATAATAAATATGTATTTTACTATTTATCAATTTTATAGAAAAATTCATCATATTTATTAATTATATGGCGGTTAAAAATACAACCGTCTAGAAAGGAACTTTCTACGGCGGTTAGAAATAAACCGCCGTAGAAAGTACCCCTTTTTACGGCGGGTTTTGAAAAGCCGCCGTAGAAAGTACCCCGCCGTAAAAAGTACCCCTTTTTACGGCGGTTTTAAAACCGCCGTAGAAAGTCCTCTTTTTACGGCGGTTTTTAGGTGACTTTCTACGGCGGTTATCAAAAACCGCCGTAGAAAGTCCCTTTCTACGGCGGTTTTATATAGAACCGCCGTAGAAAGTCCGTACTTTCTTTTTAATTGCGGTTTTGGTCTTTCCGCCGTTAAAGCACCGCCGTAGAAAGTCCATTTTGTAGTAGTGTCAGTCACTAGACAATTTCACTCGTAGAAACAATAAAGTTGATACTTTTCAATCTTTAACATTATTACAAACTTTTAAATCAAAATATGATATTCAAAAATACATGCAATTAATATTAATAAATAAAAAACATACACAAGTCTCAAATATCGTTTCATATATATGAACCCGTTTTACCAGTAATTCTTCCCCGCTCTCCATTTTTGTGTTCAAGTAACTTTGTATATTACTTCAACGAAGGGAAAACTCTGAAAAAGGAAAAGAGAACCCGAGTCGTTGCTTGTATCGGAGGTTTTAACAGTACAGTTACAATTTTAATGGCTTTATCAGATTTTTTTATTTATTTTTTTATTATCCCAAAAGATTAAATAAAAATACACCATTGGTCCAAACAGCACGTGACAAGGCGGGAGGGGCTGTGTCAGCTAACCATGTGAGGAGTAAGTACTTCGCTAGTGTCACTCCAAAGCCACCACCACTGACGGTGGTCAATGTCACGTGTCTCTCTCCGAGAGGGGCTTTTTCTGGGTTAGCTCCGTCGGACGGAAAAGAGGGATCTCCGGCGATCTGAAAAATATCCGATCAGATTCTTAGTGGCAGTGGTGGTTACTGGTTCGGATAACGTGAGTGCACTTGGCGTGGAGGCCACGTGAGAGCTGCGATTTAGTGTAGTGAGGTGCAATAATTTGCATCGCATCGCAGCACCGGTGGGTTATTCTATTTCTTGTGAGCCGGTCACGTGAGAGGGGGTGCTTTGTTTTTTTTGCTTTTTCCATGTTTTGCTTCGTGGTCACACCATTTTATTATTGTCATCTTAATGAGTAGTGATTATACAAAAGTTTGGAGAATTCTCTGGGGAAATAATTTGACAATTAATTAGAGGAACGTTGTTTGATAATTACAACTAAAATTGCCCAATAATTATTGCAACGTAGATACTAATTATTTTCTATAATTTACTATTAGGAGTGAATCTGTATTCAAGCATATGTCGATTTGATATGACTATTAACATTTTTTTTTTTTTTGAGAATTAGGCTACGTAGGTCTCCTTACAACTTTTTTCTCCCTCTCGATGAGATTCGACCCCGCGTGTTGCAGGAAAGCTATTCTACATCTTTTCGCTGAGCTATTAGTCGTTCCCTATAACTATGAAGTGTTCAATAAATTATGGATTTGATAATAACAATTGTCATTATAACTATGGCATCTATTCAAACATGGTAGCGAACAACTTTGTTAGCATTAGTTCTGCTTTTGTTTTTGTTTTTCACGGTGTACTTCATATTTCTACTTCATTCGTCCTATATAAAGAGTTATAGTTGTTTTTTTTTTTTAAAGTTGTCTTAATAAAAAAAAAAAGGTATACTTTCCATTTGTTTACCTTGCATACCCTTATTATATAATAATATGTGGTTCACAGATAATCCTTATTTAAAAAAAAAAAAGATATAAGTAAAAAAAAAAAAAAAGATATAAGTAAAAAATATGGTGCAAAATAACTTATTTTAGGTGTTGTACCTTAGAACCCTAATAAATTGTATATTTTTCAAAAAAAATTCTTTTTTCAGTAGGACGGATAAAATAATAATCTCTTATCTTTTCCAAAAACATATTATTCTTATTTAATCACATATTTTTATACTTTTAAAATTTCAGTATTCTTTAGTCTTTACATATAAATCCTTTCAAAAATATATTTTTAAAAACATCCTTAAATAAGATAACGTGGTGCCCTTAGTCCTTGAAAATTGAATTGGGTTCTCAAGGGCGGAAAGTAAACGAAAACGCAGTTGGAAGAATGAGCAACTTCTGTATTAAAGTCCAATAAAGTTTGGGCTTATTGACAATGTAATGATAGCTAAAAAATTACAATATCACAAAGCCCTACAAAGGCCCAAGAATATCAAGTTCAAATAAAGATTTGACTCTGAACAAGGTGAAGTTATTCAGTATATCGAATACACCACGTAAGATAGTGTATCCAGATATATTCAGGGAGTAAGATGTTATTTTGAGGGAAAACTGATATACGTGTAAGGAGCCCAAGATCAATACGCATCCATCATTTACTTGTTGGACTATTTTCATGGATACATTAGATATATCTAATAATTTTCTGAGAATCAGGTTGGATTTGACCCAGACTCTATCTAGGTCCAGGTGAATGTCAGCATCACCGCTACTAAGTTTCAAGTAAACACTGTAATACCGATGTCAAAAACCTAGTTTCAGGCCAACATTACAATACTAACGTCATCAAGTAACGATACGTCCCAAAATCGAGAAAGGTGGCGGATTGTTTGGGTGAATACATTCTCCTATTGAGTTTTGGTAAAAGTAACAAATATTATAACAATTACATTTACATCCCTTGATTTTTGGTAATATTACGAATGCCTTCATTCAAGCAATAACAAAAAATTAAAAAAAAATTTGATTTTTGTTATTAAGAATGCCTTCATCCAAGCAACAACAAAAAATAAAAAAAATAAAATTGATTTTTGTAAATTGATTTATTATTTTGAACAAATTAGTGGACAATGGTAACTGTCAAAAAAACTTGAAAGAGCATTTATAATTTTACCACAGCTCAAAAAAGGTAAATGTAACTCATTTTATACACATAGTTTTTACGTCTTATAATATTATACCATATTACCATGTTTGTGGTGGGCAAGAGTAGAAAAATCTCATTTTTAAGTCTAAACTCTATAGTAATAAAGAAATTCTAAATTATTCAAACTTAGAGCTGTTTAAATTGGCCAGCAGGTCGGGGCGGGCAAATGGCCAGAACTGAACCGACCCGAACTTTCAGTTCGGTTCAGGGCGGAACGGGTCATGTACGCGGTACTGACCTAGTTTGACCCTAAACCTATCTAATGCCTTGTCGATTTTCTTCCTCCACTCAAAACTTTACCTATCAATTCTCTTAATCCCCACGCCCCTTTCTCTCGCTGTCGCCGTCAGCCGTTTCCCTCACCGTCCCGAATCAAACTTATATCTCGCGAGCGACTCGGTTCATTTCCTCCCGTATACCACCCCTTCAGTTGAAAGTTTGAAACCTCAAAATTTCTATAACAAATTAAGACTTAAAGGAAAAAACTCTTATTAATGCACAAGGCAGAGAACATCACTTTGGGCCCAAAATAATCATTAGACTTCACGTAGAAGTCCAACAGATCTTATCCTCCCTTTTCTCTCAAGCCCATTATTGAGTCCTTGGAGCACTGAGATCGACGATCGCCGATCTCCGGTGGCCGAACTGAATAAACTATGTCGACGCAAAAGAGACAGAGTAGCGGCAGCAGCGTTGAGAGGGACGGCGATCTCATCGACTTCGCAGTGAGAATCTGGAACAAAACGGTGTCGGAGCCTTATTATTTGTTCCACTTGTTACTATTTTTCTCTTACATCCCCATTCGCTGCTCCGCTTCCCGTGTCCTCTCTCCTTCACGCGCCGCCATTCTTTTCATCCGTGTACGGTAGTATTATAGCAACGTTTCTCTATCGTTCAATTATCTCTCGCACTGTCGCACAGTAGTTAATTTCATGCTATTTCTAACGAGTTTGAGTTGTTTCCTTGGGCAGGAAATTCAAGCGGTGGTTGCATTTTGCCTTTTGACCGTTGTAAAGGTATTATCATTCGTTGAATTCCTTTCATGTACCAAGTTAGCTAATTTATTTATGAAAACTGTATTTAATTTTTGTTTCCTTCCAAAATGACTGCTCGTATTATTTAGTGTTGAAGCTTTTAATCACTGGATTAGGAATATCGATTTAGTCCTAATCATTATTGTAATTAAAATAGATTGAAGATTTAAAGTTTTAAAGAGCTCATCAATGTAGATATTAGAATTTTTTTCAGTTTGAAGATTTTAAAAGTTGATTGAGTTCTTTCCTTATAATGCCTTTTATTGCCTTTTATTCTCCAAATGATGTGCCAGACTGATTGATATGTGCAAGTCTATGAATGCAAATGCTAACTTGTGGCATTTTGCTCGGAGTTTTTGTTTTGTGCTTTGAAATTGCAATGACTAACTCTACCCTCAAAATGTAAATGCATGAAAGTTACAAGGTTGAGGAAATAGGATTCTGCTTCTTTATGTGGTAGTTATTGTGAGTAATTATTCGAAATGGAGAAATGAAATATGTATTGTATGTGATTGGTGCCACTGGAAGAATGATTTTTATGGGTGAATCAACATTTGCAGTTAATTTAGTCTTCTTATGCCTTTTCCTTCAAATTTGTCAGTTGGTAAGAGATGAAACATGGGAGGAGTTCATTTCCAACACTCTGTTCTTTGCCAAGGTGATATATTTGGTCTTTATTCTTTCTTAGTTACATCTCACTATCTTTGATATGATGTTTATTTAGGTTAGTTTGAAGTACTCTTATCTCTGTGTGAGAGGATCAGAGAAGTCATCCTTATTCAATTAGGAGTGAACTGCAAAACACATCACTTAACTATGGGTGTTTTGCAAAAAATGGCACTTTATTAAAAATGCTCTTTTTATGACACTCAACTTTCATTTTTGCTCGAAAAGTACCACTCTGTCAAACTAGTCCGTTAACTTACTAACATTTTGATTTAGTCAGGGTAAAATGGTCATTTTGCTTTAAAAAAATTTTATAAATTTTTTTTCTGTCAATTAAAAGAAATTGGCCAGTTTTTAAAAATTGGCAGAAATTGAAAATTTGTTTTTAAAATGGCCAATTTTTTAAAATTGGCAGAAAAAAATTTTTTTTTTTTAATTTTTAAAAAAAATTTTTAAAGAAAAATGACCATTTTACCCCTGACTAAATCTAACTGTTAGTGAGTTAACAGACTAGTTTGACAGAGTGGTACTTTTCGAGCAAAAATGAAAGTTGAGTGTCACAAAAAGAGCGTTTTTAGTAAAGTGTCATTTTTTGCAAAACACCCATAGTTAAGTGATGTGTTTTGCAGTTCACTCTTCAATTAGTTTCTTTGGTTCTTTTTAATCTTTTTCTGAAAGACAGTTTCTTTTGTGAATTTGTTGACCTGAGAATTCTGTTAGTCGCCCATGAGATATGAAATTAAGTTATGGAGTACTAAAAGTTCAGCACTCAAACTAGAAATCCACGTAGTATTTTTATTGAACATTTTAGAAACCAAGTGTAGTCATTCCATATTGAGATAAATGGTGGATAGAGTGCCGCGCCATACTGATAGTTGGCAATGTGGGTGTGTGCATCAAAAGGACAATTAGAGAAATATCCATATAGTGGCGTTGGATAGTGTGAAAGCCTTTTGGGATGAATGACGTTTCTCCTTATTGCAAGATACAATCCTTTTAGGATGAATTATTGACATAATTCTGGTTGATTTTGTTGGTTCAAACAGCATTTTAGTAGTACAGTAGCTCAGACTTCTTCAATTGTTTTTTCTCATTTAAAACGGATATATTTCTGATCTCTAACCAATTCTGGCTTCCCTCAGATTTTCCTTGCTGGCATCGCTTTTGTCATGGATTATCACTTGGCTCTCTGGTACACCTTGGGTTTTTCAGGTAGGAATTCTTTTTATCTTCATGAAGATGATAAGATTTTGACTGATGAATGTAATGTTAAACAGTCCTTGCTCAATTTTTTCCATTGTCAAGCTAGCAGATTGTCTTTAACTGCACCATTATTACAACGCAAAGCAACTTCTGGTCGTTTGTTTTCTCTCTTAGCAAACCTTGTTACTCAATAATTCTTTTAGGTTATTTATTGTGACGCTCTTGGTAGAATTGCATTGTGCTTTTGTTGCCTGTGTACTAAATCTTCCTATTTGAATCTTACTTCATTTCAATATCCATGGAATGTATATTGTGGTATGCTAGGAACAAGCACTTTCATTGAGAATGTAACGTCACATTTCTTTCCCCTTGCAGTTATTTATATCTCAGCACAACAACCTCCTTACGAAGAACTTGGTATGATGACATTTTATATACTTTTGTCATATCAGCAATTTTTGTTGTTTTATAATTGTGCAAGTATGATGAAGTTATGTTTTCCTTATGTCCCCTTTTAGTTGATATTTACCCGTAACTTTTCCAGGTGATTCAAATCATTTAACACCACTACAATTAGAGACTTTACTCACTGAAGGAAACACATCAAAATTCTGGCTGGTAGGTTGATTTATTCTTCGTACTTTAGCTCATTATTTAATGCATTTGGAGGAAAAAAAAAATGGTGTTAGACTATTGTTTCTCTAAATATAAACTCTGGCAGGTTGAATTTCGTGCTTCGTCCATGTCTTCGTGTGTAAGAACTAGTTCATTCTTCCCAGAACTCTCAATTACGTGAGTGCTTCTCCTTTTTGAATTAGGCTAAGTAGCAGGCTGCTAATATGACTTTCTACTATCATTATGAAGGTTGTTAGACGTAACTTGTACTTTCACTATTTAGGGATGGTCTCTGACTTTGACAGAATGCGTCAGATTGATATACTTTCTTAAATTTAAAAATTACACACAAAAGAGTCATTTTGAGCTCCTGCTGCAATCATTTATAAGCTTTATACTTAAAAACATAGTAAATCAAAGTACAGATGATCTCAATTTTTACAATATTTTGAAAACCCTATAAACAGTTATTCTGTATCAGTGTCTGCGAGTAGTTTATATGTTGTCTGAAATGTTATGTATCCTGCCTTTAAGATACAAAGGTTTAGTGCATCAGTTCTTTAGGACATAAGTTCCAGTTGCCGCATTTATACTCTTCAGGGTCCTGTAGCAGGATACCAAAACTCTACCATTAGTTCTTAGTTGTTGTTGTTGTATCCTATCTTTGAACAGATACTCAAACAAAAATTTGTCTTTTGGGTCAGTTGATCTGGGACTCTTTCCAAATGCTGCTGAGAAGTTCGGAATATCTCTTGGTAGGATTTATCTAATTGCTTTCTGACATTCTGATACCTTTACCTTAAATTTATTTTTGTTTTGAAAGATAATATCAAAGTGTCCCATTACAATTCTAACAAGAGGACATGGATGCTTATTTCATTTCCATATATTTTCATTAGAACTGAAATATCTTTTTTACACAATATTCATAGGTAGCCTTGGCCAACTTCCAGCTTATATATTGTTTGAGAATGGGATAGAGATTTCTTCCCTCTCAGAGTTGGATTTGGGGGCAAAAATTTTCAGTTCTTCTTTTACGAGGGTAAAGTTTTTCAGTTGTTCATTTATTGATTTGATTGTTACTATCACCGAAGTATTCATCACTAAGGTTCCATATGCATACGCTGTGCTTTTTTATTCAGTTATGGAATGATCAGGTCATTTGTTTTTCACAAATCTCTTTACTGCTATTATGTGATCCTTGTCCTTTGTCAAAGGATTCTATGTCTTGCCACTTATTTTCAAGACCTATCAATGGTTGAAGAAAAGTTTCAATACTATTAAAAGTTTAATCATGTGCTCAAAACAATACATATTTCAGAAGTTTTTTCTAGATTTTAAGGAAGACATGCTACTATAACTTTAAGATCACAGAAAACGAAAAACAAAGCAAAATTGCAATAAACTGAAGTTTCTCTAGGAATCTCTCCTAGAACCCATTGGTAAAGTTGAAGAAGAGAAAACTGTTACAAGTGTTTAATTTATTTATTATTTTGCCTCAACTATTAAACATCTCTTAAAGATGCACATCATTTATTGGTTGGAAAACTATGACCAATTTAGAGTATGACTCATCCTTCACTTTTGTAAAGAATGAATATCCTATCTGGACTTAATAGCAAAAACGCAACACTTAAATGAACTATAGAATCAAAGATTCAAAATTGGAGGTCTTTTGACTTAAGGAAATTCCTGCAAAACAGCAATTTTATTGAAGTACCCTTGACAGCTATTTTATGAATACACTTGATAACTAAATTACTAAAAACAGCATGTCACATTCTTGTGCCTATAGTCTATCCACGTTCCAAATGGCCCCTTTTCATCCAAAGCATTAGAAACCTGGATTCCAAAGTTAGTTTTACACATTCATATCGGAGACAACAATTTATGCTTCAATTTATATTTTGACCTTATTCTATAACAGTTAGTTTCCAGTTTTGTTTTTGCATGTTCTCATGTAGAACTAAGATTGTATGCTACAAATGGAGCTTGAAGCATTGTTATCATTATGTCCATTTTTTAGGATTTTCTTGTCAACAAAATGAGGATGATTTCCTCGCATTTCTTCGTTGGACAAGATTATAATAACTTCTTTCCCCTTTTCGATGCAGAAACATATTTGCCGGCATTTTGAGCTAGACAAGCTTCTTCTTGACTATGTGAATGGCAAATAGGTAATGTAACCAGTACTTAACTTTAGCTTGAGGTTCATGCATGCGCACTTTATTATTCCTAAGTTACTTTCTTGAGCCAGTGTTCTTATTCTAGTCTTATGATAGCTTAACATCACAAAGTTTAGTCCTTTAATGAATAAGAAGGTTGATTAGGCTGAAAGACTAGTGTTTTCCATAGTTGAAAGTTTTAATGTGCTCGAAGGCAGGTGCGTTGATAAGGCTGAAAATGGTTTCCAACCCCTTAGCTATTGTGACACATTTCAAAATCACATTGGTTTTTTGTGCCTTCATGTTTTTTCTTTTATGCAAGTTAATTTTCAACCTCTTGACATTTTCAGTTAGAATCGCATTGGTTTTTTCTTTCATGCAAGTTACTTCATGTTCAGTTCGGAACATAGTAGTTTTAGGCCGCTGTGGAACCACCGAAACAGCATATGTATGATCAATTTAACAACAGCTTTAATGAAAACCTTGTGGTTGATAGAACAGAATTGCATCATTCTTGAGAACCTACATGATGACAATCATTCATGTGAAACCATTCCAGTTTCTAATTAACTTCATGTGTGGGGGATGAACAGATCATGGCTGGAGAGGACAACTATATCGAAACCGAGGCAGCACATTAACTTCAAATGTCCGGAGCTTTGGTCCTCCTCTCCAACCTCCTCTGGTGAAGTGCCCAAATTCCTTAGCTTCCACGCATTTTTCTTCGATAGACTGTTAGCCAATGACACATTTTCATAGTACCACGCACACTTGAAAGAAGCTGTATGATTATTTAGATATCAAAGCAAGCTTTTTGATTTTGTAAATTCGCAGTTGCACATGTTAAGGAATTTAGGTAAAAAAAGATCATGCGAGATTCCTGCATAAATTGGGAGACTAATGAGAAAGAATAGAAGTAGCTTTTTCTTTTGCCTTACTTTAAGTAGCATAACTATGCAAAGTGATTTAAACATGGAAAAAGTTCCCATTTGTGTTCCATGAATCTGGTTGCTTAAAGAGTTTTTATTTTTTTTTTCAAAAGGAAAGGTACCAAAAGAAAAAGATATCAACGAGGTTCATTGGGCGTTATTTATTTAATCAAATGCAAACAACTTAACTCTTTACACAATCGGTTTCAATGATTTGATCTAGTAGATATGTTAAGGGCTATGGGAGATCAGGATCGAGGTCTGGCACAGCGAGGGGTCAAGATTTCGATCTCTGGTCTCTCATATTCTAATACCTTATCTCTTATATTTTAATACCGTAAATGCCTTGGGATATCCACTAGACTAAGTCGGGATTGGTTGCTTAAAGAGTTGAGATGTTTGCGTTTGCATTTGCATTTGATTAAGTAAATAACGCCCATTGAACCTTGCTGATTTCTTTTTCTTTCGGAATAAGTTTTCTATTGTTCAACTTTATATCCACATCTTGTATTTTAAAGCGGGACTCTAAACCAATCTTGATTATTGTGTACCTCTAAATTATCATTATCATCACATTTGTTTTTTCCTTTTAAAATATATACAGTTTGTTTCCTTTATTCGTTTTTACATTGAGTTTTTTACCGCTTTAGTCCTAATGTTTGGAGCTTGACGGTTTTAGTTTCCAATCTTTTAACGTCGACAAATCTGGTTCTCAATGTTTCTATTTTCGACAGTTTTAGTTCTAATAATCGTTTTTGTTAACAAATTAACAGCCAAGGTACATGGATTCAATATACTTGACCACTGAAAAAGTCTCTTTTTTTCATTTTGAAAAATGGATAACTTTAAAAACTCGTCAAAAATTGAATTATACTAGAGCAAATGCCGTGCAGCTTTGTTAAATCGATTATTTTTCATGTCATGGTTTTTTCTAAACAGAACCCGGATACTTCATTTTATTTTGTAGTCCAACCAAGTCAACAATGTCTTTTGGCCAAAAAAATTCTACTTTTTCCCTATTTACTACGGCTTGAAATTTCACTTATCACATTCTGCTGTGGAGCAGTTCAATCTATGATTTATCATTGAAAGTAATTTTATTTTATTTTTTATAAAGGGGAGGGTTGTTCATAACTTTCCCATGTGCACTAATTAGTTTGTTACCAGAAACAATTAGATAGGATAAAAGTGTCAAAAAGTAAAACATTGAAAACCCGATTTGTTAACTTGTAATACTATTTAGAATATAAACTCGGAACCGATCTAATCCTTAGGTCGCATCCAGAGGTGTCGTACTTTGCTTAAAAATGCAGGCTGTCTTTAATAGAACAACTAAAGTTACTATACTACACTTATCAATCATCCTGCTGGAGCTGTTATCGGAAGATGTAAACGTTTTACCAGACAGGAAATGACCAAAGCTAATCATATCAGTTCAGTAAATTAGCATTTTTGCAGTGCTTTTGTGCAACAAAAAAAACTTTAATCCTACTTGTAAATAAAGGGGCATATTATTTACAGTAACCAAATTACTATTTGCAATAACATTTTATTGTGAATAGTCTATTTTGGCCTTTAAATAAAAAAACAAAAAATAGTAATTTGGTTATTGCAAATAATAATTGTTGAAAATACCGCCCACTTTGGGCGGTATTTTCTTCCAAAATACCGCCCGGGTTGGGCGGTATTTTGGAAGAAAATACCGCAGTATTTTGGAAGCGATATTTTGATGCAAAATAGGTCAAAATACCACCGGGCGCCGGCGGTATTTTCTTCTCAAAAAAAATTTTTCGTGGCGCTGCCCCGAACCCCGCCAACTCACCGCGGAATTGGATCCACGAAAACTATACTTAAATTAAGTTGTCTTTAATACCACATTAGAAATATTAGAATTTGAAAAGAGAAGAAAAGAACATGAATAATGTATAGATTATTATTATTTTTTTTTAAAAACCAATTTTATGTAAAAAAAATATATGTATAGATTGTTTATTTACTGTGTAATATAGATAAAAAAAAATGTGTAGATTGTGTTACTTACCGTGTAATATTGATTGTACTCGTTACTATAGGCCATAGTGAAAAGGATTTATTTTATTTTTTTAAAAACCTAAGGGCAATTCAGACTTTTCACAAGGGGAATGTTACTGCAAATAGTAAAACAGTTACTGCGAATAACAATTCCGATTTTTTTTACCTTTCTAGACTGGATAGATTAAATCACAAAAATAAACTTTTGTGTCTCTCATAATTGATTAATCAACTTTTTTTGGCTCTATTGATTAAAATCTCTCATTGTCTCTTAACAAGTTAAGTAGTTTTAGGGGAAAATTTTTATTACAATTACAACTATTTATTCACCGTTCTAACTTACTATATTGTAATGTATTACTCTCTCTGTCTCGATAGATGAGTTTTGGTTGAAATTGTTTCTTGTGATTCGTAAACAGTTGTATTTTGATTTTTACATAAGGGAAATGAAATAATATACGAATAGTGTAATAGCATAGGATACTAAAGTAAAAGAAAAGAAAAGAAAAGAAAACTATGTTAGTTAAGGGCTGGTACGTTAGCTCGATCTAAGGGACATTTTCTGAGAACATTTTTCAGAAAAGATAAAATTAAATGTAAATGGCTTGTTGAAAATGTAAAAATATCGATTGAAAATTACGATATATTATGACAAAAATAAAATGTATGGTATAAAACAAAAACATAATCAAAACACGAGTTAACGTAAATGTACCATATCGAAAATAAGTAACTTATTGAAATTTCTTTCTTACTAATATTCTTATTTTTTAAGCTAATTTAATTGTAAATAACACATTATATTGACGTTAAATGAAAGATTTCCATGACGAAAATAATTTCATCGAAACCAATGGAGTAATATATCTATATACACAGTGTAAAAAATAGACCCACACATATATTTTTTTAAAAAAGAAGAAGATGAAGAAAGATGCATAGTTTGTAGAATTCCGTGACGTAAGATTTTACGATTCTAAAATGTCAAATCAATCTTAATTTTAATTCTAGATCCTAAAAACTTTGATTGAAATAGCTTAATTAAAAGTAGCTTTTATAATTCGTCTGTAATTATACCATTGAACATTTTTTATAAAATCTTACAATTTTATACTTTGATCTTAAACACGAATCAATCACACGTGAAATTCAGATCCTACGAGCCAGGGTAGGCGGTGATAAACGAAATGTCAGATCCAGAAATGGGCCAACAAAAATCAACATCGTAAAACATTCTACTCCTAAAGAAAGTAGAAACTCATATATTCGCGTTCACAAATATAACGTAGTATGTACTATGTAGGACTATGACTAGAGTTCAGACTAGCCGACTATGACTAAAATTTTCATTTTGTAGGCCGCCGAATATTCGTTCATACTTGGCCACCTGGGACTATGCGTGGGCTCCATCTCCGGCCACAATCTTTGCTTTTGCGCCGCTCTTACGGGGCCCACCTCAACCTTGTCGGCTCACGCCCTAGCCGGGCCCCACTGCCACCCGTCTTTCCATCACACGCACACACTCCTTTCCATCACACACACTTCTCATATGCCTTGTCCACCATATGCTGGTGAACATTTTTTTATTTTACAATTTACACATTTATTTTTGGTGAATTACATTTCTTACCATGAAATTTGGATAAATTATAAAATCACCATTTGATTAAATACTGAAAACATTCCTTGATTGGTGGGCGAATTACAGCTTCTCTCCTGAAATTTGGATAAATTGAAATTTACCAATTTATTTTGTTAAATGACAAAATCCCCTAGATTGGTGGAGAAATTACATTTTTTTCTCCTTTGATTTGGGTAAATTGCAACACAATTCTTCTATTTTGATTAAAACGTTGACCCATTTCAGATCGAATGATAATATAAACCAATAAAGATTTAGGAAGACTAAGTGTCCCTCACTTAATCTATCTAAAATATGAAGATCAAAATGCCATTAAAAAAATCCACAAAAGGACGCTTGAATCTTTGGTTTATTATGTCAATACAAAATAAGGCTTTTTCTATTTTTCAACCAAAATTATAGTTGAAAATCACTTTTAACCTTTGGAGAGACGCTAAATGAAGATAATCTCAATAAAATTTTCTTCAAACAATACATTATATATATATATGTGTGTGTTTTTTTTTTCCTCATTTTGGGTCAAAAGTGTAATTTCGTTTGTACATATATACATAATGTTTAAAATAAATGTAAAACAAAATTTTGGGCAAAAACACCTTCCAAACTTACCATATACGGAGTATATAAAATACATAATATTGTATATGGTGCGTTTCACGTTTTGATGGGTCATGTGTATCAAATTTAGTATTATAATTATTAAATATATTTAATTTAGGTGATAAAGCATTCAATATTATTTTTAAATGTTAAAATATTTATGTTAACATATGATGTATCGCGGTGTATGTTAAAATTAAATAATTATGTGTTCTTAAAACTTTGTATTGTTTTGAATTAGCTACTGAAAGATTGGAATTATGTTAAAATAACAAATACAAGAATTAAAGAAACTCGATTATTAAATTTAGCTGTTGAAATATTTTCAATGGATCATAAGATGATCGGAAAAGAGATTCTCTCGTACAATAATATATTGCTAAACTCAAATGCGTACTTTCATGTGCAGATAGAAAAGTTAATAAGTGACCTATCCGATTACAAAAGCTGTTGAGTCTTAGAAAGAAAGGCTTAAGATTATTAATTAATTAATTAATTAAACACATTGACATAGTGGCTTTCTGGTGTATTTTAATCAAACGAATCAGGGTATAATTTAGTTATAAGACGAGGAGCTCGAAGCTGCAGTCTAAAGCGATACAGCCGTTCCCTTTTCATTTTTTAAACCGACCCAAATAACAATTAATTAATTAAAACTTTGGGGACCGGGGTTCAAAATATTTGAATCCTGTGGGGTTTGAAATCATATATCAGAAGTGGCAATTCGCGTCGTGTCCGGATTAACCATAATCTTACCTATTTAATTATTCGGGTCGAATGTCGATCCATTTCACCAGCAAACATTTCGAATTCGTGTCGTATTTTCGTGTTGTAGTATAAATTATTCGTGTCGAGTTGACGGGTTCACATGTCAATATTTTTAACTCTAACTTTACCCGTTTAATTATCTGTGCATATGGGTCAATTCATATAACTCACTAATAGTCAATCAGTGTCAAAGCCAGACCCCTAATCTATGGTGGGACAAAATATTGAATCTTTACTTTTTCCTATATTTTTTCTTAATTTTGATTGGAGCAAAGTTCGCTATTTTGTAAATTTCAAACAGCACCCGGAGTACTTTCAAAAAATTGAGTTGGGACAAGCAAAGGGTGGCTCTTCTCTCATACTCAACCTTAACATGTTTATATTGTGTCGTTCATAAATTGACAGCCATATTTGAAATGGGAAAAGAAGAAAATCAAACCAATCAGAAAGTGGCACGTGGCATGAAAACGCACACACGCGGTGCACTGTGTGGGTATGGGCTGCGACCACTGAATCAAAAGCATATTATAAAGTTACGCCATTCTTCACGCGTGCGGCCCACAGCCAACCAAAATGGGGGCCCCGTTTTTTCGCAATTGGATGGACCCCACCAGAGGAATACTGCCTGCTGGCGTCAGGTACACGCCAGACAAGCTGATGGGACACGTGCTGGCCGCTAAAAGGTCTCGCGTATTTTTTAATTTGACCCTGGTTTTTTGGTATTATTATAATTCCGGCAAGCCCATAAAGTTTGCGTTAATTCCTTGGGGGCCCGTTTGAAAAGTAGGAGAAGCTTCTTCTTTTTTTAATTCCTCGGAAGCTTTGCTTTTTATGCACTCTTTTATTTTTACTTTTTTTTATTTATAAAGAAAATAAAATAAATTCAAATTGAAGTGAGAGTAGGGCCAAGGGACCAATATTCTTATGAAAGGAGACTTGGAAGTGGAAGTTGGCCAAACTTGGTTAATTAATTAATTAATTATTAATTAAGCATACATTTTTTTTTTTTGCATTTTCCAATTAAGGATATTGGAGGAAGGATTATTAATCTTGATAATTAAAGAATAGAATTTTCTAAACTCTATTAGTCTTATGTTTGACTTAGTCAAGAGTAGTGTGTTTATCGGTTCGGTTTTCTGAATTTGAGAATTTTTGAACTCAAATAAAACATAGAATTGGATTCGAGAAAATCAAATTCGAAATATTTAATTAATATCTTTAATATAGTAAATTCAATTTTTGGTTCACTTTTGAATTGAAGTTTTCAATTTCAAATTGAAATTAAACAAATTCAAACTCAAAAAACTGAATTTTAATTCGATTTGGAACATTGAACCCCTATCTAAGGGTAAGAATAAGTGAAATTTCAAACAATATGATATTTGACGAACTATTTAAAGATCGGAGATTTGATTCTTATTTCTATTAATAAAATAATTATAATATTGTTAACTCTTGATAGACTGGTGTGATTTTTCCTTTACGACAATGATCTATATTTTGATTAAGAGCCTATTTTAATACTCTATTTAAGTTAGATTTAAATCCAAAAGACCATGTTGAATGGAAAGGTGCCAAAATGAAGAACTTGCATGTATATCAAATTCTTTGTTTTCATTTTGATTTTGTTTTGAAAATGTAACTGATCTTGGGTCATTTTCCAGGACATTAACCAACTAAAGCGAGCGCTCGAACTTAACACGTTAATATGGATTTGTTGTGCACAGAACACGGTGGCTTGTGCACTACACTCATTGAAATTCGGCTCCACCATTGTAATTCTCTTTTTGCCATGTGAGCAAATAAAAGAACGCAATTCTACCTCAAAAAATAAAATAAAAAATATAACTAATCTGATCATCAAAAGGTGAATGAACACCCTTGATGTTTAATGAAAGTAAAAATGATTGAATCATGTATTTTCAGAAGTGGCAAAATAAACTTTGTGATTTCAAAGCTAACAAATTAAGGAAATGTACAAAATAAACTTTATGGGTTTATAGTCTATTTTCTTACTTTTGAAAAGGGTTCGTTTGTACTTTTTGATTAAACTTCAAGATAGTAATTAATTACAATTCACCCTATTAAAAATCTAAACAAAAACATGTTCATAAAAAAAAAAAAAACATGAATTATAAATGAAGGGTGATCGAAGGGCTAGGGTTTAGGAACATGTAATTAATTTATTATTCCTTATGTTCCAATGAAAGAATCGGTTTAAGAAATGTACAGCACATAAAATAGTTAATTTATCACAATTTATTTAATTTATATATTTAATTTTTAAGTGTGAGTTAGTAAAAAGTCAGAAATACTACTCTTTCACGAAGACACAAGTATTTTTTAAAACATGACTCTTTCAATATTGAGACGAAGGGAGTATAAGGACTTTGACATAGTCAAGAAGAATGAATATCTAAAGGAGTATTGACACCACTTGCAAATCAAAATTATATTAAATATAAATAGCATGACAAATTGTTAGGTCTAACTTAACTCTTGGTAGATTTAGAGTTAGAGGTGGAAGGTTCACTTTAGAAATAGTGGAGCACTTCCATTTCAAACCATAGAAATGGTCATGCAAGATATATATATTCCTATATATAGGCCGAAATTATCATCGTAACTTCTTAATCAAATGATTAAGTGTCTATTTTGTATCTTTATTTTCAAAACGCGTTTTGAAATATATTTTAGCGGCCAACTTTCAAATGTAAAAAGCGCATTGAAAGATAAGGTGAAATAAAAATATAAAGAGACGGATTAAAATAACAAAACTAAGAAATGTATTTTAAAAATATGTTTTAAAGACAAATATTTAGTAACTATGTGGGGCTTTATTACATTACTACTACTACTAACAAACGATTGAGAAAACAAAAACAAACCTGTTAAATCCCACAACAAATTATCATCCGTAGTCGTCGATTTTGTTTTTGTTTTTAATAATAAATTTTAAAATACTTTATGTTTTATAATAGTTCTTTATCAGTTTTAGTTCATAGTTTAATTATTAAATTATATTATTTTATCGTTTAATATACTTTTTACATTTATTTTTTAAAAAATATCCCTTAAAACCAGTTAACGAACATGAGAGAGCTTATTCTTTAAATTACTACTTTCTGATATTCCAAGAAAAAAAAAAGAATTATTTTTTTCCTCTTATGTAATATTTTATTTTGAATAAAATGAATAACTAAACTCTCCCTTAGAAAAAACAAAAGAAAACGATTTAAGTCCTTAGAATTATTGACATCATTTGTGCTTTAATTCATTAATCTAACTTATAGAATTGGTTTAAAGTGATAATTAACTTAAGGTGATCATGATCAATCCACATAAAACTAGTTGATGTTTGTACTACAAGTCATTGAAACTTTTAGTGAGGAAAAAAAAAAAAAATCCTCTCTTTATTTTCAGCCGTGTAGAATACAAGTAAGAGTGATGAAAACACGGTAAGACTACGATTATTTCACGAAACTATTTCTTCAGTGAGTAATGTCTTCCATAATGACTTATACAATTATATTAGTAATTAAGGGCATGTTCGTTATCAGGTTTTAAGGGAGGTTTTAGAAAAACATGTTTTCGAAAATCGATTTTAAAAATATGTAAACGAACAAGAATTGAAAATTGGTTTTCAATAACGATGAGAGCTTTATTCTTATCAAGTTTGTGGGGCAAAATAAGGAGAGATTTTTTGGTCTCTCATTTGAGTGGCAAAGCGAGGAGATCCTTTTTTCGTCATAAGTTTGCGTGGCAGTGTATCCAGGCCAAATGTGAAAAACTTATTTTGAAAACTCGGTCTTAGAAAACAATTTTAAGGTTAGTGCCAAACAAGGTTTGAGTTTTGAAATGATTTTTGAAACCTAAAAACACCCAAAACCAGCTTGCAAAACCTGATAACGAACATAACCTAATATATTATAAGTCATTATGAGTGAGTGAATGATTATGTGAATGGACATATAATTTTCCCGAAACGGCTTTATAATTCGGAATTGATATTTGCAGCGACGGTTTCGATATTTGCAGCGACATTTTCTTGTTAAAAGACTGAAATGCCCTTGGGGAAAAACAATTTTAAAAAAAAGTTTTATTAATTATTTTAGTTGTATTATATCCGAATTTATTTTTAGTTTTGTCAAAATTGTAAATTTTTTTACCGGAATAGAGAAAATTTGCCCGGTGATTACTACAAATAAGAAAGTGGGGGGGGGGGGGGAAAGTGTCGCCGATTTTGGCCAAAAACCCCACTTTCTTATTTGAACTAACCACTTTCTTATTGGCCCAAAGTGAAAGTGTCGCCGATCGCCGGCGACCGGCGACACTTTGGGCCAAAAATGTCTCCGGTGACACTTTTGGCCCAAATGACTCCGGCGACACTTTTGGCCCAAAATGTCGCCGGATTCCGGCGACACTTTGGTTTTCTTTTTTTTTTTAACTGTTTTGGGTATTTCGGTCTTTTTACAAAAAAATGTCGCTGCAAATATCGAAACCGTCGCTGCAAATATCATGCCCCTTATAATTATATCTGTAATTAACACGTACAGGGCACCAGACGACAATAAGAATATTATGACAAAAGGAAAAGGATTACTCGGGAATTTTAAGGTTAAAAATTCTCTAACATCCTCTCAAAGGGTGACAAGCAATTCTTTGATAAGACTGTATTTTTAATATTTGACTCAATCAAACAAACCCCTCCAACCTCTGTATACATATATATAGAAATTAGAAATGACTTCCACGAGAAAGAAATGATGATGTATTGAACATCTCCTTTAGCTCCCAACTTTTGAAAATTGCTCACTTGTCTCAATCGCCGCTTATCACTTGGACTAATCAACCAATAAGAATATTTTGGACAAATTAAGGTTTGGTCCTTAGCATTTTATTGAATTACAGATTGACCTTTGAGGTTTTAGTAAATTACATTTCAACCTCTATTAAGGGACCGGAACGTTAGTTTAAAGTAATTTTAGAGGTCGAAATTGTATTAGAAAGTTGAGAGATCAAAATGTAATTTGAACATAACATTCTTGTTTTGCCCTTATAAAGCTGAAAAAAATTTGTTAAAATTTTTAGGAACTAATATGTAATGTAACAAAAATGTCAAGATCAAAATATATAGTTAACCCTAATTCTTTTGTCTAGCATAAGAGATTAACCTCACATTATTTAATAGTAACTAAACATTTACACCACTGTGTGTGTGTGTGTGTGTGTGTGTGAGATAGAGAGACATTAATTGTTAACTATATCATTCATATTGTGATATGTATTTGATAATTGACAGAGAATTGGGTTGGTGGTTGATGAAGAAGTTTATAACTTTGAGTTTGTGAGTTACAAGTATAATATATGAGTAATAATACACAACTCAACTAATCTCTTCAACTTTTTCATAGTAAGTGCGGTGTTATGCATTTATCAATTATTAATACTACATTATTGACCAATGAATGCATGACACCTCACTTGCTATTAGAAAGTTGAGGAGATTATTTGAGTTGCGTATCTTACTCATAATATATATTACGATAAAATGAAAAATTTACTTTGAATAACTAATAAATTACAATTTTTTTGTAATTTTTCGATAGGATCTAAGATTCTACGATTCGATTTTACTGATCCCAATCTAACACCTAAAATCGATCATGTGTGGAATTGCGATCCTGACTACCTTGGTTCGTTGATGCTATTTGTGTTACTGTCTTGGTTAGTTCATTCTCTTATTAATGGTTAAGTTGTCAATAATCATTCATAAAACAAAACTATCTGAGCTAAAAACATATTCGAAATGGGTTTTCTCTCCTAATAATCTGAAAAAATTACATTAGATCAAACATTTATCTTTATATATGCAATTCTTTTATTGACGTTTGAAATTCTTTTAGTAGATATGGAATGATAATGTATGCCAAAACCATAATATTAATTAGACTAAAGAGTAATGATAGACTCAACAACAAATCATAGCAATTTTTTTTATAGCAACTCATGTGGTAAGCATTCGTTGGACAATTATGTGCTAATAATAAAAATGTAACCAATGAATACATGACATATGAGTTACTATCAAAAAGTTGTCTATGATTTGTTGTTGAGTCTATCATTACTAAAATATCTCGTAGTTGTGGGGAAACTTTTCTATAGAATTGGACCTATCTAATCTTGTTCGGTCTTTATTATTTTCGACAGAAACTCTGAACCTAATTAGTAATATATTGGACTGAAATTATAGTATGATATTTTAGTTATGTAATTCTAGAATTTAGTATATTTACCTTGGTTTGAGAGGATTACTAAGAAAAGGGAGCTGATGGTGTCAGTTTGAAGGAAGGAAACCATATCTACATGAGCTTATTAATATGAGATTTAAAAAATTGAATGTAACTGGAAAAAAAGATATTTTTTTTGTCTTAAATTCTTGTATAGGGGATAAGGGATGTAAACGAGTCAAGTTGAACGTGAGTTGAATTCCAATTGAGCTGGGTTTAATAAAAGTAACAAGAGACCGAGTCAAGCTTGATTGGCTCGATAATATAAATGTTAAAAATATAAATTTTAAAATAAAAAATATAAATGTTAATAGGTAAAACCTATTTAAATAAAAAAAAGAAAGAGTATATAGCCTATAGGCTCCATGAGACACCGATCCTCTATTGAATAGGCTCAAGGTCGTCTTGGTAAATTATCAAGCTGAGCTTTGACCGAGTGGCTTGCAAGCAACTCGGCTCAATTACAGCCTTACAGGGGACACATTCCTTTATTGGGATAAAAAAGATTCGTGAATTTTATAATGATGATTTGTTGAGTGGCGGCCGCGGCGGCTATCGAGAATTATGTAGTTTCCTTCCCGACAATAGCAACAAGGTTATACTAGTACTGGGAATGTTAATTTCCCAACAAAAATTTGTGCTGGGAACGGGGTGATCAGGGAAAGGTTGTTTGATTTAATCTCGTCATCGTTTGATAGGAAGCATCAGTAGTCCATGTTGGGAGAGTTGTTGATGATGGACCAGTTTGCAAATTATCTTGCTCAAAAGATGGTAAAGTGTGTAATGAGGAACATATTACTGAGTTGCTTGGTGATCAGTGATGAACACAACCTCATTGCTATTTGTCTTGAGCTGGGCTTAATAAAAATAACAAAACTAATAAGAGATCGACTTGGACTCGAGCTCGACTCATATCTTTAAAATAATATTGACTGAAATAAATAAATGTGTCCATGTTTTATTATTATTTTGCTAAAATTACTTCAGTAACGTTTGGACAAGAAACAGAGCCATAGGTAGGGTGTGTTTTAATAAAATGTGAATTCACTATTGTTCTTTTATTATATTGTTATGAGTTCATATGCAAATTTAAATTAGTGTTGAAGTGTATATTTTAAAATTTGAGAATTAATAATTGAGCAATTCAACCCTCTTCCCTTTTTCTTTTTAAATAATTGGGCTATGGTGTATTTCTCTCATTTACTAAAATCACAAACCAAAAAATGAAAAATTGTTCATTCAAATTCCATTTTCTGATAAAAGTATAGTAGAAAGAGAAATATTGAATGATAACTACAACAATTGAAACCAACAAAGACCAAAGCCCGACCTAACAATACTTATATATATATATATATAATATATATATATATATATATGAAAGGTCTAATTTTTGTTTTTAATTTGACAAAAACTTGAATCCAACCGTCTAACGGTCTAATGACACGCATATCGAGCTTAATTTCTAACGTAATCGGAATTATGTTATGAAAACATGCGTATTTAATTTAACTCTTGATGCATCACATATTCAATTTAGCTTATGATGATTTCAGTGTAGTTACTGATATATTGCGGTTATGATTTTAGTTGCTAAAATATCACGTATCAAATTTAGTTTATGATGTATCACACGTCAGACCGTTAGGAGATTCCTCTTTTATTTTTTTAATCCATTTGACGTATCTATTTATGATTTCTTTCGAAAATCTATTCATGGTTAGAGTGAGACGATTCTTTTCACCAAATGTGGATTGAATTTGGTGTTTTGAAGCTCAAGGTTTTTGAGTCTATGATTGATGGCTTAGGGAAGTAGAAAATGAAATTGGTAAAAGCAGAACTCCACCATCACTATGGACTGTCTGCAATTATTTTCAAATTTTATTCTATGAATAGTGAATATACACATACACACCTAGTATAATCCCCCCCCTTTTTAGTAAAATCCTTAACTTTCCAAATGTAAGTTAGAAATGAGCGAGTACCTAAATAACTGTGACGTATAGAGTCACTCAAAGAACGATGGTTCGATTTTACTTATGTTAATACCCTATCTGAGAGTTATCAGTATTTATCAAATATGTTCTTATCTAACGGAACGCTATTGGATCAAATGACAAAGACATTGTTGAGAAAAAGATGGCTTTTCTCGGATGAAATGAAAATTATTGGATTCATGTAACGGGAGAAGGATTTCCCATCCCTTAGCCGGAAAGATATGTGGCCATGAAAGGTGGATTAAGTGGAACAGAATTGACTGAGCGGTAGAGTCGTGGAAACGCTTCTTTCTTCCATATTTTGGACCTTAGCTCCATGGAACAATTTGTTACCGCTGAAACACGGAAGAATTGAAATCGTAGATCAAAACACTATGTATGGATTGTATGAACTGCCTAAGCAATAACTCTTGAACAACGTAGTTCAGATATTCACAACCAAGAAGTACTAGATTCTCTTCTCTTTCGGATAGGCCCGGAGAAGGAAGGCTGGAATACCAACAGGTACGCATTTTGTTTTGGGAACGTCCAGTGCGAAAGTCACTGAATGGGTAAGTCGCCAATCCCTGGACTATGTAATATACTTTATTTGTTGGGTTAGTTCTACCTAATTAGAGTACAACTTCTAACTTGGTTATTTCTCTAGAGTCTTTGGGCTAGCTCTTTCAACTCTAACTTTATTCGTCTCCTTTCCATAATGCATGTCTTTAATGTAATAGATACTAGAATAATGTAACGTTGTAATAATGTTACTATGGAAAAAAAGAAACAACAACGTATGTCAAAAGTTCAAATAGAAGACCCGGGTGATACGGCTAGTGGTTGATTTAGAATTATGGGACATTCAACGGTAGGACCGGTCCGGCACTGGCTACCTTGTATTAATTCAGACCAACCCATTATTTACCAAAATATTTTCTACAATCTTATTATTATTTTATATATATATATATTTATTTATGTTCATATATAATAAATTGGCCTTTTTTCTTCAAACTATAATAAATTGGTCAATTTCAAAAGTCTAGAACACTGACACTACAAATTTTCTCTTCTGTTTGTGTATAACTGTATATCGTATCACTTGAATAAAAGTTGAGAATATTGATCAAAGTGTATTGATCAAATTTTCTCTTTGATTTCTATCTTCTCTATTCTTGTTTTTCCGTTTACCATCTTATAATTAGAGAGTAGACTCCATAAGGTAATATGTGTGTTTCACCTCTTATTGTGAGAAAATAAACAAGAAAGATAATACTAGAGCAGACAGAAAATCTCATCTCGATTTTTATAGTGAGATGAGATTTCTAGCTGTCCACCATATTTTTTTATAAATAAATTAGGACAAGACTTGATAAAACTCACATCAATAAGCACTGAAATACAATTTAAGTTAGCTATTATAATGTCTCTTTATCGGGAGATTATTCAGTATATTCATTGCACCACATAAAAGATAGTGGTCGTAAAATACACTTAAGAGATAAGTGCTATTTGGGGGTGAATGATAAACATGTAGGGGCAAGAAATAAGAAAATAAATTTAATTCATATTTTACTATTTACTTACTGCACTACTTTGAAAAATACAACGAATGTATAAAATATTTTTTCATTCATATCACATCGGAAACAAGCCTGTAAATGCGTAAATTTGGATACATTATTTCTACCCAGAATTTATAACATGTATTTTTTAAATGTGTTATCGCTTGGTTAATTGTAGTTCGATCTTGACTAAATATAGACCATTTCCTTGTGTAAGAAATGTACATAAATTAATATTAGTTTTGGGTCAAAGGTACTCTTTCAGCTTTCAAGTTTGACTTAATTTGGTGACTTAGATGATAAGCTGTTCACAAATATATATATTAAATTCTTTTCTAAAATTTTGGAGGAGAGTTTTGCGGGGAGGACTTGGCCTCAACTGTTTTTTTTTTTTCTTCCTACCTAGCCACCACACAACTGAATTTAGACCTCTCCAATATCTAGAGTAAATCTTCTTCAGGATCTCTAAAAAGTCAAGTTTCAAGATTTTTTTTTTTTATCTTTATAAAAGAGTTCAGTTTGTATTTTCTTTTTTATATTACATACTCTTACTAATATAATAATGTGTAGTTCATAATTTACTATTACTCAAAACGAAAGGGTATAAATGAGAAATATGATGTCAAATTACTTATTTTAACTGTTGTACATTTTCATCCATAATAAATTGTGTATTTTTTAAACCTGACTCTTTTAATGGTACGAAAGGAAATGATTATCTTCTAATTATACGACTATATATAGATACATCTGCAGAAATGAAATAGAGCATGCAGATAGAGTTGCAGAAAGGGAAGCAAAAACATTTTCACCGACTTAATCATGATGTCTTCTGCAAATTGCTTCACTTTAAGTTATTAATACTCAATGTGTCATTTTATTTGCCCAATAATCAATTATGCATGCTGAATTCCTTATTAATAACTAATAAATTAAACTCCCTTCGTTTTTGTTTTTTTTTTTTACAAATAGTTTTGTATATTTACAATGAAAAAATACTACAGTCTCGTTATAAAATTATTCATTCATTGGATACTGACCTACGGTGTATTATAAAAATCATTACGGGAGTTATTATTTAATGAATGAATAGTTTTATAACTATACTATAGTTTTACCCTTTTTAACGCGCACGATGATTGTTCATAACGTTATGCCACTATAAAGAACCTTCAAAATAAAGGCACAATATACTACTAATTGTGTCATTGCTCGAACAAACGGAGGACGTAAAGACTAGATAAAACCGTTGAAAGTAGAAGAATGGCATGCATTGTAGATATGTGCAAAAATTCATGTTTTTATTTTTATTTTCGTACTTTCTTATCCTTTATTAATATATTATGAATATTTTTCTCGAAATCTAACTTTGCTTCCGACTTTTATTTAGTCTAAAATCGTCACAAGCAATTTTAAATGGTTTAACAATCCCCACATCGGTAAATGCCACATAATTAAATATCATATGATCTAATAATCCAAGTTGTTATCTCATCAATTTTAGCAACAATTATCATATGTGGCAATTCTGTAAGGGGGAGGGACAAAGTTATACCACTTTCAAAAACGTCAGTCACAAGCTTGAATTCAAATAAACGTTAGGGGTATCTTGAGAAAAACATTAGTGATAAAAATACATTTTTGCTTTATAATCACTTATGGTTTGCAATTTTTATTCATTATACCTTCGAACTTATAAAAACTTATACATTTTCGAAACAATACTTTTTTATCGGGACGGAAGAAGAAGAAGTATAGTTTGTGGCAATACAGATGGGAGGGAGGCAAGATTGAGAAAGCATGCAAAGAATGTCAGGGATAAACGAGAAAGCGCATGCACAACATCCTCATTATTCTGTCCTCTCTCTCTCTCTCTCTCTCTCTCTCTCTCTCTCTCTCTTCTTTTCTTTCGATTTCACCCCAAGCAATCCCTTAATAGTATCTCTATGGGATCTGGAGGGGCACTTTTGGAAATTTTATTTTTTCTCATTTTCAATAAACGCATGACATTTGTCTCCTCATCCCTGTACAAGTGCTCCCACTCTTCAATGTTAATTTTCCACTTTTCTTTTTTGCCCTTTAATTTGTCACTCAATATATAGTGTATTGGTCCTACTAAAAAATGAACATATAAGAAGATTGATCATAGAAGAGTGACTTAGAAGAAACACAAACAAGTGGTCACTTTCACATTTGTCTCTATTGGTTAAATGGAAAGTGGGAAGAGGAGGGGAATGGGGAAAATCAAGAGAGAGAGGACATGGATTGACATCTATTTCTTGTCCTACAAAAATATGATACATTAAGAAATAATTCGTTGCAATGACTGTACATGTAGAATGACTAGAAATTTAAATGCTGATCCGTTATTGATTTCCTACACTATTTTTATCAATAGAGTTGATATAGATCTAATAATTTTCCAATTGAAAGAGATTGGCAAGATGCACACAAATTAACTTCTTATTTTCTTCAATCATTCATTTTTATCAATTATCTCATTCTAGGATAATATTAATTTCAAGTCTTTTTTTTAAGAATTATCACACTTTCTCTAGAAGATTATAATTTAGAGTTTACTCTTGTGACTTAGAAATAGCTATACTTTTCTATCAAAAAAGAAGAGTTACTATTTATTAAGGTTATGTATATAGGTCCGTTTCACTATTTCGCCTTGACTAATAAGTGTCAGTTACACTTAAACGACTTTTAGTAAAGAACAAAGCGACTATCCATTAGTAGTAGCTTAAAGACGTTAAATTGTATTTTGTTTATGATATCATTTTGTTTGATTTCAAAGACAGACCTATCTCATCAAAGACGTCCAAAATATACAGCTGTTTATGAGTATTGAAATCGAAGAAACATTAAACATAAAAAAAATTATACCAAGAACTTAATAAGATATTTGTAAAAAAAAAAAAGGAAAGAAAAGAAAAGAGATGAGAAATATATTACAAACTTACAAGACTTAAAAAGGATTTTTGGCCTATAATAAGAGACTTATGAAGGGTGTAAATGCGAAATCTTCAAGACTTCCTGGGGTCCAAATGGGATCTCAGTAAACCTCAAGGACAAGAAAGAGAAAAGAGACCTTGAGTTTCTGTGAAAAAACGGACAGAAGTATGAAGTATGATGAGTTTATATGACACATTGCAGAGGTATCTCTTTCCCTCCTATCACTACTTTTTCCAGTTTTTCACTCTCAAAAGTGCTCAAACCTTCGAACCCAAATCTTACAGTATCCCAACAACACTCTCATTCATCCCTTCCTTCTTTCTCTTTCTATCTCACACACAACACACTCAACTGTGTGAGTAGATTACAGTGAGAAAGCAAAAAAGCAGACAAAAGATTACAACAGCCAAAAAAAAAAAAAAAAAGAAAAAAAAATCAAAGGGTCCTCTTTCTTTCTCTCTCTCTCTCTCTCTTTCTTTTCATTCCTCTCTCAATAATAAGCCCCACCCATTAATCTTCACTCCTCATTCTTCCTTTTGCCTTCTCATAGAGACAGAGACAGAGGGTTTTTTTTTCTTCTTCCCATCAAATGCATGTTTGTTTTGTTGTTGTATATAGTGTTGTTTATGTGGAGGTCTGAAGGGCTTTTTGAGTGCTGGTTTTGACATTGAGGTGCAGAATTTTCATTGGTGGGGTGGGTGGTGGTGCTGAGTGTGAGGGATCCGATGGAGAAAGATCTGGCCTTTGTGTTTGATGCTGAGCGATTTTGAAGGATTAAGAGGAGTTTTTGCTGCGTTTTTGTACTATCTGGGATTTGTAAAGCACTAGGTAATTCATGTCTCCCATCACACGTTGGTTTGTATATTTTTCTGTGTGCATGTGTGAGTATTTTTTTAAAAATTTATTCATAAGTAAGATAAAATCGAGCTTTTTTTTTTCGATTAAATCTATGTGGGATTTGTTATCCTTTCTTGATTCTGAAGATTTCTGGAAGATTTGAAAGCTTCAGACACAAACTTCACTGCTTAATTATATCCTGTTATTCGAGCTTCTCTCAATTCCCGATGAATATATACATATATATATATATGTGTGTGTGTGTGTGTGTGTGTGAAGCTATACACCATAGTATCAGCTATCTGTGTGTTCTTGATCGTTTGTGGCTTCTGTATGTGTAGCTATGAATGGAAACATGAAATTAAAGTAAAAGGGTTGTCTTGTGAATCTTGTGATGGTGATTTGAAGAGTTAAAGTTGGTGACTTTATTCACTAAAGTGAAAAACAAAAGTAAATTCCTTTTGTTTGTTTGCAGTTCAATTTTACTGAGTTTAGTTCATATTTTCAAACATCCCCTTGAATTCTCGAAAAGGAAAAGATTCCTACTTTGAATTGTTCTCTGTGTAAGTAACTGAAAAGGGCCAAAATTTCTTCTTTTTTCACCCTTTTTATTTTATTTTATTTTTTATTTCATTGATGTTTTTGCAATCGGAGGCCTTGTTTTAATAATTCTCAGCATTTCAGGATTTTTCTGAAGTGATGATGGCGGTAACTTCGGCCTGCAAAGACGGCGGCACAAAAATGCAACTGGACAACGGAAAATACGTCCGGTACACGCCGGAGCAGGTCGAGGCTTTGGAGAGATTATACCACGAATGTCCGAAGCCGAGCTCTCTCCGGCGGCAGCAGCTCATCCGGGAATGTCCGATTCTTTCGAACATCGAACCAAAGCAGATCAAAGTTTGGTTTCAGAACAGAAGGTTTCATTCATTCTTAATCATTTTTTTTCGTGGGGATTTAGGAGATTCGGTTTAATTAATGAAGATTCTTGATGTCAAAAATGTTTTCATTGATTTTTGTCTGCAGATGTAGGGAAAAACAGCGGAAAGAGGCTTCACGCCTTCAAGCTGTGAACAGGAAATTGTCAGCCATGAATAAGCTGTTGATGGAGGAGAATGATAGGTTGCAGAAGCAGGTTTCTCAGTTGGTGTATGAGAACAGTTTTTTCCGCCAACAGACTCAAAATGTAATCCGTTTTTTTTTTCTTCTTTTCTTCGCTTCTCTTTATTTCTCTTTAGTCCCTTTTTAGGGCCGGTTATGAGTTTCAGAAACTGTTTGTGATTATCCAAATCTGGTTTCAAAAACAATTTTCTTTTATTTTAACACCAAAAACTATTTTTCTCTTAAACCCGAATCTTGAAGGGAAATGTTGTTGGCTTCATATTACCTTGCCAAACAAGATCTTGAAAAAATTGGTTCTCAAAATTCTTTTAAACATAATTTTTTAAAACAAAATTTTCACACTTGTTGTGGTTTAGGATTGAAGTGTCAAACTGACTAAAAACATCAAAATTAAGAATGTGTTAGATTGATTTGGTATAAAGTGAGAGTATGAAACTATAATATTTAAAGGCACAATAAATTAAATGTTCTAAATAATCATTAATTTTGACATTTTAAGTCAGTCGGAACATTTTAGTCCTAAACCGCAGGTTGTAAATGTCAATTTTTAAACCGCAGGGGAAACTGTTCGGCAAACTGTATTTCACCCTTGGTGAAAACATTGCAGCCCTACGAACAGACCCTTAAGGAATACTACAAAATTTTCTTGAATTAACTTCAAGAATTCTAAATTCTGTTCGCTACTTTTCATTGATTTTATGCATGAATTCAGACAAATATATTCAGATATACGATGTTAAATTTGCAGGCAACCCTTGCAACTACAGACAACAGTTGCGACTCGGTGGTGACAAGTGGTCAACCCCAGTTGACTCCTCAGCATCCGCCAAGGGATGCCAGTCCTGCAGGGTAAGTGGAGAATGTTTCTTTTTCCTTGAGCTTCTTATTTTAATGGATGAGTGTTTTTTAGGGGCACATGTTCCTTTTTTCCATGGCTGATTTGTGGAGGATGTTTGTATTTTTTCCAGACTTTTGTCCATTGCAGAGGAGACTTTAACAGAGTTTCTATCAAAGGCCACTGGAACTGCTGTTGAGTGGGTCCAAATGCCTGGGATGAAGGTAAATTCATGACTTTTTTTATTTATTTATTGAAATGCCTATTTGTTTTAATAAGTATTATGATTTCTTTAATAATCATCCAATAACCTGAAGAACTGCTGATTGTTTGTCCAGGTTTTATTTTTTTTTACTCCCTCCGTTCTGTTCCATTAAACGTATTACGAAGTGTACTCTTATAATGGAATGGAGGAAGTCATTTTTAGTCTTTGATACTTAGAATCACTTCATTATATCACATAAACTTTAAATTTTCCTGAACCTGCAGCCTGGTCCGGATTCCATTGGAATCATTGCTATTTCTCATGGTTGCACTGGTATAGCATCACGTGCATGCGGTCTTGTTGGTCTCGAGCCTACAAGAGTAAGTCTGGAAGAAGCGTTTTGATATGCCAATTATATCTTTTTGGAAATATGGGTAGTTTTAACTGGAAATGGTAAATGCAGGTGGCTGAAATCTTAAAAGATCGGCCCTCATGGTTTCGTGATTGTCGAGCTGTGGATATCCTGAATGCGATGTCCACTGGAAGTGGTGGAACCATAGAACTGCTTTACATGCAGGTTATTATTCTTTTTATTTTTTGTTTTCATCTTGTGACTATTGTCTGAACTTCTTTGATAAATGTTGTTATGATTTCTTTCTTGCTCAGCTCTATGCTCCTACTACTCTGGCACCAGCTCGCGACTTTTGGCTACTGCGGTATACTTCTGTGATGGAGGATGGTAGTCTTGTGGTACGTTACTGATGCAATAATGTGGAAATGCAAAAGATTTCATCTTGGCTATATACCAGAGAATAATTTCAAATACTAAATTGTTGAAAAATCTTAGGTCTGTGAAAGATCACTGAACAATACTCAGAACGGTCCAAGTATGCCACCTGTTAACCATTTTGTCAGAGCTGAAATGTTCGCGAGTGGATACTTGATCAGACCGTGTGAAGGAGGCGGCTCTATAATCCATATAGTTGATCACATAGACTTAGAGGTATTTTTCTTGCTATTCAAGATAGATTTGAGAACCAGCTTCCCGAATGCTCTACTGATCATACCGTTTATCATGTTATCCAGCCTTGGAGTGTGCCGGAAGTGATCCGTCCACTGTATGAATCATCTACTTTGTTGGCTCAGAAGACAACAATGGCGGTATGACTTATTTTGGCTCCTAGGACTATTTATTTTGTAATGCTCTATTATCTATTATTTTAGTGGATAGCATAATTTCATGAAATCATTTTGTTAGCTACATTGACTTGAAAGATAATCATAGAAAGAAAACTATTTCAGGCTTTACGCCAGTTGAGGCAGATATCTCAAGAAGTTTCTCAGCCTACTGTTACTGGTTGGGGAAGGAGACCTGCAGCATTACGGGCTCTAAGCCAAAGATTGAGCAAGTAGGTTTCTGGGGCATTTCATCCAGATTTGCTTCTTTTGTATGAAATTGAAAATTAACATATATTCTTTTTTATTCTAGGGGTTTCAATGAGGCTGTAAATGGTTTCGCAGACGAGGGCTGGTCTATGATGGACAGTGATGGAATTGACGATGTTACTGTTCTTGTGAACTCATCTCCTAGCAAACTGATGGGTGCAAATTTTCATTATGCCAGTGGTTTTTCATCTGTCAGTAATGCAGTGCTATGTGCCAAGGCCTCCATGCTTTTACAGGTTAGAAAAAAAGGATGGTTACGAATATTGGCTATTCCTTAAAAACTGAACATGAAAGTTGTTAAGAATTCAATTTGCATAATTCACCAAATTCTCTTAGGCTCTAGAAGTTGTAGCTCTCTTGGTAAATTTGTCAAAACTTTGCATGCAGAGGTTTCGGTTTCTGTGGCATTTGGTTACATTTGAGAACCTAAAGTTCATGTTGCTGTTGATTTTCCCCAAATTCTTGTGTGATGAAATGCCTGCTAAGTGGTCATTTTTCCATCCGAGTGTTTTGATAACCAATGAGTTACAGTTAATTGTCCTTATGCATTTTCTAAAAGCAGGATCAATTTTACACAGCTAATCAGGAAACTATCTTTGAACACATTTGATTATCTATCTTTCATGTTCATAACTTCTTTCTTTTGTACTTCAATCCTCATTAAGCTTTTTGAATCTTCATTCTTGTAGAATGTGCCTCCTGCTATACTCTTGAGGTTTCTCCGGGAACACCGCTCAGAGTGGGCTGACAGTGGTATTGATGCGTATTCAGCTGCTGCAATTAAAGCTAGCCCGTGTAGTATACCTGTATCAAGAGCAGGCAATTTTGGTGGTCAAGTTATCCTACCGCTTGCTCACACCATTGAGCATGAAGAGGTGGTTTATTGTAACACTTAATGAAAGTAGTCCTTTCACTATTGATAGTTCTTACTATATTATACTTCATCATTCTAAGGATTTGTTTATATTTCCAATACAGTTCATTTCATCATTCTAAGGATTTGTTTATATTTCCAATACAGTTCATGGAAGTTATTAGGCTGGAAAATATTGCCCATTACCGGGAAGACATGATCATGCCTGGCGATATCTTCCTTTTACAGGTAGGTTTTGTTTTCCTTTCTCTGTCTGTGTTGCCTCATATTAATATTTGGAAACTATTCCCAGTGAAGTTCTAGGTCATGGTTTTTGAGAATGTCTTAAGTTCTTACCATTTTATTGTATGCTTATTGTTTTCGCATCGCAGTTATGCAGTGGAGTGGATGAGAATGCAGTTGGTACATGTGCAGAACTCATTTTTGCACCGATAGATGCCTCTTTCTCTGATGATGCGCCTCTTCTTCCATCTGGTTTCCGCATCATTCCTGTTGATTCCAAAGTGGTTAATGCCTATCCCTGTCTCTGAAGAAAATCAAAAAAAGTTTCTGTTTTTTTTTCCTTTTTTCTTCTCATTTCCCTCTGTTTTTGGCCTTGCTTGCTGATTTTATGTTAAAATATGCAGGATTCCTCAAGTCCAAATCGAACTCTTGATCTTGCATCTACCCTAGAAATTGGATCATCAGGAAACCGGGTATCCGGTGAATACAACAAGCACTCTGGTAGTGCAAAATCAGTCATGACAATAGCATTTCAGTTTGCGTTTGAGATGCATCTCCAAGAAAATGTGGCAGCTATGGCTCGGCAATATGTCCGCAGCATAATAGCATCTGTTCAGCGAGTGGCGTTGGCTCTTTCCCCTTCTCATCTTGGCTCACTTCCAGGTTTGCGTCCACCACCAGGCACACCTGAAGCGCAGACATTAGCTCGCTGGATCTGCCAAAGCTATAGGTTAGTTGCTTGATTCTTCTGCAATGCTAGCATTAAAATTACTGTTTTAAGATAATGGACTAGTAGAGGATTGAAAGTAACTGCTCCCTCCATTCCACTAGAAGAGTCCAGTGGTACATCTTTTTATGAGTCATCCGGAGTTGATCTTGATGTGCTTGAATTCTGTTCACTGGTATATGTTCTTTCGGGCGTCGTCTGAATTTAGTATTACTATTTGCTCAAACTTCCATGTTCGTTTGCAGGTTCTTTTTAGGTGTGGAGTTACTCAAACCCGGTAGCGAAGGAAGTGAATCGGTCCTCAAAACGCTTTGGCATCACTCAGATGCTGTCATGTGCTGCTCATTGAAGGTGTTTTTCAGCAGCTTCTTCTTTTCCTAAACAATTAAGTTCTTTAGTACAATTATCCGCCTTTCATTTGCTTTGATACATTTGAAAGAGATCGAATAACTAACGCACCTTTCATGGTATTGATCATTAGTTCATCTTATAAACTGGGATCTAGTTCAATCTTAAGAAACCTAATTGTAACATAATGAAGCTTCGTTACGATGGCGCCTAACTTGAACACGTCATTCATGATTTCTGCAGCCGTTGCCGGTTTTCACATTTGCAAATCAGGCAGGACTTGATATGCTTGAAACTACTTTAATAGCACTCCAGGACATCACTCTGGAGAAGATCTTTGATGACAATGGGAGAAAGACACTATTTTCAGAGCTCCCTCAGATTATGCAGCAGGTACAGTTCTCCCGTCTCACTAAAAGAGTTGTGCTTCTGATACTAACACAAGTTTTTCGTATTAGAACTTGGTTCATAACTATTGGTTTCATCCCGTGTGTCTCTCCTTGCAGGGATTCGCGTGTCTTCAGGGCGGGATCTGCATGTCGAGTATGGGAAGGCCGGTCTCGTACGAGAGGGCGGTAGCTTGGAAGGTGTTGAATGAGGAAGAAGATGCTCACTGCATATGCTTCATGTTTGTTAACTGGTCCTTTGTTTAATTAACTTCAAAATAGACATATATATTGGGCGGCTTTAAATTAAATGGTATCTCTATTAGGAGGAGAAAGAACACATTTTGTCTCTTTTGTGCTTTGAAGAACCTAGCTATATTCGTATTCTTCTTCCTCCTCTCGGATCCTGGTTATCTGTCTTTGTCGAAAAAGATCGAAACTTGAACCCTGTTCCGTGACTCATTAATTATTTTCCAGCGTTTTCGGTATTAGGGATGAGAACGAACACGAATTTTTACGAACAAATGCAGTAGCATCATTTGCAAAAAGCATGTATGTGTTAATCCGGGGGAAGTAGTGGGAGTGAAAAGATGGGTGACAAAATAAAATCACCGCAAAATTTCATCAAGTAGTAAAACAAAATGACGCCGTTTTAGTGCCAATCACTTTAGCCCGTCTTCATTTTAAAAATTTCTCTCTATTGAAGGAGAGTGCAATTTGTGGGAAGACGGTTGAATCGTACGTTTGTATAATAAAACGGGCCATCAAAATGTTTCTCAGTTTTTACCAATTGTGTGGTTCTAGCAAGGGCTGAACAAAAAAAATCCGTCGATCCGATCCAAAACCGATCTGAAATTTTGAATCGGTTCGGATTTTAGTCTGCGGATTAAAATCGGTTTCGGAATTTTCTTTTTCCAGATAATCCGAAACCGATCTGAACTTTATCAATCCGATTGGTTTCGGAGTTTGGGATTAGACCCGGTAGTTGTTTTGTTCACCATAACTAGCGGTACCTTATAAGCGAATGTCTCAATTTATTTATTTTCCCTCAACAAGCCTCTTATCACTCAATGTAATAAGTACGATGCATTACAGTTTATTAGTTAGGATACTAAAAAACCCTCTAGCAATATCAACCACATGTATATATATATATATATATATATATATGATGTTAAAATACGCGTGTTCAAGCACCAAAAATAAAAATGAATGTAATTAACGTTATAATACATAATTAATACATAATTTTTGGACTCTTTTTAATTATTGGGTGAATGTTATAATTAACGGAGAATGCGAAGTTTCTATTGCCAATTGCCGTCCCATATTTCATCTTTCCCTTAGCTCTCACAAACTTTATTCCTCGAAATAAACGACCCCTATAAAAGTACGTTAATTTCCAATTTTCCTTTCTTTAATTGGAGGAAAATCATCAGTAAAAAGAAATAAACCATTATTTATTTATTTATTTTTATATAAAGAAATTCTTAGATGTACTATATATTACAAAAAGATGAGATTATGAAAAGCTAAAGCTATGTGATTAGTAAGTAATAAGGTATGATTTCTGTTTGTCAACTCTATTTCATGAGTTAATTAAACATTAATATTTTAATTAAAACTTAAAATTTGTAATTTCATGTGTTAAATGATGTGGTTTTTTGACTAATGAAACGTGATAAGACCTCAAGAGTTTGAGTGTGAAAATAAACCACTAGGTAGTTGTGATTTTTGCACATGATTGATAAGTTTGGATCATCCGTTTAATTTTTTTATGTCTTATCAAAGTTAGTAACAGATAATAAACGTAAGTGACAGATATGTCTTATCTTGCGCCACGCAACTTTGTTTTTTTTACGGGGTCCTCCATTTATGCTTTTTCCTATAGGGGTGAAACACCTTTAGATTGGATTCAAAAGGAGTATCATTAGGTCCTCGTTTAATTAATCTTCCCTGTTTTTAATTGATTGAACCCCAGCAGCAAATAAGGTTAATTTTTGCCAGCACAAAAGAATAAAATAATTAAATACAAATAAACCCCCATAAAGTAAAGTTTCACATCTTCATGTTTGCAATGCGCGTTGAAAAATTTTCAATAATTAGCTAAATGAAGAAGTGAAAATAAAGAGGAGCCAGCAAGCGATGTCCCATACAAGTCGCACAGGACATCGGATATTGTCCAGAAGCAATGCTCAAGCTAACTAAAGCAGAGCGAACACTCGTGCAAGTCGCACGAATGCTTGGACGAGCTTCACTAGCTTTTGTTTAAGTTAGTGCAGGCTTACAACACATATATATCTCACACAAGGATATTAGTTTCAGAACTCTTTTCACACTAAATGAAACTAATAAAGCCTAAAGAAAAGCGCTTAGCACGATTTAAAGAAGCAATTTCCTTTTGTAATAGATTAGTGTTTAGTTCAAAAGAAACTTTTGATTTCTTGTTAGTCATTGTTGCTGTTTTCGAAAGATATATCCAACTATACGCAGTGCAATATATTAACAACGTTAAATTTTTTTTTTTTATTGACAATAAAATTGTCACTAATAATTGTAATTTAAGGGGAATGATCATTGTAGCGAGAATTTTCCATTAATAGTGATTTCTTTGGCCGAAATAACAGAATTGGGGACTTTTCTTGGATCTTCCAGAATTAACTAAAGCGAAGATACCAGTTTCGCTTTCCTAACAAAAACAAGTTATAAAAAAACTTGAAGAGATGTTTCTTGTTTTGAAATCAAGGCATGGGTTGTGGGTGAAGGGAGAAAAGAAGTGGGAAGCTGCATACATACTAAATAGGCCGAAATTGATAAAGATAGTAATCGATCCCATTACCTCTAAGAGATTCTCTATGTATCATAATCGTTTGAACGTTGACTTGTTCCTGGATGAGCCCCAATGATCGAACAATGTGTCGACCCATTAACCACTTTGATAGATTTTCCATTGGGGTTGAATCACTCATTTTTTAAGTCGAAGGTGTATGTCATTTTCTCCTTAATTTCAATAAATTTGTTGGTGTCCGATAATGCATTTGAGAGAGATGTTTCCATCCCTGAACTCAATTTCAATAATCTACATAATATTGCATCCACAGTTGGTTTTTGTCACATTTAGAAGGCAAATTACATCCACCTCTTAGAGTTTCGATAAAATTATAAATAATTTTGAATTTTTCGACAATTACAAATAGTCCGTGGAGTGCCGTTTTGAATAGTTTCATTTCTCAGCGAAAAACCATAGAAATCAGTTTGCGAAGTCTTGTCACTTTATTCCAACTATAAGGTTCTTATCAGAACGAACCATTTGTTTTATAGTGAAAATTATTGAACAAAGCAAAGGGTGCCCTTAACTGGCAGAAATTTTGGAGAGGTATTTGTAATTTCGCAGCCAAAATTCAGGCAAGTAAATGTAATTCGCCCTTAAATTAATTTTCTGATTTTTTGGGGTACACTAATAGTAAGATTTAAGCAATTGACCCCCCAACTTACTTAATTTGCGGTAGACAAGCCCAGCAAAAGTAGGTGAGAACTGAGAGCAAGAGGAAGTGCGTGCTTTGATTATACTCCCTCCGTACCAATCAAAAAATTCATTTTGTATTACTAAAACTAGTAATATAAAATAGACTCTTTGAATAGAACGGAGAGAATAATTTTTATGAAAACATATATCTATATTATAATTTATAACTCATTGATATAAATATATATGCTCCTAAATTTCTTGGGCTCTAGTCTAGGGGCTTCCATGCCCACCACCCATAGTTTGTTAGAATCGTACGATACGCGATACGTATCGTACGATTCGTATCAAAAACTATCAATTTCGATACGACTCGTATGAGCGTATCGCAATTGATAGTGAATCGTAAAAAATTCTAATTTTGTACGATTCGATACAATTTTTTGTATCGTACAACTCGGGACGAATTCTTTCTCCCTTTATATTTTTAAAATTTATATTTCGAGTTGAATTTTAAAAACTCAACTCGTGCTTGTCCAACTCAAGCTCAGATGGCTAAAGAGTAGTTGGAACATGTGCATTCACATCTCAAGATAGCCATTTTGATTAAGAAAGCTTGCTGCAGTTCGGCCCTCTTTTATAGGAGTTCAAGCACTCCACTCATTCATGTAAATCCGATGTGGGACAAATGCTTTCTCAGCCTTGCCCTGCCCTTTCCGAACATATTTATTTATTTAGATATGAAGTATGCTACATCTGCTGGGTTAGCTTGGTGGTTAAGGTCTTTATTTCTTATGTAGTTAGTTGATGGTTCGAATCTTGCTGCCCACATTATTCTTTTCCTTATTTTTTTAATCTATTATTAATTGTTTTTCTTTTATCTCTTGCTAAATTTTCTTTGTTTTTAACTGATCATTCTTTCTTTTTTTTTTCTTCCTTAAACCATTTATTATAGAAAACAATCAATTATAATTTTTATACTTATATATGTATAACAAATATATATATATATAATTATAATATGTTTTTTAATATATATTCAATATCTATAAATTTTATATTATATTATTATATACAAACGTATCTTACGATACGATACGATACACGATACGTTTTCGTAAAATCGCATTTCCGATACACGATACGTATCTCGATTCGATAACTATGCCACCACCTCTTTGGGCTGGTCACTAGTCATTCATGAATCTTTTCTTAAATCAGCAGTTACTAATAACTCTTTCGAATCGCTAAAAATGTACTTCATATGAGAAGCAACTTTCATATGAGAAGCAACGTTTGCTAATGCTACTTTCACAAAGTTTTACTTTATACGTCACATTCAAAAGTGCCACTTTTTAATGCTTTTAGAGGGACGAGGAGAGCGAGCCCCGTCTCAAGAATCTTTTGCATCGTCAGCATGCAAGAAAAATAAACGAATGTAACAATTAGCCAAGAAACTTGGTTTTCCATCCATGAAAGTAAATTTGAAAAATTAGCCAAGAAAGTGTAAGGAATGAACTAAGTAAATTTATTTTGTTATTGTGATTTGTGAAACACGACCGAATGGGAAACCAAATGTAGACAAGAGGAATAAGGATCGGCACTATACTTATAGCAGCTGATATATAATATACCATGCCTATAACATATACATTCACGATATCCGTAAAAATAGTGCATCAAATCAATGATCGATAGGTATTTAAATTCTTGAATCTCTACATGTACAATATTACTTTCCCCCAGAATAGTATCATAGTCTTTAAATGCGTTTGACTGCACCATTTTACATTGTGCAGCCGTTGCACTGAATAATTTCTCGACGTCATATACATATTCTTATACTTTGCGCGCGTATTCAAATGCAATGATAACCACCGTGGATCTTAAAACCCGAACTGGCTGTCTCTCAAACGGAAAAAGAAAAAGAAAAAAAAATTATTTTTTCTTTTTAGTATTTTTTTTGCATGCATGATCGATCGAGATTCTAAGGGAGATATGACATATATTCACTCATTACATTTCACTTTAACCTCGGTGTGTAGTGTACTCTCTAGATTCTAAGAACTAATTGTGTTTCTGTCGTCTTTCTATTCACACACATTGTTGGTGTTGGACGTGTAAAGGCTTAATTACATTTCACCCCTGTGTTATACTCCCTCCGTACCGATCAAAGAGTTCACTTTATATTACTAAAAACGATAAATAAAATTAAGTGGACTTTTTGAATATGACAAAAGGAATAATATTTTTAGTATATCAACCCTCATGCGTTTAGCAAACTACTATTTAACGTACCCCTCTTGTCAGTTGTCATCAATCAAATAAAATAAATTCCATGAAGGACTAAAGTGTCTTCAATGTAGAAAGGACAATTGCAGAAGAATTTTCGAATGACAGAGTCGAGGAAGAACGTTCTATCTAAATTGACAAAAGAGTGGTGGTGCGGGTTGACAGGGAATGGTAACATTAGAACTAACAGATTATTACTTCATAGCTGCGTAGATCAAGGCCATGTTGGTCATTTTATAGTTAGTTATGTTTGTTTCATGACAATGAGAGATTAATTGTTACTCCCTGTTCTATTAGAAAGAATTAATAAAAAAGTTCATTTTCAAATTTTTACTTCTCATATATTTACTAATATAATCATTTGTATTCAAAAACTAATTCACATTTAAAAATAATAATATGAATGAAATAAATTGTGTCGAATTAACTATTTTAAGTGCTATGTCTTCACATCCATAATAAAACATGTAAGAAAATTGTAATTAAGCCTCAAAATAATGCATTATAAACTAGTGAAAAATAAAGAAGCTTTAACCAGCGGAAAGTAGGGAAAGCCAAAGATCGAGAGAGTCCCTTTTGCATGGTCTCCAAGAAAGAAAGAAAAAAAAAACATGATTGAAATCCTTCCTTGAAGCTTTTCATGATCATCAAATCCATCAATTGCCAGCAAATCTTGGGCTGTTTGCTTCTTATATATATATATATGAATATGCAATATTGGATGTCAGCCACTTATGATTATTGTTGTACTTACTTTACTGATCGATCTTTAATGTTTTTTAGACTTTAGACCGATCTCCATCTTTTAGGACTGGAATCTTCTAAGTTCCAACACTATTATGAAACCCTTTCAAATTCAATATAAATTGCTGCTGATGAGGATCATCATGAACAATTTCTTCAGTTCTCATTGAAGAAGTAATTACTATTAGAAGAACTCACTTTTAAACTTTTTACTTTATCTACTCTTACTAATACAATCACGTGTGATTTACAATTAGTTATTTTAAGTGTTGTACGTATATTGATTCTTCTAATAAAACGAAGGGAGAAATATTTAAAACATACGGGGAAGAGTTGCAGGGGAATATGTGTGTAGATATGGCGGATCGAGAAAAGAGTACTGTCGGGAGATTTTGTGAAGCATTTCATCATTAGAACGAAGAATAAAAGTGGTCTCGATCATGGTCAGCCAGTTTGGAAGATTAATTAGTCCACTCTTTAATTTGAATTCACCTTCTTTTGACCTAACTTGGAGTGCACCTCACTTTATTAGTGAATTTATAGCTAGGTAATTCTCTGCCTATATTTATTTATAATCTTGTTTTGAGTTGTGTCTTTATGACGTAGAAAGAATAGTACCGTTAGACTCCTTCCTCCTTATTTTTAATAATTTAACACTACTACAAAAAGGACTTTCTACGGCGGTTTTTTAGGGCTTTTAATGGTGGTTTTTGGCATTTTTGAACCGCCATCTATCTGGCAGCCGTAGAAAGTTTACGGACTTTCTACGGCGGTTGTGAACCGCCATAGAAAGTTCGAACTTTCTACGGCTGTTTTGAAAAAAACCGCCGTAGAAAGTCCGAACTTTCAACGGCGGTTCGCTTAGGAACCGCCGTTGAAAGTTAACTTTCAACGGCGGTTCCTAAGCGAACCGCCGTTGAAAGTCTACTTTCTACGGCGGTTATCTTCAAAACCGCCGTTGAAAGTTAACTTTCCACGGCGGTTCCTAAGCGAACCGCCGTTGAAAGTTAACTTTCAACGGCGGTTTTGAAGATAACCGCCGTAGAAAGTTAAAAAATTTGTAAAAAAAAAATATTTTATTTTTTTCTTTACATTCAAAAAATATATCAAAATTAGTAGGAACAGCCTTAGAAAGGTTTTGATATATATATATATATATATATAGATATATATATTTCAACTTTATTCAAAATATATATATCAAAACTTCCATGCTAATATACCGAACAACCACCAAACTTCAAAAATTTTTGCTTGCATCCATCAAATTCTAATTAATTTAATCATTAATAAAAAGAACAATATAATAATCACCGATAGAACACTAACCCGAATTTAATCATTCATTATCTCACCAAACCCGAATTTAACAATAATAATAAACCCTAGGCCACTCACAATAATCAAGTAACAATAAAATTTGTAAAGCTTAAATAAAGTTGAAACTATTCTATATTACCTTTTTTATGATTTGAAGCCCACAACAAGGACCGATTGTGGTGAAATTATGATGGGGGATTAACTCCAAGTGGTGGGTGATAGCCGATTAAGAAACCATATCCGGAGTTGGGTGATGGCGGATCTTGTTATCAACGCTACCGGAAGAACGACTTCGGGGGAAGACAAGAGAAAAAACCAACGGAAAAAGGATGGGCGTCGGCAACGAGAGAATGCTTCGGTTTGCTGGAGATGGAAACAAAGGGAAACCCTTAAAATTCAAAAAAAATCAAGTTTCCATGGCGGTTGTAATTGAAACCGCCATTGAATCCGCCGTAGAAAGCCCGTAATTGTGAATTCCCGCCCGTTCCTCCATTCCTATTAATTTCTATTTTTGAAAATTAACCCCCAAATTTTTTAAAATTTAATAATAAATATGTATTTTACTATTTATCAATTTTATAGAAAAATTCATCATATTTATTAATTATATGGCGGTTAGAAATACAACCGTCTAGAAAGGAACTTTCTACGGCGGTTAGAAATAAAACCGCCGTAGAAAGTACCCCTTTTTACGGCGGTTTTTAGAAAACCGCCGTTAAAGGTACCCCTTTTTACGGCGGTTTTCAAAAACCGCCGTTAAAGGTACCCCTTTTTACGGTGGGTTTTGAAAAACCGCCGTAAAACGTACCCCTTTTAACGGCGGGTTTCAAAAACCGCCGTTAAAAGTACCCCTTTTTACGGCGGGTTTTGAAAACCGCCGTTAAAGGTACCCCTTTTTACAGCGGGTTTTGAAAAACCGCCGTTAAAGGTACCCCTTTTTACGACGGGTTTTAAAAACCGCCGTAAAAAGTACCCTTTTAACGGCGGGTTTCAAAAACCGCCGTAAAAAGTACCCTTTTTACGGCGGTTTTTAGGTGACTTTCTACGGCGGTTTTATATAGAACCGCCGTAGAAAGTCCGTACTTTCTTTTTAATTGCGGTTTTGGTCTTTCCGCCGTTAAAGCACCGCCGTAGAAAGTCCATTTTGTAGTAGTGTAAGTTTTATGTTTTAAAGATAAAAACAAAAAGGAAGACGCTGTATGTAGAGGCGGTTGGTGTTTCATAAACTAACAAAAAAAAAAATTGTACGTTAGAAATAAAATGTCGTCTCTCTTGTCTCTTAATTATTTTGAAAAAAAAATCTTATATTTATCCTTTAAGCTGACAAACTGTTTCAAATAATTCTTCGGACAAGGGACGGAGTTTGACCGAAAAAAGTTTGATTACTTCGTTAGTCTCATAAGTTAGTATGTTGTCATCTAGCTCCCACCTTGAAATTTTTTTTCCTTTTCATTTTGTCCCAGGACAAGCTATTTTTAAGTGATCCATTGGGTGAATTCCAACTTTCAACAGGCAAGAGTGTGTGAAACATGCGTATGTCTGACGGCATCGCGTGAAATTGTTTCTACTTAGAAACTCACAGGCTCTTTTTGCTTGAGGGACCATTTTGAAACATGAGTTTACCAATTTCCGGGACAAAAATAAAACAGTAATGTTAAACGCAAGGAAAAAAATAATAAATGCGCGAGAATGAGAAATAATACTTTGTATTTATACTCATATTGCCCCTTACCACTACTAATTCCCACCAGCCCCACCATTTCTCATTTCCTTCATCTCAAACCCACCCAACCCATCACCGGCGGAAAATCTCGCCACCCAAATCGGACCAGAAGTAGCGAGATGCGGCTACCCCATATGAGGTCCTAACCTCATAAAAAGGAGGTTAGGCGGCTAACCCACTCTTTTGGATAAGAATCCTAGCTAACGTCCTTTTATGGGTTAGGATTCCTAACTTATACTCCCTCCGTCCCACTCGAATAGTCCATTTTCAAAAAAAAATCTTGTCTCATTTAAAGAGTTTACTTTGAATTTATTTACATTACATACCCTTACTAATATAACAATGCGTGGCTCATAATTAACTCTTACTATTAAAGTAAGAATATAAATGAAAAATATGATGGTAAATTATTTATTTTAGGTATTGTACTTTACAACTCATAATAAGTTGTACACATTTCAAAGTGAGCTCTTTGAGTGAGACGGAGGGAGTATTTCTTTCTTTTTCTTTTACTTTTTTCTGTCGCCTCTGGGAGGCGGTAACTTATATATATTTTTTCCAACACCTCCGAGAGCCGTTGTGGGTTTCATTTCCCCATTTTCCTCGCAGCTCCGGGAGCCGAGAAGTGAAACCCAAAAACCCGTTTTTCCTGCACCTCCGGAAGCCGGGAAATTGTGGGGTTCATTTCCATGCTCCCAGAGCTTCATATCCAGCCGGATCCAATAAAAAGAAAAAATTGAAAATTCGGTGGTGGCGGCATGTGGTGGCTGCTAGGTGGCGGAGGTAAGTTTAAGGGGTAAGGGCAAAATGGGTAGAAAGGTAAAGTACTATCTCTTCTTCCCCTCGCGATTAGCATTTTTCTTCCTTGCATTTAGCATAATTTTTTTAACATTATGAACGAGACAACATGTCAAAAAAACGAAAGGAGTGAGTAAACCTAAAGAGCACTAACAAGGGAACCAAAAATGTGATTAACTTTTCCTTTTGTGGATACATATGTATAAAGGTATAATTTTCCACTGTGAAACTAAGCTTTATAAACAGCTTTTTATGCAAACTCTTACTGTTGGTGCCTTCTTTGATGAGCAGCAACCATGGAAACAGAATGTGAACCCATATTTGTAGCATCGACCCATAATCACTGCAGAAATGGTCCCCTCAACAATCAAATTTTGGTCCTAGCTGCACTCACTCTATAATTGACCTGCAGCCTCATCGATCAGGACCATTGTGATTTATTATATTTATCTATAATTCCTTCGTAAACAAATTACTATTATCACATTCTTTAATTTGTCAATTTTTATTGTCTTATTTTTCTCTCATCATGTTAAATTACTTTGTGGACACAGTAAAACAGAACAAAATAGTCATAATATTTGAATTGTTATATCACATAATGATATTCGATCGAGTTCAGATTGTCTGTAAATACTAAATCTATTGCATTCTTATGTTGCATTTTGAATTATTATCACATAATGATTTTCGCACTTGAAATTAAATAGAATAAGACATACTTATTTTGACAAAGGATTTAGATTATACTACACATAGAAGGCCAATGGAGCAAAGAAGTATTAGAATCCCATAATTTGAGATATTATATATATATATATATATGTAACCTTAGTAAAAGAAAAGAAAAAAAAAATAAAGCCTCATATATCTAAATTCTTAAAAATATTTACATTTTTACACTCCAAATTAAGTAAACGATCGTTTATAATAAATATGAGCAACACACTCCATGATTAGACCTCATACAAAAATCAATTAAAAAGATAAAAAGGAAGTGAAAAAAAAAACAAAATGATCATATACGAATTATAGTTAGATAATCCAAAACTAGATTAATTATTAATTGATTATTAGAAAGACCACTTGAAAACGGAGCCTAAAGCACACCAACTAAAACCGGCGGACCTCACCATCGACTCCAGAACTCTGGCTACATCGCCGGCACCGGGTCGAGCTGTTGGGTCACGGGCAGTGCACTGAAGAGCCAAATTCATCATCTCAACCATTTGATTGTGACCGTTATCCAGCGCGTTTCCTTTGATATTCGGGTCGACCCATGTTTCAAGAAGACAGTCCGAATAGCAGTAGCGAGCCCATTCTACGATGCTCTCATGCACGCCGAACTCCGCGTCGGAGGGAGTTTTGCCGGTCAACAGTTCGATCAGGAGCAGCCCGAACCCGTAAATGTCGCTCTCTTTAGTGACGATTTTGGATTCTGAAGTTTCTGTAAATTTAATCAAGTATAATGATTAATTAATTATTCATACGTGCATTGCATGGATGGAGGAGACATAAAAATGGATAATTTGCTCTGAGAAATTAATGATGTCACACTTTTTTGATTGATTTTGCTTTCAAGAAACATAGAAGAATGCTAAGGAGGACTAATAGCGTCAAAATATTCATCATTGTTTCAATTATTTATGTTCAAGCAAAAAAGATACAATAATGTAAATCTGATGTCGGATTCTATTCAATTTTTAGTCTTATTCTGTTTAATAATTACGTGATAAAATATCATAGAAATATTTTTGACTAAGATATCAACAATTACATGAACATTTGTAAGGAAATAAAAATAAATAAATAAAAAAACTGACCATTATTGCAGAAGACATGCGATAGTCAAAATAGCAATGATGAACAAGCACTTGTACACTATTTCCAATAAGCTAAAACTATCATTACATGAGTCATGATAATATGGACGTTACGAGGGAATGTGATAAGTAATGCAAATGTCGATGTTCAAGTATATACTTTTAATATCGAAAATAGTATCATAAAACAAAACTTTTATCGCATAATGAGCAGTATATGTTACAAATTTTTATACTTTGTGTTTGATTCAACCGTAAAAGCACATTAAAAGGGAAGATTACGGACTAAAAGTATACCTAAACATGAATTAGTTTTCAAGAATGGAAAAGGCCGATAGGTACCTGGAGCGACAAGGGCTGATGAGATAAAACTTTTATTGTTGACACAATTTGTTAATCCGGCTGGAAAACTCAACGTCAGGTGGGGTTCATCTTTAAGATCAACCATAATTTTCTGACTTGAGATCTCACCAACTTGAATGCTTGGTGAGCAGCAACAATGGAGATATTTAAGAGCCCGAGCAATTCCAACGGCTACCTTTTGTCGACCTTCCCAACTCAAACCTCCGAGGTTTTCCCTCAAGATTTTCCCTTCAATGTGGCCATAAACCAAAATCACCCCTTTCCCTGATTTGCAAACAGCAATGAGTTTAACAATGTTTGGATGATCAATTCTTCCATATTCAAATTCAAAATCTTCAGGAAAAGAGTTTCCTTCGCTACAGACTTTAGCGACGAACTTCATGTCGCTGATGCTGGAAGTTCCTCTATACGTCGTCGTTCCTTTCCTTCCTCTAGAAATGAGATTTTCTTCTTTTATGGATGAGAAAATATCCGCCACCGCCATCAATTTCAGAGCCTTGGAATTCAAGAATTGCACCTCCCAAGTTCCGTCTTCGCTTTCAGTTCGCTTCTGGTCCGGACCCGATCCGGCTTTTCGGTTAAGGACGATAGTTATGACCACCACAATGACCAGAATGGTGGAAAGAATGCAAGTCAAGAACAACCACCACGCGGGGTTTTTGTTCCTTTTGCATGGCGGCAATCCGCTCTTTCTTTCGCTGCCGCTGCATAGATCGTTGCCTGAAACAGCGCTGGAATTAATGGCCAGGAATGCTCCGGTGGACGGTAAACTTCCATGGAAATGATTGTGAGAAATATTCACCTCAACGAGTGATCCAACTTTGCCCAACTCCGGCGGCACTTCCCCTGATAACTGATTTACAGACAAATCGAGCTGTCCAAGCACCGGTATTTCGGAAAGGCGAACTGGGATATCTCCGGTGAGCTCGTTGTGGCTAAGATCAAGACTAACAAGCTTGTCACACGAAGATAGCTCATCCGGGATTGTACCTGAAAGTTTGTTCTTGCTCAGTTTCAGCTCCACCATCTCCGAGAACTTTCCGAAACCTGGAGGAATGGTCCCGGAAAAGCCATTCTCCGATAAGTCTAGCTTTTCCAGCTTGCTGCGGCCGAATGATTCGGGTAACTCGCCGGAGAACCTGTTTCTTGCCAAGTTCAGCATTTGAAGTTCAGGCATGGTCCATTTCCTTTCACCACTGATTGTGCCATCAAGATTGTTTCCTGATAAATCCAGGAAGTAAACAAGCGGAAACGTCGTGAAACCAGGCGGTAATTCGCCGGAGAATTTGTTGTTCTCCAGGCGGATTCGCTGCAAGCTTTTGCAATGAGATAAGCCGTTTGGTATTTTTCCTTCCAGGGAATTTGAGAAAAGGATAAGCTTGTAAAGTTGGCCTGATTGACATAAACTTTCGGGGATTTTTCCAACGAGGTTGTTTGTGGAAAGGTCTAAAATGGAGAGATTGTTGTGTTTTCCGAGCTCTTGCGGAATCTGACCCGATAATTTGTTTGACCATAGCTGAAGAATTTGGAGATGAGGCAAAGAAGATAAAGCATTAGGTATTTTCCCTGAAAAATTGTTGGAAAACAAATGGAGGATTTCCAGGTTTTGCAATTGAACAATGGATTCAGGGATTTCCCCGGAAAAAAAGTTATCACTCAAATCAAGTGATATCAAGCTTTTGAGGCCGAAAATGGATTTGGGGACGAAACCACTGAGTTTGTTGAAGTAGAGAAAGAGGAACTGAAGATTGGTAAGATTACCAAAAGAAGCCGGAATTTCACCTGTGAGATTGTTGTTTACAAGATCGAGATGATATAGGGAGGTTAACTCACCGATTTCTCTCGGGATTTCGCCGGAGAAATTGTTGTAGCCCAAATAAATCAATCTCAAACTCTTCATTCGGCCTAATTCAGGTGGGATTTCTCCAATCAATTGGTTTGAGGCCAAGGTCAAGAATTCCAGTGAACTCAAATTTGTTAGGGACTTTGGAATCTTTCCTACCAAAACATTCCCACCAATATCCAGAAATTTCAGGCCTGAAAAAGCTCCAATTTCGTCAGGGATTTCCCCTGAAAGCATGTTGTTTGACACATCCAACGTTTGAAGGAGTGGAGTTGAGCTCTTTGGGAGTGGACCTGTGAAATTATTTCCGCTTAAATTCAGATATTTAAGCGACAAACACGAAGATAAACTCCCTGGAACCACTCCAAACAACTGATTATTCGAAAGGTCAATGGTTTCAACATGCTGAAACTGGAATATTGTCTCCGAAATTCCTCCGGACAAATTCTTCCCCGAGAGCTCGATTTTCGCGACGCGGGATGAATTGTCGCAAGAGACGCCACGCCACCGACAAACATTTAGCGACGAATTCCAACTGGAGAGAGACCCTAGCGGATCAACGAACGATTCTTTGACTGATTGGAGCAGCTCGAGCTCAGAAGCGCATGAATCCCACGATAAAAACACGAACACGAACAAGATTATAAGGAGTTCTTTCCCGGCCATCTTAGCTCTTTTCAGAAACCTTCTTCAGCCAATTACAGGATGCTACTAATGAATCATTTCTGTCATCAACAGAGACAAAAAAAAAAAGTGAAAATCCCAGTAAGAATTTAATGAAGTAGTAGTCTTGGATCTGATGAACAGGAAAAAAAAAAAAAACAGCTTTAAGACAAAAGCATTTATTAATTAATTAAGTTAATGTTGTGTACAATTATTGCCTTTCATGTGACAAACAAATTTCGGAAAAAATAAGATTTTTCATACCTTAATTATCAAGAACATCCATGCAAAGAGAGACGTGCCACGAACTGAATGATTCTGTGAAGAAAGTAGAAATCGAAGTGAAGAGGAGTTTTTTTTGAGTGTAAGAATGTGAAGAGTCTATAAATAGAGGGGTGAATTGTGGGTTTGGAAATAGGGCTTGGAAGTTGAGGTTAATTACGAAATTGCACCTTGACTTACGTTTGAACTTTGAACATGAATGGCTTTTGAAAGGAAAGAAGGCAGGGACAGATGGTTGGCAAAGCCTCTGATTTTGTCGGATATTACCAAAATGTTCTTTTTTGACTGGCCTTTGAAAGGTGGCACAGAGGATTTGTTTCTGTAACCGTTGAAAAGTTTAAATTTTTTTTAAAATTTTTTATTTTTACTTTTTTTATTTTCCTTTTTGCTTTTGCACTCATGGATTAATTAATTAATTGCCTCTCTCTTTATTTTGTCATTATTTTTTTTCAAGTATATATCAAAAGTTTTCTATTTCTACTAAATGTACCTTTGTGGGTAGATTAATGCACTTTAAGAATACAGTGCATCAATTATTAAGACATGACAACATCAAAGTTAGTTTTTGACACTAATTTCTTGTTAATTTGTTGAACCTAAGCTTAAGCTAATGAAGTCATTTAAAATTTTACCTTCAAAGTGTGAATACATGGGTACAAAATTAGTATAGAATCAGTGGTACTGAAAGGAATGGTCAAACGGCTGAAATTAAGCACGTTGAAACCCACAGTCCCCGGTTGCCCTCATAGTCTCTACTAAAGCGGCTTAGCCCTCTTTCATGATTCTTTCCCCTTACCAACGAAAAATCCTTATATTTCCTACCAATGGTATGGACGAATACGTTGCTTCATCTACATGTGTAAAAGATCTTAATCACACTTAAAAGTCAAGTACTCTACCGTCGGATTAGCAACCCAAAAAAACATAAATATAAATAAATAGCAAAATGAATAGATGCGTACAATCGTAATAAAAATAAACTCAACAAAAAAGATAAGACCAGACAATCAAACCGTTGTAATTTGACAACACATAATTCTTGATATCATAATGTATAAGAAATCCAGATAATTATCTATATTTGCAATAAAGAAAGAACTTGTACATCATTCTAAGTCCTACCATGATATGCAAATGGCCAAAGAATCCATAAAAGATGGAACATTCAAATAATCTCCCCCTTCTCTTTTTTACTAGCTTTTCTTTCTTCTTTCTTTATCATATCTAGCCAAGAAAAAGGGTTTGGTAAATCATTGAATCCTCAAATCCCGCCGAACTTAAATATTCAACCCGTGAGTTGTCTTCTCCCTGTCCATTGTGAACTTAAATATATCATAGTCCCATATGAAACAGGTTTATATATGCGATCAATTCACGCGCTTATTCTATTTTTACATAATAACTGCATGCATTTTTGAGTGTATCAGATTTTGGTTCAAAATTAACAATATCAAACTTGAAAAGTATCAACTGTTTTATTTATATGTAACAAGTTTTAGTTCAAGTGTAACATTGTATCAATCTTGAAAAGTATTGGCCGTATTACTTATAGGTATTATCGTATCAAATTAACTTAAAGAGTATCATTACCGTTACTTACTGTATCGCTTGCAAGAATATCACTGTCAAATTTAAAAGGTATCACTATACTACATACGTCCACAAACATTAATTTACATGTCTGTGAGTGCACCTCGAGTTCCATCACATATATGAATCTGTTTCATACGGGTCCTTAATGCAATGATGGTCTATCAAAGCAGTACAAAAATGATTTTCACTGCTGCAAAGTCTTCTCGTCGGTTCTTTTAGTCTTTTGCAGCACAGGAAAAAGAAAGAAAAATTCCATGCCTGTTGAAAAGCAATATTCTTCAACCCTTTTGTTTGGACACTTGAGAAATTACGTTCCCCTCTTGGATTCTCCCCTCCACTTTTCTCAATATCTTCCGGCCTTTTTCGCCCCATCCAAACAAGTACGCACACAAAGAAGAAGGACTTGCAGGTGAGGCAAGAACAAAAAAAGACACAATGAAAAACAGAGGCATCAAAAAGCAGTGTGTGTCCGTGTATGAAAAATAAACGGGGTCTGTTCGTTTCATTATTTTTGTTTTGCTTTGAAGTTTTATGATAAATTTTGAATATTATAATACCTTTTTATCAATTTCAATATAATATTTTTCATAAATGTGTTTTAGAAAACAACTCATAACGATAAAGATTATCAATTAAGGAAGGAGAAAAAATGAGAAATATTATGGGGATGGAAAAAAGTTGGATGTCTTTACATAAGATGCACTAATGGCAGCTCGTGCGCTCTTTCTTTAAATGGGACCCTTTTTTCATCTTCTTTCTCGAAGGAATATACAGTGTGTGGTCGTTGTCAACCCAGCATGCTTTCATCATCTCCATTTTCTAGGGTTTTTCGCTACCTCTCTCTTTCTTTCCTTTCTTTTATTTTAGCTTAAGACTGGTTAAATCACTGCTAGCTATTAGATAGTGCGCTCTTAACTAGTTGTTGTCTCGCGTTATGTTTTTAAATCTGAAATTTTTTTATTTTTGTTCATCAATTTGAACCTTTTTTTTTTTTGTTTGTGAACAGTCACCTATAAAGGTTTATAGATTGAGGGAAAGTAATGAAATCTTTTAATTAAGGCAGCATCCAATCGAGTTTTACACCAAGTTAAATAGCAAACAAAGTGATCTAATATCTTTCTTTTCCATTTGCTACTCGTGTTAATATATGTACTCTCACGTGCTAACTGAAAATAGTACAAATTTTGTCTGAAAACCTAAATTAAAACTTTTTCAAGTTAAACCAAACCAATCTCTCTCCAACAGTACTCCTTTAGCCTTTTTTTTTCCATGTTGTGTTTAATTCCCACTTTTGGAAAAGGCAAATTGCATATTCTTATATATGCAAAATTAGGATGTTGAAATTAAAGAATACTTTAAAGTTGTCCTCAACTGAGATGGAAGGACATATATATATATATATATAGTGGATACATACGAAGGCGTGCGTCTGTGCTTTGTTTGTTTGCATATAGAATTATGTATATATTTTTATAGATTGTTGTGTCAGTGGGATTGGGCTCAAATTTTCCACTATTGTAGTTTTTTTTTATTAAATTGGGAAGATATCCATGGCTTTAGTCTTTGGGTTTTCTTCACCTAAAAATGAATTTGAATTGAGAAACGAGCTAGTGTCTCAGGGTTCAATTTATATTTTTATCAATTCGATCTTCTTATTTAGAGTATATGGATTGGCAGGACTTTGGAGAAATCTTCTCAATTTCGTCATTCCAATTCCTCTAACCCTTGCTACGTATGTAATAGATAGATGTGCGAAACAAAATGTGAAGTGGAGTCTTGAATTTAGGTCCAACATAGGGTTGCCAAACTTTGTGGGTGGCAGATGATGATCGCACAGGATTTAGGGCCTCCTTACGTTGGTGCAGTGGGGGTGGGAAAATTCCTCAATATAAGTGGGAAAAACATATTTCATTAATCTTAGATAAAATATTTAGTTTCAAAATAATTTTTTATCTCAATAAAACAATTTATTTTAAATTTATTTACATAGCATACTCAGATGCGGGCATGATGGTGAGGTATTGGCGTTTTCTAGGAAGGTTAGATCATAATAATTAGAAAGGTGACCAACTGGGCCGATAATGAATTTCTAAGGTTTTGTGGACCTAGTCTGATGGAAAACAGGCCAATGACCAATATCAGATGGGTGGCCAACTCAATTTTCGGCCAAAATTGTTCATTTAGGGAATCGAGAAGATAATTTTGGCGTTTTTTAATATAAAATTTTAAATTAAGTATATCTTTTTATATAGGAAAACCTTTTTTTGGTTGCAATTTTTTTCATTAATTTTATTTCCTTTAATACTTTGATTCCGTGATGTTTTCGGATTTTTGTCATTATTGGCAAATTTTCCTTATTTTCTCTATTTTCGAGTTTTGTTTTCTAGTTTTGAGTTTGGGCATTTTTCTTATATAAAGGGTGTGTCGTCGTCTATTGTAATAGTTAGTTTTTTAGTTGAACAACTTTTTCATCCCATTTTTATTATTTGATCAAAATTTAAAAAACTAAGTGTGCCAACAAAAAATGCATGCAATTAAAATAAAGTTTAATTACCTTTGATTCCATAATTTTCAAAAACCATTTTGCATCTCTGTATACGGTTCAATATGACACTTTATCCTTATTTTTGGTGACATTATATAGTATGGAATTATGCTATTTTTCAAAAGAATTCCTTTTTATTTAGTAGAAGAGTATAATACAAAAATAACTATGGGTTAGCTGGTTGCGAGGACATCATATCTAGGAGATGACGGGTAGGTGGGTGCGAGCCATGAGATTTCGGCAATAATGGCACCGAGGTCCGAGCGATCCTTCTCGCCAGACTTCTCGATGATGACTTGGGCGTCGCGGGCATTACAATTCTTTCAAGCAAGTTAGCATTTGATTGTTGCATAATGCAGGATCAAAATCTCAAGTGGGTTGGGTGTATGATTAGAATTAATTGGATCGAATCATAAAATCTCACCAAAAATATGCATGTGAAATTAAAATTACATACAAATTATAAATATTATTTTTATTTAAGCTATTTTAATACATTTCTCTAAGATTCAATAAAATCAGAATTTGGATCGATTTAATATTTTGCGATATTTGAACGATAACTATCCATATCCAAGTATCCAACTATGGATTGTAGTATATTATATTATGGTGCACGATGCCACGAGCAATGCTGCTGATTCAGTTCATCACCTTTGTAGATAATATTGGAAAAAGTGGATATGCGCCATTTTCTGCAACAGTTTAGTAATCCATATTAATTAATTCAGTTATATTGTATTTAAATTTATTTTTTTTTTATTTTTTGGAATTTTTATTCTATATTTTAAATGATTTTTGTCCCACTAAAAAATTTACAACTATTTTTTAATGTGACAAGCTACAACACAAATGAAATAATTTTACATTATTTTTCCATTTATGCATTTATTTTCAAAATATAAAATAATTATACGCCGTATATTGTCATATTAATAGTTTTATGTATATATTGTTGAAAAAATAGAAACAAAATTCTTTTATAATTCTTTTATTAAGATTACATAAAGTACTCTTGAAGTACACATAGACCAATAACATCCATCATTGTATAATTTTAGGTCATGATGAATTAAAGTATAAAGTATTTGGCCAATAACCGGCCTACTATGTGTTGGGTGAGCACATAAGCAGAGTTTCCAAATTTTAAGACCTTCATTTAACATGTTTTGAATTTATAAAAAATCGAAGTATTGCCGTCAGATATGAGACTCTTCATTTTTGGGTCTATTCAAGTTTTGTGTCTTTTCTGTTCTTGTGTTTGTGTGTTTGTGTTTTTGTTACATAAAAAAGGGAAAGAAAAAAGGACTGAGTTTAATTCTTCACTTCACGCTTGAGGACAAACGTCATTCAAGTGTGGGGATATTTGATATGTGTCCTTTAGTTGCTGAATTTTAGAGTTTATTTGTGGCAAATTTCAAGGGTATGTGCTAGTTTTTGTGAGATAAATGCAGATTTTGGAAAGATAACAAATAGAGAAGAGAGAGTGCAAAAAGGATGAAAATAAAGAGCCATTTGGCCGCGGAGGCAATGAAGGAGGCAAAATGGTGAAAAGAAGGCTTGAATGGGTTTCATGCATGCAAATTGTGTATATATATATATGCTAACCCTTTAAAAATATAGTTTATCTTGTCTTTCAATTCTCTATTCTCTCTTTTAATCGTCTGTATTTCACTTAATTTATTACAAATAATGTCTATTTATACTAAATATTTACATAAAAAATCTTATTAAACTCAACTTTCATAATCGGTTTAAAACTTAATTAAACAATTCTAACTCAACTCCAATTGTAATTAAATTTTAATGAGTTATCCCAACATATTGTGTGTATGTGATGCATACATGACGTGAAGCTGACCCATATCCACAGCATAAGGGTTGCAATTAAACTTAAAGAGATTAATTAATCTCACCCTTAAATATTCTTCTTAATTAATTAATAAATTAGCTGCGGTCCAATCTGGTCCTAATTAGGTAAAAATAATAGTTAATTAATAAATCATGAAACCATGCATCTATACAATGTACTATTGAGTCATGATGATAGATCTAGACAGAATTAGGACATGGACAAATGGGGTGACTTATTATGTGCTTAAAAAGTGAAAAGTAGAAAGAATATAGCATCCCACTTTGATAAGCGATTATTGGACGACTTCGCTGTACCACGTAAGATAGTACAGTTAGATACATTTAGAAAATAATATGTTGTTTTGTTAAAAATTAGTGTACATGTAAAGAACTCGTGAATAAATATAATTTTAAATGAAATACTGATTTATCACCGAATTATTACACTATTTTTTAGGATGCAGAGAAAGGAGATGAATTTAATAAATTTTCCACTTTGATAGATTTATGATGAATATTTGTTTGTGGGGATCCATCCAAAACCAAAAGGTCCGCCAAATTGTGTAAAACTTGCTTCTTTTTTCACTTTGTTGAGGCTTAAGTGCATGGCTCCTTTGATTACAATCAAAGCCAAAGAATGACTTCTTGATTGGCTCTTTGGTCTTTACTTTTCAGCTGATTAATGAATCTTTCCCCACTAGCTACCTATTCTTATCATCATGGTTTCTGGTCAAATTTGTTTGCTGGAGAAGTTGAAAAAGTTATAATCATCCTTGTTTTTATTGCTTTTTTTTTAAAATTTTTCTTTAAGAAGATATTATTGTTTTCTTTAAATTTTACATTCTTTTTCATCCTATTCTAAAAAATCATCACTTTTTTTATTCAAAATTTTACCTAAAGAAACAACTTTATTTTCTACTCAATTTTAAATTTAAAATTTAAAATTATCTCTAAATCTTAACTCACGTAAATTTTAAAAAAAAAACATAATGATTACACTTGTTCTTCTCTTTCCTACATAAAATCTCAAAAGAAATTCCCTCTAAAAAATATTCATTCCCTAAAACTAAAATTTCTCCAATACGATCACAAAAAGAACAGAGCCAGACTCCTTTTACAGAAATTGAACATAATAAGTAGAAGGAATAGTGATATACGCATAGTGAAAATTTAGAATGAATTTTCTCTGTGACTGACGTGATAACTACATGAAATAATTTTGTTGGATACTTAAAATTACAACTATCAAGCGGCTCTAACCATATGATGTCAAATCAATCAATGAAAATTTTTCACTCTACTAATCATTTCTCTAGCAAGAAAACCCTTGCTAGTATTGAGAAGTTTGTACAAATTAAAGCTTCGGACTTGTTACCGTGTTTCTTAAAATATATTTTTGAAAGTTTTGTATTTATAGTTTATTTTAAAAATCATTTCCGGCCCAATATACATTTTTACTATTCAATTATTTATTTATTTAAAATTATAAATACACTTTCACATTTAAAATTTCAATTCCTTAAACATATTTCAAAACACTTTCGTTGCTAATTAATATTCCTCCACATCTACCAATAAGGGCTTGGGGTTTACTTTTTAATTTGTCAATAATTATATTGTTTAATTTGCAACAAAAATAATGAGTACTACGTACTGTTGGATATAGGAAAATCGTCGAGGCTAGGTGGGGCGAGGCCCACTTGAGTCGGTGCCCCCGAGCTAGAGAAGGGTAGGGAGTTAGTGGATCTTTGATAAGGGACAGGTGCTAGATTTGGGCATCCATGAACGAAGGAGGCGTGTCGCACTCCGATTTGTCTCCCACGTGGATCGAGGAGGCGGTTACTGAAAGATCAGAGCGGATTCCCTCATGTGAAGGAGGACACATCATCTAATGACGTGGCACGACCCTCATTCACCAGCTTATAAATACTCGATCCCTAGACCCTTGGAAAGGTATTGAATTCTAAATTAGTCTTAATTTATACTTCTTCGTTCTATTCTAACTTAAGCTTCAGAGTAGAATTTGTGAGTTAGTCCCAAAAGCAGGAGTAAAGATAGCTGGACGACGTCAGCGGAGCTCGGTGTTAATCGGGGATTGAACACGTACAACAAAATTAAGAACCGAAAAGCAAATATCAAATTACAATTCAATCTAAATGATAAATTTCAAAATCACCATTTTGATTGACTAGCGACATTAGTGATGATTAATTCCCAGCTTGAATGGAAATTCAAAATAATTAATAGACACAATTCCCCTTTGGGCGTCAAAAATGAGAAAACGCTAAATAAACAATTTAACCTTTCTTTTTTCACTGATTAATTGTCTTATGGATACCACTTCAAACCTAACATATGGGAGTTGTATTAGCAACTTTATTAAATGAGGCTATGTGTCTATTTCATAAATATATCCTTTCCTCTGTTTGATTGAAAGAGTATGTTTCAAAATATTTTTTTGTTTTATTAAAAGAGTTAAGTTTTGATTTTTTTTTTCTTATATCTTTACTAATAAAATTATGTGTGATTCATAATTAATCCACATTTGAAAAATAAAGACATTAGTGGAAAAAATGATGACAAATTACTTATTTTATATATTGTATTTTGTAACCCATAAAATGTGCATTCTCTAAACCGGACTCTTGTAATAAAAGACAATGAGTAACATATAAAAGCAACGTGTGTATATATATATATATGATTGTCAATTTGTCAAAATCGAAATCCTTGGCAACAACTCGACGATACCTGCAAAGGGCGAGGACTTGCTCCCCTAAAACCCTTTGCAAGGACTTGCTCCCCTAAAAGCCCCTTCAAGAACATATTGCCTTATCTTTTCATGCTCATAGTATTAGTCGGCCACAAATAAATAGTAATTTGTGAGGAATATAATTCGTCCGTCATCCATTAACCTTATTGGGTTTACCTAGTTGTGGGCTGCACTGCGGACATGCCATGTCTAGAAATGTACAAAGTTATTCCTAAGAATATGAAAATAGTTTTTCTTAATTTCAAATTTAACAGAAATTTAAAAAAGAGAAAGAGGAAGAGGAAGAAAGAAAGTAAAGCATGCCCAAACATCGTTGTTAAGTGGACCGCCATTTGCAACTGTGTTTTTTGATGAGCGATCACATGAAGGAGGAAGAAAGCGTGGTCCAACTAGCCCCATAATCAGTTTGAAAGTCTACGGACTACAGCACATATAGACTGAGGAGAGCCTATTGTTTATCACGTCTTCGGCTAACGTTCACGTGCACAGCTTATAGCCCAGTTTCTGATGCTCACTTCTTCCAACTTGGGCTTAATTTCCACTACATTTCATGACTCCCGTGTGCTTCTAATATATATCTAGCTAATAGCCACACTAATTAATTTGGTCTTTCTAGAAGGTGAAAAATCCCATATTATAATTGCATTTTCAATGAAAGATAAGTTGTGACTTATAATTTTAAAACAGTTTTATTTAACTGCCGATTAAGCGGCTGTAAGGGGCATAGAGACTCTTTAGAAAAGTAAAGCGCATGCAAAGGAGGACATAGTGTTCCTAACTTCCGCATATAGTGTGCAAGAGCCAAAAAAAAAATGATAGAAAAAATTTGAGACATGCTTTACATAATGAATCCAAGTGTCAACTGAGTGTGTGCATGTGTAGGGAAAGCTTCGAACATCTAAAACTACAAGGCCTCGGATATCCCCAGGCAAAGATGGCCTCGTGAATACGTGTGTGGCACCATAAGCACTACAGTTTTACTTTCGTTCGTTAATATAAAAATAGCTCTTATTCAAATTCTGACAATATTAATTTAATCTATTTTCGATTAGCTTGCAATACCAGAGAAGCAAATGAAAATAAAAAGAGGTTAAATTTATTTGTCCCGTCCGCCCCTTTGCATGAAACATTTCATGTGCTTGTCGAAAACAACTCGGATGCAGTCTGAATTGAGTTTGGAACCATTAGGAACTATATTTTAAGTTGAAGGATGAGAATGAGACTATTTCAAGTTCAAAGATCAAACTGCTTGTCCGCCCCTTCGTTTTCATTGTTTTTTATTTGTGTCTTGGTTTTGGTTTTTATTTCTACAGTAAATTTAATATAGTAAGATACTTATTTATATTCAGAAACATGTGTTAGCAAACAGAACCTTAATCTTTATAAGTTTTAGGGCCCGTTTGATAAAAATTAATGCTTATATCTGAATGTTTAATGCTGGATTGATTAAACATTTAACATCTTAATTCTGAAATAATTTTTCCAAACCTCTGAATTATAATGATTAATCACTTAATCTTGTTTGATAAATATGCTGGTCTTATTGCTGAAATTTTAAAAATATATCATTTTACCCTTACGTTGAATTTTTTATATTTATATATGCAAAATATCAAATTTTATAATAAAACATTATTTACGATTAATGAAAGACATAAAGAAACAAAAGAAGAAAAAACACGTTAAATTGAATGATTAAAATACAAAAAATAATTATTATAATTTATTAAACCCCAAATGAAAAATGAATTCATTATTGTAGTATAAAAGAAATTAAAATTTTTACAATAAAATTCATATATGACTAATAAATTATATAAGTAATAAAAGACATATCGTATGAATGAGATTTATAAAAACATGTAAATTATATAATTTATTAAATAGATTTTTAATACCAAATATAGTGATAAAAATAAATTAAATTTTATTTGACAATATTATAATGAAAAAGTTTAAAAGATGGTATGCTGATGAAGAAAAAAATAAAATAATAATTATAGTTAAATCAATATAAATAAAATAAAAGGGATAGTTTCGAAAATCAAATATAAATTATTTAAAAACTTATTACGTGAAGCATTAAGCGATAAGTAATAAGCAAACTTTTTCCACTTAATTTTTTGTAAAAGAAATAAGCAGTGCTTAAACGATTAAGAGGTTTGAATTTCCATTATCAAACACACTAAAAATTATTATCTCTTAATCACATAATTTTAAGCATTAAGTTGAGTTATCAAACAAGCCCTTAGTCTTATTAACATTTCAATCCAAAATCAGAAGAAAATAAATATGTATGGAAACTTGATTCAAATACTTTTCACATTTTATAATATTTTTATTATTCTAAATACACTCTAAATATTTTAAAAACTAAATCTAAAAGAATTTTTAAAACAAAAATTGTAACAACGCAATTTATCGAGGAGTTTCAAAACATAAGGAAAAACTGAAATTTCATAGAATCATAAGAGCTGGGAGGGTGCCTTTTTAACCTTTTGTTTAATTAGTTTGAACTTTTTTAACTTGTCGCTCGTTTTGTAAAACCTTTTGGCTTGGTGAGACGAGGTTTTGTTTATTATAAAGAAATGTTATTTGGGTGTGCATTAATTATTAGTATTTTATATCCTTCTAAAAAGCGAGAAAATTTTATGCCAAAGAGAAAACTAATTAATTAACGAGGAGTCTTCAGTATGACAGGGACACTCAGTAACTATTCACTTGTTCTCTTTTAATATAGGCAGTGGCGGAGCTACTCATTGAGCTGGTGGGGCAATCACTCCACTTCACTATTTTGAAAATAACGCTATTGTTACGTAATAAAGATACAGTAACGGAATATATTTTCTCTTTCAGCTTTTACTGTTTTAGACCGTTGATAAGGACCCGTGAATAGGTAAGGGAAAGTGAAGAAAAAAAACGCTGCCAAGCGCTTTCATTTTTGGTATCAAAGTTAACTTTACATATTTGAGTGATAAAACAAACACAGCCTAACTTTTCTCCACCGAATTTTTTTTTTTTAATTGTGATAAAGATAAGGGTAAGTACATTATATATTAGACCTTCTTTAAATATATTGTCACATCGAACATTAGAGACTTCCGCCACTAAATATAAATGATAGTTGTTTTAATAGAACAAATATATACATAATTTTAGATAATATAATAAACTCATCATGTCTACATAATTAAAAAAAACACTCTAAACTTGAAATTCGATAATCTTACGTTGGAACATTCGTACGTAGGTTAATTCATGCAAGCTTAGGAATACAACTCGAACTTCTAGCGATCTTCGATTTTGAACTCGATGTATTATTATTATCAATGTTCCTCCTGCTCAGATTGCTCCTCTTCGCTATTTCCCTCATCGCACTTGTGAACGACAGTTTCGGGTTCAATCTCGTCGTGGAATTGAAATCCATGCAGAAACTCCTGTGGCTGCTCAGCGCCTCTTCCACCGCGGCGCCACCTCCTGTGGACGGTGGCAGCGGCGGCGGTGGCTTTACGGCTTCAGAACAAAGCCCGCAAACCCATTTGCCGGAGTGAGAATCTTCCACTCGCGAGACGTATTCTTGAGTGCATTCTTCTTGGATGCCGCAGCAGTAGCATTCTGCTTTCACGGTGATGACGTCATCGTTGGTCATCTTGGCGATTTCGTTCAAGTCCTTCCCGAGCTTGTCGATCTCACTTGAAACGTCGGAAACCACCTTTCGCAGTATCTGTCCATTCTGTCCATCCCAAGAAAATTAAATAGGTCAATTTGCTTTCATTTTACAAATAATTTTATGTTTTCAATGCAATTTTTTCTTTTTTTATTTACATTTTTAATGCAATTTTTGGGTTAAATCACTTCATTGGTCACTTCAGTTGAGTTGTAGTATCCATTTGGTTCCTTTAAAATAATATTGTTTCATTTTCGTCCCTCAACTTCAAAATTTGTTTCAAAATGATCGCGAGCTTAAATTTCAACAATAGTTTAGCTATTTTCTGCCAGCATGTGAGATTCATACATATTAATAAGGGCATCAAATGAAGATGTTAAATCACTTAGTTCATACTTTAATTTAGTTCTAAACACCTCATGTGTTAGCCGAAAATATATCAAATGAATCAAATAATACTTTAGTTACATTTTTTTTAAAGATAAAAAGAAGTGATATATGCATAGAACTTAAGAGAGTATAATGAATATTTTGGTTGAAAGTATGCATACCGCAACAACAGGGAAGAGGCATTTGGACGTCATTTCTTCGTCTTGTGAGCACACTATCTTCATCATATTCTATGTATATTGAAAAGGCAAAATAGTATTCAAAATAAGTTACTATTTATAGGACTAAAAAAAGGATGTAATTAATGAGAACTTGAGATATTTGAATATAACTAAGATTACCAACAAGAAATAATTAATATAGGAATGGGACTGCTTGGATAAAAGTTTAAATTGATTGGTCCTGCCTAGTTTGCTTTTTACCATTTGCTAGTTCTTTTGCCATGCAATTAATGCACAAAATCCAGGGTTTCCACTGCCATATGCATGCAATTTGCAACATAAGTAGGGATAATTTGAAGATGATTATTTCTAGAATCTCTTTTGGAAAATTTGCATTTTTAATCCATATTCTTTACCTAAGTGGCAAATGTAGTTCACAATGTTTTCATTCTTTCTTTTTTTCAATTTAATTTAGTTCAAAAGACAAAAAATTTACACCAACTAGAGAAGCAATTAGCCCCAAGTTAGTTAAAAGTGAGTTTGACCGAGACAAAACAATCTTCCTCTCATTTTCAACCACTGCATCCATTATAAAACTTACATATTAGGTTCCTAAAGACCATTTTGCAAGACCAATCAAATCGGATGAAAATGGAGCACCAAAATGGTCTTGCAAAATGGTTTTCAAGAACCTACTATGGGAGAGAGAAGGTTTTGTCTTGGTCACACTCACTTTTAACTAACGTTGGGATGACTCGTCTGCTAGTTGGTGTAAATTTTTCGTCTTTTGAACTAAAATTGAAGAAAAAAGAAATAGAAACATTGTGAACTACATTTGATAGTTTTTTAAAAAGTTGACTGCATTTGTCACTTAGTTAAAGAATATGGACTAAGAATACAATTTTTTCAATCTCTTTTAGTAATTTTACTTTTTAGTTGGCAAGGATATTTAAGTACCTTTTTATTTCGCAAGAATTTCCTGATTTCTGATAGATTTTTATGGTTCCTAATTTGAGTCTTGTTTCTAAATTTTGTTTAGGCAAGTATTTCCTTTTGTTATTGGATCTAAATAGAAGTTTTTTTTTAGGTAAGTAAAGAGTCAGTTTCTAAAGTCTATCAATAATTTACCTCTTCAAAAGGAGGAATCAGATTTTGTCTTTGTTTCGGTTGTGCGACATGTGCCTTCGAAGACATTTGATAAAATTAGAACGATACAAAATAGATTACGTGATATGTTCTATGTTCATAAAGACTAGGATCCCATATAACCTTCAAATTATCAACGTTTCTTAAGATTTATATTTATCTTTTGACTGATAGAGTTGGATTAGTAATATTACCAAATTAGGGGACATCATATTGGTACGTAATATCTCTCAACCAGAGCTAGAGATGTACCAATATGATGAAAAAAATTTAAAATTTTTAGGGGCATTGATAATTTTTTAAGTCTCAATTAAGGAAGGTAAATGTGTTATTAATTAATTAATCCATTTTCTTAAGAGTATAATTCACAAATTCTAAAGTAAAAATATAAAGAGAAAAAGAAAAACAACAACTTACATAGTTAAAAACCATTCGTGAGGATTCACAAGTTGATAGTTATTAACTTATTAAATGCTGTCAAAATGTTAGTTTATATAAAATATATTTAACCCTTGTATAGGACCTATGATTTACAACTAAGTTATGTATATATATAGGCTAGGCATTATGTGTCATGTGAACGTACCACTCGTTACATTTTATATAGGGAAATGTTATTTACAGGACCCATTTACTAAATGCGGGACACTTTTTAAAATTTTAATGGATGAAAATACAAAAAATATAACCACTTTAATTAGTTTTTTTTTTTTTTTAAACACCATTGTTGACTGCGAGAAGAAAACCTTGTCGGCGGCAAAAAAGAAAAAAATTTTAAAAAGAAAAAGAAAAAGAGATAGCGAAGGTCTTCCTCTTTTTTAATTTTTTTCTCTTTTGGCCGGAAATTGCAGAACTTTGGTTTCAGATTGCAGAAGCTCTACAATTTCTGATTGCAGACCTTCGGTTTTGCTTCTGCAATTTCCGTCGTCGTGTTCGATTTTCTGTCATCTTCTTCAGTCCATTCGGTCGACAAGGAGAAGTTTTCTTTTACTTTTACTGTAGAGCAATTTAGTATTTTTCAATAGAGAAAATTTTTAAAATGTGTCCTGCATTAGTAAAATGTATCCTGTAAATAACAATTTCCTACTCGGTCCGTCTCATTTGAAGAGTCAACTTTAAAAAATGTAAAACTTATTATGCTTGTGAAGTACAACGCATAAAATAAGTAATTTGATACCATATTTTTCACTTATATTTTACTTTATAAGTAAGGCTTAATTGTAGACTACACATTATTATATTAATAAAGTTATATAATGTAAACAAATCCAAAGCAAACTCTTTTAGTGGGACAATAATTTTTGAGTGGAGTTTTTAAGTGTAACGGAGGGGAGTTCAGATCTATTGTCCCCAAATACAGTGTCCCTACTGTATCCTTCCACACATATATGAGAAGCCCACTAATAGATCTACTAGTGACACACTCACATATGTGAGGACATAGTAGGGACACTATAATCAGCGACATAGGATCTGAGGCCAACGGGGGGAGAGGGTACATTTTAGTCTTGAAAGGGTTGCTTCTTCGTCTATTGTTTCTCTTTAATTAATCAAACTCATATTTTATTCTTGTACTGGACGTGTGACTAAGACATAGGGCAATCCAGAATGAGATCAAAATTTGGGCTATGTAGCCTTCTTGGTGAGTATAAACCCTGGATCAAAGATAAAGGCAATTCCAAGTCTCCATTGTGTTATGAAAACGGATTAAAGTTGTTTTTAATAAACCGAAGATACATATAATAAAGACAAATTAAATTATACACATCCAATAAATTCATCACGACAGTAAGTGATATGGTATGTATTTATCGGTTATATTTTTATAAAATAATTATTAATATCATATTATTAACCAATAAATACATGTCATATCACTCACTTGCTATTAAAAATTTTGGGTGAAATATACCAAATACCATTTAACTATCGGCTTTTGAAAAAACACCACTTTCCTTTCAAAATGTAATTACAAGCACTTTACTTTCAAAATGTGCGAAAACTACCACTCTGTTAATCAATTCCGTTAAATGGCTAACAGACAAAAAAAGACAGGAGCAAAATCGTCATTTCATACGTTGCGCCACTGTTCATCTTCCTCCCCAAAAATTTTCCGGCAATGTTCATCGCCAATTTTTTTTAATATTCCCGCGACCTCTTCTTCTTCTGGAAATCAAGGCCAAACGGCCATGAGTTTCCAGAAATGTCTCTGGGGATATTTTAAGCATTTGAAACAGCTATTGGTTATGCAATGCAAAGAATGCTACTAGCTATACTAAACTGATAGCCAGGTAGCAGAAGAATTTTTACTTCATTCCATTGCTTTCCTTGCGCTAATCGTGGATATAGCGGTGCATTTGGATTTGCAAAGGAGATTGTATTTGATATGGCCACCAACTTTGGCTGTTGAATAACAAGAATGAAACAAAGTTATCTGACAACAGATATTAGCCATGGATAAGAAAATAACAGAAAAGGTAAAATCCTTCATTAAGGGTTGGGAAAAAAACAGCTAAGAATTTGAAGATGCCTTGAAAAGCACAAGCTCACCTTCAAGATTCCACCAAAAAATAAAGCAAACGAAAAATCAGATCTTTGGTTAATCAACTGAAGCTTTAAGGACCTTTTTCCAGTACTTTTGTACTTAGGCTTGGAGTAATTTGCATATTGAAACTGCACAAAGCAAGATATCAATGAAGCCACACTGAGCTGGGAACATGAGTGAAAAATAATAAGAACTTCCAAGAAACAAGAAGTAAAAAAGGAACCTTTATTGGCGATGTACACAACAGAGGTGGACTGGCTTTTAAGTTTTCAACAGGACAGATAGAGGCACTGGAGAACATCGACAGAAAATCGAAGAGCATTATGCAAAACTGAGTGAAAACTTCTGGTGGATTGAATGGGAACATCTAATTGGGTCTTCATTGGAAGAAGAAGATGATGATGAACAGTTCCGCAACGTGTGAAATGACGATTTTGCCCCTGTCTTTTTTTTACTGTTAGTCACTTAACGGAATTGACTAACAGAGTGGTAGTTTTTGCACATTTTGAAAGTAAATGCTTGTAATTGCAGTTTTTAAAGGAAAGTGGTGTTTTGTTTTGCAAAAGCCGATAGTTAAGTGTTATTTGGTGCATTTCACCCAAAATTATAATTAATTAGTTAAAATGTGATCATTACTCAAAAAGACAATTAGGGTAGGAAGCAATTGATTTTGGGTCACTCGCTACTTAGTCAAAACTTATGTTAATCCATAACCCATTTATGGTGTTGGTTCTTTAACGTGCGAATTCGTCAAAACTTATGAACCAAACCCGCCAAGGTAAACACGGCCTGATTTAGCATGGGGGCACTGGGGCACGTGCCCCCAGTGGCCCCCACCACTCTTTATATATTTAGTATAATTTTTTAAAAGAATTTGTTAAAATAATATATTGTATCCCTACTGTTTTTTTAATTTTAAATTTAAACATAAATAATACACAATACATAACTAAATTGTATTAATGTTATGATCAATTTTTTTTTTGAGTATTAGTAAGATTCACAATACATAGCTAAATTGTATTAATATTATGATATTTTTTTCTGGAGTATTAGTAAGATTTACATTGATTATAACTAAAATTGCATTCAAAGCCAAACAACGTAAAAGAATGACTAAATAAATTTCTTTTTCTTTCTCTTTTAGTCCCTCCGTTCTATTAGAAGAGTCCAATTTATAGTTTATTATACTATTTTAATACAACAAAGTGGACTCTTCTAATAGAACGTGTGGAGTATTATTTTTGTTATTTTTTTCTATTTTAACCCTATTTTAAAATATAATTTTTTTTGGTCATACGATATATATTGTGCTCCCATTAAAATAAATTTCTAGATCTGCCACTTAAGGTAACCTAACTCGTTTATTGTGTTCACATTTAATTTATGTAATTTGTCATGAATCTATGACTGGATTTGACCTGCGAACCTCTGCTGAACTATTTAAAGTGTTATTTGTGTCTATCCTGATCAATGTTAGGCTTGTGTCGTTGTATAGTTTAGGAATCATTTAAAAAATATCAAAACTGATTTATAAAATATGTTTTGAGCTACAGTATATGGACACTTTTAATAATGAAAACGATGAGTGTATATTGAAAATGAGCCCTTCATTCTAATAGAATAGTTTTGTTTAAAGTTATATCTTTTAATCATAAAGAGTATAAGTACGGAACCCCGTGTGATACTCCGACTCCCCTCAGAACATAATGGGTAAAAATATAAATTCAACATATACCTCGTCCTTTGTATTTACATCTCTACCCCTGATTGTGAGAGGAGGCAGAGTGGACAGAGAATCCGCTTAACAGAGGATATTTCATCAATCTTCATAACCAGTTGTATTCATTACTCTTTCACAAAAAATCCAAGATAGTGGGGATATTGATTTCAAAATATGATGTGAATCGAAATTTTTCTTGAAATTCAGTTGGAGAATATAATAATAATAATCCATGGTTTAATTAAACTTCAGAAAGAAACAATTTTTTTAAATTTGTTTTTCATTTCCAAACCATCTTTTCGACCCATGCCCAAAGAAAATACAGTAAAAGGTTTTCTTTCGCGGATTCTGGACTACGCTAGAATTAACTATGCATGAAAGATTAATTGCAACGTAAATATGTTAATTAATTAACCCATGGAAAAAGAAGGGAAACTACCCTTTTAATTTTTCCCGATTGCAGGGAGATTAAACTAATATATACGCTCTATTCTATTCAAAAAAAATCCATTTTTAGTATACTAAATTATAGCGAATTCACGAGAGGCCACCCCCACTGGAATGGCGGGGGCGCGATGTGCAAGTTGTCATTCAGGACATCGACAAGAGAAACCTGGATCTCTCAGATGCCGCGACCATCTACGCGGATTCACGTCGCCTCATGGCCACCCTCTCCATGGGACCCCTTACCCAGATCGGTCGATCCCAAAATAGGATTACTCATACCATAACCTCGCGACTCACTCAATCATAATTAACATGTAACTACATAGTCTGGGAGCACGTACGCTCCCGCTTGCACCTCCCACAATCATCGTGACTCATCCTGATTTTAATAAACAACCCCCCTTTTCTCCTCATAAAAATAAAAAATAAAAACAAAATTATAGCGAAATTAGCTATTAAAATTCATAATTATTTATATATTTTCGAGACCGGACTCCTTGATATCCTTAGCAAATGCCGGCACACAACTCGAACTCCTTGAAATTTTCCCTCCTTTCCTTTGTTGCGCAACCACCTTGACTCTCGGACTCAGAGACTTCGCCCTATTCCTTTTCAGTACTTCTCTCATTTCCTCCGCCTGACAAAGCACCGGAAAAGCCCGGCCCATCCGGTTAAACCTTATGCAAGCGTTCATGTGCTCCGCCACCGCCTCCTCTCTTTTCCCTCCGTTTTTCTCCATTTCCCGGTTCACGGCCTCCGAGCACAGCCCGCAGATCAGCTTCCCGGAAAACTCGCTCCTCACCCGGCCGATGTACTCCGGCGTGCACTCCTCGCTCAGGCCGCAGCACTCGCACTTGGCGTTCTCCACCTCCGGGATAGACGGAAGTAGTTCTGTGCTGTGATGATTGTCGTCGTCGTCGCTGCCGTGATCTTTGTTGCTTAGTTCCCATGAGATGTCGGAGATTGTTCTCTGTAGGGTTTCCATTGAAAGACCCGGCGGTTTCCGACGAGTGCGATGGTTATAAGTTCCGTCGAATCCGCCGGGAACTTCAGGTGGCGCCACCATTGTTGGATTGACTGTTAATGTGGTTTTGTGGTTTAAGAAGGAAGTGGGAAAGCGTTATGGTTTTTCCTTTTTTATATAGAGAGATGGAAATTAATCAATCCCACTTTTTAGCTGTCTGGAAACTTCATGGTTAGGGAAGCCGTGTCCCTGTCAGCAATATTGGTAATAAACTGTGCCTGCTAACAGTTTTTCTGCACATAAAGGGGGAAATACTACCGTACTTTCATAGAACTATTCGGTTAGGGACCGGATGATTCCATAAAAAGACTATAATGTTACTCTAAGTTTAGAGGCAAATTGCTGAGCAGTCCAACGTGTGTTTTTTTAGTAAGAACACAAGTATTGAGTTTAGTGTTAAAGGTATTTCGTGACTGCTATGTATGGCGTATAATTTATAATGAATCATGCATAGCTTATAACTTCTGATGTATCCAATTTAATTAATTAGATGCTCATGTATTGCATATTTGTAAAAATAAAATAAAATATATAACTCGCCTAGAGTTAAACAAAAAAGTATTGATTTTAAAGATTTGAAATATCATGTATATATCCTGAGTTTAACTACTCGTGTATCATTTATTCTAAGAACATTAAAAATATATATATATATATATCACCTGTAATGGGGAAAATAACGTATTGATCTTAAGGGTTGAATTATAGATTTTTTCAAAAAGTATCACAAATTAAAAAGTAAATAAAAAGTATCTCCTAGAGTAAAGAAAATGTGCATATCGATTTTAAAGACTGAATTATTGCGTAGTGTATAACCTCTAATGTAATGCCGGGGGAGGGGAAAAAATTGCATGTTTCAAAAGAAATATAAAAATTCGTCTCTTGTAAAGAAAACACGTGTATTAATTTTAAGAGTAATACTCTGAATCTCAAGCTACACTCAAATTACAAGAATATAGTACTCTTTAATTTGAGTCCATTCCTTGCTTTTCTTTTCTTTTATTTTCTTTTCTTTTTTTTCTTTTTTCAAAAGTATTAGCATAACTTTTTCAAAAGTATCAGGAACACTAACATAATTATGTGTATTTGCAGTTAACCTACATTTGAAAAGTAATATATATATATATATATATATATAATTGAAAAGATATATACTATAATATTTACTTATGTTATATGTTGTCTCTTATCACCTATTAAAACATGACTTTTCTAATACGACGCAACAAAAATTATCATCTGTACCTGTAACTGAATATGATACATTGATTATTCAAAAAAAAAAAATGTTTTTGTTGATCAAAAGTTTTGAAATGACGGAAATAATAGTGTGTATATTGTGATGAGTTCACGGGCAGTCCCATCTAAGTCTTGTGATCATTCTTGTTGGGAAATAATACTTAATTTACATTAAAATCTTGCAAGGAAGAATGATTTTTGAAAGGCACTTTTGCCTTTAATCTCACAAAGTTTTTATTTTATTTTATATATATATATATAGCTTTTTCTCTTCTTTTTTAACACTAGATTATAATAATATCGTGAATAGAGAAAGAATTCACTTTAATTAAATTATGTATTAACCTAGACAATTGAGCTGAGAAAAGAAAAATTAATCACGAGAAAGCAAAGAAAATGTAGCTTTTATCAATTGATTCACATGATTCTTGGATTATGATCAGAAGACCCTACAAAATAAAACAAGTTAGTAATATAGGTAATGTTTGGACAAGTACTTTAAAAATGTTTGTTTGTGTTTCAAAAGTATAAAAAAAATTTAAATGATGTTTGGACCAAAAAACTATAAAATCTTTGAAAAATATTTTTCAAAAAAAGTGTACTTCAAGTACTGTTTTTGAAGTACAAATTAGACATGTTTTATAAAGTTTTTAAAATTATTATCAATTAAAATTTTTTGTCTTTTTTTTGTTTTTCTCCACCTTTCCCAAAGTGTAATTACCATCCATCCAAACCAATCTTCAACCCGACCCCGGCCCCACCCTGAACCGACTCTCACTCGGCCCCTCCCCTGACCTCGACACCCCCCCCCCCCCCCCTTAACCCTAACCCCGATCCACCCCCTCCTCAATCCCAGCCCATTCGAAAGAGGAAAAATATATATATATACAGTAAACATAATTTTTATATAGCTACCTGCATTATAGATAACTTTAAAATGTTTTTATAAAATACTAGTCCAAACATCTTTCAAAATATTTCTAACTCTAGAAATATTTTCGTAAAATATTTGTCCAAACTCATATTTCTTTAAAAAAAAAAAAAAAACTTTAAAAACATATTTTATAAATGTTTTCGAAAAATATTTTATAAAAATGTTTTTGAAGTACTTGTTCAAGCGGGGACATGCTTAGGCTTAATTTGTATTTCCTTTTATTTTAATTGCTAAAACCGTTCGTTTGCCTTTTCATAATTAATTAATCAGTGAGCCTTGACTGATGTACACATAGTTCCCATCAATTTTAACATGTAAATGTTTTTCAGTCGTGAAAGAATATTCGTGAAGTAAGGTCCAAAATGCTTGTAGTACTCTCCATAATTTGCTTTTTTTTTTTTAATTTTATTTTATTTAGTTTTAAAGTTTAGTCTTCCCAATTAGAACAATAAGAGGATTTTTATTTTTTTTCCTTTCAAATAAATATTATATCCCTATTTATGTGATATTTTTCTCGTTCTGCAGAACTAGTGACAAGTTAAGTCCGTGACTGTACGAGATGTATCCAGTATAATAACGAGTTGTATACTTCTACACGGATTAGATATCTATATTATTATCTATAATTTCAAAGTTGGTAGATGAATTAACCTTCCGAACAATTAGAATATTTTGACCTCAAATTCACAATAAAAGAAATAAAATTTTTTTAACATATTTGGCGCATGAAGTTTGCTGAAGAAACAGCAAGGAAGTGAAGCCAAGCCTATTTGTTTGAAGATCCAACTAAGGAGTGAACCAGTGCTCCAGTGATTATGACACATAGTGAATTACCTAGAGGTCGGGTGTTCAATTTCTACATCTATTATTCTGAACCTGATGCGATCCGATCACCATCGAAAAACTGCTCTCAATCCCAACAGTTTGGACAAATTCTTATACCAAAAGTGTTATTCATTAAAATATTATATATTTATTTAATCTAATAATTTATTATGTTATATTATTATTTTCATATAGTAGTCCTTAAATTAAAAAAAAATTTAATATTTTTTTTATTGTAATTTTTTATATAAATAAATAAAAACAAATACATTAACTATTACAGTTGTTAGATAATTAAATATATGTCAATGAAATTTAGGGCTAGTTCGGTTTGGTGTTTTGAAAATAATTTTGGGCTTTTTTTGGGTTTCAAGGACAAAAATCCTAAACTCTTGTTCGCTTTGAAAGTCCCAAAATAATTTTGCATCAAAGTTTTTAAAAATTTTTTTTGTCTCTTCCACTTAGTTCTCAAGCAGAAAAGTCATCCAAAACAGAGAAACCAAAAACGGTGGATTATCAAGCACTCCAGTAACGATTTTCCGGCAACAACACTCCCGATTCCATCATATTAGCAGCAATCTCCATCTTCATCTTCCTCTCTAAACGGTTGTTCTTCTCTGTTTTCGCCATTCTCGGTGAGAACTATTGCCCTAATTTTTTCCCCTTTTCGCAAATCTCCTTACGATGGTTCTAAATCTACAACCACTTTCTACTCTTTTCACGCCATTGTAACTCTCTGACACTCCGTTCAGAGCAGCTCAAAAAATTTCATAGTAGGAACACGAAGGTAACTCCCCAACACTCCACCCTGTTTCTATTTGGTTTTTTTTCGCATTGAAAACTAAAAGAGTTTTGGCTTCGGTGATTTTTTTTTTTAATTTGGCTTCGGTGATTTAAAAAAAATCATATATATATATATATATATATGTGTGTGTCTTCTGTGATATTTTATTAAAAAAAAAATTTTAATTTCAAAACCTTATTTCTTTGAATTTGATTTGAAAATTTATTTTGAAGATTTATTTGAAAATCATGTTTCTTTTGATGGGTTTGAAAATGTTTTTTTTGAAACAAATTCTTTTAAAAAAACTACAAAACATCAATTCTTGTGAGTTTCAAACTTGTTTTGAAACTTGTTTTGAGAAAAAGTTTCAAATATATTGGTTTGAAGTCAAAACAAAGAAACAAAATTTAAAATTACTTTTTTTTTTTTTTTCAAGAAACCAAACATATCCCCTCTCTCTCCTCCCTTTTGCTCCTCCTTAGGGGTGATATCGAGCCGAGCCGAGCCCGAACACACCTATGTTCGAGCTCGGCTCGGCTTCATTATCTCGGGCTCGAGCTCGAGCTCGAGCCTGGAATACGAGCTCAAGCTCGTATAGGATTTATGAGCTCGAGCTCGGGGCTCGAGCTCGAGCTCGAGCCCTTAGCCTTGTGGATCTCCACTTTGCTAAAACAAAATTAGCCTTGTGGAGGATTCGAACCCAGGTTCTCTGAGTTCCTCACTGGGTGTCTTACCACTACACCAAATGTAATTTCATGTTAATATGTATGAATGATAAATTATATATCTATTTTATCTTTTGTAAAAATTATTTTTTCTTATCGAGCTGTTCACGAACGTAATCGAGCCGAGCTTCCTTTTGTTCATTTATTGTTCGTTTATTAATCGAGCTTAAAATTTTGTTCATGTTCGTTTATTAATAAATAAACGATCTCGAATCGAGCTTTTAACACTACAAGAAAATGTTCTTTTAGAGACGCCGTCAAAACTGTCTTATATAGTGCACTTACTGTCTCAAAATGCTTTTTGAGACAGCATTGAGACAGTAACTGTGGCGTCTCCGTTACAGCCGTCGCAAAAGAAATTTGAGACAGTAAAGCTGTCTCAAATAGCTTTTGAGACAGAGTTGAGACAGTTCTTCAAGTGTCCCAAAAATATTAGAGACAGACATTCTTCTGTCTCAATCAAGTGTCTCAAATTTTTGAGACACTTGATTGAGACAGCAATATGTTGTCTCAAATAGGATTAAAGACAATAGTTTTACTGTCTCTAATATTGCGTCTTAGAAGTTAGAGACAGTAAATTAAGACACTACTATGCTGTCCCAAATATAATTAAAGACAATAGTCATCTGTCTCAAATATTATGTCTTATTTTTAAAACTATAAATCGAGACAGCAATATTTCGTCCTAAATAGAAATAAATATTGTAATATTTTTATTTTATTTTATTTGATGGTATTGTTATTCATAATTGGTCATTGAACAACTAATAAACACCATTGTTGATAAATAAATAGTAATATTTTGGCAAAAATAAATAAATAAACAATAATTGTAGATAAATAAAAAATAACATCCATAAGGGAAATAACTATATAACACAATAAAATATCATAATTGATCCAATCACTCTAACATCCAAGTATTCACTATGTATTTTTAAGCACAAGACACTACCATTATAAAAGCTAAAGAAAATATAATCTATCAGTGTAATATCTAAGTAGTGTCTTTGTTTATAAACAAAATATTGGCTACTACTTTGGATAAAACTAAAAAAGTGCGGAGCAATAGTATAATGTATGCATAACTCCCACAATTGTGAAACTAACTTCCATCCATTCATTCATCTTCAGAATCCTGAAAGAAAACCAAAACAAAAAAAAAATATTTTTTTTTATTAGAGTATCTAAAACTTCTATATTGACATGTTCAAACATATTAATATTGGTGTGATTCAATAGATAACAGAATAGATACTAACATTCTTATTTCACGATAATGAATTACTTTAAACTAACCTCATCTTGCAGGGAGAAAGGATGATGCATGTTTTTGTCATCTCTGTGTCCTTCATTTGGATGCGTCTGTGAAATAGACCATAAAGTATATAGTTATAAATAAAATGATCATAGGATATTTTGGAAATTACATAGTTTAACCATAAATTAAAGTTTCAATACTCAAACAGTATAATAAAATTACCTGCAAATTACTAGCTTCATTACATGGCAAAGAGAGAGATGTATCTAGTTTAGCTTGTATTTTAGCTTCTAGTTGACTAATCATAGGGGTCACCGCTTTCATACACTCTGCCACAACTTTTTCCACAATCATTTTGACAAAATCTTCTGAATGCTCGTTATGTTGCATAACTTGAGTACGCTTGTTTGCACCACTCGAACCTAAACCCATAGTTCGAACATAACCATGACTTTCTTTTCCCATAAAACTCTGGAAAATGTGCTCCCTAAATTCAAGTGTTTGCTCCTCGATGGGTACCTCATTCAACCTTGCTAGCATTTGAGCCTATATGATAATTAATATCAGCCAATATAGATACTTCATAACTAAACAAAATGAGAACATCAGTATAAATATTAAACACTTAAGTGAATGCATTTACGTACAATTACATCTTTTGCATCTGAATCAACTATAACACCATTTTTGGTGCGAGACTCAATATATGTCGATAATCTATCAGTTGGCTTTCCAGCTGTCGCAAGCTATAAAAAAAAAAAAAATCAAATACTTTTTAGACTAAGGTAAACCAAATACTTGATACAACATGATTGCAAAACGCATAGGTAGACATCTAATTAACAATATAATCAAAAGTACCTTGCGCTTAAAGTTTGGCATCGAAGTCCTTCCTGTCCTAGTTATTGGCCCCAAAAGTTCTCTATTGATTGAATTTTTTCTTGCAATTTCCTTGAAAGCAAAAATTAATGTAAATAGAATTGAAAAACAAGTTATCAAGAACATATATTGTTATGGAAAATGTATATAAAAAAACATGCATCAAAGAATTTCCCCAAGCCTGATCCCGATGAATTGAAGATTGCTCATACTATAGAATCAGGGTTCCAAATACTTGGAAATCAAATTGGGATTTCGAATTCGTTGCAGGACATTACGATTAACTATGGCTGCTGAAAGTTAGAGATCTGAAGAAAGACCACATGGCAAATAATACTCCGTATTGCATCTTAAAAATAAAAATAAAAATAAAAACATGCATCAAAAGTAATTGTCATAAACATATTGTAAGATTAGAGATTACTTGAGATTTTTCAGTGCTCCAATAGTCAATGAGAACCTTCCATTGATCAGCCTGAACACGAGAAGGGACATTTTTTAACACTTGCTCACGTGTCTTTCCACTAAAATGATCTCTCTTTACTCGACTTTTCCATTTTCTCCATTTGTCAGCAATAGATTTCATGCATATAGCCTTATGAGCTAGAGGGGCATTAGTTTTATCCTGTAGTAGATTAGAAAGAGTTAAGTAAACATTAAAGTTACAAAAAAATAATAAAAAAATGTCTAATTTACCTCTAATAAAGAAAGGATTGTCCACACATACTAATTTTGTGAAAAATGAAATGAATGTGCAACATTTCGCTTAAAAATTAGCTCTTACAACTTTTGATTAAATATCCCCACTAGAAACAAATATAACTTGATAAATGATACCAACATAATTTTCAATAGATTAAACCGTTGTTGTACAATACATACAGTTTTTACATTTTTCTTACAAGAAAAAAAGAAAAGAAAAGGAAAGTAAAAGAGCATGCCATGAAAATTCAAGATCAAGGAATCAACCAACTCCAAAAGCATCCTCAAAGGACCAATGATCTTGGTCCTATTATGCCTTGAATATCAACTCAAGGATACTTATAGAAGCATTTGTCATATCTCAAGTTAACCACATCACATGTACTAGAGAAACGTATGAATATGAATTTTCTAGACACAACATCTAATCAACTTCCAAACAGATTATACAAGCTTCCATTAACTTTATCTAATTGACCACTTTTTCAAGCATAATGTCAAAGTCATTTCTCAGTTTTCAGAATTGAATCAAAGAAGACATGTCATTATAAACAAACTTTGAAACATAACCCTTCCTTAAATTTAGATGGATAAAAGTAACAAATTACCACAGTTAGGTTTCCAACACATCCTTTAGACAGAGACCCAAGATAATTAAGTAAAATATTTACACTCATAAATCATGATAAGTAAAACAATAACAAAGGAAATACACAACCTCAGTTTGACAAACTGTCGAAGAAAGACTTTTTGAATATTATGCAATGGAGTAATCTAGCACGGGGGTTTAGAATTAGGCATGGAATAGAATCTAGAAGATTAAATTAATTAACAACCTCAAAAGTACATAGGCATGCATTTGTAACAATTCCTAAACTGATAAGAGTCTCTCTATTTCTTATAAAGTCCACTAGAATACAATAGGCTGATTTTCAGGGGGGGGGGGGGGGGGGGGGGGGGGGGAACCTCAATTTGATAGTATATATAACTTTGGTTAAAGTACATATCAGATTTCAAGGAACTACATATTTTAAAGCACAATTTACCCTAGCCACAGTCAACTACAAGTTCTACTAGCAACTAATTAGAACAAACCTACCATAACACAAGTTCAAGACTATTAGACACCATAACATGTAGCAGATGACTGGCACAAAAACAGAATTAAGATGAATATTCATACATAACAAGCCAAAACATATAATGTTTACATAACATCACGAGACAGAAGGAAAATATATATTCAAACACTCAAAAGTGTTGACCCAATATGCAACTACACAACTAAAACACAACAAGAACATTAATAACTTGGAATAGTTAGAAAGTAAATGTACATACACTGAACTATGTAACACTCATTTATCTATGTATAATAATACACATTCATTATAACTTACTTGAACTTCTTGCCAAATAAAATCTGTAATGTGTGGTGGAATATCAGACCATTCAACATATGTTAAAGGAACTTGGACACCATTACGAGCAATTATACCAAGAAGTGTTGCATATTTTCCTGCATTTGGTCCAACAGGTTGAAATTCCTCATCGAATTCAACACACAGTTTCACACCATCTACTAAGTCAACACCTTTAGAAGGACCCCTTCCATGCTTTTCAGCAACTTGATTGCTAGTTTCTCCTATAAAATGAACTAATTTAAAATCTTGTAAGTTTTAAAAATTATCAAAAATTAGAAGACAAAACTAGTAAGAAAACTAATAAGTTAATACAAGGCATGAAAAAAATATGATGATGATAAAAACAATATAGATATACCTGAGTTTGACAAAGTTATGGGCTGAGAGGAAGGTGGATTGCATGATTGAGGATTTTGTTGTTGGTTAGCATGCACCACTGTTTGAAATTGCAATCCTGAGGATGACTGAACTTTTTCTTGTTGAATTGATCTTGTTTGTGAACGTAAAACCAATGGAGGTGTTGTGTTTGATGGTCTTTGTTGTTCATGGTCAACTACAATTGTTGAAAGCTGCACTTGGGATGACTTACCTTTTGACAAAGCTGTCTGAATTCCACCCAACTTGTCTTGCATAGTTACTCCTTTACTTTTTTGCCTCACCATGATGCTCTGAAACAATTAAAAAGCAAAAGATTAGTTCATGTTCCTATAACATTTACTCAGATAAAACCAAATCTCCAATAAAACCTTCATCACCAATCATAACTCAAATAAATAAGATTTATTACCATAGATAAGAACACTAAACAAAATAAATAAATAACAAGAAATCTTTGTTAAAATAATAAAAAATAAATCAAGACTAACTAAAATCAGAAAATAAAGTCTAAACATGTAAGAAAATAATATCTAATGTGTTTCATCATTCTCTGCAACATCTTCATCCTGTCTAACATCAGTGGCTGTATTCACCAATATTTCTTCCACTCCTCCCCTCACCCAAGCACTATCCTCATCACGAACTGGAATTTTATCCTCCAAATGTTGAGGATTATATAAATCTGTCTGATCCAATGAAGAGTACACATCGTAATTATCTCGACGACTCATCTTTAGAACAACATGCCACTTGGGATTTTCAGGATCACTGCTATAGAATACTTGCTCTGCTTGATTAGCTAGTATGAATGGCTCGTCAGACATTTGATTATTTCTATATAGCAAATAATCAAAATTAACCAATGTGAATTTGAAAACATCCTCCATTTTTCCCGTCTGTGTATCAACCCAATCGCACTTGAACATTACAAATTTCATAGCATTGTTGTAGCGTATTCGTATAATATTCGTCAATACTCCGTAGTAATCCATTTCTCCAACAACTGGATTTCGGTCTTTCCTACTAGCATAACTTGTAACGTCTGCCTTGAGCATTACTCCACTATTTTGAGTGGCTCTACTACTTTCAAATGACTTGGTGCGAAAATAGAATCCATTAATTATATAAGCATTGAAGCTTCTCCCTTCAGGATTTGGACCCATTGCTAATGCTTTGATTTCATCAGAAAGTTCTAAATTTCCCGCATTTAGTTGCTCTTCAACCTAAATATGTGTATACAAACAAAATTATTGATTAATTTCACTTAAAGGATCAATGATTTATTTAAAATGTGTACAGAAATAACTCACATGAGTTTTGAACCATTTATGAAAGGTATCATTATGGATGGCTTGAATTTGATGATATCCATAACGTGGAAATTTCGTGCACAGTTCTGTCATATGCATGCTATTTGTTCCAAAATAGTGTATTAGTATAATGTTATTAGGTGCAGATGACATAAATATATATATATATATATATGATAATAACAAGATAAAATATTGCTTACTTAATGAATGGCTTCACAGCATCGGTGTTCATTAAAACATAACGATGGCATTGTGTCCATGTAACATGATCAAGAGTTATTCTCACTCCTTTTCTTGGAGCTCGTCCATCATCATCACCACCATCATGATTTCTTGATGGTCGACTTGCTTTGGTTTCCACATCATCTAGATATCTTGTGCAAAAATTCATGCACTCTTCCAATATATAGCCTTTAGCAATAGATGCTTCGGGATGGGCACGATTTCGCACGTACTTTTTTAAAGTACATAAATACCTATAATAATATGAAATAGTTAAGATATATCAGCTCTTTGTAAATAAAAAACAGGACCATGTGTTGTATTTGGTAAAGAAAATTACTAACCTTTCAATAGGATACATCCAACGAAATTGTACAGCTCCAGCAAGCAATGCTTCCTCAACCAAATGTATTGGTAAGTGCTCCATTACGTCAAAAAATGATGGAGGGAATATCCTCTCAAGATGGCATAGAACAACAGCAATTCTATCTTGAATATATTCCAAATCAGTTATCTTATTGACTTTTGAACAAAGTTGCCTAAAAATGTTGGATAATTCTATAAGAACTTTAACTATATCTTCAGGCAATGTTTTGCGAACAGCTAATGGAAGCAGAAGTTGCATCAGAATATGATGATCATGTGATTTCAAACCCCCGATACTACAATCCTCAAAATGTACACATTTTGAAATGTTTGAAGCAATGCCATCTGGAAGTTTAACACTTTTCAAGACCTTGCAGCAAACCAACTTTTCAGCTTTTGACATTGTAAACTTTGCAGGACTGATCCGCTCTTTACCAGAGCCCATTGGAGTGGCATGTAATGCCTTTCTAATCCCCATTACTTTCAAATCTCGACGGGCATTAATATGATCCTTAGATTTCCCTGTCATGGCAAATATTGTAGACAACACATTCTCCATAAAATTTTTCTCTGTGTGCATCACATCAATGTTATGAGGTACTAAATTATCCTTCCAATACGGCAATTCAAAAAATATACTTTTTTTCTTCCAATTACTGTCACTTGGTAACTGAAACTCCTTATTATGCCTTTTCCTGATATCTTCTTTCTTGTAATCTGTTAAAATTTCACTCACTTCAGTGTACACTTCAGAACTTGAAAGTCTTTTAGGCTTTGTTCCATATTCACGTGTTCCATCAAAGGCAGCTTTAAGCTTACGAAATCTGTGACTTTGAGGCAAAAAAGTTCTGTGGCCAATATAACAAAACTTTCTACAATGTTTCAACCATAAGGATCGAGTTTTGCTACCACAATAGGGACAAGCATACTTCCCTTTTGTACCCCACCCAGACAAATTAGCATAAGCTGGAAAGTCAGAAATTGTCCATAACAAAGTTGCATGCAAGTTGAACATTTGATTACTTGAAGCATCATAAGTCTGTATACCTTCATTCCATAATTCAACTAGTTCTTCAATAAGTGGTTGTAAGTACACATCCAGCCTATTTCCAGGTGCCTTATGCCCATCTACAAGCACTGATAATATGAAATTTGATTGTTTCATACACAACCACGGGGGTAAATTATATGGAATAATCACAACAGGCCACGTACTATGAGATATATTCATTGATCTAAAAGGATTAAAACCATCTGAAGCTAATCCAAGTCTAAGATTGCGACTCTCACTAGCAAAGGATGGATATTTACTGTCAAAAAATTTCCAGGCTTTAGAATCAGCAGGGTGTCTCAACACACCATCATCAGTCCTTCCTTCTACATGCCATTTCATTAATGAAGCCATATCAGGTGTCATGTAAAGTTTTTGTAATCTTGGCTTTAATGGGAAATATCTCATCTGTTTTGCAGCAATTTTCTTACCTCCAGGTTTGTATCTAGATGTTAAACAAATTTCACATTCATCCAGCTTACTATCTTGACCACGATATAGCATGCAATTATTCGGGCAGGCATCCCAAGTTTCATAGGTAAAACCAATATCATCAGTTATTTTTTTAGCATCATAAAATGAAGAGGGTAGCTTTGCATGGGAAAAGCTTTAGCCAATAGTTGCAGCAAAAGGGTGAAGGAATAATCAGGCCAACTACCAATAACTTTTATTTGTAAGAGTTCGACAATGAACGATAGTTTTGTAAAATCCCCACAACCTTCATAAAGGGGACACTGAGCTTCTTGTAATAATTTCAAATATCTCTTGGTTTTTTCATCCATCCCAGCTGGTAACTCATCTTCTAGTCTAGAATTATGACTCATATTAGGACCGAAAACATCTTCAACCATCCTAACCATATTATCATCTGTATCCATACTATTTGTATCTCTAGTGGATGTGTTTTCTTGTTGAGAACTGTAAGTTTCCCCATGATAAACCCAGACTCTATATTTATCATAAAAGCCTTTGATAATAATATGTGACCTAGCCACATCCCTGGAGACAAAGTAACGATTTGCGCAATTGCGACACGGACAATATATTGTGCTATCTTCTCTTTTATCTTTGTAAGCAAACTCTAGAAAGTCATCAACATTTCTAATATATTCAGATGACGTTCTATTCTTTGAATCAATCCAACTTTTGTCCATATCTCTACTCTTTATCTTGTGACTTACTGATAAAACCAATCATTTGTAAAAAAAAAAAAAAAAAAATGTAAGATGATATTTGTTCATGTATATCAAACACACAAATAGTTATTTTAACTAGACAAAGGCTACTTTACATTAATAGAACTCAATATTAATGAGAAAACAGTACCTTTGCAAGAAGTTCTTGCCAGCGTAATAAAGCTTTAGCTTCTTCAAACGAAATTGTTTCTCAGTACCTAGTAAAAAAGCAGTAGAAAAATGACATGAGTTAATGATAGAATGAATTGGTGGCACATCTTAAGGACAACCACAAGGTTGACATGCATGATGGGTGTACTTTCAACCATCGATATGTCAAATCTAATCCACATGAAGTTGAGAATGCAACATGGATGTTAACGGTAAGTTTGTTACTGTTGCAGATAATTAAAGCATTGTTCTTCAATTAATCAAAGATTTGGCATTGTAAATGCTGAGTAGTAGTAATTTAATTGTAATCAAAGAATTAGTTTTATCATTGCTGGGATGGGAACTGACTTGGTTTCTCTGAAGCAATGACTGTCTCCCTGGTATCCAGTATTTTCTTTATATGTTTTTCTCATCATGCTTATTCTATAATAGTCTTCCAACTGATACTCTAATGGATAAAATTGGAATAGTATTGTAATCATGTGGAGTAAAGTTCTATGATGTGCTGGAAGTTTATTCTGCATGAAAGCATGTTATAGAAAGAGTAGAGGGATTCTATGTAATTGTCCATTATAGACTTATTTTTGCAGTACAATGACATTGTGGAACTATGCATCTCACCTGAAACAGAAAATTACTTAACATGAAGGGACTGAAGTAATGTTGTTTCTTGTGCTGATTTGAGTGTGTTTTTTATCACAACTATTCGTTAGCATTCACTTTAATTCCCATATTGCTGTGGAGATGCAGAAAAACACCCCCAATTATTGTGCTTTTAAGCTCAAAATTTTACAGTATGTAATCATTTTCTGAATTCATGACTACTGGTTCAGTTCGACTTTCTTATCTAATCACATATTTCTATTTATAATAATTTTATTTTTGATTTACAAGTCTATTAGTCATGGACTCTTTATATGAATCAAGAAAAGAGAGGGAAGAATTGTTTCTTTCTTAATATAGGAATTTTTTTCATGTGTAATATTGAATATAATTACTCCCTCCGTCCCATTCAAAACTTTACTTTGTATTATTAAAAACAGTAATACAAAGTAAACTTTTTAAATGATTCAAGTGTTGAAATTCAAAATTTTTTCATGAAAACACATGATTATAGAGGCAAAATTGCCTCTGCAGCCACATCTTGGTGCTGCTGCTGCAAAGGCAATTGCAGAGGCAAAATTGCCTCTGCAGCCACATCTTGGTGCTGCTGCTGCAAAGGCAATTGCAGAGACAAAATTGCCTCTGCAGCCACACCTTTGTGCTGCTGCTGCAAAGGCAATTGAAGAGCCAAAATTGCCTCTGCAGCCACACCTTTGTGCTGCTAAAGGCTACTGCAAAGCTTTAGCTTCTTCAATACTATTGTTTCACAATACCTAGTAAACAAGCACTGAAAAAATGACATGAGTTAATAAAAAATATGAGCATATCAATATCTCACATTCAAGTGCTGAAATTCTAAATTTTTTCATGAAAACACATGATTACAGAGGCAAATATTGCCTCGCAGCCACATCTTGGTACTGCTGCTACAAAGGCAATTGCAGAGCCAAATTTGCCTCTGCAGCCACACCTTTGTGCTGCTGCTGCAAAGGCAATTGCAAGAGCCAAAATTGCCTGGGCAACAAAGAGGAGATGAGTCAATGGGAATTTCTGCAATATGTGGACTCATAGTGTTCACACACAAGTCACTCAACTGTCTCAGGAATTTACACGAGGAGGTCTAGCAGGCGATAAAAGATCTGGATTGATGGAAGACACCGGGTCAAATGGGAGCCCGGCGGATTTTTACCAAACCTACTGGAAGATGATAGGACCAGCTGTCACTAGAGAATCCTCCTGGAAGTGTTGCGCGCTTGAAAAAAGAATGGCATCAAACAATTGTGGTTGTCATTCCAAAGAAATCAGTACCCGATGCCCGGGGATTACAGACCAATAAGCTTATGTAATGTTTGTTACAAGATCATTGCTAATTAACAGCAAATCATCTCTGGCCAATTATGGAAGAAGTAATTTCAGAAAATCAGAATGGTTTTGTGAAGGGCCGTTATGCAGGGCAGCAAATAACTTCAAAACAATGCTTCAAATGCCTCGGTAGAACAAAAGCACAGCTCAGGTTTTGCCTGTATATATCCAATTTCAATCTGTTGGAAAATTATCTAGGCATAGATATGAACTTTTCGTTGCCCAAAAGGAAAAATTTTCAGCCGCATCTTAGTAAGGTGTGAGCTAAGTTCTTCTGGAAAAATGGGTTCATTGTCAATGACGGGACAAATGTAATGGCGAGAAATGTTATGTCTTTCTATATATGCTGATTTAACCCATGAGCATTTTTTGTCTAATCTTCACTGTACCCCACGACAAAGAAGAAGGAAAATCCATTGGAAGTCATGAAAGTGGATTAGCAGATCAACATTGATGGGAAGTCTTGAGTAAGATCAACAAAAGAGATGAACCAAGCACTCCTGGAAAAAAAAAATGCATGGAAATCACAGGAAAATTCTTCTTCTTCCTTTTCAAAGTTTTTTTGGAGCAAAATTGCTCGAATAAAGATTTCATGCAAATCAATAGTCACTCTGTGGATGGGAATTTTATTGGGTGGGGGGGGGGGGGGGCCTATAATCTTATTTGGAGGATTGGCAGTAGCATAAGAGTTCTAATTTCAGAAAGATGGATTCCAGAATTATCAAATGGAACCACACCTTTGTGCTGCTGCTGCAAAGGCAACTGCAAAGCTTTAGCTTCTTCAATACTATTGTTTCACAATACCTAGTAAGCAAGCACTGAAAAAATGATATGAGTTAATAATAAATATGAGCACATCAATATCTCACATTCAAGTACTGAAATTCTAAAATTTTTCATGAAAAAGACATGATTACAGAGGCAAAATTGCCTCTGCAGCCACATCTTGGTGCTGTTGCTGCAAAGGCAATTGCAGAGCCAAAATTGCCTCTGCAGCCACACCTTTGTGCTGCTGCTACAGAGGCAATTGTAGAGCCAAAATTGCCTCTGCAGCCACACCTTTGTGCTGCTGCTGCAAAAGCAACTGCAAAGGCAATTGCAGAGCCAAAATTGCCTCTGCAGCCACACCTTTGTGCTGCTGCTACAAAGGCAATTGTAGAGCCAAAATTGCCTCTACAGCCACACCTTTGTGCTGCTGCTGCAAAGGCAACGGCAAAGGCAATGGCCTTTGCAGTAGCATTGCCTTTGCAGCAGCAGCAGCACCAAGGTACTTATGCTCATATAGTTTAGCAGACAAAGCTTTTATGTTTTGCAAGGTAAGGTTATGGATATGATATATTATGAACCTGGGAGGAGCTCTCTAAAATTCTATACTTCTGTACAAAGATCAGTTCTACTAAACAGCAGTATGACTTCAAACCTGTAAGATATTACACTGAAAAGATAATTTTTTGAGTAAAGTTATCACATCTTCATCTGATACAGTCATGCACCACTAATAATTCTTTCCTTATTTGCATGGATACACCAGTTCAAACCACTCATATTACATTTAACAGCTCCATAACCATGATAGATTATTAGCAATCTCAAAGTGTTACTTCAAGTAAATGTCAACCAAGAAATGCAATTGCATAGAACTTCATGCATAATGCAAACAAAATAAAAGATAGGTATATACTAGGTAAAAATTTCTAATCGTGGTGAACCCAAGGACCTTTCCAGATGCCATAGAACTTAGGCTAGCTCTAGGCCAACAACAAATCAGATTTAACCCACCAAAAGTAAAATGGAGCATTTCACAAACCTAAGAGAAACCATGTTACCTAACTGAAAACTAGGTCAAGGAATGCCAAAACAACAATTTCACATACAAAAAAAGTGTACCTTAGATATGAATTCATAAATTTAAATGCTTCTAACATGATGATAAGAAGACATAAATTACTTTCTGTCATAGCAAATAACTCTTTATTGGAACTGAATGACATAGATTCAAGACTTACCATACATGTAGTGCTGCTACCTGGAGAATCGAACGGTGAAATGGTTTCTCCAAGCGTTCCACCTCCCTCTCTTCTCAGAAGTAGTCCTCCAATATTTAATGACAAACAGTTCAAAAACTTATCAATGACAATTTCTTTGGGGCATTTATCAAACAGGTAGAAGATATTAGACCTCACAAAAGGCACAAAAGCATACTTGAGAAGATTAATATCCTATTTACAGCCCAAGTCTCCTTGTCTAATGTAAAAAATACCAAACAAACAGAAAGAAACAGAGCTGATAAAATCATTCCCACATAAATTTAACATTAATAAAAATCCATCAAAATTCAAATCTGATTACCATCGATCATACAGAACTATGAAGAAAAAACCAATAAAGAAGGAATAATGCATGATACATAACTGTAAATCCAGAATCTAAGAATTAAATGTGCTGCTGCTGCAAAGGCAATGGCCTTTGCAGTAGCATTGCCTTTGCAGCAGCAGCAGCAGCACCAAGGTACTTATGCTCATATAGTTTAGCAGACAGAGCTTTTATGTTTTGCAAGGTAAGGTTATGGATATGATATATTATGAACCTGGGAGGAGCTTCTAAAAATTCTATACTTCTGTACAAAGATCAGTTCTACTAAACAGCAGTATGACTTCAAAACCTGTAAGACATTACACTGGAAAAGATAATTTTTTGAGTAAAGTTATCACATCTTCATCTGATACAGTCATGCACCACTAATAATCTTTCCTTATATTGCATGGATACACCACTAAGTACATGTAACCTGATCCACATATATTTAATCCTTTAGTTGAAGGATGTTATTTATTGAGCTTCATCAACTCATAGAAGATAACATCTCAGAAAAGAACTTAGCCAAATCCACATGATGGAACAAAGGATTAGTTATTGTAGTTGTAATTAGCTCCTTCAAAATTAAAAACTAATGAGTCACAAACAAAGTCTCAGCCTACAATAACTGTCACAAGTCAACATTCAGAAGTAAAAAATCTAGAGTCACCGAAAAGTACTAAGATTTTGGTTATAAGAAGTTTGACTCGTGATCATATGTCTACAAAACCAGCACCAGAACATAGTTCATAGTTTAACGCTGTACGTGTCATGCAACGTTTAGCAAATAACCCCTTTTTAAGTCATCAAATATTAGCAAGAATTGAGGGTTTCAATTTCTCCAAGAGGGGTGAAAAGCAGCATCAGAAAATTTGAATCTGCAGAACCGCCTGCTTGATTCATTGCAGATAAGCCAGTCCCGTATGAGAGGCATTATTAAACAGCAAAACAGTCTCAGTCACCAACCAAAGGCGGAGCTGTACACATTTAATTATCAAATATGTTCCTATTTACAGCCCAAGTCTTATCAATGACAATTTCTTTGGGGCATTTATCAAACAGGTAAGATATTAGACTTCACAAAAGGCACAAAAGCATACTTGAGAAGATTAATATCCTATTACAGCCCAAGTCTCCTTGTCTAATGTAAAAAATACCACCAACAACAGAAAGAAACAGAGCTGATAAAATCATACCCACATAATTTAACATTAATAAAAATCCATCAAATTCAAATCTGATTATCATCGATCATACAGAACTATGAAGAAAAACCGATAAAGAAGGAATAATGCATGATACATAACTGTAAATCCAGAATCTAAGAATTAAATTTAGAGTTTAAATTCATGCTAAAAGTATCAGAATAAAGTTGTTACCTTTACCCGTTCAATGTTTTGCAACTGAGCCGCAACTAGAAGATGATGATAGAAAAACAAGTACCGACGAAGACGTGACCTATATTTTGTTTTCCCTTTTTAAGTTTCCCTCCTTTTTTTTTTGTGTTTAGTATTTTAGTAGTACTAAACTACTAATATATCCAGAAGATGGGCAAAAAAAAAAAAAAACACATGATCATAATTAACATACTTGGAAGGAAATAAGAAACAGTCCGTAGGAATTTAGTAACCATGAATGAATTCAGAGCATTTGCTTCTGAACCAACGAAAACCGTTCTTGATGGAAGCCTTCACCCTACTCTCCACGCCGTAAGCTTTGTACCCTGCTATTCTCTTCTTCCTGTCCATTCCGGGCGCTCAGCCACGCTTGCTGCCACCGCCACCTACGACGACGACGACGACGACGACAAAGATTCCTTCAAAGGATGAGGTGGAGACGAGGCGGACCACCGCCCGCTGCTGCTGTAATTCACCATTTTCCGGTGAGATGCCCTTGTCCTCCCTCTCCCTCTTCTGCTGTAATTCAACTGGATTTGGGATCAGAGCATAAGGCAAAGGCCAGACCAACAGCACCCACGTGAAAGGAGAAAAGCTTATGAACTTTCTGCAGAGTAGTCCTAATCTTGATCGAACACAACAAGTTCAGAAAGGCCATGAAATAATCGGTCATGTCATCCCCTGAAAAGCCTCAATGACTCATATTGAACAATTCGGAGGGGCATAAACAACAATTTTGCGACATCCTTCCTTTCGAACAAGCTATTGAGGAAAGCAAAAACCACGAACAGCACAATAGCAACGACGGGGCTGGACTTGAACTTGAACAACGGCAAATCATGACTGGATTCCTTCAGCGATCTCTCAACGCAGTCGATTTTATTGGTTTTTTGACTTTCTGCCTATCTCGCTGCTGGCTCTATTGGGTCCCTTCATGGTCTCGAGTTTCTTGGAGGCGTTGTCGATGGTGGATATTAGGATTTGTAGGAATTGGTGCAATAACCGAATAGCTAACATATGCCTTCGCATATGGCAGTGACCAGTGAGATCGTGAACACCGGCAAGCTGTCGGAGTATTTGAGGTGGGAGAGTAGCTTCGAAGCTGCCTGGAGCGCAGAGAATGCGTTTGGGTTTTCTCTTTCAGTTTGGGTTTTTCTTTTCTTTAAGCTCAAAAAAGTAAAATTATTTTGGAGCATAATTTTTTAACTTTCCAAAACTAAAAAAGAAAAACCTTTCGAACTTTTTTCTTTTTCTATACATTTATGGTCTTTTTTAATTTCCACAATTATTTACATACAACTAAGAAAAAATATTGGTAAACTTAAATTAGAAATATACTTCATCTCCATTAGCACTCTAAAAGTTTTTATTTTATCAATACTCAGCCATACGCTACAATATTTCATAAAATTCAGACCAAAAAAAAAGAATAATACATGATACAATAATTGTATCATCAAAATGTAAGAATTAAAATTTAGATTATTAAATTTGTGCTAACAATATAAGAACAAAGTTTTTATCTTTCACTCTTCAATGTTTTTGCAAATGAGTGGCATATTAGAAGATAGAAAATAAATCGATGTGGCCTATTTAATTTTGATTCTTTAAGTTTCTCCATATTTTGGTCTTTAGTATTTTCCAAATATTTCCCACCTTTTTTGTGGTCCTTACTATTCTATGCAATCAACTTTATAGGGACTTATTTATTGTTTTATGTAATTTTTCTCGATTATATATATATATATATATATATAAGACAAATTATATTTTACAAAATTAAATTAGAAATATAACTGCATCACTTGGCACCGTAGTCTAGATCTCTTTTTTTTTTACCAAAAATCAGCCACTACAATATTTTCTAAACAATCAGTGCAAAAATAAAATAAAAGTAATAATGTGTGTTACATAATTATAAATTAAAGTTAGTAAATTAAAGTTAGAGTATAAAATCCATGGTAACAATATAAATTCAAGATCACAAAGTTGTTACCACTCATATCTCTTCAATAATTTGAAATTGAGTGGCAATTGAATAAATGATATAAAAATAATTACTGAGGGCAAGACTTATTAATTTCCCTCTTGAAGTTTCTTTTTAAGTTTATCACCTTTTTTTTTAATCTTTACTACCGTATGGAAGTGTTCCAACCTTTTGTTGGTCATTACAATTTTACGCAATCAAATTTGTAGTCACTTATTCACCGTCTTCTTTAATTGTCTCAATTATTAATATTTAAGACAAATTAATGTTTTTGTCTCTATTTAAGTGTCTTAATTAATGTTGTTGAGACATATTAGTTTTACTGTCTTAAATAGATGTCTCAATTAATTTCATTTGAGACAAATATTTTACCGTCCTTAATAGTGTCTCAATTAGTTTTATATGAGACAATCATTCAACAACCGTCTTAATTTTGACGTCTCAATTCAATTTAATTATTGAGACAACCGCTATAAGTGTCTCAAATTGATTGTATTTGAGACAAATGTTGATACTGTCTCAAAATTTGTCTCAAATACTATGTTTTCTTGTAGTGTAACGAGC